>CM052895.1:26341977-26369577 GCA_028534135.1 Potos flavus
GTGTGTCCACCTAGAAGGTGCGTCAGATACGTACATGCTACACGCACAAGCGTGGGGGGGGGTGCTGGGGGCTGGGGGTGTGCCCAGGTGTATGTGCAGACACGGACGGCCCCGTGTGGGTTGGAACACTGATGCATACACAGGGCTTACATGCCAGTACAGGCGAAGGTCTTTGTGTGACCTCCTCGTGTGTACACGTGGAGTGTGTGCTAGCTATATCCCCAGATGTAAGCACATGCCTGAGTGTGCGTGTGTGTATGCTACAGTAGGTTACATGATGGCTGGATGTTTGTGGGTTCTTCTGGTCCATGAGGGTCAACATATTGTTGCCACGTGTATACCAGTATATGTGTGTGTGTATACGCACACACACACACACATGTGCACACACTGTGAGTTGTATCAGGGCTTCTGGGGGTTCTGAGGTGCGAGTGTGGGGGCCCAACTGGGATGGGGACGGTGCAGACAGGAACTGATGCCAGGTGCTGGGGCCCCTATGGAAACAGGAAGCTGCCCACAGGTGTGCCGGGGCTGTGGTGGGGGCTGGGCTCCACCCACGTTCAGTCTGTCCCCCTCAGAAACCAACCCAGGGTTCCATCAGCCCAAAGCCTGTCCCAGCCATGAGGGAGGCACCTTCCTTGCCCGTCTGCTGTTCAAGACCGAACGGCTCTGACCAGCGTCTACCCGCCCGCCTGGCCTGAGCATGGAAAAAACTGGAAAACAAAAGCCCCCAGACCGCAGGCCCTCCCTGCAGAGGCGTGGGGGAGGCAAGCAAGAGGCAGGAGGCTGAGGAGGAAGGAGGGAGGTGTCGCCGCAGCCCCGGAACACAAAAATAATGAGGCGAGAGGGGCCATGGGGCCGAGCCGGCTGGTTCCGGAGTCGCTATCTGACCTTGACAGATGCCACAGCTGGGCGCCTGGAGAGGAGCCGCCGCCACGGTGCTAGAGAACACCCCCCACCCCCTGCCACCTCCCCCAGGCCAGGTCGATGATGTCCAGGCGGGCCCCAGCCACAGGCAGCCATCCCACCAGGTGGGAGAAGGGAGGCCTCAGAGGGCGTCCCAGTTGGGGGGGGAGAGTACGGAGGCAAGGGAGTGGGGGCAGGGCACAGGAGGCAGCACTGTGCCCTCAGGTGTGGCTACGTGTTAGAGAAACACAGAGCGTGCCATTGTGCTTGTGTCGCTGTGAGGCTGAGTGTGTGTGCAGAAGGGAAGCAGAGTGTGACTGTGTGTGTGCGACAGAGACAAAGATCATACTTGTGTGTGTCCTTGGGGTCACACAAGGCTGGAGAGTCAGGCTGATGTCCCCGAAATGGGTGTGGCCACACCACTCAGGGGTGGGCACCGATCACTCCCCTGCCCCCTTTTAGAGCCATAGCTGTCCTGGGGGGTGCAAGCCTCGCTGGGGCCAAAGGAAGGAAGGAGGACAAAGAGAGCCACAGGCCCCACCACCAAGTTCTGTCACACACAGATGGAGCTGAGCCGCCCCTGCGGGCCCTTCCTGGCCTACTCTCTCTCCCACTGTGGTGGTGGCCCTCGGCGTCCCCGATGGACACCGGGCTGGGCACCATGACTCTGGGGACACCCATGAGGGGCCGGGTGTGAGCTGCAGGAAGGGATGCTGGGCTGGAGGCGGATTAACAATTCCGAGCACTGGCTGCATAATTAAAAAATCATTACAGGCGGGCGGGCAGAGCCGAGTGTGAGCTCACGCTCAGAGCAGGCGGGGACACTGCCACGGCGCTCCCCCTCCCACTGCCTCCCCGAGGAAAAATCCCACCTGCTAATATAATTATGGAAAAACACAAGCACAGAAATTTGGTTTCAGCAAACAACGTGCCTGAGTGCCCAGGGCCTGCCTGGCCCTCAGCATAGTGAGCAGGCGGGTCACTCCGCCCGGAGCTGGTCGCAGCGAAGCAGGCCCTGGGGACTCCGCACTCCAGACCCTGACCTCCACCCTCTTCCAGCTCACGAGGGGGAAGTAGGGGCGTAGAGGGCCCAGTTCCGCAAATCCCAAATCCAGGAGAAAACTGGTCGGTCCTGATAGCTTAAGAACAGGGAAACTAAGGCTAAGGAATCTACATAAGGTCACTGTGCTCCTGACAAAGCTGAGGAACTGGACTCCGCGGCACCGGTACAACACCCCAGGAGCTCAGGACCCCCCACCCCACCCCTTCCCCTGCATCTCCCAGCTTCCCTCTCTCATCAGCTACCACCCCCCTACCCCCCACCCCCTGTCCCCGGGAGCGTCTCTCTCTCCCTGAGACTGAATGGGACCATCCGACCATGTGCCCCAGCACCGCCGGGAGCCTCCGCGCGGCGCGGACCCCGCCGTGGGGTGTGGGGGCGCCCCAGCCTCCCAGTTCAGGGACAGGGCGTCCTGGGCTCGGCTGGGTTAAGCCAGGCGAGCAGAGCTGGCTCCCGCCCCGAGAAACGCGGCCAGCTCTGGGGCACAGGCCCCAGAACGGCAGGAACAGCCGCCATCACCTCGGGCCTGGAGCGGGCGGCGGGCGGCGCGGGGAGGGGAGCCGGGCCTAATTAGTCGGCCTGGGACCCGGGCGGGCGCCGGGGCGGCAGACGCCGCGGCCAGAGCCGCGCAGGCACGTCCGCGGCCGGGGGCCGGGAGGCGGCGGGGAGCCGGGAGGACGCGGCGCCCTGAGACGCGGTGGGACGGGCGGCCTGGGAAGGACCGGGCCAAGGAGATTCCGCACCGAGCAGGCCTGCCTCCCCTCATTCCTCGGTGCCACCAGGCGCAGCAATTAGAGGCTTTCAAAGTTTGTCCTTAATTGGTTTCATTTTTGCCTCATAAATGATTCATGGCCCCGGAGGTCTGCCAGGCCGCGGGGGGGTGGGGGGTGGGGGGGTGGCGGCAGGGGAAATTTGGGGAAGCTTTTGCCTGGAGCCAGGCCCCCTACCTGAGGCTGGGGAGGGGATGACAGGGGTCGGGGAAGCCTTGGGCAGGTGGGATCCTCCAGCAAAAATAAAAACCCAGGCCCTCTCCTTGGGGCACTAATTAGAAACTGTAACTCCTTCTCTGCAGACCCAGCTCTGTGTCCAGGCCCAGAGCCACTGCAGCTGCTGGGGCCCTGGGAGCATGAATAATAATGTCATGATAACACAGTAACAGTGTCAACAATAATAATAACCACAGCAAACACTTGAGTTCTTACTAAGTTCCAGGCATGGAGCTAAGAACAAATGCATTATTTTTGTAAATCACTCTCCCACCTCCAAACACCACCAGGGAGAAGTACCAAGACCCCTATTTTACAGATGAAGAGACTGAGGCTTGGAGACCTTAAGGTCCGCCCTCTGACACTCTGATGCCAGAACTCCTTCCTCCCCGCTGTCAGGAGCACAGGGCTCAAGGCTGGAGCGTGGGGATGGTGCCTGCCAGGTGCGTCTCCAGAGAAGTCAGGGAAGGATGCTGCCTGCAGAAAGACCCCGGGATGCACCACCAGCAGCGGCACACCCACCTGGGCCAGGTGAGCTCTGCCCCTCAAAAGGTTGTGTTGGCCTTGGCTGAGCGATGTCCTCACAGGGCTTTAACTGGTCTATCTGGAAAATAGGAAAACAGGAGCCCTATGACCCCCGTCTAGGCCTAACTCCGTGCTAGGCATGGGACACAGAGATGCCATGGACACCACCCTCAGGGAATGCCCACTCTAGGGGAGAGATAGACAGACACACACGCAGAAGGGTTTAACAGTCTGTACAGAGCGCCGTGAGCACTCAGCCTGGGGGCCTAACGTGCTGGAGGGGCGTACCAGAGGTTCTTGGAGGTGAGGTGGGCAGAAAAAGCTGCTTCCTTCTGACCCTATACCCAGCTTACAAGGGAGGCTCAGGGAATGGGCGAGTCCTGCTTAAACCCACCTCTAGAGTCAGACCTTGAAGAAATTCAGAACTACAGACCACCTCAGAGTGATGTGGGATGCAAAATGCCAGCTCATCCTGCCCGGGATGGTCACTTTTATTCTGAACAACTATCAGAGGTGAGGCTTACACAACTAACTGCGGGGCCCACTTGGACCCCGGGGAACATTCTGAGGGAAGGTGCTAAACCAATCCGGGAGTGAATGCCGTAAGGAATGACTCCCCCTAGAGGGCCGCAGGGCTCCGGGCGGCTAGCTGTTGGCTCTTGGGGGCCTCCCCAAGCATCACCTCCTCTCCAGTCCTCTAGCTCCTCTGCCCCAACTACATGCACCCGATTACCCACCCGATTACCCAAAAACCCGCTGGCCTTCTCAGGCCCTGGCGCCAGGCCAGACCCACTGACTCCCTGCTCTCCCACCCAGCCCTGTACCAACGCCATACACTTCAAGAGAGTTTACCTCCTTGGGCCTCACCGCAGCCCTCTCAGTGGCTTATATGATCATCCCCATTTCCCAGATGAGGAAGATATCTCAGAAAAGCTAAGGCCTGCCCAAGCCCACACAGCTTGGAGGAACCCAGGTCCAAACCTCTTGCAACCCCATGTTCCTCACCTTGCTGGCCTCCTGCAGGTCAGTATCCCTGACCTGTTCTAGGGGGCCCATAAGGCTTCCGTTTTCCCTATTTTATAGATGGCCACCTCTTGCCCCAGCCCTGACCCTTCCTCAGTCTGGACAAAGCCTGTACAGAGCCCACACTCCTCCAGACGCTAGAACTTGGTCAGATTCTTATGGTCAGGGGCCATGCCAGGAAGTCCTAGGAACGGGGTCCCTATGTACCCAAGGAAGCCCTGGGGCATAGGGCCTCCTGCCGCAGCCAACTGGGTCATCGCGAGGATTAGGGAGGGTGGTGGAGCAAGCCCCTACGTGAACACAAAGAGCAACGCAAATGTCTGATGGAGGGGAAGGGGGGAGGCACAGCGGTACCAGCGGCGCCAGGGTTGGGGGGCTGGCCTTGTTCTCTGGCCCTCTTCTTTGGGAACAGAGTCAACTTTGAGTTCTTACTAAGTTCCAGGCCCCTATCACCCGCATGTGGGGAGGGGCTGCGTAGGAGCATTCCTCCTCTGGGAAGGAGCCTAAGCTTTATACACCCCCTTCACCACCCTGCTGGGCAAGTCACAGCTTTTCTGGGCCTCAGTTGCTGTATCTGCACAATGGACCTATACTGCCCCTTGAACCCTTTGTGTAGAAGTTTAGAGGTTTTGAAAAAAGGGATTTGTAAGCAGTGGACACAACACTGAGCTGTTGGCGCGGGCTGTGGGCACTTGAGACACTGGAGTTGGTACACAGAACCTTGACAATGGCTTGTCGAACATGCAAACAAGCGGCTGAGTTCTCAGGATGCCCAAGTTCACCCAGCAGTCCAGGCAACACTTCCCAGGTGCCCCCTCCGGGGCAGGAGACTAGTCTGCCTCTTCCTCCTCACTGTGGTTCTGCCTACTGCACCAGCACTGCCCAACTGGGTCACTGGGGTCCCCCTCCCCAGCCTGCCCAGGAAGCGGCACGTCTCAGGCGGGTCAGCACTGACGTCATCAGGACTGGCTGGGCGTGGAGTCTGCCACCTCCGGAACCACCAATTAATTAACTTTTTCAAATTAATTTCCCAAGCAAAAATCCATAATTACATCTATCTCCATCAGCCTGCACTGGGCAGGCCAGAGGACCCCGCCATGAGATCGAATGTGGGGTGAGGGATGACCACATCAGCCCCAGGACCACGGCACAGAGGTGCTGGGGGTTGGGTTTCACCCCAGCAAAGCAACTGCCTGATGTCCTTATGGATGCCGTGTGGAAGGGGAGAGAGCTGAGAAGCCAGAGCCCACCCCACCCCACCCCCCAGTCAGGAGGTGGGAGGGCTCAGGGAGACTCAGGCCTGCCCAGCTCATCCTGCTGCCCCCATCCCCCACCCCGTGCCCCCAAACCACGGTGGGTCTTGGCAGGGCCCAGTAGCAGCACAGGCACTGCGAGGCTGAGAAGGCCGCGGCTGCAGCGTTCTAATTTCCCAAAGGGGCTGAGATTAATTAGCTCACACACAGGCGCAGAGAGGGAGAGGAGAGTGGGAGCAGGGGCGGGTAACATCGGGAGAGGAACTGGCTGGCGCCCCTCCCTGCCCGCCCGGCAGGCAGGCAGGCGGGCGGGCGGCCTTGACAGCCTGGGTGCTCTGAAGGTCAGTGGCCAAGCCGGCTGAGCCAGCAGACTGGCGCTGTCTCCTTCCCAGAATCCCTGAGGACTGAGGTGGGGGTCGGGGGGACAGCAACCAAGAGGACAGCTCAGGGTGTATGTGGGGGTTCCACTGTCAACACCAACAACAGAATCTGTGCCAGGTGCTCTGTCCACACTACCTTGTTTTATCCCCACAGCGGCCCAGAGAGGTAAGCACCATGGTCCACCCATTTCACAGATGAGGACACTGAGGCTCAGAGCCGGTTGGGGCAGTGAGTGTGGACGGTGGAGGTGAGACTGAAATCCAGGCTGGCCCAACTCTGGAGTCTGCCCTGCCCCCCGGGATCCCGTGGCCAGTGTACGGGCTGCAGGAACCCTGTGCATGGGGGACCTGGGAACACCAGGCAACGGCATGTGGGTGTGGGTCTCACTTACCCCTTCCCCAGAGAAGGTGCATGGCAGACTCTCAGTCACTTCACAGATGCAGAAACTGAGACCAGAAAGGGGAAGTGACTTGCCACACAGCCCAGGACCCTAAACCCAGAGAGTCTGCCCCTCCATTTGAGGCCAGTACGAAGTTCCAGAACACAAACCTGACTTAGTGACCTCTAGTGAGCCCCGACCTAGGGCCACACTGTGCCTGGTGCTGTCTTTGGCTAATGGCACACTGACTGGGGTCACTGCTGTGGCTGTCCCTGTGTGTAGAAGAAGATAATCTCCAGCTCAAGGGCACTTTCTCAACTACTCCATGCAGGGCTCCCTAGAGGAAAAAGGAACCCCTAGGAAGGTGGGAGGTTGGGGGATTGGGGGAGGTATAGGACCGTGACCCAGCCCCCAAGCGTCTCCCACAAGCCTAGCAATTGAGTTTCCCAGAACTTATCTGCAAGGGGCTCCCCAAAACCCCCAAAACCCTCTCAATCTGCTCCCCAGCGCATCCCCTGATGCCCTACCCCACTCCCAATGCATGAGGCTCATTCTTCCCAGGCCTAAGGAGTCAGCAGTCCCAAGGGCCTTGGGTCCAAACCTGGGGAGTGCCCTGAGAGAGCAGAGGTCCCCAGGACAGTCTGGGGCTGGACACAGGTGGGGAGGAGGCTGGCCCAACTAGGAGTATTACTCATCATGGGATTATGGAGGATGGGTAGGAACCCCCCCCCCCCACCTCATCGCGCCTGCCCTGAGGCACAGGTTCGGGTCGTAAAGTCCAAGTGGGCTTTGGAATCAGGGTTCCTCTGTAGCCCCCAGCCCAGGTGACCTCAGAGAAGTTTCCTGACCTTGCTAAGCCCATTCCATGGTCTGTGAAATGCACCCAATGACAGCCCCACCCTTGTCAGGGTCCCAGAGAGGACCTAAGTTCTCAGTGCAGGGCGGCATACAGAAGGCGCGCAACAAATGATGGCTGTTATTATTATTTTTACTGTCATCATCAGCCAGCAAAGGAGTGGCAAGGATGGTCTAAGTCAGGGGTGCCAGATAACCTCGGTTGTGGCCCCGCTTCTGTCACTATTTGCTTTTGAGTCTGAGCCAATCCCTGTGCTTCAGTTTCCCCAGCCCCACGGAGAGCACTCCTCCCCGCCCTCTTCCCTGCAGGAACATAGGGGGAGACCGGTGCACGGTAGAGGTCTGAGGTCTGCAAGGAGGGCAGCACTCAGCTGTCCCGGCTCGCATGCCTTTTCTGGCCACAGGAAGAACCCACCTGTACATCCTGCCAACCTCCCCCCGCCCAGGCCCCAGAACAGCCTGCTCTATGTCCACGCTCTTTCCATCTCCAATGGTCCCAATCGCCCTTTCCCACGGGTGTGTGCCAGGCCCCTCACCACACTGCAAAGAACCCACTTGGCACCTGGAAGTCCCTGCTGAGTCTAACTTGTGGCCTTGCCATGTCCTGAGGGGTTGGAGAACTGAGAATGCCCGGGATCTACAGTTGGCTCTGTTTCCTCCCATAGTGTAAAGCCCCCAAGAATGTCCAGACAACCAAGGACTCCACATTCCTCTTCCTGGATCCAACCCATTCCCATGCTTCCCCCTCCCTGCGGCCCCAGGATCAGCCTCTTCACTCCCCTACCTCAGCACTCCCATCTGAGAAGAGCCCTCAAGAAGGCTAAATCCAAGACAGTCTAATTAAGGAGTCTGTGTTGTGGGGTACCATTTCCTGGGAGTGGTGGAGCAGTCAGGTGGCAAGGAGGTTCAGACTCACCTGGAGATCCAGGTGTGACACAGCGAGAACCACACCCCCCCACCCACTTCAGGTCCTGCAGCTTTGAGACACAGAGATAAGGCTCATACCCATTTTATAGGTGGCAAAAGTGAGGTCAGAGCTGCCCATGATTGCAAAGTAAGCAGTGACCAAGCCAAGTTTGGAGCCTAGGCCTGTGCAACTCTAGAGTCCAAGACTCAGGGGACATCCAGCCCTCCTGACTGACCACTGCTGTTTGTTTACTTCAGGGTGCCTGGGCCCCTCTCCTCTCCCTGACCACTATCTAGGCCTTTGTGAGGGACATGCATGGCCAGGAGGTGGGAGCTAGCCTGGGCCCGAGTCCTTAACAGTCACCTGCCCCTTGAACCTCCCTGGGCTCTCTCAATCCTGCAGACCCAGAATGATCTGTAGTCTGGGTGTGGGATAGCTGTGTCTAAAGGCCTTCACAACCATGAAGTCAGCCCCATCAGACTCAATTCTCCCATCTGAAAACTGCTGTTTTTTCAGTGTATGAAAAAGAGGTATGCCCCCAGTTCTGCCCAGCCCAGGGAAGGCGAGCCCCAGAAGCTTACAGGCTCCCTGAGGGCATCCCTCCAACCCAGCAGCCCAGCCCCTCCTTGTATTCAGGTGAGCTCTTTACCCATTTTGCAGGCAGGTAGACGAAGAACCACGAAATATATCTGAATTCTAAGTCTCAGGGTACTAGCTGCAAGGTGGGGGACATAATGAGAGACATGGGAGCCAAGGGAATTGAGGAAAGCAGGTACCAGGGTGAGCAGGCAGGCTCCTGGGGCACAGCCCACTAGGTCAAGGGGGTCCCTTCCCCCACTTCCAGCACCCCCCAATCTCCCAAAGAACCGGCCCCCTCAGTAGGGGCAGCAGCTGGCCACTTGGCACTCCACGGAAAATTGATTTTCCACGGCTTTTCTTTTCCAGGCCTTTCCTCTTCCTGGCTCCTCTGCACCTCTCCCCCACTTACCCCCAACCCGCTCTGCCCAGGTCAGAGTTCCCCAACCTGGAGGGCAGGATGGGTTTAACACTTCCAAGCCTGAGACTCGGACCTCCTCCCCCAGAGAAGGCCAAGCCGGCCTAGGGAATGGCGGAAAACACCCCCCTTCCGGCACCCAGCTTACAGAACCCAGCTGACTCTCCGTGGACAAGGATCGGGCCTCTTTTGTGCGACCCTAAAGGGGGGATGTGGATACGTGGGGCCCCAGCTGTGCTGTGTGTGTGTGTGGGCACACGTGTGTGCCCACACAGACCAGGCTCCATCGTGTCAGTGCTCCAGGCCCAATCCTACGGAACTGTGTGGCCGTGGGCTGCAGCCCGAGGATGGGGCAGACCCACAAGTGCTTTACTGGAGCGGGGTCTGGGGCCCTCCCAGGGAGTCCGGCACACCGACACGTGACTATGTATGTCCATCTGCTTGCGTGGGTGCCGGTGTGCATGCGTGCCAGAGGCTGTGAGTGTAAGCCTGAGTGTGCTTCCGGGGTGGCCACGGCTTATGTGACCAGGCCTGCACCGTGTGTGTGAGCTGTGTGCGCCAGGCTGCGTGGAACTACGTGCACTGAGGGAGCGTGTCTGTCCCCAGCGTGTGCCCCAGGGTGTGCCGTGTGGGGAGTGCGTGAGCGCACTCTGCCTGCCAGGCCGCAGGGCCTCGTGGGGCTGCCGGGGATGGGGTGACTCACGTCTCCTGAGCTCATCCTGCCGCCTGCCCGCCCAGCTCACCCGGCTCTGCTGGGCTCATGGCCGCCAGCGCTGGGGGGGGGGGGGGGGCGGTAAGGTAGGGGGAGGCGCAGGCAGACACGGCAGGGAGGCTGGCTTGATAAATAACCTGCCGCTTCCCCAGGCCTTGGAGAATGGGAGGCTGCAACACGGGGAGAAGGGGGGAGCCGGGGGGAGAGAGCCCTGGCCCCCACGGCTCCGGCTGCCCTGGCCCCCACAGCCCAGGCTGCGGCTCCGGTTCCTGTTTCATCGAAACCTGAGCTGGGAAAAGCCTATCGGGTCATCTTGCCTGTCCCGCCGGCCGCCAGGCCCAGGCAAGCTGCCCCTCAGGGGACAAGCCCGCAGCCTGGCCGCCCAGCCAGTGGGTGGGTGGGTGGGGGGAGGATATTTCTGTCCAGACTAAATGCAGCTTCAGGCCTCTGTCTGCCCCCCCACTAACAGCTGCTCCCAGGGGCCCCTGGCTCTGCAGGGCTGACTAAATATAGTCCCCCCCACCCCAGCAAACCCCCAAAGTTCACCTCTTCCCACTGGCCCCACCCACATGAGGGTGGGGAGGAGGCTGGGAAGCCCACTGTGTGATCTTAGGCCAGTATATCCCCCTCTCTGGGCTCTCAGATATAAAACATCAAGTGTTACTCAGCTCTAGGCCCTAACACGCCTAACAGGTACTGCTGGAGAGCAGACCACAAAGGTGATTCAACTGGGATCTCCGTCCAGGGAAATAAGGGGCAAGATCCCCTCCTCCAAGTGACTCCAACCTGCTTCAGCAAAAGAATGGCTGGGGGGGGCCCTGCCCAGCACCCCAAGTACCTGTAGGCTTATAAACATGACCCCCTCCACCCAGCCTGTTCCTTGCCCAGACTGGGCAATACCAGGCTCCTCCAATCTGCCCCAGCCGGACCCTGGCCAGGAAACAAGTTGTGCCAGGCTTGGGGGGTGGGAAGGGGGGGGACACGGGAGCATGACAGCTGCTATTTCCTGGAGGCCACAGTCGGGCACAACCCGGATTCCTGCCTGGCTCCACACTCCACCAGACAGCCTCTCCCGGGCTCCGGTCCTCAACATGGCACCCACTTCCCCAGCGTCAGCGCCCCATCAGACCCCAGGGTCCCTGTCTCACTGTACTGGTACAGGCAGGAAGACAGTGCTAGAGGTACCTTCTGGTTTGGGCCGGGGAGAATGGTGGTCTCTGCAGGGTTCAACAGGCGGGGGAGACAGCCCCACCTTCCCTCCTCCTGCCTGCCTGCCCACCCGGCTGCTTCCCCCAGCCCCACACGCACCAAATTCCCCACATGCCTGTCTGTCTCTGACAGCTCGCGCAAATACTTGGCTGCGCGGGCACCCGCTGTTCTGAGCCCGCTGCGCCTCCTCCCCTGCCTTCCCCGGGGGGCTCTGCAGACGCAGCCAGGGATGGGAGGGGGCCAGAGCCAAGAAGCTTGGTGGGCAGTGTCGGGGGTGGGGGTGGGGGAGGAGGGGAGCAAAGGCAGGGAGGACCAGTCTCAATTCCAAAGCATCACCCCCGGCCCCCAAGCCTGGGGTACTGAGGGACCTGGGAGGCCACTGTGAGCCAGCTCTGGCTGGGCGGCAGCTGCCGACACCCCCACTGCCCCCCGGAACCTCCCAGGAGGACCTTCCGGAGGCCTCCCACTCGCCTCAGCCGATGAAACAGCATCTGCCACCCCCGCGGCGGCAGCTCAGGACAGGGCGGAGGGCACCACGAGGCCCCTGGGGAAGGCTTTGAAATCTGGACTATGGCCCGGCCCCTCCTGGCAGCCCTGGCCTCCCACCACAGGCCCAGCCTTAGAGCATGGTGGGGGGTGCGTTCCAGCCCTCCCGCAGTGCGAGGGGCGCACCCGCCCAGCTGCGGGGCCTGGGACATCTCCACTTGGACTGGCTGGGGGACTTTGTTTGCCCCCAACTACCCTCCTTCCTGCTTTGCCTTGCCTCCCTCCCAGGAGACCAGTGGAGGAAACACTTCCTGAGAACGGCTGGGATTTTCCGCTGGACGCTGCCGTGCTGGCAGGCTCCTTATCTCCCCACTACCTCATTCCTTCTCCCAGAACCACCCCTGCAGCTAAATCACACTCCTACCCCGTGTCTGCAGCCAGAGAGACCTCCTCGCTGCCCCACCGCTCTGCTACTTGCCTAGGCAGCCCTAGTATCGACACCATCCAGCACATATCCAGGCGGTCTTGACACTGAATGAGACCTCATGGAATAACGCCCTCCATTTTGCAGATGGGTATACTGAGGTCAAGAGAGAGCCTGGTGACCTAGGCCTCCCGTTCAGTGCTCTTCCTTTTACCACTACCTCACTTTTCCGCCCCAGGAACCCATTCAGCACCGCCAGACTACTGGAGGCACTGGGGTAACTCCAAGCAGAACTGCTCCGTGCTTTAGGACCAAATGCCCAGCTCGCTATCGCAAGCTAGCCCCCCAACATTCTCAAAGCCTCACGGTGGTCCTGAAAAGAACCCCGAATGTACTCTCTTTGTGACGCTAGACTTTGGGGTAGAGCCTTCTCTCCCCATTGCACAGATGGGGCTGCTGAGGCCCCCAGGGGAGGGGGGAGCTGCAGGCGGCCATGAATCAGAGGGGGAGCTGGGAAGCCGCCCGGCCCTGCCGGCTGTCGCTGGAAGCAACAGCCGGCATTTCCTCCTCACACTGGTGCCTCGGGAAGCGTGGGCAGCAGGCGGGTGGGCACCGCCGAGAGGACCCCTCCTGTGCCCACAGGCCAGCCGCACCCCCCTGCTCCCTGACTGGGCCCGCACAGCCCACTCCCCGTGCCAGCCAGATCTCCAAAGCAGGGCAGACCAGAGGCAGAACTGGGCTTCTGTCTCAGGCACAGACTCATGTCACTTGAGGGCACCGGGGAAGCCCCTCCTCTCAGATCCTCAATATCCCCTAGCGTCAAACAAGATTGAAACATGACCATTCACGCTTCCTTTGCAGTAAAACTCATGGTTCTGTGATTCTAGAATCCCAACGCAACAAGAATCCTGAAGAGAATCCCTCCGCTCCAAGCATTCTGATTCTGAATTCCTGCGACTAAAAATTCTAGGCCACCAAGATCTTAACTCCCAGGAAGAAAGGGGGCCAAGCCCACTCTCACCTGGAGCCATGAGCCCCGCTAACCAATTCCCCATCTAGCTTTGGAGAAGGTGGGTCAGGCAGGGGAGGGCCTGGGTCTCTCCCATCAGGGTCAACAGGAACCGGAAATGAGATGGGCCTGGAGACAGAGCTGGTCTGGTCCCGGAGGGCAGGCCACCCCCTCGCGGCACCCGCAGCCACTGAGGCTGCAGATGTCAGGAAGCCCAGCCCTTGCCAGAAGCGAGCGGGTAGCTAGGGGTTTATGAACCTGCACCTCCACCCTGCAGCTCAGAGGACCGGCGTCAGGTCAGGGCTGGTCTCCCTGCTTCTCAGGTTCCAAGCCAAGCTCCACGCTTCACCTTCCTGCCTTCACCACCCACTGCTTCCTCTTTCCCACCACCGTCCCTCACCTCTCAGGCTCCCAGGCCAACCCCAGGCCAGGCCAGCTGACAGCCAGCCAGGACAGAGGCTCTCGAGCCCATCTGACAGATGGAAAAACTGAGGTCCCGGGAGAAGACATGACCTGCTCAAGGGCTAGGCCCCTAGCAGCCTGCCAGTCTCTGGCCGCATCTCGGCCTTGCCCCCACCTCACTTACGGGAATCCTCGGCAGGCACAGCGTATCTCCACACACTAGCCGGGTCACCAGCGCAAGCACACTTCCTACCCAACTGTCCCCTGAGAGCACTCATTCCCACAGAATCGTCTGGCCATTCGTCCATTCATTCTCTCACTCGTTCACCTCGCCAATCAGCCCACCCCCCCCACCACATGCCGGGCCCCTCGCCAGGGAGAGGAGGGCCCCAAGGAGGAGAGAGCGAGGCTTCTGAATGTCAGCAAACACAGGGCAGTGCCCGCTGTGTGCCAGGCAGTGTGGAAGGTGCCACAAACAAGCAGACCAGCCTTGGCTGTTCTCGCGGCGCTACCAGGACCCAACCCCACGTGGCAAGTCCTAGGGCAAGTCACAAACTCTCCAACCTCAGTCTCCTCATCTGTATACGGGGATGCTAACAGCATCCCGTCACTGCGCTACTGTGGGGATTTAAAGGCAGTGAAGGCTCAAAAGCCACAAACACTGTGCCTGCCCCAGTCCGGGTTTAGGATGCTAGCCGTCGCCATCACCACTGCGACAACATAGTATTATTATTACAGTAATAATTGGAGGACGGCAATTGATTAGAGCAGTAGCTAAAGCTCTTTAAACACTCAGCTGGTGCCAGACACTGGGGGGACAGGAAGGAATCACTGCCACATCCCATTGCAAGGCTGGCAAGGAGCGGGCTCACAAAACCCTATAAGCATCTGATAAATGAGGGAAGCAATGACAGGAGGCATGGCCTTGCCTCTAAGGGAGGCACGCTCCAGCATGTGCTCATGTGCCACACACGTATGTCCAAGCACTTCACTGGGCATGCATGTGCCCACGCGAGGAACCCGGGAGGTCCAGCAGACGGCAAGTTCCGTGGAAGGGGGAGAGGAGGGCAGGGAACACAGCGGGCCCAGGGCTGCCCCCGGCCCCCATCCCACCCTTCCCCGGCCAACAGCACTGAGCACAGAGCCGAGGGGACTGTGGTGAAGAGCAGGGACCAGACCCGGCGAGGAGAGCCCCGGAAAGATGCTTTGCATAGTTTTGGCCACCAGATTACAGGCCTAGGCTAGGCCCCTGGGCGGGGGGTGGGGGGCTGTCAGGTGCTGCCCCACAGGAATCAGGCCCGGGCGTCCGCACTCTATGCCCGTACTGGCTTGGCACATGGGTGTTCCTGCCGGCAGGCCAGGCAAGTCCAAGGAGGTCAGAAGAGGTCACAGGGACGGGGGTGGGGTGGGGAGCAGTGGGCTCCAGGGCTACGTGGGGTCCGCTGGACAGGGGAGGCTGGGTACAGGGCTCCCCCAGGGCCGCCAGGCAGGCCTGGCTCTGCCCTGCTGGGGCCGGCAGCTGGAGGGGAGGAAATACAGCGCGGGGCGTCCGGGCCACATTCCTGGGAGGCCAGCACGGCCCGCCTGCCCGCTGCTCTAGGCAGAGCGCAGCAGCAGGGCCCAGAACCGCCACTGCCCTCTTCCCAAACAAACAGAAAAATAAATAAAACCAGCTCTCACGCCCAGCGCAGCCAGGGGGAGGGGGCAGGAAGGGGTGGACAGGGGAGCGGGGAGACAGACCAGTTGCCACGGTTTCTGTTCCGCTGGGGAGGAGGAGGCCAACAAAAGAGGAAAATGGAGGAAAAGGGCAGGGAGATGGCCAGAGATGGTCAGAAGAGGGGAGACGATGTGGAGAGATGGAAGGTGCGACAAGGAGAGGCGTGGGGGAGGCAGGTCAGGAGGGACAGAGGAGGTGTTAGGACCAGTTGGGGGAAGGCAGAGGCAGCCTCTTGCGGTCAGTAATTCAGCAATTCAGCGACAGGGATGCCCCAAGGAGGGGCGGCAGACAGACAAAGGGGGCTAGGGCAAGGGGCTGGCTCCATGGGCCATGAAATATTAAAGAGCCTAGGCCAGTGAGTGACAGAGGTCACGGAAATAAGGAGACTAGCCAGGGAGCTCCCAGGACCCTGAAGCAGAGGGTGCTTCACTCCCCACCCCCAGCCTATCCCTTTCCACCACCTCCAGCAGAGCCAGTCTCCCCAACTCTCCTGCTGTGGCTCCTCTCTGTCTTTCCATCCAAAGGGAACGGGCTGAGGGTGGGAGGGGCCGTGGGGATTAGTGAAGGGGACCTCTGCGGTTCCCTTTTCCCTCTGGCTGAGCTGTGTGCAGTCGGCCTTCCAGAGCTGCCAGCTACCCTAGCAAGAAGGCCAGGAGGCCTGTCAGCACAGCCGCTGCCACGGTGCCTCCTGGGGAAGGAGGGGGTAGACATTCAGCTTCCCCTTTACAGAAAAAAATCAGCCAAGCCACCACTCTCCACAGAGACCAGCGGGGAGGGAAGTCCATGCCTCACAGCTCAGCTGAGCCAGCGAGTCCAGAGCGAGCAAGCCGGCAGGTCATCCCCTAGCCCTCCCACCCCACCCAGGCCCTGTTACCAGCCTCATGACCTTGGCCAGTCCCCTTGTCCCTGAGCCTGTGTCTTTGCCAGCCCCATACCACCCTAGGCTTGGTGTGAGCAAAGGAAAAAGAGGGCAAGCAATAGGCTGAAAACCTGCTAGGGCGGGCAGCTAGGGCCAAGCACCTTCAACGTGCATAACCCTCCCCTGTGTCCTATGAGGTCAGGCCTCTTACCGGTCCCATTCTACAGATGGGGAAGGGAAACCTGGAGAGGCAAAGTGATGTGCCCAACACCACACACCTGGTAACGAGCACAATGGAGACAGAAATGCTAAGGGTG
This sequence comes from Potos flavus, assembly GCA_028534135.1. Taxonomy (NCBI): domain Eukaryota; kingdom Metazoa; phylum Chordata; class Mammalia; order Carnivora; family Procyonidae; genus Potos; species Potos flavus. Next base: position 26,358,382 of record CM052895.1, read on the forward strand.
AATCGCGTCATCTTTTCGTTTTCACTGGGGGATATGAAGTCCTCGTCAACCACAGAAGCCAACTTTTATTGCATGCTGTGGGTTAGCCGCTGGTGCTGGGCACGAAGCAACCATCCCTGTGTCCCCCTGAAAAAGGCTTTGTGAGGGAGGCACTCTTATGATCCCATTTCAGGGATAAGGAAACTGAGGATCAGAGAGACAACGCATCCGAAGGTCAGCCAGCCAGCCAGACAGTGGCACGGCCAGGATTCGGAGCCAGTGCTCAAACACACTTGTCTGGGTTTGGTCAAGCGAGGGAGGCAAGAGGACCCAGGAGAGAAGAGCTCAGTGGTCCCGCTGACCCCCAGAACACACACCATTAAAAGGTCAAAAACAAGGTTACAGCTGCCGTGCCAGGGAGTGACCAGCAACTGCTCTGTTAACAGGACATGAGCGGAGCCCGTGGGAACCCAGGGTGAGGGCACTGCCTAGGGGCCTGGCATAGAGCGATCTGCCCGGTCTACCCAGAGCCCCTGTACCAGGTAATGCAAGCCCCTCCCCCAGCATGGGGATACTGAGGCTCATCCAAAGTGGGCCACCGGAAGCCCGTCCTGTTGGCCCCAGGGTTCCAACCTGCACCCCAGGGCCAATGTGCCAGCAATTAATCACACCCCTGTAAGAGCCCCCAGTGCTGGCGGAAGGGGGGCAGGATCCCCTCCCTCTCTCCCAGGCCCTGCAAGCCCAGAGGGAGGCCAGCATCAGAGGCAGGAAATGAAGAAGAATTTGCGATCTAATTGAGCTGGCGGGGGATTAGGCGGCAGAATGCAATTACAGGGGCTGGAGCGGGGCCAGGGGCACTGACACCCCAAGATGTGGCCTGGCCCAGGTGACTGGGCCTAGCCAGTCTCTGGCAAAAGACACCCTACCGTGGAGGGAAGGTCGGGTGGGCAAGGATTGGGGCTCTTCAGGACATAGAGGACCATAGGGTTCCAGCTCCATGTCACACCCAGAAGCAAGAAGTTTTCCTGAGAATTCTCCCCCAGGGAGCAGCCCCACGGATGGTCACATGGGGAGGAGGCAGACAGAACACACGTAGAACATACACTCTCACAGGCTCTGCTCATGCATGTACGTGTATGTGTTCATGCTCCCAGAAAAGCAGCACATATCCACATTCACTTGCATGGGGACAGACTCCCAACCTGCAGACACACAGCTCTGGCCCTTTGCTGCCACCGGCTCCACCAAAGGGGGGGGGGGAACAAAACAGAACAAAAAAAAAATACACCCATGACCTTAAAATCCTTTTATTCCCATAATCACAGGCTGCCATCGCCGTGGATACGCGCTGTCACCCCGGCCCCAGCCTGTCTCCCTCCACAGCTTCCAAAACTCCCAGCAGGCAAGCAGACGGGGAGGCTGCCCAGTTACTGCCAGGGAGGGCAGGGGAGGGGAAGGACGGGGTGGGAGAGGTTCAACGCTCCACACACACACTCAGGGCCTCAACGGGAGAGGGAGAGACTCAGAAAGACAGCCGGGCAGACAGACAGAGAAAGAGAAAGGAACACAGGCACCAGCCACGAAAGACAGACACAGACCACTCACTGCTCGCACAGCTCAGATATGCCCGCTCCCAGACTCACACACCACTTTCCCAATTCAGACACACTGCTCAGGGAGTCAGGGTCTCCCAGATTTACAAGAATATACAAACCACACAGATAGACACAAATCAGAGTAGACACTCCAAAATTCTAAGCGCACACAACTCAGAATACACACATTCCCAGATTCACGAGGACAAATCCAACTTTCAGATATAGACTGATATTCACAAACACACAAGTACAGATGCAATACAGACCCACACGACTCCCAGACCCACAGATACACGTGCCCTGATGCACAAATACACATAAGCACAGACTCCCACCCCCCAAGACAGACACACACACACATTCAACACACAGATCCACAGATAGGACGTGCCCTGAGTCATACACACACATACCACCTAGCTTCCCACATCCCAGACCCACAGACGAGACCCACACAGCCTCATCGAGCAGCTGACACCGCCTTGGGCTTTAGGGGGCAGGTGGATTGGTTGGGGGATTCCTGGGTCTTTGAGGGGGCCAGCCCTTTCCCTTGCCTGTAGCCTGGGAGGTGGGCTCAGAGTTGGGGGGAATGAAGGGGAAAGTAAGAGAAAGAAAAAAAAAAAAAAACTTGAGTGGGATATTCTTGTTGGGCAGTAGCGCGTGAGTAACTGGGGAGGCTTTTTGTGGTCTGGTGAGTTCCAGCTATGAGTGAGAGTTTAACTATTAATACACTTAATCAAGGACACTTCACACACACAGGCACACATACACAGGCTAGGACAGCACCAGGTGGTGGGGATCAGGGAGGGAGAGCACCAGAATAAAGGGAGGGGAAGCCCCAATTCAGGCCCCAGGGGGTGGGGAAAGAGGGAGGAGCTTCAATCCTGGGGCCTGCCTCCTGAGCAGGGGCAGAGTCAGTGATTCATTTCAGCAGCCCCAGAAAGGTGGGGCTTGACACACAGTAGGTGCTTGAAAAATACACACTGGGGCAATGAATGACTGAGTTATTTACATATAAAGAATAGACAGAATGATAACAGGAATAACAAAAAGCGAGCCCTGCCCCATCCCTGGCCAACAAGGCCAGGCTCCAGAGCACCAGGACTGGGGAGTTAGTTCTGCCTTAATGGTCACCCCACCAGACAGCGGGCTCTAGGAAAGCAGGCCCGGGTCTGGCTCATTGGTACACTCCCTCATTCTTCCACCCTATTCTGCATCCTAAAAAGTCAGCTGATCTCAGCCCAGCCTCCACCCCTACCCCCCAGAGAGACCCCCATTTCCATTTTACTCTCCCATAAATAATTAGGTGGGGCCCTAAAGAAGGCAGGGTATTTAATTCCCAGAGACTTGGTTCTTTATCCAGATACAACCCTGCTTGCCACACTCCTATAAGCCTCAGTTTCATACGCACCAAATGGGTAGAAGGTAGGCAAAAAGCTGAGAGAGGCATCAAGAGTGGGGGCTCACAGCAGGAGCCCATGGAACAGAGGCCTGGGCTGGCCTGGGCCCTGGATGCAGAATCCTCCCCTCCTTCTCCCTTCCCCCACTCGGCCCAGCCCAGCCGGGTGGACATTCCATGCCTCACGTGATAAAGACGAGGCCGCTGGCCCACGGGTAAGTCAACAGGCTCTGTCGGGGGAGAGATAGGAGGCCCAGGCCAGGGTCACCTGCTGAGCCGGGAAAACAGCCGGGCCCAAATACACACATAAATAAGGCGCCAACAGACAGCCAGTCAGCCAAGGAACCTCTGCCCCCACCTTGGAAAGGGAGGTGGCTTGGGAAAGGGAGCCACAAGGCTGGCTAGGGGCTTCCCTGGGAGAGCCCCAGCTCATGCCAAGATGAGGTGGGGGCGCTTGTACCAAGCTCCCCAGGGCTGACTGAGAACTCAGAGGCCAACCTTTCCTCAGCTGTTCCCACTCCTTCTCGGGACAAAAATCACCCCCTCTCCCTCCTCCCCAAGGAGAGAACGATTTCCGTTCTGGGAGGGGGGTGACAGCTGCAGAGCGGGCCACTACCCCCCGCCCCCCCACCAGCTCTTGCTTGAGTCTCATCCAGGGAAACTGCTAAATCAACACTACGCAGTAGTAGGTAGCACCGACCTCAGTCTCCCCTCATCGCTCTCAAAAAGGGGTTTGGGAAAAGACTTCGGGTACCAGTTCCTGGGTTTCCTGCGGCAGTTGGAACCCAGGAGACGAGGTCTTTCCGGAGGGGGGCTCACGCCAAGATTAGACCAGAACGACCCGTAAAAACGTCTAATTTAAATGTTCTCAGTTGCACGGAAAGGCACCCCCGCCCCCGCGGGCCGGGGCAGCTGAGGTGGCGCCGGGCGTTCAAATAGCGCTCCAAACAAGTCCGCAGCGACCGCGCACGCAGCCCCCGCCAGGCGGCCCCAGCGGAAAACTTGAAAGGGACTCTGTTTGCCAGCCGCCCGGGGCGGCTCCGGCGGGGGCGAGGGCCGAACGATCACACAAGCCCCCCTCCCCAGCGCTTCCTGAGCAAACGCGGGGCGGGGGGGGGGGGGGAGGGACTGGGCCCACCCCAAACCCAAGGACTCCGAACAGCGCCCTCCGCTCAGGGAAAGGCGGAGGTCTAGAGGCTGGCTCGCCGGATCCCGGTTCAGCTCTCCCCCAACACCAAGATGCGACTCGAAGACCACCCAGGATCCAGGGGGCAAAGTAGGGCGCGGCTGCCAGCCCTTTAGACCCCCGTCTCAGTTGAAGGAAGAAGGTGCGGGTCTTTCTGGATGAGTCCCTACAGAACCCCCCAAATCTGCTGCTGCCTCCTTGCAGCCCATGGCACCAGCCCAACTCCGCGCACCCCTTCCCAGCGGGGGGGAAAAAAAAGAAAGAAAGAAAAGGCTATCTTGCTCCCTCATTGGGAGCTTCAGCTCTTCTGACAGGTCCCGGAGGCAGCCCCCCATTTAAAAACTGGGGTCAGTCACTTTCTGTCGATCCTACAAATAAACAAAGCCAGGCGCACCCCGCGCTCCCCGCCGGAAAGCAGCCCATTCCGGGAGAGGACAACTTCCCCCCAGCAAGAAAATTAACACATTCTTCTCGCGGCGGTTCAGCCCCTCGCTCTAGGGAAGCAAAGGGGAGGGGGGCTTGGGGGCCGAACTTCCTGGGTAAATTTGGGGCCAGAGGAGCGAGGCAGGCGCCTGGGACACCCGCCTCCCACACTCCGCAGCTAGAGGAACACCCCCATTCTCCCTCCCTGGCTTTGCACGCCGCTTGGCCACGCGGGGCTCGGGAGACTGCCTGAAAGACTCCCCAAGGCTGGGGAGGACGGGAAAGAGAGGCCGCGGGGAGCGGAGGTGGTGGTGGGGGGTGATACTTTGACGGAAAAAAAAAAAAAAAAAAGGTCAAACTTGATCAGCCCGCCAGGCACCCCGCGGGCAGCGGGGGCGAGGAACCGGAGGGAAAACACAGAAGTGGCCGCCGCCCCCTCCAAGTGGAGGGGGGAGACTCAGCCACGCGTGGTCCAGGGCAGCAGTTACCGTAGCCCCCAAAACACAGGGCTGCGAGGGGTCTGACGGGGGGAGTGTGCGCCGCAGATCTCCAATCAGCCGCCCCCGCGGGCGGAGCGCCCGCCCAACACCGAGAGGTGAGGACCCGGGCTCCCGCCGCCCCAGCGCCCTCAAGCTCGAGTACTTGGGGAGGGGACCGTACCCCGCGGGAGAGCCTCGGCCCCAACGCACGGCGCCCAACCCGCAGTCCCCGACCCTAAAACCCCTCTTTTTGTCTGTACTCAGTGATCTGCGACCGAGCCGACTGCGGCTTGGGGAGGCTTGGGTATAGCAGCGGCCACCGAGCGATCGCCGGCGCTAGGGCTCCCAGGCTCCAGGGCTCCGTGGCTCAGGCTGCGGGCGCCCCCCGCCCCTCCCAAACACGGACCCCTCCTTCCCCGTCCCTGGCTCTCCGCACCTGAACTTCGGGGGAGCCCGCGCCGCCAAACTTTCCGCCGACTTGCAGCGAACTCCGGCCCCGGCCGCGCACCGGGCCCCGGGGGAGGAGAGGGAGGTAGGCGGGGAAGGGGAGGGGGCCGGCCTCCGGGGGGGGGTCGGGGGAGGGCCGTGGCCCGACACCTACCGGCTCTCAGAGTCGTCCAAGCCGCCACGGCCGCCGCCGCCGCGAGGCCGAGGGGGAGGGGTGGGGCGGGGAGCTGCGCTCCGCTCTGGGCACCACAACCGCGGTGCGCTCCGCTCCAGCCGCGCCGCCCGCCGTGCCCGGGTCCGGAGCCGGAGTCACGCCGCCGCGGCTGGCCCGAGGCGGGGAGGGGGGGGAGCCTGCAGCACCTGCCCCTCCTCCCCCTCCCCGCGGCCCAAATTAAAAAACAACAAAAAGCAACTAATCACCCCCGAGCGAAGCGCGGCGCGGCGGGCGGAGGGCGCAGCGTGAGGCGTCCGGACTCAGCAGGCGGCGCGCATGGCTGGGCGCGGGCTGGGCAGGGCTGGGACGCGGGGCCCGGCTTGGGAGGGCAAGGTTCGGCCGATCCACTCGCTCAGCTCGGGCGCCTGCTCTCGCCGCCGCCGCCGCCGCCTCTGCTGCCGCCAGTGCCGCCGCCTCTACATCCCCGCTCAGGCTCCGCCGCCTCTGCCGCCGCCGCCGCCGCCGCCGCCGCGCGCCCGCCCGGGCAGGAGCTCTGAACGCTGCCCGGGGGCTGCCGGCAAAACCCGGACCGGACTCCACGCTCCCTCCTCCCCCCCTCCACCTCAGCTCCCCTCCCTCCTCCCTCCGCCTCCCTCCCAGCGCAGCTCTGGCCACTTGGACGCCGCAGGCTCTGAGGCCGGAGCCGCAGCCACTGCGCCTGGAGCTCCCCGCGCTCTGACGAGGTCGGCCCAGGCTCAGCTCCCCCAGCGCGCCCCGTCTTCATCTCTTTTCTCCGCAACTTTACAAAAAATAAGAGGACCTTCCCTATTTCGTGAGGGATGCATGGGGCTTGGCAGCCTACCTTACGGGGAAACCCGCCGTCCTTCTGGCCCCTCTCTTCGGCGGGCCGGAAGCGACAGGGACCAGTAGGGAGGGTTTGGCCGCGCCCCTCAGCTCAGGTGCGCGAAGGGCCTGGAACCCTAGCTTAGGGCACTTGGAGCGACACTGGGTTCAAAAACCCCACCCTTCCCACAGCGCTTGCCAGGACTCAGTGGGCTCTAGTTCCCCGGGAGACAAGGGGTTAGAGATTCCTGTCCCCATTTTACAGATGAGAAAACCGATCTGAGAAAGGACAATTTATCTCCTACGCTAGCCCCAGCCCCAGCCCTGACTCGTGGGGCTAAGGCAACTACATTGTGGTTCCCTGAGACCGTGGCCTACAAACTCGGAGCCTGAAACGGTGCCTGGCACAAAGCAGCACTCAATGGAAACTGGCTGAAAGAGAACAAAAGCCCAGTGGGTTCAAATTTGTGCCCGAATATCCTTGCCTTCACTCACTGCCCCCTCCATCTGCCCAGCTTGGGCTAATCCTCAAGCTGCAGATGTCTTCTCTTCACCTCAGGGACCCAAAGAGCAAGCCCCAGGCTCATATAATCCCAAACTACAGATAATCCCAAAATGGGAAGTTTTTCTGAATCTGTGAAATTCGTAAGGGTGGGTTTATGTTTCCTCCAGGCAGGGGGAAAAAAAAAAAAAAGACTGGAGACCCTAATGGGGGAGGGGCAGGGTAGTTGAGGAAGTCTGCCTAGGGTTAAAAGTAGTCCCAAATCGATTGCAGCCCAGATAACAGGGAGTTAACTGCCTCTACCAAGTGCCTCCAGCCACAGGCACAGACAGCCTTGGTGGGAGAACTGAAACCAGCTCCCACCTCACTGCTTCCTCTCCTCCTCTATGTGGCCAGCCTGTCTCCAAAGCTGGAGAGGGCCTTGGGGCCTGGGTCTTCCGGGGGCAGGCACTGATGCCCATTCTCCAAGCATTCTAAATTTGGCCTTGACCCAGCAGGGACAGGGGAGTTAGGGAGGTGTCAAAGGGCAGAGTTCATCTGAAATGTGTTGCTTCTCTACTCATCCTGGCCTCCCAAGCCACAGGCAGTGACCCCTCTCCAGGCATCATGGACACTACCTCCCTTCCACAAATGCTAAGAAGTGTCCTCCCTTAACTAAGTGCCAAGAATGGCATCCTCTCCCCTCTTCTCTCCAGCACCCGTCCTCAAAGCCGCCCCAAACAAACATACCATGTGAGTAAAAGCAAGGTACTTGCTATGGGAACCCAGCTTTAAGATAACTAAACACCTCCAGATTATCACCCCTAAACTGCTTAAAGATGGATATTCTGGGCCCCACCCTGAGTGTCAGGTACTGTATTGGGCACCCACCATATAAGGAAAAAGGAGGCAGGGTCCCATGTCTAGATGCTCCGGGATCTCCAAGTACTTAGTCCACCTCTACCTGCCTTTCTGGGGAAGGTGAGCACTGACTATAGGGGGGAGACCTATTCCCCAGGAGTTAGCAGCAGGTCTCAGAGGAGTAGGAGCAGAGAAATGAAACTCAATCCTGCAGGGCTCTTGCAGTCTAGGGTCAGGGCAGAATCAGATTCTGCACACCCAAAAAAAGCTTCATGCTAGGATTCATGGAGGAGAGTGGATAGTAGCTCCACCTAAGGGAATTACTATTAATTATCCACTTTCTTTTTTTTTAAGACCTCTGCAACCCCCCCCCCACCGCCCCGGGCCCCCACCTCCCAAGTCAGGAGGGCAAAGGCCAAGGGGCTGCAGGCTGCAATGGAGATGAGCCAAATGATCCCAATGGTGACTTTCTCAGGCAAGTGGTATTGGCATACGCCAGGCCCAGTTGAGAGGTTGGATGTTGGAAGCTTCCCCTTCTCCTGGAAATTAAGAACTGCAGGGAGACTCAGACCCTCACCAGACCCAGGTAGGAACCAGAAAGGAGAGGGGCAGAACTGTCCATCTGGAGAATACACATGAACAGGAAACATCACAAGCCATCCACATAGAACTCTGCCCCTCACAAATGAGACAAGCGGGGGCACCCAGGAAGGACTGCTGGGAAGTCTCTGGCCCTGGGGGAGATCATCCCCACCCTAGACCCTTTCCACAAGAACTGAAACCACCCTGGTTCACTATTCTCTCCTCTCTCATTGCCTCCAAAGAGGAATATTTAAGTTTCACAGTGGTACTCAACCAATCTGCTTAGCCTCAGCTATCAAATTTCTTAAGTCTCCAGCGCCTTGAGGGGAGGAGAGAGGAGCCCTGCACCTTCCCAATCAGTCCAGGACCTTGGATACTGCTCCCCTGGATTCTGGTTATAATACCTCTACCTGGTGTTTATGAAGCCCAGCCCTGAGCAGGACATCGGGCTAAACAGCTAAGGTACATTAGCTCATTTAATCCTTGCCTCAGTGCCAGAGTCATGTCATCCCCTCTTGTCAGATGAGGAAACTTACGTGAGACGGGCACCAAAGTTGTTCTTCCTAGAGAAGCTTCTAGCATACAGATCTGCCCTGGGATTCACTGGCGTCGCTTCCTCTAGTGAATCCTCAGAACTCATAAGGCTCCTCCCAAGCCCCTTCCCCAGCATAGCCTGGCTTCTCTAATCAGCCCCACGCCTGTCCAAACCCTAGGCCCTGCTGACCACCACCACCCAACACTGGTGGCTCCCCTCAGACTCCCCAAAACCCCTGTTCAAGTTTCCGGGGCTGCGTGTACTGTTCCCTCCGGCCAGGAGGGGCTTATAGCTTATCTCAGGAACTCCCCACGGAAGACCCAGGGATGTGTCACCTCCCACTTCTTTGACTTCCGTTCCCAGCCTCCGTTTGGCCTGTATTCACAAGGCTACCACTAGCCTTTGTGCAAAGTGAAAAAAAAGTACCCTCTTTGGGCAGTTGTAGGTACACCCTTTTTTTTGTTTATTTATTTTTTTGGTAATCTCTATACCCAACAGGGGGCTCGAACTTGCAACCGGGCAATCCAGAGTCACGTGCTCTTTCCACTGAGCCCCCCAGCTGCCCCGTAGAGGTACACCCTTCTGAGAGCAGATTACAGACTGTCTCTCAGTGCCCCTCTCTCTTTACCAGGTGCCTTCTTGCAGTGCAAGCGCAGAACAACTGCACTCTGTGGCCTGGCTTTGGGGGCCCTCATCTGTCCCCTCTTGTGGTCACAGTGACCGCAGTGCACAGACGTAGTTTTTATTTGCTCCTTTGTCTCCTTGTCCCCTCACTAGCACCACGCATGAAAACTCTGAGTGAAAGGGAGCATCTCCTACCTGCCCTGCCCCTAAAGCCTGGCACTAAGTTGGCTCCAGTAGTAACCATGGTAGCCCACATCTTCCTGAGCACCTCCCATGTGTGGCGCCACACTAATTGCTTTCTGGGCATATGCTTATTCAATCCTTAGGCTCAGACACCTGCTTAAGGTTACAATGTAGCAAAAGTTAGATTTAAATCCATGCCCTGTCTGAGGGATCTGCCTTTTCCAGGACTGTCATTTATCAACTAATGATGGTCATTGATTAAACATCCAGTGACTGGGAAGTGCCTACACAGGGAGGGGTGTAGGAGTTAGGATCTCCAATAAAGATGGCCAATCTGGAGCCTGGTCTAATGTCTATCCCTCTTTGGGCTCTGCTTCCCTCACTTGTATCAAAGAAGACGGGAGCAAGTGCATTTGGAGCCCTATCTCAGGGCAGGGTACAGGATGATCTTCAGTGGGGTCACACTGGATTGTGACCTCAACCAAAATCCCAGGCAGGACTGGGGGTGCAGACATGGGCAGGGAAAGAAAGAGGCTTAACTGCTTAGACATAGGCCCAGGCTTTTGGGGTCTCAGCCATCATGTACTGACTATTGACCCTTAGGTCCCGCCACCATGACCCTTGAAGGAACAAGAGAGGCGTGCAACTGAAAAGAAATTTCAGAAAAGCCAGGTCTGTCTGTTAGGGAGCCAAGGCCCACTCATCCCTGAGAAGTCAGTTTGGTGACCCCAGCTGGGACCTCAGATGTACAAATGCAAGAAGGGAGGAGGGCATTGTGGGGGGTGGAGGGGGAACTCCAGTCACAGAACAAAATAACTCTGGGGGTGAAGTTGATAGGGAGCAGAGACCAGGCCAACACACACACTTACACTCTGTATTTTCCCTTGCCACAGATTTGCAGACATGCTACGCACATGCCAGACAACCAGACATAGGCCCATTTTCTGCCAGGCACAGGGAACTCAGCCTGTGTGTGGAGGGAAGAAAGGGAGTGGAGACAGTGTGGGGAACATCAGGCCCCTGAGAGTGGCCCTTGACTTCTCTAGGCACATTCATGGGTTCAACTGTCTATACTATGGGAGTGTGACTGTGAGCTCCCAGAGGCCAAAGCTATGGCTCCATGCACCCTCCCCACCCCATCAGGAAGAGGGAGGGACCAGAAGGTAACTGAATGGGGCCTTGTTGGAAGGGGAGGGCAGAGAGTCCTAAACCTGGAGGCTCTACACGGATCCCAAAGGCAGGGGCGCCCTCGGCATCCAGAAGCTAGCCTGGCCTGAAAATGCTCTACCCAAGCCCTGCAGGCTAGGGTGGGGTGGTATGGGGAAGCCCTGCTCGTGGTGGAGGGGTGGGGCTCACAGACCTGGCCCTGAAAGCAAAGCAGGGCCAGAAATGCCCCTTACACTGGGACTTTTTAAAACAGGA
>CM052895.1:26370077-26455620 GCA_028534135.1 Potos flavus
CCCTATTCCCTATTCCCTATTCCCTGGGTCAGCCTGAGGAAGCAGACACCCTGCTTGGACCAGAATGCCATCTCAGACTTGTGTCTGAGGGCTCTCTGCCTTGAGGGAGGGGACAAGTCATTCTGTTTGGTCCCTCTCTCCAGGGAACACCGGGGGAGTAAACCGCCATGGGAGTTTTCAAGGATAATCATTAGCTTTTCAGAGGACATTTTCCCCTCCCCATTGTATCCACCTCCACTTCTCCAGTGGAAGGCTTATCTGAAGTCTAACCCTCCTCTCTTACAGCCTATGGGGATCTTTGTGCCCCTTGCCCCTTGCTTTCTTGTCCTAGGACTTCCAGGGTGAGGCTAGGACATCAGTGAAACATGGAGGGTCTCTGCCGAATACTGATCACCCTTCCCCTTCTGTGCATTCCTAAGGGGCCAGGACTCCTGGGGCCTGGGGCCTGGGACAGGATCAGGCTTTACTTGTCAAGGGCCTGGTCCGTAGCTGGTGATAAATAAATGTTTTTTGAAGAGGAGGGAGGGCATCAGAATTCAGCTGGGACGATCTGTCCCATGGGGTTGGGTGTGGAGAAGAAAGGAGGCCGCAGACTGGTGAAGACTGAAGTGGCAGTGCCTGGACCCCTTTTCTTAGGCCCATCTACCTGTGTAGGCCTGTCCTCCATCAAACAATCAAGAAAGGCAAGAAACCCGAGATGGATGGTGGTGGCCACGCTGCCTTGTGGGTGACCCGAACTCGATCCTGGCCAGTCCGAGGCACTATTTTAAACCCCAGCCCCAAGCTGCCACCTCAGCCTGCCTGGCTCATCTCTGGTTACAAAGGCACTGCCCGCCTCCCGGCCACTTCCTCCTCCCCACTCTGGGACCCCCCTAGGCTGGTGTTGGGTTCAATGTGCCTTGGGGAAACCTCGCTCTCTGTGGGCCTTGGTTTGTCAACTGGCATCAATGCCTCTCTCCATCCCCTCTGCCTTGCCCACCTAGGCACCCTCTTTTACCTCTTTTACTGACTTGTATTCTGAATGAAATTCTCCCCACAGATAAGAGTTCTCTTCCCTGGGAATACGGGCACATGCTGGCCAGAGAACCCAGAATGCTGGGCTCTTGTTCTGCCGGGCCCAAAGCATGCAGTCCAGGATAAGGCAGATGCTATTCAAGGAAAGGAAGTAGGTTAGACATAAGTAGGGACTTCCCAGAAGTGAGACTGTGCACCGGAGAACTTTCCCTCACCTCAATGCCTGTCTGCCTGCCTGCTTGTGCAGGAAGAAGATGACTCCAGAGGGAGCCCCCTCCCCAGTTTCTGGCTCTAGGGCCTGTGGGTTGGGAGACTCAAGTACCATTTCACCAGCCCACAGAGCCTTCCTCCCTCCCTTTCCTGGAGGGGCCAGCTCGGCACTCAGGTGGACCAGCTGTCAGCTGGCTGGGCCCGCTGGACTTGTGTCCACAATCCTCCTACTCCAGGCAGTGGCCCCCACTGGCTCTGAGGTCTGCCAACCCCACCCCCAGCCCAACACCAGCCTACAAGGAGGCAGCAGAGACATTGCCAGGACACCAAGGGAAGGGAAGGGAAGGGAGGAGGCTGATCATCCATACTGGCTCCCCCCATCTCAAACTGGCTGGACAGAAGGCCGCCCAGGCAGCCCGAGTATCCCCTATGACCGCACCCGCTCCCCCGCCCCCATGCTGTGTAGTCTCAGCAGTGAGGTGTTGGCATGAAGCCTGGCGCAGCTGAGCAGTGACGCCAACAGCCCTGCCATCTCAGGCAAGCATGGTTCCCTCCAACCTGGCAGTTAGGGCCATGGCGGGGGGGTGGGGTGGGGGGGAAGCACGTCTCCCAACCTCCTGGGCCTGAGACAGCTGGGGACAAAGCCGTTTTGGAAGGCTCCCTTCCACTACTGCAGAGGATCTCTGGCATCCCCGTGGGTTTTGGCCACCCCTTCCAATCTAGGGGGCTTGTCCTGAGGTCAGACGAGTGGTTCTCAACTAGGGCTGATTCTGCCTCCCAGGGGACATTGGACAATGTCTGGAGACATTTTTGGTTGTCACAACCACTGCTACTAGCATTAATGGGGTAGAGACCAGGGATGCTGCTAAACATCCTAAATGTACAGGACAAAGAATTAAATGGCCCAAAATGTCAATAGTGCTGAGGTTGAAAAACCCTGGAAAGACCTTCCCCAACTAATCTGGGAGCCTGATAGGAGGCAGGAGTCATTTTACACACACACACACACACACACACACACACACACACCTCTCTTTCTCTGAGGCCAAGGCTTCTCACCTCCCACCCCCACAGGGAGAGAAGGTACTTCTGCCATTCTGGCTTTAAATGCCCCTTGTGGCCTGAGGAACAGTGGTAAGCCTCCTGCCTGTCCACCTACGTACCCACCACCCTCTGAGTTTGTTAGAAAAAGTGCCCATGATAGGGGGCCTGGAAAAACTATCCACTTGCCCATGAAGGGGAACTCCCACCTAACATATCCCACCTACCAGGTAAGCTCCACAGGGCCCTCTCCCCAAGAGGATTCTGTGCCTATGACAAAGCACAGGGGCTGCCCTGCCCCTCCAGGCCTGTTCCCAAGGGGCTGGCCCAGTCTGGAGCTGGTTGGAAGCTCTGGCCTCCTCCTCATCTCCCCACTCCCTCCCATTTCTATTTAAGAGGCAGCCATGGTGGCTCAGCTCCTATCTCTGGTTTCCTAGGGAGCTCTGCTGAAGCAGCCCAGCCTCCGTGGGTCCATCTGTCAGGGAGGCTGTTCCGCCCCATCGATTGCTGTTCCCAGGGGGCTGTGCTGTTTGAGGGACCCAATGTGGCGGCCAGATAGGAGGGAACCACACCAACAAGAGGGAGTGGGGGCAGCTTGGCAGCAGGCAGAGCTGAGGGGGGCTGACACTTCAGTAAGAAGGAACAAAGCTAGACAAGCATGAGAAATGCAGAGGGCCAGGGGCGGCAAGGCAGGAGGCTGGCTGGAATGACCTCTGAAGCCAGCTGGCACCCTCAAGACTCAGTTTTGCCTTTGGACACACTGAATTCCCACTTGCAAAGACAACAACGATAATAATAGCTGACTTTTATTGAGCAGGAATAGTGTGCCCAGCACTGGATTGGAGGCTTTGCACACCTTTGCTTTCATATGAGGCTCACAGCCGTCCAAAGCAGGTGCTGTTATGCTCTGATGGGAGAGTAAGAGGCCCAGAGAGGGTGCAGCACTTGTCAACAGCCACACAGAGGACCTGGAGCTAGACTTGGAGGCGGGTCAGCCAGGCCCATGGCTGTGCCCCAGCCCCAGACAGACAGCCAGGCCTAGGGGGAGGAGGCGTGTCTGGCCAGGCTAGAGGCCCTGCCTGCCCTCCCCCTCCTGGCCCTCCCCGTGGAGCCGCCTCCTCCCCTGGGCTCTGTGACATCTGCCCTGCTTCCCGGCCCCAGACAGCTGCCCAGAGCCACGTCAGCACTTCCACCGGGGAGCCTGGAAACTGGCTCAGCCCCTGGGCGATGAGGGACTGTTGAGTCCCCAACAGGGTGGCTCTAAGAGAGGGTAACCCACTCAGCTGAGCAGCTGCTAGGTCCGTGTGACCTTGGGCAGGGTTTCTCTGAGCCTTACTTTCCCCCGCTTGAAAAGCAGCTTTGGGAAAGGGTTCCTAAGATGATACAGTAACGTCCTGCGTGGACAGGGAGCAACCATTACTCCACAGCCAAAGTTCTGGGGGCTTCTAAGGAGTCTAAGACCCCCCAGTGTCCCCTCGGGGGCCAGGCGGTCATTTGGCGGGTCTCTGGGGGTGAGAGGGAGGGAGGGGAGGTGTCTGTGCCTGGGCAACGCTGGCTGGCTGGCTGGGGCCAGAGATAACCGGCGCCTCCCGGAAAATCATTAGCATCTGTTTGGGCCCCTGCAAAGTTGGCTCGCCGGCGCCTCCGCCCCGCAGGAAAGGGCCTTGCCCCCGCCCGGGCGCATCGACTAGACCCCCCTCCTCCTTTTCCTCGGGTTCAGCTCAAACTCTTGTGGTGACAACATCTACCCACCCGGGGAGTGGGGGGCCTGGGTGCAGGGCCACAGGCTCGGCATCTGGGGGGGTTGGGCCGCCCCGTCGGGGACGTCCTGGCAGGGTGTGGGCGGTCCGGTCCGCGCTCCAGGCGATCCAGGCCGGCTCTTGGTGGCGCCCGCGCTGGCGGCAGCCCAGGGAGTGTGTGGAAATGACACCGCCAGGGCGGCGGAGATCCCCCCTCCTGACATTGGCTGGAAAGTGGAGCAGCTCGTCAGGGACAATCAATGGCGATCGATCGCCGAGCGGCACTGGCGGACAGCGTGGGGGAGGGGCGGCGGGGCCGGTGGAGGTGGGGGCATCTGCACCGAGGTCAAACAACACACAGACCTGCTAAGGGGGACAGCGGCACAGAGAGGTCACACGGACACACAATCCGTAGAGGGAAACATTACTAAGGGCCACTGCCACCACAAAGGAGGCACACTCACTACACGGGAGTTATACCACACAACAGTTTGTGCCACAAGTCTCAACCCAACGGGGTCAAATAAATGGTTAGTATGGACACGCACGATAGTGTCACAGACACAGAACAACCACAGAGTCAGTCACACCATTGTACCACCAGTTCACCCTGCCACAACAGGCCCTCCCACCAACACAACCCATGACCCTACACTAGACACCCACAATATCACTAGGACACAAAATGAGTCATACATTCCACTTGCTGGTCTTAAATCAGGCAACAGGAGGGAGTTACATGTTCTGGCTGTACAACAAAGTCACACAACAAAGCAAAAAAGTCACATAGCCAAATTGTATGTCTCCACCACCACCTCAAAGAACATTGTCAAACTGGGTGTCATACTATGCAACAACCACCCTGGCAACACAACGGGATTAAGAGCCCAAGCACGTAACAAGGCCACACAGCACAAGTGGCACCTTAGCAAGTAAGACACAGATGCAGCTCTAGCGCATCCTCAAATGTGAATATAATGTGGCACAATAAGCAAGTACTGTGGCACAGGCAAAGCAGCGTTCACTCACGGGGTCTGACAGAACTAAGGGAGCTACTTAGTTCTGACAGGTGAGCACACAGCACAGGGCCAGGCACTGCGTAAGCACTCAAAGCAAAGAGGGTCTTAGGATGGTTAATGGCTACTGGTATGTCCTATACACAGAGAACATATAATGCCCGTAACTACTTAATAGTATGGCACTCTCTGGATAGGTCCATTCCAGGAACCTGATTGACCCCAGCAACCAAACCTGTTCAGCCATTACACATACCTGGGAAACACCACTCAAGTGTCACAAACACAACTACCACTGCTCCACTCAATCACAACAGTGGCCACACATTATCATTTCCCTACTACAGAGCCATACCTGCTACATACTCTGGGGCTTTGGCAGGGAAACCACCCCCAATCTCTCACCAGGTGCAACTCAACTAGTATATAGTTACTGGCCCCATTTCCTGTCACTCTCAAAGTTGCAGAACACAAAGAACCGCCCCCCCCCCCCCAAGCAGTGATCCACTCAGTTACATAGGGTCCCACACCTCTTACATAAGCTCCTTGAGGACTATCCCTAATCAATCCCTTTCTCCATTCCTCCATTTTCCCATACAGAAACTGAGACATCAGTTCCAGAGCCGTCGGAGAAGCCCTCTCTATTCCAAATCCAAAGCAGGAAACAGGGCTGGCCACTGATCTCAGCAATTTCAACCCCCATTCCCAGCAGTGCATGTGTGTGGGAGCAGGGCCAAGATCTGTCATTCCTTCAACACACCCTTATAGGCCACTCCTGTGGTTCCAATATAGGGCCAGCTGGGCTGTAGCCCTCACTTCCTCCAGTTAAAGCCTGGGCCCTCCCAAGGGCTTTCAAGAATCCCTTGCAGCCAGGGAGATCCCCCTGAAGATTCTACCCAGAAAGACTCCCAACATTCCCTCCTGAGTTTTGCCTAGCTGTGTGACCTTGGCTAATTCCCCAACCTCTCTGTGCTAGGATCCCAAGTTCTGCCTGCAGACTCCAATAACCTCGTGACCCCCAAATCCCGTATGTGTACAAGCACATATACATACATATATGCTCTTGTGTGTTTGCGTGCACATATTCTTTAGGAAGAGAGTTGCAGGACTACTGGGTAGCCTCTGACCTAGGAGGGGGGAAAGCAGGGATCCTGGGCTATGTGCAATGCTACAATCACCCCTCACCCTCATCCTTCAGGTAGGGCTGTGAAACAGCTGACAGAGATATGGCCTCCTTCCACAGGACCTCCCACTCCCCGGTGGCTGGAGGCAACACCTCCCACCACCTCTCTAGGCTTTTATTCACCAGAAGGGGTAGCTGGACTCCCTTTTTGATCCCTAAGAGAAGTAGAGAGACAAACCCTGGGTAGGGACACACAGGCTGGCCAGGCATGTCCATCCTAACGTTTACCCATTGTTTACTGGTACACTTTTGCAGGCCCTGCTAAGTGATGTGTGAGCTGTGGGTCCTAAAGGGGCCCACAGAGTCCACCCCAAGTCCCTGGGTGTCCCAGGAACAGGTCCTGCTCAAAGAGGGGAAAACCTCTGGCTTCTACGGGAATCTAGGAAAGATGTCCCACTGTCCATCCATACCCCTCCTTGAGAACCCATAAGCACCCCAAACCCACAGCTTTCAACTTGATTAAGGCCATTTTCCACCAAGCATTGCCTAAGGGCCAGGCTGGAGACTAACTGCCCATTTTCTAGATGAGAAAACCAAGATAAGGAGAGAAAAATTAGTTGCCCAAGAATATACAACTGAAAAATCATAGCCTGTGGTTCAAACACAGATTTGACTCCCGTTTCTCAAAGGCTACACAGCTTAGGCTCACACCCATATGCATAAACACTAAGGAATGTCCATGCTCACAATTCTCACAAGTTCATACACACATGGGCAGCCCCCTCCTGCACATATTCACACACACAAGCAGACCTACACTCTCCCACGCCTGGGGCCTGTCAGCCACATTCTCCATGGGTCCCTCCCTCCCAACAGGGACAGGGGCAGGCAGGGAGTCCACATTCCCAGGTTTCCGCCCTGACCCCGAGCTCCCGCCTTCCCCACTCAGAGCACACATTCCTCCTGCTGCAGCCAGATAACCAGCCCCAGGGGGAGGCCTGGGGGAGAGCAAGGCATTCTGGGGGCCAGGCTGCTGGCCCTACTCTGCGTTGCCTAAGTTCAGCTCTATTGCCTAGGTCTGGCCTGGTAGGAAATCAGGAGCTTTCCTTGCAGGTAGCCCCTACCCCTCTGGCCAGGATAGACCCAAGGCTTCCATCCTCATTCTGGGGACTTTCTTAGGCCCAGAGCCTCACTCTCCAGAAAGGGCTCCCAGGGGGTCTCCCAATTCCTCCTCTGAATGCAAAATTCCTTACATAGTTAGGAACTAGAGCAGGACCTGGAGTCATGAAGACTCCTGCCTTTCCCCCACTCTTACAGTGGGTTTCTCAGTAGGTGAAAACCTAGGTTTTAGGCACCAACAACCCCTAGGCAGTTTCCCCCATCTGGGGATAGTGGTGGTTAATTCTCACAACTCTGCCTGGGGTGTAGCCACTTGGAGGTTCAGCAATTCTGGAGATATTTGCATATCCAGATGGCCAAGACTGGAATTTCAGAGAATTCCCCAAGAAGAGGCAGCTGGCTTCCGGGTAGTGGCCCTGGAGGCTCACAGCTGTTAGAATGGAAGACTGGGGAGCCTGGAGCCCCCAAACACAAGAGAAATTAAAAAGGATAAAAAGGACAAGGGAAGACAAGAGCACTATCACCAGCCCCCAGCTCTGTTCTTCCTGTCTCCAGGCCTCCATCCCTTAGGGTATGAAAAACTCTGTCCTAGTTGCCCAGAGTAAGTGGGCAGGCAAATGAGCCTGGGTTGGCCAGGGTGATAAGGACTGGACTGCCTGCCTCTGGGGAAAGGCAACAGTGGGCACCAGGCAGAGAGCTGCCAAAAAATATGAGATCTCCTTATTCATATGAAGTGATTGACAGGCCTTTGCCCCCATGCAACCTGTAGCCAGGCGGGCAAAGACAATGGCCTGGACCCTATTAACCTGTCCACAACCAAGGGATATGGCTACTACACCAATGAGAAGGAGAGAGGGGAGCTGGTAGCTTGACACTTCTGGCAGACGTTGGGCCCTGTTCCCTCACTGTGATTAAGGCTATGATGGAGCTTGACTGAGCGAGGCACTGGACCATCCAGTTCTGCATAAACTGTGAACAAAGCCAAGCCCAAAGAGGCCTCCCCACCCCAACAAAAGCCCCTCTCAGGTTCTGTCCAAGTAGATTTACTGACCACCCACCTCTCGGTTGTTACAGCCGTGGGTCACCACTGCCCTCTGCTGGCCACTCAGGTACTAGCATCCACTCAGATACCAGCTCACTCGCTACCGAAGCAAATGCATTTTAGTCACCTCCTCCATCTGTGGGCACAGAAATCTAAACCCATCCAACTGTCACCTAAAGTTAGAGAGTGGCAGGTGGACAGGATAAACAGGGACGGTGTGTCAAGAGGAGACATCACAAAGGAATCCTGCCCCCCACCTCCACAAAACTTACACCCTAAACTTCAAAAGAAGTGCCCTTTCTATCCAACTAAGAGGTTGAACCCATCCTCATGGAAACAGCACCTGCCCTATAACCTGTTACAATGCACCAGAACCTCTCTTCACCCCTTCTCTTATGCCCTCTTGTTTCCTCCAAAAGAGGACCAGGATGAGATGGCCTGGAGCCGTACTTCTAGAAAAGCTCAATTTCTCTGGCAGGTCTGAGAAAGCCTTGGTTTCCTTGTGTCACAGGGGAGCAGGTGACTGGAAATCCTGGATGCCCTCTTTAGCCAGGCCAGGTCCTGGTAACTCTTAATGCAACACCCTGCAAGCAGCCACACCTTTCTTTTTTTTTTTTTTTTTTCAGCCACACCTTTCAAAGATGGCAGCAATGCTGACTGGGGAAACTGGCCAGAAGGACTTAACCAGTATTACTCCTTATTTAGCTAGGGGAAGCTCCAGACACCCCTGCAGTCAAGTAGATAACCTAGCTTTTGCCAACTACCTTAAGCATAGCACGTCTCTCTCACCCATGAGATGGTGCTGATTCTGAAGTGCAAATGTCAGATTGTATTTGGGAGCTGTTTCTAAAAATCTCCAAGTTAAAGGGGACCCAAGAAGGAGCTTTTGGAGCTTCCAAAGTTAACTTTACTTCCTATAGAAAACTTAAAAGCTGAGAAAGCACAATTTGGGGGGGGGGATAGTTGATCCTATGGTCAGGAAAACTAAACCCTCCCTACTCGCTCTCATTCACTAAAGGCCCTACAATTTAGATCTGGGGAGTACCTTTTAAGAGTCAAGATTTTTAAGTATTTAGGAGGACGTTCAAATAGGATTAACAAGTTGCTCAAAGCAAGGAGAGAGGTGCCTGAGAAAATGGTAGCTGTTTCCCCTAATATCCTTAGAAGTCGGAAAAGGAGCAGAGCATATTCATCAAGGCTGGCGCTGCTCTTCCCTGAACAGCAGTCACTGGCAGCTTACTCTGAGCACCCACGATCCCCAGCCCCGGAAACGGCCATTCTATCAGTAACGACTTACACAGGAGGTTAAAAACAAATAAATCCCACTCAATTAAAAACTATTAAGCAGTTCTCTTGGTGCTAAGATATTCACACAGTTCTACATGTGTTAAGAGGCAGATTATACTCTGCCTCTGATCAGATGCAGCTTTCCACAAATAATTCAAAGACGAAAAGTGATCACTTGTCACAAAAAATGTTTAACTTTGATTCAACCGGCCCAGAAGCAGTCATTGAGAAAGGCCAAAGCTGGCTGGTGATCATGTTATACATTGAGCCTCGAGACCCAAGGCTTTAAGAGTTTAGACAGTCCAACCTTTGAGCTTTCCCACTGGTATCAACTAAGGTAAAAATATGGCAACAATGAATATTAAACATGACAAAGTGATCCCACAGCCAGTCCCAGGAACTGGCCATCCCAGGAACTGGCCTAGAAACATTCAGAGGAGCCTGAATACCAACTATTTAGCAGCTGGGGCTGTTAAGGCTTCTCAGGCAGGTTTTTGCGGGGCAGAGAACTCACAGCCACTCTCATCTAAGTGCGTGCAAAACATAAGGTAAAATTAAATAGGAAAAAGGCTCCAGGAGCACCCCAAAGGAAATTTATTTTCTCTTCTTGGACATATATGAACATATACTTGGGAAGCTTATTACCTTCAGTTACTTTCTATTAAAAATCTGCTTTCTCCTGTATAATCTCATGCCCATCAAATAGCCTATCACTTGAAATGAAGTGTTTCACAAAGAGAATCAAAAGGAGATGGGTCCTTAACGCTAGTGACAATTTTCTGTGGGGTAATAAGGATACTTATTCCTGAGTAGGAAGGAAGGAAAGATATGGTCATGATTCAGAAGACCCAGGAACTAAAGTTCTTCTGTTAAAGCCATTAGATCTTACGGGGTATCATACAGCAGACTGAGACAAAAGCCAGTTTCACCTTAATTGCAGACACGGGACAGTTTATAGGCATTCCGACTATAATATAGAAATAATTCATTTCTCTACCTAAGGCTCAAACTAACCTGTTGAGGCAAAGAGGAAGGATTCACAAAGTGGAACACTGTAGACACTGGAAGCGGAAAAGGAATGCTTCTATTGCTAGGTCAGGGCAGCGGACACGGTCCCTTTACTCTGACCACCACCATTATCCTTCTCTCTACACACCTCCCTGCCATTCCCTAACCCAAGAACCTTCCTTCCAAGTCTACCTACTATCCAAAGTATAGAAACCAGCAGGACAATGCTACCTTTAACCACTGAACATGCAAGTATCTGAAATCATGTAACCAAAAGGGACTGCTCCAGCTCTAATTGGTCCAAGCACTCCACATTAAGAATTAAGCAGCAAAGCAAAAGGAATCCATACACCTAATATTCCAATATTGACGTACCTGATAACCAATGCCTCACCAAGATCATCAAGGTGACTGCAAATAAGCTTTCATATGTGATAAAGCCAGAGGCATTCCTGCAAAAAAGCAATGTGATCCTAGATAAGAACCACCCCAGGTTAACACACTTTTCTTCATGAGTGGGGAATCTGGCCTCCCTCACCAAGCCTTTGTTCTGGCCAAGGCATATGCATGCAGACTGGACCAAATATGCTCTATATCCAAATAAGCAAAACCAAACTGCATTCAAGGGCCTGTTATTTGTGACCATTCAAACCCCCCTTTTTTTTTTTTTGGGCACCTATACACCACTATGACAGCTTTTATTTAGAACTTAAAAATACTTCAGAGCACTCCTGTGAAAGTATCTACGTTATGACCTAATCAATGGTAGTGTGCTGGCTGCACTCTAAGATGACAGAGTGAGTGGGCTTTCAGGATCTGTGCAACTGACCTACAGTCACCAGTCTATTTACTAGCAAGTCCAAAACTGATGAATTTCCACCTGCCCATGATACTGAGACTACAGGGTAATTTTAGGTTAGAGCTCAATTCTAACTCCTTTCCCCACACCCGTGAACAGTCAAACCTTCTTTGCAAGGTCAAGAATGCTAGAAATGCTAGGATGTAGCCAACAGCAAAGCAGCAGTTTAAGGTTTCAGGTTATAGCACACCTTAGTTCCGAGATGGAGGGACAGTTACACTGAGAGATAAGACAAGTTAAACAAGTTTAAAACCAAAAGCAGTAGACATTTATTCCTCAGTTTTTGTGCAAGAGTGTAAAGATGCATTTGAAAGAACCTGATGGCTAGAGAGCATCAGCCATGGCCCTTCAGGCTGGCCTGGTTTACAATTAGATTAGGAGAAGGAGGGGAAAAAAGGTAACTTGCCTAGTTCACATGAACGATGTTTCTGGCAAACACAGCTGTTTACAAGTTTCAAACTACAATTTACTAGAGTCAAGGGAAGACTTCAAAAAGCCACATACAATACAATTTAAAATTGGATGAACATCCTGCAATGTCAGTCCAAAGTAATTATGTAGACTCTCCAATACAAGATTGTGCTCATGTTTCCCAGGTTTGGTCAGTGTTGCTCTTTTACAATCACAATCACAGAAGCTTAACTTACCAAATAGCAATGCCTTTGTTTTATGTCCTAGGTACCAAGGGAATGTCACAAGGTTTTGGTGAAATGCAGCTTAGTTTCATTAATAAAGCAGATTTCTTATTTAGTTTAACAGTCATGTTCCTGGAATACTGCACATATAAGTTTCATGGAAATGCTTTTAAGCTTATGCCCTTATCTTGTTCAGTAAAATTACTTTCAAGATATCCTTTGACTTTGTAAACTGGAACTGTTTCATGATTTTGAAATGCAACCAGTATAAATGAAAACATTTTAGGGGTGGGGGGGGGAACCCACCACTAATCTCTGCTAGACAAAGTTCTTAAAGTTCTTAAAATCAAAAAGCCTATTCACACAAAATTATATGTAATGACTGTAGTAATCAGTTTATTACACAGATTAATCATTCTTGAACGTACAAGCTCCAGAGGAGCAATTGGGTCTTTAAATATACACAAGTATTTCCATCAAATGAATTTTCACCCTTACATCCAGATAGACCTAAGCAGTTAAAAACATAAGAAAAATAAGAGCTATTAGCTATGTATTAACTGAGAAACCACATACAAACCAAAGAATGTGGAAGAGAGAAAGGGGCTGAAAGACAAAGGTTGAAGGGTAGGGAGATGCAAAAGATGTGGGACCAAAGCCCATCACACTTTATGTACTAATAGCTCCAATCCATTTAAATGTTGACCAGTTAAACTTAGACCTTAAAATACAGGATGTGGGTAGAGTTTAATCTGGTTGGTCATAACTTTCACCTAAGACGTAGGTCCTTCGGAAAAAAAATGAATACAGAAACAGCTTCGTGTTCTTCGCCTTGCTTTTCATAACTGTTCTGAGTTTAAAAGGATTCCACTTATAAACAATCTCCTACAGGTCAGTGGAGCTTTTCTTCCCCATCCAAGCACACACCATACCCACCACCCCTCACCTTGCCGTTATCCAAATTTTATCCAAATTTAAGTCAGTAAGGAAAACTTTTAGTCTCACACCTAGGTTACGCCTGGAGAACTGGCTTGTCACACACACACTTCTCTGCTAGGAGGCAATGTTGGTACAGAAGTACAGTATTTCTAGTTTGTTGTTCCAAGTATGTACAACACGCAGCACTGCTGTATCAGGTAAACATGTGCACAGGGGAAGATGAGGCGTGGGCTCATAGAAAGCAGTCAAATGGAAATCAAAAGGACTTTCTCTTTCAGAGTTCCCCTATCTTTATTTGTAGAGGTTATCCAATAATTTCTTTAATTACATCGCATACTTCTGAGTCCATTCCCGAGCTATTCTGTTGTACCTGTACACACAAAGAGAAGCTTGGCTTAACACAGGTGAGGAGTCAGTCAGAAAGCAACAGATTTCATTCATTATCCCATATGAAACTTGAGGGGAATAACTAGTACTATTCAAGCAAAGCCTTCTTATTTATTTATTTATTTGAGTGAGAGAAAAAGAGAGTCAGAGAGTGCGAGCATGTGTGTGTGTGCGCGTTGGGGGGGGAAGCATAGGGAAAGGGACAAGTGAACTCCGCGCTGAGGGCAGAGTCTGATGCAGGGCTTGATCCCACAACCCTGAGATCATGACCTGAGCTGAAATCAAGAATGGGATGCTTAACTGACTAAGCCACCCAGGTGCCCCTCTTTCTAAATTTCTTTCTTTTTTTTTTTAAAGATTTTATTTATTTATTTGACAGAGAGATCACAAGTAGGCAGAGAGGCAGGCAGAGAGAGAGGGGGAAGCAGGCTCCCCACTGAGCAGAGAGCCCGATGGGGGGCTCGATCCCAGGACCCTGAGATCATGACCCGAGCCGAAGGCAGAGGCTTTAACCCACTGAGCCATCCAGGCGCCCCCCTTCTTTCTAAATTTCTAATAAGCATTTTATTCAGTGATGGAGGGAAAATGCTTTAAAACTTTAAACAATGTCCCATAAATGCTACTAATAGAGGACTCTGATTAAATCTTAGCATTTGCTGGTATACCTTTATTCTATATTTGAATGACCTATTTCTTTTTTTTCTTTTTTTTAAGATTTATTTATTTATTTGACAGAGAGAGAGAGAGAGAGAGAGAGAGATCACAAGTAGGCAGAGAGGCAGGCAGAGAGAGAGGGGGAAGCAGGCTCCCTGCTGAGCAGAGAGCCCAACGCGGGGCTCGATCCCAGGACCCTGAGATCATGACCTGAGCCGAAGGCAGAGGCTTTAACCCACTGAGCCACCCAGGCGCCCCTGAATGACCTATTTCTAAGAAAGATCTTCAGTCACTGATTCGTTTATTTTGAGCTCTAAAAACTATATAATTCCACATTATATTGTTCTTGATTAAATTGACATAATACTTTCCTCTGTATCAATAAAACCAGTTCTGGCAGAACTTAACAATTTGGTTGCTAAATGAATGGGTTTATTACTCCAGAAAAACATTCTAGTAGTAAAATAAGCAGGGCAAAAGATTCTATAGTTCTTTAAAAAGGGATGCAGGAAAGTTCACTGAACATTACCACTATAATGACTTGAGAAATGCCTTTTGCGAGGCATTCATGCCCACCTAGATATTGGACAAAATGGTTCTCATCAAAAAATTTGTGTAGGGCATCTGGCTGGCTCAGTTGGCAGAGCATGTGACTCTTAATCTCAGGGTTGTGAGTTCAAGCCCCACACTGGGTGTAGAGATTACTTTAAAATTTTTTTAAGGGGTGCCTGGGTGGGTCAGTTAGGTAAGCGTCTGCCTTCAGCTCAGGTCATGATCCCAGAGTCCCAGGATCTAACCTCACATCACGCTTCTTGCTCAGTAGGGAGTCTGCTTCTCCCCCTGCCTCTCACCCCACTCCTGCTCTCTCTAATAAATAAAATCTTAAAAAAAATTTTTTTAATCTTAAAAAAAAATTTATTCGTGAATGTATACACAAATAGGAAAAAGCATGATCTAATTTTATTCTGAATGCAGCCAGAAACACATGACTATAGATACTATTCAGAGCTAAACAGACAAAACCAAACTAAGAACCAATTGCTGTTACAATTCCCCATTCTTGGTGTAGCTCCATTTAAAATTAAAATATACTATCTAGGGGTGCCTGTCTGGCTCAGTCAGAAAAGCATGTGACTCTTGATCTCGAGGTTGTGAGTTCAAGCCCCATGTTGAGTATAGCAATTACTCAGATAAATAAAAACTTAAAAAAAGTAAAAATAATAAAAAATAAAAATATACTATCTATAAACCTCTCTAATCCAACAGAATTCAAGAATTCTTAATCCTTTAAATTTTTTTTTTGAAGATTTTATTTATGTATTTGACAGAGAGAGAGACAGTGAGAGAGGGACCATAAGCAGGGGGAGTGTGAGAGAGAGAAGCAGGCTTCCCACTGAGAAAGGAGCCCGATAAGGGGCTCGATCTTGATCCCAGGACCCTGAGATCATGACCTGAGCCGAAGGCAGATGCTTAATGACTGAGCCACCCACGTGCCCCAATCCTTTATATTTTAACTTTAGAAAATTATCCACTCTCTCCCACCTATTTCCTCCTATAGTCTTAAAGAATGATACACAAAATTAAAAAATTAGAACACTTTCAGTTACTATCTTTTTTGATATCCTGACCACTTCTCAATAATTCATAGTACAATTCTAAAATATGTAAATTCTACATTTTTTTAAAGGAAATCTGGGGCTCTCATGTCTTGTTGCATTCATTCCCTTTCTTTTTAGATTATGCCAAATGGGGGCGCCTGGGTGGCTCAGTCATTAAGCGTCTGCCTTCGGCTCAGGTCATGATCCCGGAGTCCTGGGATCAAGCCCCACATCAGGCTCCCTGCTCGGCGGGAAGCCTGCTTCTCCCTCTCCCACTCCCCCTGCTTGTGTTTCCTCTCTCGCTGTGTTTCTCTCTATCAAATAAATAAAAATTAAAAAAAAAAAAAAGATTATGCCAAATGGCAGAAAATCAATTCCCATTAATTTACAAATACCTACCAAAGACAGATGGGCTCTTGATGCAAAATGCTTTAATGTCAAAAGCCAAGCAGAAGAAATAATGCTCTTAGAAAATACACTATAGAGTCTTTCTCAACAGTGGGAGTCATTTGAAACAATTACAAATAAGATCGGCATCCTCAACTTATAATGATATCCGATACAAACACTCTTCTTTCTGTCCCCAGGTAAGTATATCAGAACTTCATTTTAAATATCTGACCCATACTCAGCCCTGAGTTAAGATTTGAGACACAAACATCTGCACCCCACCAAAGGTACTTTTCTGGTCATACTTACTTTTCTCTATCTGTTTTGTAGATCCGAGCAATCTCAGGCACTAAAGGATCATCTGGATTGGGATCACACAACAGAGAACAGATGGACAAGAGTACTGTAATGGGGAAAAAAGGTATAAATTAGTAGAGGATAAAAGCAAAGGGTTGAAAGAAACATGAGATGCCAACACATGAGAAAATTCTAAGAACCTATTCATATTGTAGTGCCTAGTAGATTTGTGAGCTCTACCTGACTTGACAGCTAAAATAATCAAGAAAAATTCATGTAAGATTTCTCTTGAACCCCTAAGGATGCTGGCCCAGGCTGATGAAGTGACTTGCACAATGTCCCTGGTTAGTGAGTAATTAGAGTGGAATTAGAATTCAGGTCTTTCAAATTCTAGACCAACAATACTTTTCATAGGCCATAAAATTCAATTTTTAGAAACCTATGTTCAGAGATAAATGGTTCCCAAACTTCCAAAGACAACCACACTACTGAATGCTCTTAGAACTCACAACCATGAAATCCAGCAATCACTGTTTTCTCAATGACAGGTACTACATTCAGATGCAATAGATTTATTTCATTTTTAGTTGAAAACAATTTAGTCAAAGAACATAAAGGCCAGTATTTGCCCCCAAATGGGGCTGGCCACACTTATTGCACAGGATACAACATACCAAGGTCTCAAATTCTTTTCAGTGACACTTTAGAACCTCACTTAAGCCATTTCCTCAGTGACACCCTCGAACATAGCACACAAATCTCAACAGTACAATTGCCTCTGTTCAAATTTGTTATAAGCTTATGTATTCCTTATTGAACGCAAAGAGGAGGCCAAGGCCACTAATTACATTAAATCCAGGGGCCTCTGACATACTGAAATAAATTCCAATTCTTCTATTCTGATGCAACATAACTTAGCTGTCTTATTTCTCTTTAATATTCTGCAGCAGAAGGCAATGATTCTGAGCCCACTTTACTCCCAAAACATCAAATGTACCAGGAAAAGAATTTATTCATTTTCCTATCAAACCTATTCTATAGAGATCAAGGGCTTCTGAGAGGTGAAGAAAAAGTTCACGTGCCCCTAATCATTCAGTTTGTTATCAAAAAAGCTATTTCCTCGCCTTAAGAGTATATGGAAAATAAAAAACATCAGGAAAGATGTTTTTTGACTCTTCGTTCCTGTTGCCCACAATTCTGGCAGATGGCATGCCCAAACATTCTTCTCTTCCCATTGTCAGGAATATCACTTGATGCCCTCTTCAAGCACAGAACATTCTAACAGCAATAAGGAAAGATTTCATATATTTCCTGGAAATGACAACAGGAAGTTACAGGTTTTTGAATGTTCATGAAATTATTGACTATAGAAAGAAGAAACTTATCCAGCCCATCAAATTGGCAAGAGTTCAACCAAATCCTCACCTAAAATTAGACATGCTACTGACCTAGTATTTGTTATAAATTCCCTTATTTACTATTCCAATTATTCCAAGAAGGCAATGTTAAAAAAAAATTTGTTTAGAAGAAATAACTTTTCTAACTTTCTTTCCAGGAAAGAAAGGTTGGGTGGTGGTTACTGGATAACCACCAGTAAAAGGATTCTTACTGTACCACTCAGGGACCTTTAATTCATAAAAAACTGATTTTGTTTTATTTTATTTTTTACTTTTTTTTTTTTTTAAGACTTTATTTATTTATTTGACAGAGAGATCACAAGCAGGCAGAGAGACAGGCAGAGAGAGAGGAGGAAGCAGGCTTGATTAACTGCAGAGAGCCCGATGCGAGGCTCGATCCCAGGACCCTGAGATCATGACCTGAGCCGAAGGCAGAGGCTTTAACTCACTGAGCCATCCAGGCGCCCCTGATTTTGTTTTATAAAGTACTATATCTTCTTTCTGTATAAAGAGAATTACTCCCATTTCTATAGCCTGCAGAGACTCTTCACTGAAGTGACTAAATTTTTACCTACATATACATTTTTCATCATTTTTACTAGTGTCATAACCCACTGTCACTTCCAATTCTAAAAACATATAATCAAGTGGCTTTATGGCACACTTAATTGCTTCCTTTAAGCTTTCTGTATATTTAGATCCCTAACATATACACTCAAAGTGGAAAGGATTTCAGGTCAAAGCTACTGCCCTCAAAAAAGGAATAATTATTATCACATATAGGATTCAGGCCTTTCACAGAACTGCTTGCCCACACATTCAATATACAAAAAGGAGTCATTAAAACATTAAACTTAGTTTATAAGTTTAATCAAATTCAACAAAATGGAACTGCAATTATTTTTAAAGATAGCTATCCAGATAGAGAGAACATAAGTCAAACTAAGAGCCCTTATGATTCAGAGTAGCTGAAAAATCAAAACTAGGCACACAAGGGGGAAGGAAAAAATGTTCAGTAACAATTTCAGCTACTAGACCTTCTCACTCAACCCTTACACACACACACACAAGCACACACACACACACATACACAATGTTCCACCTCTCTTGGTCCCTTATTAGATTTCTATCTTTACTGCTACTTCGTGAAGGAAAAATAACCAGGCCAGTAAATCATAAAAACAACAACACTTTCACTAGTAGCCCTTGAATTATAAGGGGGACTACATAAGAAAAGGACCCACTTATCTGGAAAACTATTTCAGCCACAATTTTTTTTTTTAAGATTTTATTTATTTATTTGACAGAGAGAGAGAAAGATCTCAAGTAGGCAGAGAGGCAGGCAGAGAGAGAGGAGGAAGCAGGCTCCCCGCTGAGCAGAGAGCCCAATGCGGGACTCGATCCCAGGACCCTGAGATCATGACCTGAGCCGAAGGCAGAGGCTTTACTCCACTGAGCCACCCAGGCGCCCCTCAGCCACAATTTTTTTAAAGACTTTTTTTTGTTTAAGATTTTATTTATTTATTTGAGTCAGAGAAGGAGAGAGAGAGAGCATGAGAGAGGGAAGGATCAGAGAGATAGGCAGACTCCCTGCTGAGCAGGGAGCCCAATGTGGGCTCAATCCCGGGTCTCCAAGATCATGATCTGAGTTGAAGGCAGTCGCTTAACCAGCTGAGCCCCCTGGGTGCTCTAAAGATTTTATTTCTGAACAATTTCTACACCCAGCGTGGGGTTCCAACTCACAACAAGATTAAGAGTCACATACTCTACTGAGACAGTCAGGGGCCCTTCAGCCACTACTTTTAAAAATGTGTTCCTCTAGTTTTTTGTTTATATTTTTGGGTAGGATGGTATAAATTTTAATTTAATGCCTCTAGAATATTTGGTTTCCTTTTTTTTTTTTTTAAGATTTTTATTTATTTATTTGACAGAGAGGAGAGAAATCACAAGTAGGCAGAGAGGCAGGCAGAGAGAGAGGGGGAAGCAGGCTCCCCACTGAGCAGAGAGTCCGACATGGGGCTCGATCCCCAGGACCCTGAGATCATGACCTGAGCTGAAGGCAGAGGCTTTAACCCACTGAACCACCCAGGCACCCCTCCTTTTTTTTTTTTTCTTTAATTTTATTTATTTATTTGACAGAGAGTTAGAGAGCACGAGTAGGGGAGCAGCAGGCAGAGGGAGAGGGAGAAGTAGGCTCTCTGCTGAGCAGGGAGCCTGATGCGGGGCTCGATCCCAGAACCCTGGGATCATGACCTGAGCTGAAGGTATCCGCTTAACCGACTGAGCCACCCAGGTGCCCCAATTTTGTTTCCTTTAAAAAATCTGTCAGAGTATACAAGTCTTATCACATTTATAACATCAAAGTTAACATGACAAAAATTCAATACTTTTTACAACAGTGCCTTTACTCTAGTTATTTCAGAGCTTACAAGAAACCAACTAACTGTGCATTTTGTTTTTTTAGAACTTTACAATAATGATCAATTAGTTAGAATCACCATCCCTAGTTTACAGATGAACAAAATGAGGAATAGAGAAGCTCATTTGTCTCAAGTCTCATCTAGTAAGAGGTAAAGCTGAGAAGCAAATACAGGCAGTTGGATCCAGAATTTATGTTTTTTTTTAATATAGATTTTATTTATTTATTTGAGAGAGAGAGAGAACGGAGGGAGAGTGAGAGGGAGAAGCAGACTCCTCGGTAAGCAGAGAGCCCAATGCAGGGCTCGATCCCAGGACCCTGAGATCATAACCCAAGCTGAAGGCAGATACTTAACCGACTGAGCCACCCAGGCACCCCCAGAATCTTTGTTCTTTACCACAAACTATGTTGCCTCTTGTCTAAAGCTATACATTAAAGAAAATTTAAAAATATAACTTAGGAGAAAAAAGAATTTTCTTTCCTTTTTTTTTTAAAGACTTCATTCATTTATTTGACAGAGAGAGGGATCACAAGAAGGCAGAGAGGCAGGCAGAGAGAGAAGGAGAAGCAGGCTCCCCGCTGAGCAGAGAGCCCGATGCGGGGCCCGATCCCAGGACCCTGAGATCATGACCCGAGCCGAAGGCAGAGGCTTTAACCCACTGAGCCACCCAGGCACCCAAAAGAATTTTCATATAGCAAATTTCACCACCCAAATTATTTCTTTTAGTTACTTAACATACTTTCTGTATAACTTAATCTATACAATGTATACAAATTTAGCTCTTTTATGCTTTTTTCAAACATAGTATTTTCACATTTTTCACAATATTTGAATTGATTTATTTCTTCCCCTACTGTTGGACCTGTAATTTCTGATTTTCAGAAATAAATAACACTGTCACAAATGTATTTCCACAGAAAACCTTTTTTTTTTTTTAGATTTGATTTATTTATTTGAGAGAGAGCACATGTACACAAGCAGGGGGCGGGTGCGGGGAGGGAGAAGCAGACTCCCCACTGAGCAGGGAGCCCGCCGCAGGCAAGACACAAAACTTTTTTTTTAGTATTTGAGGCTGTCTTTTTAGTACCAATGAATGAAACTAGAATTACTGGATCAAAGGGAAACATTAATTTTTTTTAAAGATTTTATTTATTTGATAATAAATATTATCAAGAGAGAGAGATCACAAGTAGGCAGAGGCAGGCAGAGAGAG
This sequence comes from Potos flavus, assembly GCA_028534135.1. NCBI lineage: Eukaryota > Metazoa > Chordata > Mammalia > Carnivora > Procyonidae > Potos > Potos flavus. Next base: position 26,391,466 of record CM052895.1, read on the forward strand.
AGAGGGGGAAGCAGGCTCCCTGCTGAACAGAGAGCCCTATTTGAGGCTTGATCCCAGGACCCTGGGATCATGACCTGAGCCGAAGGCAGAGGCTTTAACCCACTGAGCCACCCAGGCGCCCCAAAGGGAAACATTAATTAAATCTCTTATCTTTAAATACATACTGACAGTCAGGGCTATACAAATCTATACTTCTATCTGTAGTATGTAAGCACCCATTTCAATGTACTTCACCAGCATTTGGTTTTCTTTTTACAAGATCTTTGTTATTTAAAAAGGTGAAAAATGGGAACTTAATTTTCATTTCTTTGATTATTTTGCTCCTTTCTGTCCATTCATCTGTTGGGATCTTTTTCTCTTATTGATTTTTATATATGTTCTTCCTATTTTAAACGTATTAGCCCATTATTTCATTTGCAGCTTACTTCTGGCATCTGTATTTTAACAACTTTTAACCTACTTGTGATTTCATTTGGATAGGATGTTGAGGGGCTGTACAATTTCAAATCAGCCTATAAGAAAATGTTTGTTGGGCGCCTGGGTGGCTCAGTTGGTTAGGCGACTGCCTTCGGCTCAGGTCATGATTCCGGAGTCCCGGCATCGAGTCCCACATTGGGCTCCCAGCTCCGCGGGGAGTCTGCTTCTCCCTCTGACCTTCTCTCCTCTCATGCTCTCTCTCACTTTCTCTCTCTCTCAAATAAATAAATAAAATCTTAAAAAAAAAACAAAAACCAAAACAAAACAAAAAAGAAAATGTTAACTACTCAGTTCACCAACACAAAAAAATCCCCAACCTACTCATGTAATTAGGCTTTATTTAGAACTACTGGATATTTCATCACAAAACTAGCAACTATTTTTAATACACATCTTCAAGCACACTATATACCACAAAGATTAAGACAATCAAATAAAAAAATTTTTATTAAACTGGTCATCTTAGAGAATGAATCTGTTTCTGATAGAAACCTCAAGACAAGAGCTGGTAAAACCTTACAGAGTTTGATTATGAATTTACCTATACCTTGTCCTTCAAGTACCTAAAGTCTGTATCAATACCACAAGTATTCCTCTATAAGGGCTATTATTTCCTCTTCTGGAATAGTATCTACCCTTACTATTTACAGACCTCAAGGTTGGAAGAGGCATTAATATCTTCTACTTTAACTTTGCTCTAGAAGAAATTCATACCAAGTAGCCATTTTCCAACCTGTGCCTGAACAGCATAATGGACAAAGCTGTCAAGACACCAGAGAATACCTATGTCTAAGAATCCAACTCCCTCCAGTGGTCTCAAGGCCTATCAAAAATAACAGGGACCATACCTCCTCTTAAAAGGAATATAAGTAATCATTTCAAAAAATAACCTTTAAAAGACAAAAAACGGATGCCTGGGTGGCTCAGTCGTTTGAGCGTCCAATTGCTGATTTCAGCTCAGGTCATGATCTCAGGGCTGTGAGATCAAGCCCTGCGTCGGACTCCATGCTCATCGCAGAATCTGCTTGAGATTCTCTCTCTGCCTCTCTCCCTCTGCCCCTCCCCCTGATTGCACACATTCTCTCTAATAAATAAATCTTTAAAAATAAGTAAGTAAAAAATAAAAGACATAAACACTGCTGCTTTATCTTAATATCAGATACCCATTCCATTACCTTTTGAAATAGTTAGTGCTGGAGACCACTGTGACCGGAGAATATCAAGACAAATGCTGCCATTACTGTTAATATTTGGATGATAAATTCTTGTTGTAAATGCAACCTATAGAAAAAAGAAAAACTTTTTGTAAACTGGTTTATTAATATCATGGTTTATTAATATATTGATTTATTAGTATCATAGAAAGCACATAAAAAACAAATGCCATATCCCAATTACCTTAGGTGGCTTGAAGGGGTAATCTGTTGGGAAATGAATTGTCAAGAAAAATACTCCACCCTGATAGGGACTGTCATTCTGTTGATAACAAGAAAAGCGGGATTAAAATGAGTGTATTATATAAACATTTATTCTGAAATCAATCTGAATACTTACTGGCCCCATTATTGTAGCTTGCCAATGGAACACTGAAAAAGAACAAAAAAATCACCATGAAGCAGTATCTCCAATGTCTCCATAATGACATATCATTCCCTGTCTAACCCCACTTCATTTATAAGCAATATGATAAGTTGTGGGCAAGATGAGGAATCTAAATCAAGTCTGAGTCTGAAGAGAGAAAAGAAAATGACTAGTATGGTCTAGAACACTGACAAGGTACTCAATGAGAAAGTATTTAAGTTAAAACATCTTGAAAATTTGTATCAGGGAGACAAAATTCTTTTTTTTTTAAAGATTTTTCTTTATTTGACAGAGAGACACAGTGAGAGTGGGAACACAAGCAGGGGGAGTGGGAGAAGGAGAAGCAGTCTTCCCGCCAAGCAGGGAGCCCGATGCGGGGCTCGATCCTAGGACCCTAGGATCATGACCTGAGCTGAAGGCAGACGCTTAACGACTGAGCCACCTAGGTGCCCCGGGGAGACAAAAAAAAAATTTTTTTTTTTTAATTCGACAGAGAGAGACACAGCGAGAGAGGGAACACAAGCAGGGGGAGTGGGAGAAGGAGAAGCAGTCTTCCCGCCAAGCAGGGAGCCTGATGTGGGGCTTGATCCCAGGACCCTGGGATCAAGACCTGAGCCAAAGGCAGATGCCTAACGACTGAGCCACCTAGGCGCCCCGGGAGACAAAATTTTTGACAAGGCCCAAGGTTTCACTTTTTAATAGGCATTTCTTACCTCTAAGGGTAAAAAAGAACCAAAAGATTCAACTCTTTAACTTGTTACATCATTTCCCCAACACATTAATATATAATATACTCCTTTTATAATACTGGTATGGAGGAGGGCTGTAAAGCCAAAGTAGATAATATTCAAATTAGGAAAGACTCGTTTTTATAGCAAGAAAAAACTTCTGAGAGCACTCATGGATAGAATTACTAGTCCCTCACTAACAGATGAAAGATCAATAATTATATCTCTTTTTAAAATGATCTAGAATCTACACCAACAAAGCAGAGGAAGACAAACTAAACTAAAAACACAGTGAGATGGAATTTAATTAACCAAAGCATCTGAAGACCTACCATTAAAATCTTAATTGAGTATTCTGCTACACAGGTCAAATATAAGAATTACCTACCGGAATCACTGACTTAGGTCTCCCTGTGGAGCTCTCCTACACTCCTAGATCTCCTTGTGGAAGTACAAAAAAGAAGGGAAGAAGGTAGGGGGAGAATATCTAATCCTGACTCAAATTCTAATGGTTTGGTAAATAGTTCAAGAATCATTACAGATTATGGGGTGCCTGAGTGGCTCAGTTGGTTAAGCGTCTGCTTTCAGTTCAGGTCATTATCTCAGGGTCCTGGGATCAAGCCCCACGTCATGCTCTCTGCTCAGTGGGAAGTCTGCTTCTCCCTCTCCCTCCACTGCACTCCCTGCTTATGATCTCCCTGTTCGTGATTTCTGGCTTGTGCTCTCTTGCCTGTGCTCTCTCTCTCAAATAAATAAATACAATCTTTTACATTTAAAAAAAAAAATCACTACAGATTAAAAAAAAAAAATCACTACAGGTTCCAAGTAGAAAGAACTCTCCAGAAATAGTTTCTGGGCAAAATATGTGGCTACGAGCATAAAATATTGTTGTATTTTATATGAACATCTATATTTCAAACACCTTTCATTTAAGGATCAATCTTAGCAGCTGTTAAAAATAAAAACTCATGGCAAAGAATTACAAAATTTTGAGAGTTCCAAAACCAGCAAAAACAAACAAAAACTCCCACTACCGCCCTGGTTTGACGATGAAACCAAATTACAGAAACTAAAAGCTACAACCTCTTTTATGAGAGTTTAAATGTGATCTTCATAGCTCAATAATTACTCTTAAGGATACTCAAAGATGAAGCTTTAAGGCTAAGAGAGAACAAGAATATCTGTTATAGTCTGAGACTGAATCTCAAGAGAACTACATTTAATTCAGTACAGATCTCCAAAGAGTCTGTACAAAAGAAGGGATGCCTGGGTGGCTTAGTCGTTGTGTCTGCCTTCGGCTCAGGTCATGATCCCCAGGATTCCGGGATCTAGCCCCGCATCGGGCTCCCTGCCTGGCGGGAAGCCTGCTTCTCCCTCTCCCACTTCTCCTGCTTATGTCCCCTCTCTCGCTGTGTCTCTCTCTGTCAAATAAATAAATAACATCTTTTTTATTTATTTTTCTTTTTTTATTTTTTTTCAAAGATTTTATTTATTTATTTGACAGAGAGGAGAGAGATCACAAGTAGACAGAGAGGCAGGCAGAGAGAGAGCCCAATGCGGGGCTCGATCCCAGGACCCTGAGATCATGACCTGAGCCGAAAGCAGAGGCTTTAACCCACTGAGCCACCCAGGCGCCCCAATAAACGAAAGAAAGAAAAGAGGAAAGAAAGAAAGAAAGAAAGAAAGAGAGAGAGAGAGAGAGAAAGAAAGGAAAGAAAGAAAGAAAGAAAGAAAGAAAGAAAAAGAAAGAAAGAAAGAAAGAAAGAAAGAAAGAACGGAAGGAAGGAAGGAAGGAGAGAGAGAGAGAGAGAGAAAGAGAGAAAGAAAAGAAAGAAAGAAAGAAAGAAAGAAAGAGAGAGAGAGAGAGAGAGAAAGAAAGAAAGAGAAAAAGAGAAAGAAAGAAAATGAAGAAGATTTTATGACCAATAAATCTTTGGCTTACTTTTCCTTTCAGGGCCTATACTACCTCCTACTTACTAGATCTTCACAGAAAAATGAGAAAAAATGTAATGGTACATTAAAATCTGCATATTTAAAATTAAAGCTCTGTATTGTATTATTAAGTTCATTATTAAATATATATTATTTTTATTATTATTATTTATTTATTGTAAAGCCCAAGGATTTTCTTTTTTTTAAGAGTTTATTTATTTATTTATTTGAGAGAGAGAAAGAGCGAGAGAGAGAGCATGAGAGGGGAGAAGGTCAGAGGAAGAAGCAGACTCCCCACTGAGCTGGGAGCCTGACGTGGGACTCGATCCTGGGACTCCGGGGCCATGACCTGAGCCGAAGGCAGTCGCCCAACCAACTGAGCCACCCAGGTGCCCTCTTTCTTTATTTTTAAAATAATCTCTACGCCCAACATAGGGCTCAAACTCACAACCCTGAGGATCAAGAGTTGCACACTCTTCCATGTGAGCCTGCCTGGTGCCCCTATATTATTTTAAATATAAAATAAGGACTACCTTCTTACACTAAATATCAATAATGTGGTGCTGAAGGATTTGAGAGCTAGAAGAGTCAAAAGGAGCTCAAAAAGTTTTGTTGCGACCAACAGTTTCTCTTTTCTGAAGATTAAATTCTGCCTCCTTATAATATTTAGCTACCCAATTACACTCTGTTTTATCCTTACACGATTCATCAGGAAGACCTGATGAAGACTTTTTGACAGTAATTTACCTCAACTGTTTTCAAACACTCCCTAAAGTTTTCAGTATTGTATCAGCAAAGACTCCTAGATGACCAAGTGTAACAAAGTTATTCTGTTCCTAAGGAGGAGATTTTCCTTATTCTCTTAGAAGGTAGGTACTATTGACAGTTTAGTAGTAGGTGAGTCAAGACACTGGAATAGGAAAGCTAAGAGTTAAAGGAGAGTTATTATTTTTTAAACAGCTGTAGAGAGATAATCCATATACCACATAATTCACCTACTGAAACTGTACAATTCAGTGGTGTTCAGTACATTCAGGGTTGGGCAACCATCACCACAATTAATTTTAGAAATTTTCATCACCCCCAAAGGAAACCCCATATCCGTATGCAGTTACTCCACATTCCCCCCAAATCTCTAGTTCTATGCAACCATTATCTATTTTCTATCTCTATGAATTTATTCTGGAAATTTCATATAAATGGAACCATACAATATGTGGCCTTTTATATCTGGCTTCTCTCTCTGGGCATGTTTTTAAGGCTTCTCAATGCTGTAGTATATATTAGTACTCCCCTTCTTTTTACTGACATAATATTCCACTGTATGGACATACATTCTATTTATACCTTTATCAGCTGGTGGGCATTTGGGTTATTTCTACATTTTGGCTATTACAGCTGCTGTTTCTAGGAACATTAATGCACAAGTTTTTGCATGGACATGTTTTCATTTTTCTTGGATATATACCTACAAGTGAACTCACTGGGACATATGATAACTCTATGTTTAACTTTTTGAGAAACTTCCAGTTTTCTGAACTGGTTGTACTACTTTATATTACTATCAGCAATGTATGAAGGTTCCAATTTCTCCACAACCTCATCAACACTTATTATCTGACTTTTTTATTCTAGCCATACTAGAAGGAATAAAGTGCTATTCCATCACAGATGTGATTTGCATTTTCCTGATGACTAATGATACCAAGCATCTTTTCCATGTGCTTGTTGGCCAATTGCACATCCTCTTTAGCAGATCCTTTGCTTATTAAAAACAATAATGGGTTATTTTTTTTAAAGATTTTATTTATTTATTTGACAGAGAGAGAGTTCACAAGTAGGCAGAGAAGTAGGCAGAGAGAGGGGGAAGCAGGCTCCCCGCCGAGCAGAGAGCCCGATGCGGGGCTTGATCCCAGGACCCTGAGATCACGACTCGAGCCGAAGGCAGAGGCTGTAACCCACTGAGCCACCCAGGCACCCCAACAATGGGTTATCTTTATATTATTGAGTTACAAAGAGTTTTTTTAAATATATTTTGAATAAATTTCCTTATCAGAGATATGACTTGCACAAATTTTCTCTCATCCTGTTGTCTCTTCACTTTCTTGATGATATCATTTGCAGCACCTAAATTAGACTCCATTAAAATGTAAAATTTACCTATTTTTTCTTTTACTTGCTTATATTTTGGGGGAGTTCTACGTAACTCTCAAGGATAATAAATTTTCTCTCTGAGAAAGGAATGAAAATAATACCAACTATGTGAAGCAAAGGCAAATTATTCAGCACACTGAAGAGAACTTCAAAAATGAATTCTATGCCTCAGACTACAAACGGTTTTAATTTAATGAAAGATCAGCCACTCTCAACTTTGAGGAATTTACTGGAAATAAAACCACTTCTTCAACTGAAAGACCACAATGATGCAGGTGGACTGAATGATACCATACAAAACTAAAATCAGAAAACTTGAGGATTAGGGGCATCTGCGTGGCTCAGTCGGTTAAGCATCTGCCTTCAGCTTAGGTCATGATCTCAGGGCCCAGGGATGGAGCCCTGCATTGGACTCTCTGCCCAGTGGAGAGTCTGTTTCTCCCTCTCCCTCTGCCCTTCCTGCTGTGTTCGTGTTCTCTCTCAAATGAATAAATAAAATCTTTAATTTTTTTTAAAGATTTTATTTATTTACTTGAAAGAGAGAGAAAGAGAGAGCATAAGCAGGGGAAGCGGGAGAGGGAGAAGCCGGCTCCCTGCTGAGCAGGGAGCCCAATGTGGGGCTCCATCCCAGCATCAGGAAATCATGACCTGAGCTGAAGTCAGATGCTGAACTGACTGAGCCACCCAGGTGTCCCAAAAAAAATCTTTAAAAAAAAAAAAAAGAAAAGAAAAAAGAAAACTTGAGAACGAGCCCACTTTAAGAAAGAAAAGAAAAAAGAAAACCTGAGAATGAGCCCACTTTGGAAACCACCATGAGCCTCTCTCACTAGATTCTTCTCTAAAATAGTTTACAATATCTACTCCATTCAACTAAAAGAACTATTGTGAGGCTTAAATGAGATAATGCATGTTTAATTACTTGGCCTATCCTGCTTGGTATCAAACACTATAGTTACTCATACTGGACAAATGTGAATAACGTAAACGGGATTTTTCATCACATGTACTTAGCTTTATAATTTATCTACCTGTTTTACACGTAAAGCAATCCCTGTAAAAGGGCCTTGTTTTAATTTTTTTAAGTTTTTATTTAAATTCAATTTAGTTAACATATAGTGTGTTATTACAGTTTCAGGGGTAGAATTTAGTGATTCATCAGTTGCCTATAACACCCAGCGCTCATAACATCAAGTGCCCTCCTTAATACCCATCACCCAATTACCCCATTCTCCCCCACCCAACGAACTCCCCTCCAGCAACCCTCCCTATAGTTAAGAGTCTCTTATGGTTTGCCTCCCTCTCTGTTTTTAATCTTATTTTTCCTTCCTTTCCCTTTGCTTTGATTCTTAAGTTTAGCAAACCAAAACCAACATTCTTAAGCAAAATCAGGAAAAAATATTAAACACAAGCTAATATAACCTCTTATTTATTGTCTTACTATATACTTCTCTGACAAAATTGTTTCCGAGTATGTTCTTTTTTCCTATTTGCTAAATATTACTTTTTTTGTGAATTAGTTTTGTGTCATAAAGCAGTCTGGTTCAAATATCCTCCTTTTAAAAGAGGTTAGAAGATGGTATAAGGGGCAAAACTGTTGAGACAAAGTGAAACAAAAGGAAATTATCTAACATGTGTGAAAAGGCCTAATAAATTATTTTATATAGGATTAAGCAGATAAACTAGACATTAGAAATAAACAAACTACCTGTCTTCACAAGCATGAACCAGTGGAAGGACAAACACCATACACACACCACACACACACACACACACCCACTAACCCTTATCATCCTAAGTATTATTTTACTTAAAGAACAATAGCTTGTTGTAAGTAAAACCTCAAATATTTGACCCCAGGAAAATACCCCGAAGAGTTGAAGGATATGTAGGAAGCGGTTGGAACAACTACACAGACAATATCTGGCAGAACAGGTTCAAAAGGTTCAAAATTAATACTACAGAAGATGGGATACACATAGAACTACACATTTCATGGATAAGTAAGGGTAAACACTGCCTCTTCCTACAGCATAATTGTTTTTTCACACAAAAAGTAATCTTAAGAGAGATATATTCATCAGTCTGAGAGTTACCCAGAGGCAGATGGTTATACAGTTTTACTTCATCATTCTTTTTAAATACTTACTATCATCTCCAACAGGACCTGCTGAACACTGTGCTGGGGGGTCCCGTGCCAGGTCATTCAATTCCTCAAGAAAATAGAAAGAAAAGAAATATATTCAACATAAATGTAACTTTAACCAATTAATAAAAGTTCCACTCAAACCAACTGTCTAACCCACTACTAAAGTTTTTAAAGGAATACTCCTCCAAAGTCAGAGAGGGATGGCTTTGTGAATCTTTAAGTTAAAGTATTTTGGATTCTTCTTCTTTTTTTTTTTAGAGAGGGAGGGGGTAGGGAGAGAGAGAGAAACTTAAGCAGGCTCCACACTCAGCACAGAGACTGATGCGGGGCTTGATCTCAACCCTGAGATCATGACCTGAGCCAAAATCAAGAGTCAAATGCTTAAATGACCAAGCCACCCAGGTACCCCAGTATTTTGGATTCTTGAATGCAAATGTATGTTTTAAAACTGGATCATTTTTGCTTTGTTCAGAGTTTAATAAGTAACTAAAAGGAAAGTAAACATGTATTATATACTAAAGAGCTATAAAAATGGTTCTAAAGTAAAAAATTTACTAGTTTTCAAAAAAGAGGTTGAATTTCAAGGCCAATTTTTGAACCAGAGAAGTAATAGGTTACCGTTGGGACAAGTTCTTGAAGTCATTAATGTTTCAAATGATATGAGACCATCTGACAAGATATTGATATGTTTTCAGCTGATATGGACTGCCAGGGTTCCAAAGGTAGTTGAAAAATTTAAAAAGGGATATACTGAAAAGGCTGGCTATATTAAAAAGACTGAAGTAATAAAGCCCATCATAAAATTTTGTAATCAGAGACAGATCTACCTGTACTAATGCTCTATAACCAGATGCCAGCTTCTTAGCCATTTTAACATTAAGAGCCCACAAACTTAAGATTTGTTATTGGGTGGGAATCCTGAAAAAACCACAAGGCAGGAAATCATATTCCATTCCTTTCCCTCTTGGCTTGGTATTGGAGATTAAAAACAAGGGCTAGTTTTATTTTTTTTAAAAAGATTTTATTTATTTATTTATTTGACAGAGAGAAAGAGATCACAAGTAGGCAGAGAGGCAGGCAGAGGGAGAGGGGGAAGCAGGCTCCCCGCTGAGCAGGGAGCCCGATGCGGGGTTCTATCCCAGCACCATGAGATCATGACCTGAGCCAAAAGCAGAGGCTTTAAACCACTGAGCCACCCAGGCACCCCAAGGGCTAATTTTAGTTACGGTTTTTTAAAAAGATTTTATTTATTTTTTTGACAGAGAGGGAGAGAAAGCACAAGCAGGAGGGAAGGGTAGAGGGAGAAGCAGACTCCCCACCAAGCAGGACCCGATGCAGGACTCGGTCCCAGGACCCTGGGATCATGACCTGAGCCAAAGGCAGATGCTTAACCGACTGAGCCACCCAAGCACCCTGGGTTATGTTTTTAATTTAAAAAAAATTTTTTTTAAAGTAATTTCTACATCCAACGTGAGGCTCAAACTCATGACCCCGAGATCAAGAGTTGCATGCTCAACCAACTGAGCCAGCCAGGTACTCCAGTATTATCTTTTTAAATGACAATAGAAAAAAAACAGTAAAACCTAGTATTTTAAAGGTACATTAAGTATTCAGAGCCCATGGGGCACCTGGGTGGCTCAGTCAGTTAAATGTCCGGCTCTTGATTTCGGCTCAGGTCATCATTTCTGGGTTGTGAGACTGAGCCCCGCATCAGGCTCCATACTGGGTGTGGAGCCTCCTTAAGATTTGCTTTCTCCCTCTGCCCCTTTCCTCCCCCCTCTCCCTCTAAAACAACAACAACAATGAAGCACTATTCAGAGCCCAGACAACAACAACAACAACAACAAAGCACTATTCAGAGCCCAGAAATAAACTCATGCTTATGTGGTCAATTAATCTACAACAAAGGAGGCAAGGATATACAATGAAGAAAAGACAAGTCTTCAATAAATGGAAAACTTGGCAGCTACATGCAAAAGAATGAAATAGGACCACTTTCTTCACTATACACAAAAATAAACTCAAAATGGACTAAAGACTTAAAAGATTAAGACCCAAAACCACAAAACTAAAAGAAAACATAGGCAATATACTCCCGGACATCTGTCTTAGCAAATATTTTTTGGATCTATATTCTCAGGCAAGGGCAACGAAAGCAAAAATAAACAATTGGGACCAAATCAAACTTTAAAAAAGGCAACCTACTGAATGAGAGAAGACATCTGCAAATGATTGACCTGATGAAGGTTAATACCCAAAATACATAAAGAATTCATATAACTCAACACCAAAAAACCCCAGTGTGATTAAAAAATGGGCAGACGGGGCGCCTAAGTGGGTTAAAGCCTCTGCCTTCAGCTCAGGTCATGATCCCAGTGCCTGGGGTTGAGCCCTGCTCAGTGGGAAGTCTTCTCCCTCTCCCTCTGCCTCTGTGTGCTTGCACACGTGCGTGCGTGCACTCTCTAATAAATAAATCTAAAAAAAAAAAAAAAGACGAGACATAACAAGTGCTGGTGAGGATGCAGAGAAAAGGGAATCATCGTGCACTGCTGTGAGGAATGTAAATTGATACAGCCACTAAGAAAAACATTACGGAGGTTCCTCAAAAAATTAAAAATAGAAATATCATACGATTCAGCAATTTCACTTTTTCACTTCTGGGTATTTACTCAAAGAAAATGAAAACACTAACTGGAAATGATATATGCTCCCCTAATGTTTACTACAGCATTATTCACAATAGCCAAGATGCAGAAATGAACAAAGTATCCATCGATAGATGAATGGCTAATGATGACGTGGTATATATATACCACGTCACATATATACACACACACACACACACACACGTATATATATATACACACACACGTATATATATATATATATATACCACGTCGTATATATACATACACACACACACACACACACACACACACACACAATGGAGTATTACTCAGCCACAAAAAGTAATGGAATCTTGTCATTTGCAACAACATGGATGGACCTTGAGGGTATTATGCTAAGTGAAATCTAAAAAACAAAACAGATGAAGAAACAAAACAACACAGAAACAGACTCATAAATACAGAGAATAAACCTGAAGCTGTAAGAGGAGGGGTGTGGGGGACGTGAACAAAATAGGTGAAGGTGATTAGAAGGTACAAACTTCCAGTTATAAAATAGATAAATCACGTGGATGTGAAGTGCAGCATAGGGAATATAGTTAATAATACTGTAATAACTTTGTATGGTGACAAATGGTAACCATACTTACCATGGTGAGCATTTCATAATGCATTTAAATGTCCTATCACTATGCTCTACCCATGAAACTATTATAATACTGTGTGTCAACTATACTTCAATTTAAAAAAACCTATTTAGAATCTTATTAATGAGTTCTAGAAAGGTATTACTTAACATTCCAAGTATTATATAGTTTTTAATTTACAGCACATAGTTATTTCTGTAAGTCCCTTCCTCTGAGTTAATTTAACCAGTCATTTTGGTACATCAGTTATTCTGTAGTATCCTACCTGTAAGCGTGGAGAACAAAGCACAGACTACAGAAATAAAGTTCTGCATTTTTCTTTTTAAGTTTATTTATTTTTTTCCTTGCCCATCTCAAGAAAAACAACTGGCGCACCTAGCTGGCTCAGTAAGAAGAGCACACAACTCTGAATCTTGGGGTTGTGAGTTTGAGCCCCCAGCTGGGGGAAGAGTTTACTTAAAGAAAGAAAAAACCTATTGTACAGTTCGCATTCCCAAATGTTGCTTCTAATACAGGTCAGTATAACTAAGAACACTTCTTTGATTTAAAACATAAAAGCCACCTATTTTTAAAAGTTATTTATTTTTTTTTTTAGTAATCTCTACACCCAACATGGGGCTCAAACTCACAACCCCGAGATCAAGAGTTGCATGTTTCTTCTGACTGAGCCAGCCAGGTGCCCCAAGAGTTATCTATTTTTTTTTTAAGATTTTATTTATTTGTGAGAGAGAGAGAAAGAGAGAGAGCGCAAGCAGGGGGAGCATCAGGCAGATGGAGAAGCAGGCTCCCCACTGAGCAAGGAGCCCAATGCGGGACTCAATCCCAGGACCTTAGGATCATGACCTGAGCCAAAGGCAGCCACTTAACCGACTGAGCCACCCAGGCGTCCCAGTTATCTTTTTTTTTTTTTAAAGATTTTATTTATTCATTTGACATAGAGAGAGAGAGCGAGAGCGCACAAGCAGGGGAGTGGCAGAGGGAGAGGGAAAAGTGGACTCCCCACTGAGCAGGGAGCCTGACGTGGGGCTTGATCCCAGGACCCTGGAATCATGACCTGAGCCAAAAGCAGCTGCTTAACTGACAGAGCCAACCAGGCGCCCCTATTTTTTAATTTTATTATTATTTTTTAAAAGATTTTTTTTATTTGACAGAGAGAGCGAGCGAGAGAGGGAACACAAGCAGGGGGAGTGGGAGAGGGAGAAGGCTTCCCACTGAGCAGGGAGCCGGATGCAGGGCTCAATCCCAGGACCCTAGGATCATGACCTGAGCCAAAGGCAGACACTTAACAACTGAGCTACCCAGGTGCCCCTATTTTTTTTTATTTTAAATCTAGTAATAAGTTGCTATTAAAATAAAACTTGAACCGAGCAAGTTATTCTGAAGTCCTACCACGTGCATGAAACGGAATTTTACTTGTGCTTTAATATTTTGCTCTCAAATTAAGTCATCTTTTTTCATCTTGAAGGACAGCAAGGTTTAACATCAAGAGCTAAGATTTATCTAAGTTGAATATAAGATCATCAGTCCATTTCACGAGCCAGTATAATTAATTTTAAAAACCTCAGCCTGGGGCGCCTGGGTGGCTCAGTGGGTTAAAGCCTCTGCCTTTGGCTCAGGTCATGATCTCAGGGTCCTGGGATCGAGCCCCGCATCGGGCTCTCTGCTCAGCAGGGAGTCTGCTTCCTCCTCTCTCTCTGCCTGTCTCTCTGCCTACTTGTGATCTCTCTCTCTGTCAAATAAATAAATAAAATCTTAAAAAAAAATAAAAAAATAAAAAAATAAAATAAAAACCTCACCCAAACTTATGCTAGTAGACATTTAACTCTTTCATTCAACACTTCCTTGGTTCAAGGCACTGATATGGATGAATCTCAAAAGCATAATGCTAAGTGAAAGAAATCAGATATAAAAAGACTATATTTTATATTATTCTACTGATATGACATTTTAGAAAAGGCAAATTTACAGTGACAAAAAGCAGATCAATAGTTCCAGGGGGGCTGGAGGGAGCTGGAGGGGACTAACTACAAAGGGACATGAGGAAAACTTGGCGGGTGATGGAAATGTTCTATATGATAATTTTGGCAGAGACTGTATTAACTGTGTATATATTTATCAAAATTCAAACATACTCTATGCTTAAAATTGATGAATTTTATTGTATATAACATATAACTCAAAGTTGTTTTTTCTTTTGAAAAAGCATCCATTTATCTTTTTTTTTACTTTTTAAATATCTTATTTTATTTTTTTCAAGATTTTCTTTATTTATTTGACAGAGAGAGAGAGAGAGAGAGAGAGAGAATCACAAGCAGGCAAAGGGGCAGGCAGAGAGAGGGGGGAAGCAGGCTCCCTGCTGAGCAGAGAGCCCAATGCGGGGCTCGATCCCAGGACCCTGAGATCATGACCCGAGCCAAAGGCAGCGGCTTTAACCCACTGAGCCATCCAGGAGCCCCTAAATATTTTATTTTTTTTAAAGTAATCTTTACATCCAACATGGGGCTTGAACTCAACAACCCCAAGATCAAGAATCCCATGCTCTACTGACTGAACCCGCCAGGCACTCCTCTATCCATCTTTCTATATGCATAAAATCTCCTAAGAATACACAAGACATTAGTTAACAGTACAGCTGACCCTTGAACAGCTTGGGGTTTAGGAGCACCAACCCCCCACACAGCTGAAAATACGCATTTAACTTTTGACTTCCTCCAAAACTTAATTATGTACTTGCTGTCAGGAAGGAAAGCCTGCTTTAGGGGTGAGAATGGGAACTCTCTGTATTTCCTTTATACCTTTTAAATTGTATAATAAGTGTATTTATTGCCTATTTGAAATAGAAATTACCAGTTTTGACTGTAAATCTGGATTAAAATAAAACAGCTATTAAAAGTTGTAACCATCTAGAGGGTAATCAAATAGTGAAAACCCACTTAGACTGAATAAACATAGAAGCTACACAATTTGATGTCTTTGCATCAAGATATAACTGAAATTAAATCTTAAAATTTAATAAAGGCACTAATCTAGACAGATCACTTACTTTGGCAAAAGAAATGCCCTAATATATCAGACAGTTTTTTGTTTAACATTTGGCTTGATATCCATACATTAATTTCTTTGACTTCTTATTCTAAAAGAAGCAGTATTCAGGGATGCCTGGGTGGCTTGGTCAGTTGGGCAGCTGCCTTCGGCTCAGGTCATGATCGCAGAGTCCTGGGATTGAGTCCCACATTGGGCTCCTTGCCTGCTTCCCTGTCTGCCTCTGCCTGCCACTCTGCCTGCTTGTGCTCACTCTCTCTCTGACAAATAAATAAAAATCTTAAAAAAAAAAAAAAAAAATCAGTATTCAGATTCATCTTGTATATCAAACAGCAAATTATACATTACTGGGAATGAGAGTGGGGCTAAGACAACACCAAAAATCAAAGAATCTATTTACTGAAAAACTTCTCTGTAGAAAGAACAACAGAGAAATAAAGCATATATTTAAAAATTTAGGAAAAAGAGGGAGGAGGAAACTCTGACAGTTAAGGAAGAATACTCAAGTTTTTCTTTTTTTTTTTTTAAAGTAAGCTCCATGCTCAATGTGGGGCCTGAACTCATGATCCTGAGATTAAGAGTCACATGCTCCACTGACTGAGCCTGCCAGGTGCCCCAAGAATACTTTATTTTCAAAAAGATTTTATATTCTCACTTTCCTTGAAACGTAAGAAATAGTAAAGATTTATTTGTTTATTTTAGAGAGGTGGGGAGAGGCAGGGGGAGAGGAAAATAGAGTCCTAAGCAGACTCTGCACAGAGCACGGAGCCCAAGATGGGGCTCAATCTCATGACCCTGAGGTCACGACCTGAGCTGAAACCAAGAGTTAGACACTTGACTGTGTCACCCAGGTAACCCTTGAAATCCAAAAAATATTAAAATAAAGGTCTTATTATGGGAAAAAAAACAATAGATTTTACTGTACAGTTCTCAATTAAAAAATTATTCGATGCTATATACTCCCCTTATTTCTAGGTATATAGCAGAACTAATATTTTTAAAGACCAAAGGTTATAAGCAATTTTGATTCTCTACAACTTTCCTAAGTGTTTTTCATCTTAGTTCAAAGAGCCCTATAACCTTATACCAATTAATTTATTTTCAAGTTTAATTCTCTATGGATTTTTAAAATCATTTTTACATATTTATTGATCTGAGACAAAGGAGAGAGACAGAATGCTTGTGCATGCAGGAAGAGGGGGGACGAGTAGAGGGAGAGGGAGAGGGAGAAGCGGACTCTCCACTGAGTGGGGAAGCCAGACCGTGGGCTCAAATCCCAGGACTCTGAGACCATGACCTGAGCTGAAGTTAAACGCTTAACCAAGTGAGCCACCCAGGAGCATTTCTATGGATTTTGTGTGTGTGTGTGTGTGTGTGTGTGTGTGTGTGTGTGTGTGTGTTTTATATTTCTTTATTTGACAGAGAGAGAGAGAGATCACAAGTAGGCAGAGAGCCTGATGTAGGGCTCAATCCCAGGACCCTGGGGATCATGACCTGAGCCGAAGGCAAATGCTTAACGACTGAGCCACCGAGGCTCCCCACGCCTCTCTTTTTTAAAAAGATTTTATTTAGTTGTCAAAGAGAAAGAGAGAGAGCGTGTACAAGCAGAGGAAGTGGCAGGCAGAGGGAGAAGCAGCAAGCTCCCTGCTGAGCAAGGAGCCTGATGCAGGACTCAGTCCCAGGACCTTGGAATCATGACCTGAGCCGAATGTAGACGTTTAACCGACTGAGGCACGCAGGCATCAGATGGTTAAGTGTCTGCCTTCAGCTCAGGTCACGATCTCCATGTCCCGGTATCAGGTCCCTGGTCAGGATCCTGGCTCAGCAGGGAGTCTGCTTCTCCCTCCCCACCCCACCCCCACTCATGGGGGGCATGGGTACTCTCTCTCTCAAATGAATCAATAAAATCTTAAGAAAAAAAAGGATAAGAGAAGATTTAAGCAGAGATTATGATTCGTAGAATTATAAATTCAAAGTCAGAAGAAATCACCCAGACTAATACCCAATTTTATAAAAAAACAAGATAGAAAGTATCTAACCCAAGGAAAATATATTAGTAATTAGGGGAGCAAGGCAGTGATGTTCTATAATACCGTGCTTCTTTAGTTTGGATCTAAAATGTTAGAAATGTGTAAGTTAAAATGTCTGAGAATTTCTGTGTTGCCCAGGAAATTAAGCTGAAGCTCCTTTAAGATCACTGCACTGCCAAGAAAGAACAGCTAGACCAGTTCTCAAAAATGAGGTCTTGGCACAGCAGGAGCATCACAAGAAAACTTGGTTCCCCAACCAGACCTACTGAATCAGAAACTCTGGAGTGTATGCTAATATTATGTGTTTTAACCAGTGGCCTCACACCCCGGGAAATTATGATGCACTAAATCTTGATTACCTTTATGTTTCACAAATTAAGCAAAGAGAGAGCAATGCTAGAAAACTCAGTATCAGCAAGACTGGAAGGGAGAGGAAGGTAATGGGCAAAATGGTAGCACAAAATGAAGAAATCAAGAAAGGGATGAGACTTAGAAAGATAAGGTGTATTCCACATTTTCAGGACACATTGAAGGGAAGCAGTCATCACTATAGCTCTACATTCTCCCTACCTCACTCTTCTCTTACAGGCTTGCAACAGAAATGTTAACTTAATTTTTACTACCTACTTTTATGTCCAGCATAATAGTTGAGGCTAATATTTCAAAATAATTAGCAATAATTAGCATGCACATGCTCTCACTTTCTCTCAAATAAATCAATCTTCTTTTTTTTAATCAGAGAGATAGAAAGCAAGTACAAGCAGGGGAAGTGGCAGGTAGAGGGAGAAGCAGGAGGCAGGCAAAGGGAGAAGCAGGCTCCCTGCTGAGCAAGGAGCCCAATGCGGGACTGAATCCCAGGACCTTAGGATCCTGACCTGAGCTGAAGGCAGCTGCTTAACTGGCTGAACCACCCAGGCGTCCCTCAAATAAATAAATCTTTAAAAAAAAAAAAGGGGTGTGTGTGTGTCACATGCTGCACTGAATGAGCTAGCCACGTGCCCCTAAATTTACACATTTTTAAAACTTGGCAGATATTATTGGGGCAACTGGGCGGCTCTGTCCGTTAAGCACCCAACTCTTTTTTTTCTTTTTTTTTAAGATTTTATTTATTTATTAGAGAGAAGAGAGAGAGAGAATGAGAGAGAGAGCATGAGAGGGGAGAGGTCAGGGGAGAAGCAGACTCCCTGCAGAGTAGGGAGCCCGATGTGGGACTCGATCCAGGCACTTCAGGATCATGACCTGAGCCTACGGCAGTTGCTTAACCAACTGAGCCACCCAGGCACCCCAGCACCCGAGTCTTGATTTTGGTTCAGGGTCATGAGATCAAGCCCTGGGTTGGGCTCCGCACTTAGCAGGGAGTCAGCTTGAGATTCTCTCTCCC
Source organism: Potos flavus (assembly GCA_028534135.1). Taxonomy (NCBI): domain Eukaryota; kingdom Metazoa; phylum Chordata; class Mammalia; order Carnivora; family Procyonidae; genus Potos; species Potos flavus. The sequence continues at coordinate 26,410,211 of CM052895.1, forward strand.
TCTCTCTCTGCTCGCACTAATAAATAAATCTTAAAAAAAAAATTGGGAGGTATTAACTCATAGTTATCCTAGATGAGTTTAAAAGAGAAATATGTAATTTCTGACAATATCAAATTATAAAATTATCAAATTATCTGGTCTGATAGACTTAATCTCCTTGGCACTGTCAAATATTTTCTTTTTCTCTGTTATAAAGACAGACAAATTGATGTGAACATGTAACAATTTCAATCCTTACCTGAACTGAGTGTAAGTAGAAGTAGTAACCTTATTCGAGATTAAAGTCTATACTCCTTTAAAAAATTTTCTTTTCCTTTTTTTTTCTGCAGAATGAGAGAGCATAAGCAGGGGGAGGGGGTGAGGGAGAAGCAGGCTCCTCATTGTGCAGGGAGCCTGACAAGGGGCTCAGATCCCAGGACTCTGGGATCATGACCCAAGCTGGAGGCAGACACTTAACGGACTGAGCCACCCAGGTGCCCCAATGTGACACTTTAAAAATAGACGTTTAAAAACATGATAACAAGACTATATTATTTATGGGCACATGGAAGAATAAAAAGAATGCAGGAAATTATAAATACTAAATCAAAGTGATCATTACTTCAGGGAGGAAACACTGGGAGCTTCTTAAAGATCAAAGTTAATATGGCAATATTAATATTGGGCAAAACTGGGTGGTAGGTTCATGACAGGTATTTTTCTTTTCTCTCTCTCCTCTTTTTTAAAGTAATCTCATCTCTGTACCCAACATGGGTCCAGAATTTACAACTCAGAGATCCAAGTGTCCCATGCTCTACCGACTAAGCCAGACAGCCAGTGCTGCCCCTCCAGCCTGTGGTGGGTATTCCCTATACTTTTAGTTGACTTGAAGTTTTTTAGGTGTGCCTGTCAGTCTCCTGTTCAGTAGGGGTCTGCTTCTTCCTCTCTCTCTACCCTTCCCTCTGCTTGTGATCTATCTCTCTCTAATAAATAAATAAAATCTTTTTTTTAAAATTATTTATTTATTTGTCAGAGAGAGAGAGAGAGAGAGCACAAGCAGGCAGAGTGGCAGGCAGAGGCAGAGGGAGAGGGAGAAGCAGGCTCCCCGCCGAGCAAGGAGCCCGATGTGGGACTCGATCCCAGGACCCTGGGATCATGACCTGAGCCGAAGGCAGCCGCTTAACCAACTGAGCCACCCAGGTGTCCCAATAAATAAAATCTTAAAAAAAAAAATACAAGTGTCACGAAACATGCATTCTTCTATACTTTGCTTTTTCCTTAACATATTGAGATATTTTTTCATGAAGATACACAGGTAGATCAAATTTATTCCTTTTTACTACTGTGTATTTTGCTACCTGATGTTTATACCACAAGTTTGTTTATTTTTTAATTTATTTTTTAAAAAATATTTTATTTATTTATTTGAGAGAGAGAGCAAGCAGGGAGCAGGGGGGAGGAGAAAATCTCAAGAGTCTTTGATGAGTGCAGAGCCAAATGAGGGCTCAATCTCATGACCCTGAGATCATGACCTGAGCAGAAATGAAGAGTTGGATGCTTAACTGACTGAACCACCCAAGCACCCTAGTAGTTCCTTTCTTTAGATGATTGGCATTTATTTCCTATTTTTCACTATCACAATGCTTTGGTAAATATTCTTATTCTTGTACACACAAGTTTTTCTAAATACTACTTCAATTTAACTAGAAAAAGTACCTCCTCCCACTTTAAACCATGCAATAATGCCTTTATAATGTATGGGTGTTTAAAATTATTTCCTCAATCCATACACACATGCAAAAATAAGTGTAATGTACTTACTGTTAAACAAATTAGAACTTGCAAAATTGATCAATGTCTAGAGAAGGGAAAACTATCACTAAACATGCTTAATTAGGAGACTAATTAATCTGCTAACCTCCAAAAACATGGAGATGAACATGACAGACACTATCTCCCATTTCAACCTTCATTCACCACCATCTGATAATCCTTCAGGTCCAGATTAGCGGCACATTTCTCGCTCACAATCATTAAATGTGTAAGAGGACTTTCATCATCATCTTCTATTACAGATATCTGGGATATATGCTTCTTAGGTATCACCAGAAAATGTGTTGGTGCTTGAGGGAAACTTCTTTTTAATTATAACTGTCTCATCAACTCTGCAGTTAATGTTGCAATGACTAAATTGGAATTTTCTTCTAAATGTCTACATGGATGACTATTTTCTAAGTTTGTAAAAAATTCTACATGTCTTTCCTTTCAATAATAGGTCTACCAAAAAACCACATGGAGATTTTTGTACTACAAATACTGAAAACCAACCATCTAATGTATAAGCATATTAATGAAAATAAATTGCTGGAAGAATAACAGTTATTCCATAACCTGTTTATGTTCTTGCTGGTATCAGTAGGGACAAAAGGCGGAATTCAGGTTTTCTAAGTCTTAACATTCTTTGATGCTTTTTCATTATTCTGAGCTTAGATAACTTTAAGCAAGTCAAGTCATTCAAGTTCTTCAGAAAAGAGTTTTAGAACTGTAAAACAAGGAAATTAAACTGTAACAGAAACTTACACAGGATGGTTTAATTTTATGTGTAGGGGTCAAAAAAGTTTGGGAAATTTTATAATCCACATCCTTTTAAGAACAGTCTTAAGAGTCTAGAGGCGTCTGATGGCTCCGTCGGTTGAGCAACCCACTCTTGATTTCAGCTCAGGTCATGATCAAGCCCTATGTTAGGCATAGAGATTACTTACATAAATAAACTTTAAAAAGTTTCACAAAGGAGAAACCTATATGAAATTCTGACAATGTATATAATTAGCCCAATTATAAATCTATGATTAGAAAATTTTTTTTAAAGATTTTATTTATTTGGCAGAGAGAGACACAGCAAGAGAGGGGAACATAAGCGGGGGGAGTGGGAGAGGGAGAAGCAGACTTCCTGCTGAGCAGGGAGCCCGATGCGGGGCTCGATCCCTGGACCCTGGGATCATGACCTGAACCCAAGGCAGACACTTAATGACTGAGCCACCCAGGCGCCCCTATTATTTATTTTTTTAATGTAATCTCTACCCCCAAAGTGAGGCTTGCACTCACAACCCTAAGATCAAGAGTCACATGGTCTAACAACTGAGCCAGTCAGGTGCCCCTAAAAATTATTTTTAAAAGGCAAGAACTCAGTTTACTTTAACTTGACTTCGCGATAGCACAGTTATGGTTTTAAAACACAACACTGAACACTTCCCATTAAGAAAAGTAGTGTTCACACACTGGGGTTTTTTATTAGGATGAAAAATATATATATTTTTTTATTTTGTTTTTTATTTTTAAAACTATTTGAGAGAGAGAGAAAGCAGAAGCAGGGGGAGCAGCAGAGGGAGAGGGAGAAGCAAACATCCCGCTGAGCAGGGAGCCTGATGTGGAGCTTGATCCGGGACTCCAGAATCATGACCCAAGCTGAAGGCAGAAGCTTAACTGACAGAGCCACCCAGGTACCCCATTACATATATTTTAAAGATTTATTTATTTATTTTAGGGGGGAGGGGCAGAGGGAAACGGGGAGAGTCTTTTTTTTTTTTTTTTTAAACGGGGAGAGTCTTAAGCAGACTCAGCGCTGAGTTGTGTGTGAAGCCTGATGTAGGACTAGATCTCAAAATCCTGAGATCACAACCTGAGTCGAAACCAAGAGTAGGACCTTTAATCAACTGTACCATCCAGGCACCCCAGGATGAAAAAATATTTTTTATTCCCGAGGGACATCTTTTTTTCTCCAAGCAGCTATATTACTCATTAACTGTACTATATAAATCTAGTGTCATATATAGTACCATAGAATAATATTTCATGTTCAATTTTTTATCTGTAACTTTGAAAAGTTAACTTCCATATACCACCTCTACCCCTTGAATCCTTAATTATAAATTCCTTGACTGAGAGACAGATATATCATTTTCTTTACTCCATTTTCCAGAGACTGGAATATAAGAGGCACTCAAATGCCTGAATGAAAGGATGAATGCCTAGCACGGTACCAAGGAGAATCACTTGCAAATGGGAAGATAAACAAAAGCACATAAACCTACCAGAGGAAGTCTACTCTGTTTGGTTTAGTTACTCATAATGTCATGAAACAGTTCACAGTGATATACAGAATATATTAATTACTGAACTTGAATGGAACACGGTTTTTAAAAAAAATTTATTTATTTATTTGAGAGAGAGAGCATGACGGATGGGGGAGACGGAGAGGGAGAGGCAGACTCCGCGCTGAGCAGGGAGCCGGATGTGAGGCTTGATCCCAGGACACTGAGATCATGACCTGAGCCAATGCTTAACCAACTGAGCCACCCAGACGTCCCTGGAACAGGTATTTTTTGGTGAGATTGGATGACACCAAAGAACAAGGAGTTTCTTTGAGCACAACAACCATTCAGATGGAAATGTTCTGTTATAATTAAAGACAATATTCTTTGTTCATTATTGAAGATCAAGAACTTTTCCTAGACTTTATATTTTACCCCTATGAACTACCATTTACTCATTTCAAAACTTGAAAAAAAAAAATTCAACCAGTCCAAGATCCTAGGAATAGTCTGTCTGGAATACTCCTCACTCTGTATCCCCCACCTCATGTACCTTTAGGCTTCACTCAAATATTGCCTTTGGAGAAGTGCTTCTAGGAAATCCACCATTTCCATTCAATTTCTTTTAAATACTACCATGGAGAAGTGCAAGCTGCTTTAATAACTCATCCTACTTCATTTTTATCTGTGTGATTATTTAATGTCTCTTGACATTAAATGAAAAATAAGGACTTGACCTCCAGCTTCCCTCACAATGTCTGTTGAAGAACAGTTACAATTACACAAAGTAACTGTAAGTAGCTGGAGAAAGACAACACAACCTTTCTTTGTAAGATACTTAAATAAATAAATAAATAAATAAATAAATAAATAAATAAATAAATAAATAAATAAATCTGAAATCAAACTGCATATTACAATCAATGGCATGTCAGCTTAATTGGCAGTATGTTTTCTTTCTTAGCAGTATATACAATAATGATACATCTTTCAATTGATGGCATCTTAGATTCAATGAAGTAAAGTACTTGGAAAAGCAATAATATTCTCTGATACTGCAGCCACAGGTCCTATACCTAACAAAGTACAAGTTTAGAATTTTGGCAATCAGGGCCAAAGGAGAAAATGACTTAGTAAACGACAGAGTTAGGATAGGGAAAGCACAACTCTTCTAGAAGACTACTTAGGTAATAGGTGGGGGACAAAAATATTAAGGAGGCACACACGGTACCAAAAGCAAAACAGGCAAACAGCTATTCCTTGTTAACAACTCCTGGAGCTGAGCAGTGGTAAGTTAGGCTGTCAGGGCAGGTTGGACTGTATATGGGATACCTATCAGGGTTTGAAATTCCCTCTCTTTTCAGTTACTAAAGCAGTGGTCAATGCTCTTCAATACTCTATGTCCAAAATGAGGATGGCAGATAGCCAGGTAGATGGGAAGAGTCTATGAGCTAATAGACAGTGGAGCACCTATCCAAAAGATTCCATCACTCACTAAGCTCCAAAGAAAATACTGAAATATCAGGAAAAGCTCCCTTGCTAGCCTTCAGGTAACCAGAATCTTATACACCCCACCAGCTGATTCCACCGCAACTGACAACTATGTAGCAAACCAGAAACCTAAAGAACTTATTTTGTCAAAGGTCACCACCAAACTTTTCCATAACAATAATCATGTACCATAGTCCCATGCTACAGAAAATAGGGAAATGAACTGATATTAACATAATTACCTCAGTGTATTTCTGTGCTACTTCTAGTGGCAGGATAATGGGGACCTCAAAAAGAGGTAAAAATGACATCTCCTGCCCCATTATACTTTGTAAAAAACTATGCTCCACCCCCTAAAAACCACACATGTACTACTTTTAATAAGTAGCATATGATTAACTTTTGATTCTCTGATGTTTTGAAATATATAAAACCTGTTAACCTAGAACTGTAAATCCTTGAATTTATTTATTTTAAAGATTTTACTTATTTATTTGAGAGAGAGTGAGAGAGAGCACGAGCAGGGCGGAGGGGCAGAGGGAGAGGGAGAGGGAGAAGCAGACTCCCTACTGAGCAGGGAGTCAGATGCAGGGCTCAATCCCAGGGCTCTGGGATCATGACTTGAGCCAAAAGCAGAGGCCTAACCAATTGAGGTACCCAGGCACCTCAAATCCTTAAAATTTAAAAGTAATACTTCTCACAGACTTTACTCTTCAATCCCAAAGCATAGTCAATTTCTATTTCACAAGTTCTCCAACACTAATCCAGGGAGTTCAAAATAGTGAATTTGTCTAGTTAAATCAGTCTTCCTATAGACTGACAATCTCTGATATAAAATGGTGATGGTGATCAAAGTCAACTAAACTATTAAATTTTACTATGCTAAAAGAGCTACATATTTGCAAAACTGTCTCATGTAATGATCAAGACACAGAAAATAACAATTCACTAAAAAAAAAAAAAAAAAAAAAAAGCCCAAATGAAGTCTCAAGCCTCAAGCCTGGAATTATATTTTAGAAGTTATTCAAAATACCAACTGACAGAAAAAGATTTCTGCATCTCTATGGAATAGTCCAACTTTCAAAACTAGACACTATTAACAAAAGTGTGAATAGGTACATCTGAAGAAATGTCTTTTCAAAATTACAATTTATGTAAGCTTAGAGATAGGAGCTCTTTGTCCACATTGAAATCACTTGAGATGCCATCTAATCAAGTATATTCTACACAGTAATAGAAGCATTTATTAGCGTCTTGGGAGAAGATATTACAGAACCAACACAAGAAAAATGAACAGTTTGTTTTCCTATGATGAAATTCACACTAAAAGAATTTCCACTTCCTCAGCAGCAAGAGTTGGGAAAAGGCCAGACAAAATTCAAGTCTATATATAGTTAGGCTGGGGAAACGTTTGGGATCAATGAGTATTACCTGTTTTATTATTTATTTTTTTTTAAAGAATTTTTTGAGAAAGAAAGCGTGGGTGCACGAGCACGGGGGAGGGGCAGAGGGAGAGGGAAAAGCAGACTTCCCACCGAGCAGCGAACCTGACCAGGACCCCAGGATCATGACCTGAGCCAAAAGCAGTCGCTTAATGGACTAAGCCACCCAGGTACCCGTATTACTCATTTTAAGAACATTTTATACTTCCTGATATTAAGAACAAAGCATAACTCTCACAGGCAGTTTTTAAATGGTAGATCTGACCAATTAACCTGCGGGCAATGTTTAACTCATATAATCATTACAGAGGTGGTACCTGAGGATTCTAAGAGCATTTTTGAGATTAACAAAGAGGAGGTACTAAGCAGAGCAACAGCTCTTTGGTATGACAATAGGAAAAGTATGAAAACATTATGAATTGAGTAAAAAAATAAAAAAGGACAGCTGGTCAGCCTCAAGTTTCTTTCTTTTTAAGTTTTTATTTAAATTCTAGTTTGTTGGGGCACCTGGGTGGCTCAGTTGGTTAGGCCTCAGACTCTTGACTCCAGCTTGGATCATAATCTCAGGGTTGTTATACATCAAGCCCTGCTATGGGCTCTGCACTCAGCAGGGAGTCTACTGGAGGTTCTTTCTCTCCCTCTCCCCCTTCTCCCGTGCTCGCTCTCTCTCTCTAAAATAAATAAATAAATCTTAAAAAAAATAGTTAACATACAGTGTATTATTAGTTTCAGGTGCGGCCTCAAGTTTCTTAATATACATGTGCTATCAAGACCATGAGTTAGGTGAGAGTTTCAGTAGGAACAAATCTGGTAGTATGAAATTCCTTCTCCCTGTAACTCAAATTTTATCCAACAATTTCCACACACACAGGCAACCATGAAGAGAGACACCTCCTTGATCTTTAGGCTTTTATTTTTTATTTTTTAAAAGATTTTATTTATTTATTTGACAGAGAGAGACACAGCGAGAGAGGGAACACAAGCAGGGGGAGTGGGAGAGGGAGAAGCAGGCTTCTCGCGGAGCAGGAAGCCCGATGTGAGGCTCGATCCCAGGACCCTGGGATCATGACCTGAGCCAAAGGCAGACGCTTAATGCCTGAGCCACCCAGGCGCCCCGATCTTTAGGCTTTTCAAGTCTAACAGAAAAAACTTAAAGAGTACAAGGTGAAAAAACACAAAAGAGCCCAGTAATTACATTTTAATGCTATAAGAAATAGTTTAATTCCAATACATACATAGTTTTTTAGAACGTAAATGCCAGTTATCTTTTATCTTTTTAATTCCTTTTCTTAGCCTCCCAGCACTAGGTTACACAAAGCAACTTGGGGAAGGGAGAGGATGGAGGAAATGGGGAGATGTTGGTTAGAGTACTTCCAGTTATAAGAGGAACAAGATCTGGGGATCTAATGTACAGCAAGGTGATTATAGTTAATAATACTGTATTATATACTTAAAATTTCCTTAAAGAGTATACCTTAAATGTTCTTACCACAAAAAAGAAATGGTAATTATGTGACATGTGGAGGTGATTAGCCACCACTATGGTGGTAACTATTTTGCAATATGTAAGTGCATCAAATCAACACTGCATACCTTAAACTTAGAAAATGTTAATGTCAATGACATCTCAATAAAGCTGAGAAAAAAAAGAAAAAAAGAACTAAAGCAATTTAGGAAGTTATTCTGACAGGGAAAAAATAGGCCCCAAATAAATGGCTATCTTTTTCTTCAAAACAATGACATTTTTAGGTTTTACTCCAACATACCTTTCCCTTCCTATCTATTCCTCCTCTCTTCCTTCCTCCTATTATTGATTGGCTAAACAAATCTCAGAAAAACAAATGTTTTTGAATTAACATTTGGGAAAATGTTAATTTAATATTACTCAAACATTAGAATTGTTCTTAATGAATCAAAAAAAATTCTAAGTTAAATTTGTAACACATTTTTGTAACACAAATGTAACACATTTGTAACACAAATTTGTAACCTTATCCAAGAAGTAAATACTATCAAGACAACATTTACTGCAATTTCCCCTGCAGTAAATAATCTCCAAAGGTGGCTACTGACAATCTCTCCATCCCTATAAGAACATACTATTCCTCTTATCAACAAATCATCTAGGGGCGCTTGGGTGGCTCAGTCAGTTAAGCAACTGACTCTTGATTTCAGCTCAGGTCATGATCTCAGGGGTGTGAGATCTAGCTCTGCGTTGGGTGCCGTGCTCAGTGTAAAGTCTGCTGGAGATTCTCTCTCTCCCTCTCCCTCTGCTCTCCTCCTGTTCTCTTAAAAAAAAAAAAAAAAAAATCATCCATTTCCCTTCCCATAGAATCCAGGCTGGCTGTGCCTCCTGGTTGACAAAAAAAGTAGAGTAATTTATGACACCGTGTCAGTTTTAAGTCTAGTATTTTGTTTTGTTTTTTTTTACACTTGATCTTAGCCAAAAGGCCAAGAAGCGATTGTTTTGTTTTTAAAGATTTTTTAAAAAATTTATTTGACAGAGAGATCACAAGTAGGCAGAGGGGGAAGCAGGCTCCCTGGTGAGCAGAGAGCCCGATGTGGGGCTTGATCCCAGGACCCTGAGATCATGATCTGAGCCGAAGGCAGAGGCTTCAACTCACTGAGCCACCCAGGTGCCCCAAGTCTAGTGTTTAAGAGGCCTGACAGCTTTTCTTTTGCTCTGATCCACAACATAGGAAGTCCAGGTCATCTTTCTGGAAAGACCCTTTCAGGGCTGGGGATGTACATTTCAGCTAACAGAGAGCATCAAGTTTCCAGACATGTGGGGGAGGTCTTCTTGAACCTTCTAACTTTGTGACAGCTGACTACAACCACAGAAATGACCCTAGCTGACAATACATGAGGCAAAACTCCCTGATCAAGCCAAAGAATCCTGAGAAGTAGTAAGTCATTGTTTTAAGGCACTAAGCTTGGAATCATTTATTACACAGCAAAGCTAACTGATAAATACCCCTATATTGTCTCTAAAGAGAATAGGACTCTGATGAATGAGGAAGGTAGGTCAAGGCCCTTGAGGCACTCCATGTGGGTAAAAGACATGCATAAGCAGGGTATGTTAATAAAATATGATAACTGCACTCACAAAAGTATTCACAAGATGTTAATCAAGCTCAGAGGAAGCCCAGGCCGGATGGCCACATAAATTTTCTGGAGGAGACATATTTGAGCTGAGTTTTGAAGGAGAGTTAGTCAGCCAGATAGGTAGGAAGGAAACAATATGAGAAACACCAGAGAGGGGGAAAAGCAGGATGTTTGTGTGTGAGGAGTTGTGTGCATACATATGAGTGAATGCGTGTGTAACCCAATGTTATAAGCAATTTGGTGTTACCAGAAGACCGAGAAGTCAGAGATGCAGTTGTCAGGGGTAAAGAGGTTATGAAAAGCTTTGTCCATCCATGCAAAGGAGCTCATAGCTCTTGTATGAGATAAAGAGCCACTTTGGGGTTTTTAAGGTTAATAACTAGGTCACAGTAAGGTGACTGTGTTTTAGAAAGCTTACTTTTGCAGCATGTGGAAAAGGCCTTTACAGGGAACTAGACTGAAAATCAAGAGACTAGAAATGGGGACTTTAGATTAGTCCAGGTGAGAGATGATGGCCTGAATTAGGGCACTGAGAAAGGGATGAAGAGAAAAGGAGACAAAAATTGGCAAGGCACAGTCACTAATTGGATATAAAGGACCCCATCAGTCAGCATCTAATCAGGAAAGCAGAACCCATGCCAGTGAGTTTCACAGAAGAAATTTAACATGGGGAACTATTTTTGAAGGTGTTAGAAAAATGAAAAGGCTAATAGGAAACAGTTGGAAACCCCGAGATTAGGAAGAGCAGGGCTACTATCCCTGAGACTGGAGGGACCAAAGAGACAGGTCCTATCACCAGAGCCCAGGAGCTGTGGCTGCCTAGAGGGAGCTGGACCATGAAAGAGATGCAGTCATCTCAAGCAACAAGAGGGAAAAAATGCCCTACCCTGGTCCTCTTATCTCCACTGGCCAAGCCCGACTAGGAGCTGGTTGGCAAGGGAGCCTGAGAAAGGTAGCTTGCCTTTTGCAGGAAGAGTAAAGTAGAGGAAGGTAAGAAAATAGATCTGAACATAAACAAAATGAGCAAGGCATGAGGATAAAGGAGAAAGAGTAGATTGATTCCTCCTTGCTATCTGGCTTCAACTGAGGTGGAGTGGTAGTGTCAGAACCTGAGATTACAAAACCAGGAAGACGGTGGGGGTGAGGAGGATAAGGGAGGGGATACAGAGAAGGACACAAATAATCTAACTTTTAAAAACTCCCTCACGGGGGCACCTGTCGGTTAAGATTAAGTGTCCAACTCTTGATTTTTGGCTTAGATCAATGATTTGGGGGTTGTAAGATCAAGCCCCACATTGGGCTCCATGCTCAGCAGGAAGTCTGCTTGGGAATCTCTCTCTCCCTCTCCCTTTGCCCCTCCCCCACTCTCTAAAATAAATTAAGAAATCATTAAAAAAAAAAAGGACTCTGAACAATAGATCCTGCCAATTATGACCACAGCAGTTTCTCAGCAAAAACAATCCTTTTTTTTTTTAGGATTGTATTTATTTATTTGTCAGAGAGAAAGAGAGAGAGCATGCACAAGCAGGGGAAGCAGCAAACAGAGGGAGAAGCAGGCTCCCCACTGAGCAAGGAGCCCAATCTAGGACTCGATCCCAGGACCCTAGGATCATGATCTGAGCCAAAGGCAGCCACTTAACCAACTGAGCCACCCAGGTGTCTCAAAACAATCACAAATTTATAATTCTGCTAAATTCTAAAACAAAACAAAACAATAATAATAAAAAGCCCCACGACTGCCTTGTTACCAAAACCTACTGGCTGAAAAGAAAAATTTTTAATATTTTAAAATACTATTAAGGGTAGGAAGTTATGATAAAAGTAGTTTATTTCCAGTTATCCATTTCCCTCCAGATTTGACATCTTAATGTATTGTCCAGGGTCCTTTACAATGCCAAACAATATTCTTGGTAGATATAAATATTCATCTAAAACCTCAAATGAGGTAAATAATAGGCTAGCCATCTTAGCTAAATATAGAAGACAGCTGTTTTTAAATGTTATATATTGATCTAGAAGAAAACCATGAAATATTTTTAGAATACTACAAATGTCCAATACTTTCATCTGCTACATAAAAGTAATTAGATATACAGGGGCTCTGTACTTTATGACTTTTGAAGTACCTGTTTCTTTAAGTTACAATTCCTAGAAATATAGATTTTGGTCTAACAATACAGCATGTGTTTAGAAAGATATATAGTAAGAACCACTGAAAGTATCTCAAACGTTCAGGCAAAACGACAGATTGAACATGTAATTTTTACTCTCTCCAAAATTCTATCAAAATAAGAGTCAAGAGAGTTTTAAAAAATTTTTAATTTCATACCGTACAGTGCTATATTCATTTCAGGTGTATAATATACAGATTCAACAATTCCATATATTACTCAGTGCTCATCAAGATAAGTGTACTCTTAATACCCTTCACCTATTTCAACCATTCCCTGACCTTTATAGTTAAGGAGTCAACACTTTTTTTTTTTTTAAAAGGCTTAAACCCACTAGAGTACAAAGAATAGGAGAAAAGGCAACAGCAACAAAATTCTTGGAAAGTAAAAGTCAAGAGGGATGCATATTAGTGACTTAGCAGTCCCAAGAAGGTTAATTCTAATTTATGGGAAAAATTCAAGGAACCAAATTTACAGAGGCTCAGAAGTTGATGCAACTCCTGGAGCTAAAAACAGGACTGTCTGAAAATCTGTTTAGGCAGAGGAGGGTACAACCTGCAATATCTAGAGAATATGGGACAGTATACAAAATAAGGGATCTGTTTTATTCAACAAATAAGTTTAAGAAGAAAGAGGGGATATACCTCTATATTAACAAAGACTTAAAAGACACCAACCAAATGCAACTAGTTGACTTTCTTTATATATTAATTCAAAAACTCAAGAGTAAAAAAGATTTAAAACTTCATTTGACGGGGCCTGGGTGGCTCCGTTGGTTAAGCGTCCAACTTCAGCTCAGGTCATAATCTCAGGGTCCTGGAATCGAGCCCCACATCGGGCTCCCCACTTAGTAGGGAGTCTGCTGGTCCCTCTCCCTCTCCCTCTGCCATCCCTGCGGTCATGGCTCTTTCTGTCCCTCTCTCCAATAAATAAAATCTTTTAAAAAACAAAACAAAGGGGTGCCTGGGTGGCTCAGTGGGTTTAGCCTCTGCCTTCGGCTCAGGTCATGACCTTGGGGTCCTGGGATCGAGCCCTGCATCGGGCTCTCTGCTCAGTGGGGAGCCTGCTTCCCCCTCTCCCTCTGCCTGCCTCTCTGCCTACTTGTGATCTCTCTCTGTCAAATAAATAAATAAAATCTTTAAAACAAAAAAAACAAAAAAACACCTCATCTGAAAAAGAAAAATTTTAAACTGGACATTTGATGTCATGAATTACTGTTCATATTTTTAAACTTTTTTCTTAATTTTATTTGTGAGAGAGAGAGAGAGCACAAGCAGGGAGGGGAACAGGCAGAGGGAGAAGCAGGCTCCCTGCTGAGCAAGGAGCTGGATGCAGGACCCTAGGATGATGACCTGAGCTGAACGCAGACACTTAACTGACTGAGACACCAAGGCATCCCAATTGTTCATATTTTAGATGTAATAACTGTAGAGGTGCCTGGTGGGCTCAGTTGTGGAGCATGCAACTCCTGATTTCAGGACTGTGAATTTGAGCCCCACGTTGAGGGTAGAGATTACTTAAAATCGTTAAAAAAAAAAAAGAGAGAGAATTGTTATAACTGTATCATGCACATGATTTTTAAAGAGTTCTTATCTCAGGGTTTTTCAATTTGGGCAATATTGACATTTTGGGCTGGGTATTTCTTTGTTGTTGGAAGCTGTATGCATTGTAGAATATTTAGCAGCTCCCTAGCCTCTACATATTAGATGCCAGGGGCACCCAGTAGCCTCCCAATTGTGACAATCAAAAATGTCTACGAACAATGCCAAATGTCATTTAGTGGGCAAAATTGCTCAGAGTTGAAAACCAGTGACTTATCTTTTAGTAATATATCTGAATTATTTACAGATATAATTATGTAACACTTAGGATTGGCTTCAAAATAATCCAGTGAGGGTAGAAGAGGTAATTGAGAAATAACACAAAATGATGGGTGATGGGGTGCTTGAAAATTTATTAGACATCTATTTTGTGCATTTTTCTATAGTGTGTTATATTCATAAGGCAAATTTTAAAAGAAAGAAAATTAATTAGAAACTCTTATATCTTGTTAGTTGGTGGTCTAAAAACGTTGGAAAACAATTCTTCAGTATCTTACAAAAACAAAAAGGCTCACAATCTATAACCAAAAAACCCTACTGACTATACAGTTAAGGAGTCAAGAAAGCAAGCAAGCAAGCAAGCAAGCAAGCAAGCAAGCTTCACCTATGTGCACCAAGAGACATGTATGGCAATGTTGATGCCTCAGTGTCTACAGCAGCAAAAACTTGGAAACAATACCTACCACCCCCAGGGTGTGGAACCTGCTTAAGATTCTCTTTCTCCCTCTCCCTCTGCCCTTCCCTTCCCCCACTCTCATGGGCCCACATACTCACTCTTTCTCTCTCTAAAAAAAGAATTAAGTACTGATACATACTATAACTTGGACATAGTTTCTATAAACTGTAACTTGGACACAGCTGGACACAAAAGGTCACATGATTCCATTTATATAAAATGTCCAGAATAGACAAATCCATGTAAGTAGAAAGGGTGTGAGGGGAGCAGGGGAAGAGCAGTCCAGGAAGTCCAACATTCAGTAACAGTCTAAAAAAAGGAAGAGGGGCGCCTGGGTGGTGCAGTGGGTTAAGCATCAGACTCTTGGTTTCGGCTCAGGTCATGATCTCAGGGTCACGAGATGTAGCCCCACATGGGGCTCCCCACTCAGTGTGGAGTCTGCTTAAGATAGTCTCTCCTTCTTCCTCTGCCCCAGCCCTCCCCCAAATGAAGAAAAAAATCTCATAAAATAAACCTCAAAAATACCAACTGAATTTTGAACAAAACAAATGAAAATTGACCTATACCACAACTTACCATGAAATTTCCCGTATGTGGGACAAAGAAAACCTGTAAGCTTCCAGAAAGGAAACTGGCCACATATACAGGATCACGAATCAGAATAGTTTTGGACTTAACAGCAATACTGGAAACTAAAAAACAATGAAAATATGGACTATAAAAGTAAAAACAGTGCCACAGTAGTAGCCTTACCCCAGACTCTAAGATTACAGGTCAGGTTATGTCCACAGTTCAGGCTAAGAAACTAAGAGCTCCTTTCCAAATGCCAATAAACACTGTTAAAACAGTTTTAAGTTGTTCCTCAAAGTCTGAACAATTTTTCTTAACCTTATATTCATGTTGCATGTGACCTCATTCAATTTAACTTCCACATCAAGTTGTAGGTTCGACAAAAGAGGAACTAAAATAAGACATGTATACTGAAAAATAAATTACTGCATAAGCATGTTTTGGGATTGCCACTCTAAGTTAAACAGATTTTATTTATTCAAGATTTATCCTGTAGTGATGAAAATAAAGGGTGTAACTATTTCTGTTTCGAGAATGAATTCTAGTTTTTGTTTTAAACCAACTTAATCAGTATTTTAAACATTTGCAAAATGGTTTCAAATCACCCTTGAAATAGATATACTAAATATCATGGGAATTCACACTTTTAAAAAGAGCTCACAAATATGTATGATATATTGCTGGTAAGTTCAATAATTTCAAAGTGGATTTTACTATTTCTAGTCAACAAAAGTGACGCACAATGCTTAAAGATACAAATAATCTGGGATGCCAGGGTGGCTCTGGCGGTTAAGCAACTGTCTTCTGCTCAGGTCATGATCTCAGGGTCCTGGGACTGAGCCCCACATTGAGCTCTCTGCTCAGCGGGGAGCCTACTACTAAACTCAGTGATGATATATTATTGCCTAAATGCAATAAGTGAAGTAGGGGTGGTTCCACAAGCAAGTCCCCATCACCTATAATAACCACCCTTATCAAAACATAAATAGTATTTCTATTTTTTTTAAATAGTATTTCTAAATATGCAAAAATGCTAAGCTCATAAATTAAAAAGAGAAGCTATCGGGGCACCTGGCTGTCTCAGTCCATGGAATGTGCAACTCTTGATCTCAGGGTTGTGAGTGTAAGCCCCATCATGGGCAGAGTTTACTTAATTAAAAAATATATATATTTTTAAAAGATTTTGTTTATTTATTTGAGAGATAAAGTGAGCATAAGCAGGCAGGGGGCAGAGGGAGAGGAAAAAGCAGATTCCCTAATGAGCAGGGAGCCTGATGTGTAGGGTTCTATCCCAGGACCCTGAGATCATGACCTAAGTCAAAAGTAGATGCTTAACCAGCTGAGCTACCCAGGTGCCCAATACAAAAAATATTAAAAAAAAAAAAAAAAAAAAGAAGCTATTGCTTTAACACTAGATTCTAGTTTTAAATAAACTTTAACACTAGAACTAAATTAGGTAGTTCTTCTGAATGTTACATTGGATAATAAGTACATAGGTGTTGATCATACCAGAGTTATCAAAATTATCTCAGAATAACACTAAATTAAACTTATGGTCTTGGTTTACTCCAAGAATAGCTGTAGAAAAGGCCATATTCTCCAGAATACCTTCTTGCGCTCTCCCTTTCCAACCAGGGCCTGACAGAATGGCTCCCATAAAGAAGGGTGGCGAGAAGGGCCATTCTGCCACCAACTAGGTAGTGACCTGAGAATATACCATCAACATTCACAAGTGCATCGATGGAGTGGGTTTCAAAAAGCAAGCCTCTTGGGCATGCAGAGAGATTCAGAAACTTGCCATGAAGGAGATGGGAACTCCAGATGTGCACATGGACACCAGACTCAACAAAGCTACCTGGGCCAAATGAATAAGGAATGTTCCATACTGTATCTGTGTGCAGTTGTCCAGAAAACATAAGGAGGATGAGGATTCACCCAACAAGCTCTAAACACTGGTTACCTATGTACCTGTCACCACTTTCAAAAATCTACAAATGGTAATGAGAACTAAGGGCTGATTATCAAATAAAGGTATAAAACTGAAGCAAGAAGGAAGGAAGGAAGGAAGGGCCATATTCCCTAACTGCAAAAAGTGCTATGTGGTTATAATTATTGGGCTGAACTTCCTATATCTATTTTAAGTATGTTCTACATGACTGGCACTATTAAATAGTTTTTATCTAAATATTTATGCAAATAAGAGGCCCTTTATTTTATTTTATTTTTTAATTCTGAGAACATCTACAAGGGGATGGGCATGACCCAGCACAGGATGTCCAAGTCAGGACAATTAAGGGCATCCCCAGGGAAGAGAGAACCAGAATGGTATCTATGCAGGTGCACTACAGCGGTGGGAGGTTGATTATATACTGGGAAACTGATAAAATCAGTAAATATATAAAGAATAACAGAAGCCAGGTTTCTCACTGTCAGAAAAGAATTAGGAATACCAAAAGAGGAGTGCCTGGGTGGCTCAGTCAGTTTAGCGTCCAATTCTTGATTTCAGCTCAGATCATGATCTTAGGGTTGTGGGATCAAGCCCACATCAGGCTCCACATTCAGTAGGGATTCCACTTGACATCCTCTCTCCCTCTCTGTCCCTCCCCACCCCAAGTAAATAAATAAATCTTAAAAAAAAAAAAAAGGAATACTGAAAGGAAGAAATATAAGATGAACCCTACGATATTAGAGGGGAATTAGAAGTACCAATGTGAACTAGTGCGTTTTTTAATATGTAAAGAGAAACGTAAATCTACATGGAAATGTGTGTACTGTATGTATGTGTATACCTGTATGTACATACACATATTCCCTAACTACATCCACCGATTACACCGAGAAACCCTGAAAGCAGTTAGATTCCAAGAGCAATGAGCACACCTAGCATCCAGATCTTGATTTCTAAATATCGTTTTCCAGTAAACAGAACTAGGAATCCTTGGAAAAATGGATGATTACAAGGCTAGAGCAGGGTAAAAAGAAAACGTCAGAGATATCTTGTGGTACCAAAACAAAGTACTCAAAGAATGAGGAGAAAAGAGAAAAAAAAAAAAACTTGAGCATTAAATGATAAATTATTATAATCCACCTAAAATAGGAAATCATGAGTCCATACAAATATACATTTAAAACTGAGTAAGTTAAAACTTTTACATAACGGTGTGGTACCCAGACTCCAAAATAGCTCCCCATGATCCTTGACTCCTCGTATTCATACCCTTCAGTCATCTCTCCCACTTTGTACCGGGAATGGTCTGTGAAACCAACAAAATATGGCAAAAGTGAATAGTATATTACTTCTGAGATTAGGTTATAAAAGATACTGTGGTTGCTCGCACTCGCACTCTCTCTAAGGGAAGCCACGTCTTAAGCATACTCAGGCAGCTCTATAGAGATATTCATGTGGGGAGGAAATGAATCCCTTAGTCCAATAACCCACAAGGAACTGACATCTGCCAACGACCATGGGAGAGAGCTTAGAGGGGATCCTCTAGCCTTCAGAGTGCAGCCTCAGGCAACAGCTTGGCTGCAACCTCAAAAATGACCCTGTGCCAGAATCATCTAGCTATAAGCCATTCTCAGATTTCTGATCTTCAGAAACTGTGATAATGTTTAAGTAGCTAAGTTTTGGGGTACTTTCTTCTGTAGCAATATATAAATAATACAAATAGGATAAGTACATATTCTCAAAGTAGCTCCCAAAAAATTACTTATTCATTACAAGGAGAAAAAGAACTAACTCTGTAATAGGGAACCCTGGTAGACATTACTTTAACCAAGCGACGGAAGTGAAAATTCTCAGTAATGGGTCAAATTGAAATTGCATACAACTTGACAGGATGCAATGAAAAGAATCCAACCAAAATCACACACCACTTGATAGGATGGAAAGAGAGCAACACAACATAGCTTCTGTGACATTCCTGCCAAAGACCCATGACCTAAATCTGATCATAGGGAAACAAACCCAAATTGAGGACACTGCAAAACAACTGGACTCTCACGTTTGAAAAGTGTCAAGGTCATGAAGCCAAGAAAAGGCTAAGGAATTAAAAGAGACCACAAAGAGATAACAAAATGGAACAAGTAACTCTGGACTGGATGCTTTCCTAAAAAACAACTGGCAAAACTTGAATGGGGCCTGAGGATTAAGTAAGTAAGACCTCAATGGAAATTTCCTAATTTTGAAGGCTGTATTGCGATTATGTGGCAGAACGTCCTTGTTTCTAAGAAATATATATTAAAGTATTTAGGGTTGATGAGACATCATGTTAACAACTTACTCTGAAATGGTTAAAAGAAATATTCTAGGTATTGTATTTGCAACTTTGCAACTGTGCCAGTTAAGTCGTAGTTAAGTTAGTCTTAACTGTGCCAGTTAAGTCAAGCCAGTTAAGTGATAATATTAAAAACTACCTTTTGGAGCTCCTGAGTGGCTCAGTGGGTTAAAGCCTTTGCCTTCGGCTCAGGTCATGATCTCAGGGTCTTGGGATGGAGCCCTGCATCGGGCTCTCTGCTCAGCAGGGAGCGTGCTTCCCCCTCTCTCTCTGCCTGCCTCTCTGCCTACTTGTGATCTCTCTCTCTGGCAAAATAAATAAATAAAATCTTTAAAAAAAAAACTACCTTTTATGTAGTCCATATTTCCTTTCTACTCATCCCCCACAGGTTTGCAAGGTAAGTGACACTATCCTCATTCTATAGACAAGAAAGCTGAGGCTAAAGAAAATCACGGAAGTGACCTGCCTAAGACCATGGGCTAGCACATGACTCAAATGGCATGGTACTCCAAAATCCTATTTTTTCCCACCCTATCACTTGTTGTCAGCATTCACTGAATGCTGCTGACAAAAACTGAATGCCTACTATGCATCAGATACTGAGACTATAACAAGTAAGACAAGGACTTTGCCCAGGAGACCTCAGTCCAGAGAAGAAGAATAATCAATCATGTCTACATACTAAGAAATAGTTCTATAGTGGAACCCTACTGCCTGCATGCCTGGGGCATGCCACACAGAAAAGCCATTTCTGTTAGGTCTCCGAGGATGAATAAAGAATTCAGAAGGAGGGGGTGGGGTGAGAAGACATTCTCTGTATAAGGAAAAGCACAAAGACTAAAGGAAAATGATTCTGAAAAGGATCAATTAGAACTATTTGAATTACAGCAGTGTTTCTCATGACACACTAATATGTATTACAAGAATAAAGGTGGCAGTATTTTTTGTCCTAAATTTTATCCACTTTGAATACACGCTTTTAAGAAATACCACATATTTCTACAGATTTAAGGCAATAATTTGCCTCAGGAAACTAGAACACAAAGCAAACAATGTCCATCTTTGTGATGCACAAACAGCATTTAATCATGGGTATTATCATCTATGTGATTCCACTGATCTATCTAGTTTCTTGTCCTAATTCAATATATATTTGAGATTTAATCAAAGCTTACTATATATTAAGTACTCCTACTATACTAACCCATTCCTCATAGAGTTATAACTAGAATATGAAAGTTCTTTTTTAAAGATTTTATTTATTCGAGAGAGAGAGAACACAAAGGGGGTGGGGGGGGCAACGGCAGAGGGGAAGAGAAAGAGAGACTTAAGCAGACTCTGCTCTGAGCACAGAGCCTGATGCAGGGCTCGATCCCACCATCATGAGATCATGATCTGGGCCGAGAGTCAGATGCTTAAGGGACTGCACCACCCAGGTGACCCTAAAAAAAAGGAAATTGTTTTTTGTTTTTTTAACTTTTATTTATTTGTCAGAGAGAGAGAGAGAACAAGCAGGGGGAGCAGGAAGCAGAGGGAGAAGCAGGTTCCCCACCAAGCAAGGAGCCCAATGCAGGACTCGATTCCAGGACCCTCGGTTCATAACCTGAACCGAAGGCAGATGCTTAACCGACTGAGCCACCAAGGTGTCCCTAAAATATGGAAGTTTAAAATGAAAAAATCCTTTGAGGGCGCCTGGGTGGCTCAGTTGGTTAAGCGTCTGCCCTCAGCTCATGACCTTCAGGTCATGATCCTTGGGGCCAGGGATCGAGCCATGAGTCAGGTCGGCTTGACGAGGAGCCTGCTTCTCCCTCTCCCCCTGCCATTTGCACCCCCAACTCCACACCCTCCACTGTGTTCTCTGGCTCTATCTCTCTGTCAAATAAATGACTAAAATCTTTTTTTTTTTTTTAAGATTTTATTTATTTATTTGACAGAGAGAGACACAGCGAGAGAGGAAACACAAGCATGGGAAGTGAGAGAGGGAGAAGCTTCCCGCTGAGCAGGGAGCCTGATTCGGGGCTCGATCCCAGGACCCTGGAATCATGACCTGAGCAAAAGGCAGATGATTAACAACTGAGCCACCCAGGCACCCAAATGACTAAAATCTTAAAAAAAAAGTTCTTTATAAAAAAAAGAAAAAAAGAAAAAGTCCTTTGATTAAGCCTCCCAAATCAAATTATTTTGAAATAAACATGAGCATATTTTTTTAAATTAGGTGGCTTGTCTACATCTACCCATGGGACAATTAATAATGTTAATAATAGCCTAACTACATGAATACTGCCAAATATGTAGTTTGTATTCTTTTGCTACACTGTACCTGTTTGAAACAAATTTTCATATCGTACTGTAATCAAAACAACATACAGTAACACATTTAATGCAGCTCTTGATGAAGATCTCTTTAATCATTTAAGAAAAATACCATTTTGGGGCACCTGGGTGGCTTGGTTGGTTGAGTGTCTGCCTTCGGCTTGGGTTGTGATCCCAGAGTCCCGGGATCAAGCCCAGCATCCGGCTCTCTGCTCTGTGGGAGCCTGCTTCTCCCTCTACCCCTCACCCTGCTCTCGTGCTCTCTCTCTCTCAAATAATCTTTAAAAAAAAAAGAAAGAAAAATACCATTTTTAGTTTGCTCCTTCACAATGAAATGACGATGTTTCATCTTAGCATTTTTTAATTTACCTAATTTTGTGCTTCTGATACTATATTTTGATTACATATTTTAATTAATTTACCCATGACCATTTGTGCTATCAATCTTAATCCAAGTGTGCACTGTTTCACGAACTCTTATTTGTATCCCTCAATAGTATTAGTTTGAAAAGCATTTTAATAAAGTTGGGAAACACTACATATGAAGGAGAAAGCAGTTTATCTTCAGAACCTAAGGGAAATGAGTGATAACAATATGACTGTTATAAAAATTAAATAAAAACTGAGGAGGTGTCCATTGAATCTGGCAATTAAGTAATCACCAGTCACCTTACTAAGCAGTCCCAGAACAGTGAATAGACTATTCTTCTAAGAATTTTGGCACTGAAATGCCAGAGATGGGAGGAATGAAGAAGAGGAAGGAATCCGCTATAGTAGATACGGAAGTTAAAAAGTTTTTTTTGCTGTTGTTTTTTTAGGATGGGGTAATCTTGAATAAGCTTGGATGCTGAAGGAGCTTAGAAGAGACTGGAACTAGGAGAGCAGAGACAATTACTCGAGAGCAAGGACCTGGCAGGAAGAACAGGGAAGCATAAGTTAGCTTGACAAAGGGAAAGTATAGCTTCTGCAGAGACAAGGAAGAAGAGTGATGACTAAGGCAAATCTGGAGTAATGACTGGCTAGAGTCAAGACTGCATGAATCTGAATCCTGGCTCTTCTTACCATACCATATAATCATAGGCAAGTTTGTTTACTTCTCCAAGTGTTTTCCCATTTAACCTAGGAGAACAGAATTCTCATAGGGTTGTTTGGAATATTCAGTAATTCTGAAACTGAGTACTATAAAGATGGTAGCTAGAGTTTAGTTTTTGTTTTTGTTCTTAAAAGGCCTCAAAGGAAACCTGAAAGAATTCACATAGAAGATTTCTATTTTCTCTGTAGAATAGGTAACTGGGTCACCAACTCACATTAAACCAGAGTGTTTAAAGATGTAAGACAGTGATTCTTAATCTTGTGGAGATTAAAAAACCCATTTAACTCGGATGAAAGATATATGGAGGACCGAATATCCAAACTTTGTATAGTTCTAAAGGAGTTCATACACACCTCTTCAACAATAAAAAGAGATGTTGAGGAAAAGATCTTCTGGTACCAAGGCACAGTTTGAATACCCAACTATTTGAACAAAAGAAAAACACTGTGTCCTTTGGCTTTACGTACCTAACAGCTACACAAAGGTACATGGTCTGCCAGAAAAGACATCGGGCGTAGTCAAGAAACCCAGGTTCTTGATCCAGCCCTAGAAAGTCGCATGGCCTTTTCAGAGAGTAGCTCTGAGATGTGTTGCAGTTCTAACATTTTATGATTCTATTAATTGAAATCTCACTTGACTCTGAGACAGAACAAATGGTACTTTATTTTCCTATGTCATAGTTAAATATGATTTTGAAGGTTAGGCTGGGAATCTAACCACCAACATTTTATTTCTACAGAAAAAACAAGTATGCTCCTGCATTTCTGGGATGAGGCTGCAGAGGTTTCTGGCAGCATCAGGCATGAGTCAGGTATTCCTATCCTGGGAACTGCCTAGGATATTTTAGCAGCCCTCTCTCTGGACTAAAATATCCAGAATTGGACTTTGTCAAAACTTCCTCCTTGTCAGTCAGCAGTACAGTAATACACACTGAGAGAGTTTAAAGCATTAAAGTTAAAGAGTTAAAGATTAACAGTTATCCTTCAGGGGCGCCTGGGTGGCTCAATGGGTTAAAGCCTCTGCCTTGGGTTCGGGTTGTGATCTCGGGGTCCTGGGATAGAGCCGCCCCCCCTCCCCCGCATCAGGCTCTCTGCTTGGTAGGGAGCTCTCTCTCTGCTGCCTGCCTCTCTGCCTACTTGTGATCTCTTTCCTCTCTGTCAAATAAATAAATAAAATCTAAAAAAAAAAAAAAAAAGCACAGTTATCCTTAAATGATGGCTGTTTAAATTAACATTTAAATAGCAACCTGGAAGAGCCAAAGAAAGTTTCTCAATCCAAAGAACTTATTTATGCAAAACAAAGAATCACTTCTTTTTTTTTTTCAAGAATCATTTCTTAATGAAAAATAAAAAAAAAAAATCTTCCCAGAGATTCTAAGAACCTTATCTTTTGGAGTAAGAAGGTATCTGCTTTCTAAGATAAACCTAATTCAAACAGCCATTTTCAGTCAACCATTTATTAAAGTTCACAATACTCCACAGAACAATTTCATAATTTATTTTGCCACTTTTACAGGAATTCACTTTACCCTTACATATGATAACACTAATGTAATGGTAATGTATGGTATCACACTTACAGTACAGTATTTTAAAATAATACTTTTTTTTTAAGATTTTTATTTATTTATTTGACAGAGAGAGATCACAAGTAGGCAGGGAGGCAGGCAGAGAGAGAGGGGGAAGCAGGCTCCCCGCTGAGCAGAGATCCTGATGTGGGGCTCGATCCCAGGACCCTGAGATCATGACCTGAGCCGAAGGCAGAGGCTTTAACTCACTGAGCCACCCAGGCGCCCCTAAAATAATACTCTTTTAAAGATTTTATTTATTTATTTGAGAGAGAGAACATGAGCAGGGGAAGGGCAGAGGGAGAGGGACAAGGAGAGTTCCCCTTGAGCTCGATCCCAGGACCCAGGAATCATGACCTGAACTGACAGATGCTTAACCGGCTGAGCCATCATGCACCCCTAAAATAATTATTTTTTACATTTAGTACTATTACTGTGTTACAAAGTTAAGAATCATCCTTTTGTAATCTCCCAATCTTAAAACATTTTGAAAGTATGTAGTATACAGAAAGATGATTCACAACATGAAACAGAGCCTAATGAAGAGGAAGATACAAACTTCTACCGTGGGATCAATGCTTCTACTAAATTGGCTTTACCTATGACCTCACACATAACCAAGTAAAACCTCAGGCAAGGAAGTTAATTAACAGTTTACAAAAAACTACTTAATCTTGCCCATCTACATAAAGCAAATCTTTCTAGGGGTCTGAGAAGAAACTAACTATAAAAATCTTTATCACAGAAACAGAATAAATCAAGTGACTATCCTGGCATTAAAGCCATATATTCCAAATGTTAATTATAAGTAACAGGATACCACTAAAATATACAAGGCACTATTATTGTTAAGAAAATAGCTTTTAGTATCCTAACTTTGGTCTGTCTTCAACTCCTTAAAGAATCAAGACATTCAGTCTTTTACCCTTCCACAGAATAAAGAAATTAACCCTGTTTCAGTATTGTGGCACTCTAAGAGTACCCTAAAGTCTCCTGTATCTGTATAACAAAAGAAGAAAAACAGGAAGTAAGAAAGGTCTCTGATCAGTCAAAGAGACCACAGTTCACAGAACACATGAAGCCCTCGTCACTCAGAGCCTACTGGGTCTTATTTTAGACATAATTTTAATAAGCTCCATGATCTGGTTTCCCAGCCCACAACAGATGAGATGCAGCCAACTGGAAAAGGGCTGGGGGTGGTGCTGCAAGAGGCAGACACTCAAAGCATCAAAATCAAAGCTGAAGACCTATAAAGTCAGCAGAAAACCTCAAAACACAGCAGGCTAGGACCATTTGGTGTCGATACAAACAAGCCCAGAGGGTCCCAATCCCTGCACAGAACTACATTGGATATTCATAATAACCTTCTCTGGTACACTCTGTTAAAGTACAGGTCAGGAGACTTTAAAGTTTGTATCAAAATAAAGTCCATCAAAAGCTTCTGCCAAAAAGATAATGCATTTAAAGGACTGTCAAATTCACAGAACACTATTTCCCTGTCAAAGAAACAAGATATTGCATTCCTTATGATGCCACATGTCAAATTTATTTGTTCTCAGCAAAATTTTATTACAACCCAGAAGCAGTAGTTCAAGATATCTAAAGTTAACAGAGTATTTAAGTAGAACTATTTTTTCAGAGAATGATAATTGGGAAGGTTCAAGACCAAGATCAATTATATAAGCCAACTAAGTTTTTTTTTGGATTCCATTGCAGATACATTACTAGGGTCAAGAAGAAGATAGGAAGGACTAGTCTTACCCATACCTAGGTAAGGCTGCATTCAACTTAGAATTGGTATTACACAGAAAAGTTAGGGAAAAAATACCCATTTTGTTTTCACAATCTTATTGACTAGTATACCAAAAATAAATTTTATTTTTCTAATCTCTGGCAGTCTCAGAAGTTGAGCCATACTTTGCAGAGGGCTCTAGGTTATAAACCAGGGGGGAAAGGCGAATACTGAGTTTTAAAAGTTCAAAGCATCATTACCTAAACTTGATTTTCCCTATTAAAATTTTTATAAGAAGATATTTTAGAGAAGATCTAGAGAATATGTAGTAACTCAAAAGAAACCACATTACTGGGGAAAGTATATTAGAAGATTAAAATACATGTTGAGTTATCTTCTCTGAAAAAATGTAACACTTATTAATTAATGTAGAGATTGAATGGTATATTTCTTAATCTGTAAGTTATCACACATACTCCTCTTTAGGTTTTAAAATAAGAATATGAGGAGAGGGGGAGTTAAAAAAAATAAGAGCAGTCTTCTACAGTTACAATCTCAAACTGATAACTTCCCAATTAGACTGTATAAGAACCCAGTTAACTACTAAAAGCCTTAAAAATACATATATATTTTTATTTGGATGATGATTCCTCAGTGTTCTCCTGCCCCTTAAATAGTTGTTTAAGAAATCTTTGGTGAAGTTTCAAGCTCCTTTTAACACATAACCTACTTCATTTTAATAGAATTCTGATTTACTCTGAAGTCTGCCCTTCCTCATTTGTTAGAAATCAAAGAAGTCCAAAGAAACTGGTAAGGATGTAACCTAATTTACAGTAACTGTTGGGATTAATTCCACATTAAAGGTCTCTGATCATGAATGAAATGAAGACCAACTGCAAACTGAGGTGTTTTAGTTGTCCAACAGTCTGCGTTTTCCCTGACTTTAGGGCAAGGTAAGTATTTGTTCCCTTGCCCTTGCATCTCCATCCCATTCCTCCCTATGGATAATCCCAGGATCTACTTTTAAGTGGCCAGAGATTTAATAGAGCTTCTCCAAGTAAAACACCAATCAAAAAATCACCAGTAGTACTTCCCCCCCTTTAAGAAAAAGACATTATAGTGAGCGGCACCAGGAGTGTTACAATATTGGGGGGAACCTAAATTTTAAGCCAAGCCCATAATATAGAAGCAGTATAAGGAAAATGTTCATACAAGTAACTAAATAACCCTTCATCTTAAAGGGCAAAGACATCCTTTCGAATGGAAAAATCTAGCAAAAATCCTTCATATCCCTGAACATATCACGTAATTTAAGCGTTAAAATCCACTGTATGAAGAGACTGTAAAAGGAAACTTTGTGTAATTCCTTCAGTGGTTTTCAACGTTCATATTTCTACCTCGACCCTTGAAAATTTAACAGCTTCCATTCCTGTAAAAGTGTAGTTTCTGACTACATTTGGCAACCTCAAAGAACAAAACGCTTCTCTTTCCACTTCCCTCCTCCCTCAAAAGAGTCATGTTTGGTTTTTTTGTTTTCCTTCCGAACTTCCTACTCTTAAGTTTCTGGACGAGTAGAGTAGATCGAAGTGTGCGGCCGCCAAGAGGTAAGTGAACTCAAGAAATACTTGTGGATCGGACAAAAAGGCTTCCTCCGTCTGCCTGAGACATGGGCTCCAAGCTCAGGCGGTTCTGTAGAGGGAACCAGGGTAGGTGGGCGGGAGGGGGCTAGGGGTACACGGGCAGACATGGGGCGAAGAGCCCTTTCGACCTCTGTCAATGGGGCAGCTCAACGCCCCAGCCCCAGCTCCCCCTCCCGGCATGGCCGGACAATGGCCCTCTAGCGCAGCAGTCCCAAGCCGGGCAGAGGCCCTGGGACTCCATACCACGCGGGGCCTAGAAAGGAGGCCACGGAGGAACGCTGAGCGGGCTAGAGCACCTCCGGCCTAGCGCGGGGTGCGCGCCGGGGCCTCCACCGGCGCCATCACTGGGAGTGGGGTGTGAAGGGCGCCCGGCAGGACCATCGCCGCCGGCAGCCGGGTCCGAAGAGACCGCGAGCCAGGCGGAGGCGACGGCGGGAAGTGCAGGCCGCAGCCTGCTCAGCTGGC
Organism: Potos flavus; assembly: GCA_028534135.1. Classification (NCBI taxonomy): domain Eukaryota; kingdom Metazoa; phylum Chordata; class Mammalia; order Carnivora; family Procyonidae; genus Potos; species Potos flavus. The sequence continues at coordinate 26,438,424 of CM052895.1, forward strand.
CCGCCCAGCGGCCGGAACCCTCAGCCAACCTCTGGCCGCTTACCTTGTGGATTCTCTTCAGAGCCATCGTGGGAGGCGGGTGGCGGTGGCCCCCGGGGCGGGGACGGGGACAGGGGAGGGACGGGGAAGGGGCGAAGGGGCGCGAGGCCGCCTCGGTGATCGCGGGTCGGCCGGAGAAGATGGGGAGTTCGGGAGCGCGGGTCCGGCAGGACGAACGGAGGGCCGGGGCCCACTTGGCTCCTGAGCCTGCCGCAGCGGTCACCGCATCACCCGGCGGCGGCCCCTTTATGCGCTGCCGTCCGAGCCGCCGCCGCCGCTACCGCAGCCGCCGCCGTAGCTACCTCTTCCACCTAATCTCAGCGCCGCCTCCTCAGCCGCCGCGGATCCCTCCGCCGGGGAGCAAGAGCCCAGGCCTCGGGCTCGGCCGGCGCCGTTCAGTGGGACAGCCAGAGGGACTGCCTGCTGCAGGTGGACGGAGGGACGCGCGGGCGGACGGGCGGGCGGCGCCGCCGGGGTGGGGCCGCCGGAGCGCGGGGTGGGCCCAGGCCGAGGGGCAGGTCGGGAGGCGCGGGGATTGGCGGGCTAGGGGAGGGAGGGCCGGACCGCGCCGGCGGCGGAGGGATACGGGCCGCCCCTGTGAGTATCTTACGCGCCGTCCCCTTCGCCGCCACGGCCGCCGAGAGGATGACGCCGCGAAGCGCAGGAGAGAGGTATCGCGAGATTCGTGGAGCTGGCGGTAGATGCTCGCGCGCTGGGATCCTTGAGTACCTTGCCCCTGGTACCCCACGCGTATGTCATCGAAGATCCATAAACTTTTAAAGGCGAATGTTTCCCAGATCACTTGATCAGCGCCATAGCACAGACTGACCCGGAAGGAGGTACTTAGATCCACTGCAACATTCCCGTAGGAGGAAGGGACTTGTCCAAGGTCACACAGCTCTACCGAGGCAAAGCTCGGATTTCCCTGAAGTCGAGGGTGGGTATTATCAGATCCCTTTCCAGAAGCCTCGTGGTAACAGCCTGGGCACCTGCTGGGAATGTGTTTCCCTGAGCATGCCTCAGGCATCCCTGAGATGACCTTTTTAAGCAAGGCCCCAGCCAGATGACAACTTGAATGTCTCAGCCACACACGTGTCACTTGTAGGAGAGGTACCCAGAACTTAATCTGCTTGGTGAATTGCTACAAACAAGCACTGCACCAATTACCTCAAAAACGTGCAAGAGTTAAAACCAACCGTGTGTTTCAGATCACCATCAGGAGCAAGCATAGAAAACCTATTCTGTAGTTGCTTTTTAGGAGATAGAGGCAAAAGCGAACTCACTGAGCAACTAGTGTGTTTTAAGATATACCCTACGACCTGTGAGATGTAAGACCAGACCTAGGCTGGGAGGTACTTATCTGGCTGGAGACACACTGGGGAATAAGGATTATTTTCCTGGTGGGTGATGCCCACATTCTCAAGTCCATCCCAAGGTTTTATTTCTTTTTCTTTCTTCCTTTCTTTCTTTTCTTTTTTATTTTCTTTCATTCAGATTTTATTTATTTGATAGAGAGCGCCTGCACAAGCAGGGGGAATGGCAGGCAGAGGGAGAGGGAGAAGCAGGCTCCCCACCCAGCAGGGAGCGTGATGCGGGCTCATCCCAGGATCCTAGGATCATGACCTGAGCAGAAGGCAGACGCTTAACTGACAGCCACCCTGGCGTCCCCATCCCAAGGTTTTCTCATTCTAAAACTGTGTTCTTTCGTCTATCTGGAAGGGACTTGGAGATCATTGATTTTAACCTGAATTTAGAAAAATTTTAGAAACCGAAGCTCCTAAGGGAAAGATCCTTCCAAATGTTACATAGTAGGTCAGTGGCAAAATTTATATTGCCTCACCTACTGAGTAAAGGTTGGACCAATAGGGCAGGCCAACGCGGGCACAGCAAATCCAAGGAGGGAAAAACTGCCTCCAGTCATCCAAGGTGGGTATATTTGAGCTTGGAGGTGAAGAGGAACATTACACAGTCCCAAATCTTTTCTTCCTAAGAATTGTGATGGAATAGGTACAAAAATGCCCATTGGTCAGATTTTTAAAATCTTTTCTTAAATAGTTAAGTTTTTTGTATTAGAGAAACTATATATTTGTTGCAAGAAATACAGATAAACAAAAAGAAGGAAATAAAGCCAACCATACTCTCATCATTTAATGATTAACCATTTTGGACATTTGGTTTATGCCTTCTAGTCTTTTTTCCTTACATATAAATACATACTTTTATTTGAAAAAAGTAGAATCATGCCATAATACTATTTGGTAATCTGCTTGTTGTAAAAAAAAAAAAATTGTATACATTTAAGGTCTACAACATGATGGTTTGAAATACATAAACACAGGGGCATATGACTGGCTCGGTTGGCAGAGCATGCAACTCTTCATCTTGGGATTGTAACTTTGAGCCCAAAGTTGGGTGTAGAGATTACTTTAAAATAAAATATTACGGGCAGCTGAGGGGCTCAGTCAGTTAGGCTCTGAACTCTTGATTTCAGCTCTCCTCATTATCTCAGAGTCATGGGATCAAGTCCTGTGTTGGGCTCCATGCTCAGTGGGGAGTCTGCTTGAGATTCTCTCTCTCCTCTCCCTCTCCTTCTGCCCCTCTCCCTGCTCACGCATGCACACTCTCTCTCTCTCTCTCAGATAAATCTTTAAAAAATAAAAAAATATTAAAACACAAAATATATATAGTGAAATGATTATTACAGTCAAAATAACGTATCCATTGCCTTGCTTTTTTTTTTTTATGGTGAGAGCACCTGAAATCTTTGATAATCATGTTTATAGATTTTATTTTATTTTAGAGAGAGAAAGAGAGAGAGCATGAGTGAGTGAACGGGAGGTGGGGGAGGAACAGAGGGGCAAAGGGAGAGGGAGAAAGAATCTCCAGCAGACTCCCTATTGAGTGCAGAGCATGATGTGGGGCTGGATCCCACAACCCCGAGATCATGACCTGAGCCAAAACCAAGACTCGGATGTTTAATCCACTGAGCCACGCAGGTGCCCCTTGATAATCTACTTTTAAATAAACAACATATAGTGAATTTTCCTGTGTCAATACACATTTCTACCATATTTTAATGCCTAAATATTCTATCATGTGAATGGACCATATTTATTTAACTGGTCATATTTGGAGGAACGTTGCTGTTTCCAGAGTTGTTTCCAATTTTTACTATTAAAAATATTACTATAGTGGATGTCCTGTAGTTAATCTTTGTACAATTCTAAGAATGCCTCTTTAGGATAAATTTCTAGAAATGAAATTGCTGCATCAAAGAGTAATAAAATTTTTGCAGGTATGTTCATGAGGAATATCACTTTATAATTTTCTTTTTTTGTACTATCTTTATCAAGTTTTCATATCAAGCTTATTCTGGCCTCATGAAATAAATTGAGAAGTGTTCCCTCTTCTTTATTTTGAAAGACTTTGTGCAGGATTGTTACTTTTTCCTTCCTTAAATAAATATTTGGTAGTATTCACCTGGGAAGCCATCTGGCCCTGGAGTTTTCACAGAAAGAATTTGATAATAAATTCAATTTCTTTTTTTTTTTTTTAAGATTTTATTTATTTGACAGAGAGAGACACAGTGAGAGAGGAAACACAAACAAGGGGGACTGGAAGAGGGAGAAGCAGGCTTCCACCCAGCAGGGAGCCCGACGTGGGGCTCCATCCCAGGACCCTGGGATCATGACCTGAGCTGAAGGCAGACGCTTAACGACTGAGCCACCCGGGAGCCCCATAAATTCAATTTCTTTAATAATTATGGGGCTATTTAGATTTTTCTTTTTTCTTATGTCCATTGTGATAATTGTGTTTTCAAGGAATTTGTCCATTTCATTTAAGTTGTCCAATTTATTAGAATAAAATTACTCATAATATCTTATTGTTCCTTTTATTATCTATAGCATCTATAAAGATGTTCCTTTTTGTATCCCCGATGTTGGTTATTTGTGTTTTACCTTTTTTCTTTTCTTTTTTTTTTTTAAAGGATTTTATTTATTTATTTGACAGAGAGAGCAAGAGAGCACAAGCAGGCAGAGCAGCAGAGGGAGAGAGAGAAACAGGCTCCCCACTGAGCAGGGAGCTGGATGCGGGGCTCGATCCCAGGACTCTGGGATCATGACCCAAGCCGAAGGCAGTCGCCCAACCAACTGAGCCACCCAGGCACCTTTTTTTTTCTTTTTTTACACCTTTTTTTCTTGATAAATCTTGCTAGGAAGTTATCAATTTTATTAATCCTTCCAAGAAACCAACTTTTGACCTTGTGTTCTTTGTCTATTTTCTATTGTATTGATTTCTGCTCTTATTTTTATTTCTTCTACTTATTTTGAATATAATTTGTTTTCTAGCTTCTTAAAGTAGAAGCATAATTCACTGATTTTATACTTCTCCTTTTTTTAAATATAAGCACTTTCTAATAAAACATTAAAAGCACACGACTAGGGCGACTGGGTGGCTTGCTTGTTTGGGCGTCTGCCTTCAGCTCAGGTCATGATCCCAGAGTCCCTGGATCGAGTCCCATATTGGGCTCCCTGCTCTGCAGAGAGACTGCTTCTCCCTCTGTCTCTTGCCCTGCTTGTGCTCTCTCTCTCACATGCACTCTCTCTCTCTCTCTCTCAAATAAATAAAATATTTAAAAGCACACTACTTTTGTTGCATCCCAGAATTTTGATACATTTTGTTTTTGTTTTCATTCTGCATGAAATAGTTTCTAATTTCCCCTTTGACCAAGGGTTATTTTCAAATACCTTGAAATTTATCAGTCATCAAGGAAATGCAAATTAAAATCATAATAAGATGACATTTCACACTCACTGGAATGGCTAACTCCAAGAACATTGATGACAATAAGTGGTGGCAAGGAAGTACAACAGTTGGAACTCTCATACATTGCTGGTGAGAGTATAAAACACTACAACCAGTTTTGAAAACTGTGTGGTAATTTCTTTTAAAATTAAACATACATCTATCATAAGACTCAGCAATTCTACTCTTAGGTATTTACCCAAGAAAAATGAAAACATATGTCCACAAAAATACTTGTACACAAATGTTCCTGACAGCCTTATTCATATATAGCCCAAAAGTGGAGACAGCCCAAATGTCCATCATTGGAGAACGAGATAACAAATTATGACATTCACACAACAGAATTTTACAACAACAACAAAAAGGATGAACTACTGACACACTCAACAATATGAATGAATCTCAAAACGATGATATAGTTTTTTTTTAAGATTTTATTTATTTATTTGAGAAAGAGAGAGAATGAGAGAGCACGAGAGGGAGAGGTCAGCGGGAGAAGCAAACTCCCTGCCCAGCAGGGAGCCTGATGTGGGACTCGATCCCGGGACTCCAGGATTATGACCTGAGCCGAAGGCAGTCGCTTAACCAACTGAGCCATCCAGGCGCCTCTCAAAACAATGGTGTTAAGCAAAAGAAGAAAGACACAAAAGAGTATGAACTGTACAATTTTATTTATATGAAGTCTGGAAACAGACAAAACTAATTTTTGGTGTTTGAAGTCAAAAAAGTGGTTGCTATTATTGGGGAGGTGATTTGTCAACAAAGGGATCAGGGAAATTTTCTGGGATAATGGAAATGTTCTATATATTCTTTGGGGTGAAGATTACAGAGGTATATATACACAATTATCAGAATCTCTGGAACAGAACATTAAAGATCTGTGCATTTTATTATATGTAAATTGTGTGTGTATATACACACACACACACACACACACACACACACGTATATTATAAAATAATATTGAATTTTTTAAAGAGTATGCAGAATTTCTAGATCTTCATATAGAATGGATTTCTCCTAGGGGCGCCTGGATGGCTCAGTCAGTTAAGTGTCTGCCTTCGGCTCAGGTCATGATCCCGGAGTCCCAGGACAGAGCCCCAAGTCTGGCTCCCTGCTCAGCGAGGAGTCTGCTTCTCCTCTCTCTGCCCCTCTCCCCCTGCTTATGCTCTCTCTCTCACAAATAGATAAAATCTTAAAAAAAAAAAAAAAAAGAATAGATTTCTTTTTGGGGTGATTTTCCCTTTTTCCTCCTAGTCTCTCCACATGGATCTTAGAGCCCTCAGTTTACCTTCCGTTATCCTACTAAAATTGTGAGTACACTGCATTTGATCTCCCCTCTTTGCTGTTAACCCAATAGTGCAAGCATTATAGCATTTAAAGCTTTCCCTTGCCAAAGGGTTCCCAGAGAAATTGATTGCTATGTGCTGAGTAGAGTACAGACCAAACAATTTGGGAACTCCCTACTTTTAGATATCAGCCCCTATAGGCGAGTTCATTGTGTCTTACTAGAATGACTGGGGAAGGAGTATTAGGTAACCAGGAATTGATTTTATAGCTGCATCAGTATGATCCCTTTTTGTGATATTTTCTTGGATGTACTTTAAAAACATAAGAATGTTGCCCAAACATTCCAAATTCTTTGAGATATTACCACCATTCAAGGTTATTAGAGATTATCTATTAGAGGCAAATCCATTTCCTTGGAAAGCTAGGCCTTGTGTGTTGCAAATAGCTCTTTTTTTGAAGGTCAGAAGTCAGAACAGTGGTCTACCAAAGGAATTGTACTCAATTTTACACTCTTTTCAAGCACTCTCTCGTTATACCTAATTTGGGATGTGTTCTGCTACCAGTGTTTATCCTGTTGTTGGGGTCCATCCTCATATCCATGCCCTACTTCATAGGAATTGCTAACTAAAGAAATGACACTAGCTTTGCCACCTGCCTCCTATAACACTTTCTTATATTTGTTGGCAGCCTAGTTTTAGCCCAAAAATCATCTTTCAGGAAGATTTCCTGACCAGTTACTGCAGACTAGGTTAGGGGCCCTTAGATTAAAGTTCTACCATCAGAAATTGATCACACTTTATTGTAATTGTTGGACAACTGTCTCCTTCAATAGACTGTCAGTTTCTGGAGAGAATAGATATTGTCTCTTTTGTTCCTCTTTTCATCCCCAGTGCCTGGCATATAAAAGAAACTTGTTGAATGAATTCATGAATGACTGGCTGAATAATGAGCAGCTCAAGAAAACCTCCTTTATACTCACAAGTTGTTGGGTAAGACAGTAGCTCCCTTAAACAAACAACAAACAAAAACACTCCATGGTATTCCAAGACTCGATGTCACAGAACTACAGTCTAAACCAGGTGTAGAGGGGCTCGAAATCTCTAGTAGGAAAGAGAAATACTGTCCCTACTCCATCCTTGGAGAAAAAATTATGCAAATGTGGACTTCCTCCCGGTGAAATAGTCTGAAAAAAGGAGTTGTGCACACTTGTGCTTCTTCCTTTGCTGAGGTCAGTGGTGCTGAGAGGTAGTGTGGTACCGTGACATGGTGATTTAGAACCAGGGCTTTGCCATCAGTGGAGTCAAGCCTTACTCTGCTATCTACTCATAGCGTGCAGTTTGCGCAAGTTACGTGACCCGTTGAAACTTGATTTTTCTCGTCTGTAAAATGGGGATAATATCACCATCTTCATGGGATTATGAGATTAAATAACAAAAGGTAGATAGAAAGTTCCTGGCCTGAAGGAAGTGTGATGATTATGATATGATAGTTTTCCTGAGAAAAGCAGTATCATAAAAGACTGGTCTCAGCCAACCGTCCTCTCTTGAGAGAAGTCTACAAGCTCAGTCCCTGTGAAGCTGGGAGTGGTGGCCTGTTTTGGGCTCCTGGCACAATCAGCCATGGCTCTTTCCTCTGGCCCCTGTGGCTGAGATGAGACTGCATCAACAAAGCATGGATCACTTCCTGCAGGGTCAACCCACGCTCTGATAGGCCCCAATTTTGGGGCTCTCAGCCTGGAAAACCAACAGCCAGGTCATTCAGTCTAAAGACAGTCCTCCCAAACTCCCTCTGAATCCTAGAGAGAAGGTGGGAAGATAAGGAACACTTGAATGGAAGGCTATGCATATACAAATTGTCCACCAACTCTCTTACTCATTTACTTTTTTAAAAAAGATTTTACTTATTTGAGAGAGCCAGAGAGAGCGAGAGCGAGAGTGCGCACACGAGTAGGGGGGAGAGGCAGAGGGAGAAGCAGGATCCTCACCAAGCAGGGAGCCCGATGCGATGCCAGGCTCGATCCAAGGACCCCGAGATCATGACCTGAGCCGAAGGCAGACACTTAACCGACTGAGCCACCCAGGTGCCCCTCTCTTATTCATTATTATTTGGTATTATTCAAATAGAAAGATTAAACAATTTTAAAATGTGACTCTGTTGGTTTTAAGCCTACTTCATAAATAAAGGATTTACCTAGCTGTGAAAGTGGCTTACACAGCAAAGGACATGCACAGGTCCTATATTTATCATGTATATGTGTTGTGGATGTGAGGGGGAGATTTGTAAAGATAAGAACAGAAAAGGGCTGGAGTTCCAGAAGAGTATGGGACCCTGGGAGAGAAGGACAGGGGGGCTGTCCTGCAAGGGGAAAAGGAGGGTCTAAGAACAATGAGGCAGAAGAGGCGGCAGAGCCATGTAAAGTCCTGAGTTCTGAGGAGTTGGTTCTCACAGTCTGTAGCTTAAAATGGCCCAGCCTCTTCACTGCTGGGAAGCAGACGAGGACCCAGAATTCAAAACCCGATGGCTTTAGCAGCAAACAAGATGGATAATACAGCCCTACTTGTGTTCTCAACAGTGTATAGAGATGACACAATACAGATGATATGTGTGTGTACGCAGAGAATAACATCTGTATTTGGTGGTTATCCGAGAGGGAATTATGAAGGACTTTTGCTTTCTAAGCCACACATTTCTGAAACGTCCAATGGTTTATACTGAGCATGTATTATTCTTATATAAAGTGAAAAAGCCAGAGTTTTAAAATCTAATAACATGTAAAAGCGAAAACTTGGATACGACCTAACTAGTCATCAGCTGCGTGAGGTTAGAGTACTGATCACAGATTCATCCTATAGAATACTATGCCAGCCTGAAAAGTATGAGTTAGATCCATATGTCCCATACGGAAAGAAATAGCACAATACTGTTGAGTTAAAAAAAGAAAAACTGCAATGAAATGTAGTTGATATAATTCCCTTTGGGTGGGTTAAAAAAACAAGTCTCAATGTATATATATAAAAACCATGGGGCTGTACACTTGAGATTTGCACAATTTAAGTTATAACTCAATAAAAGGTTTTTTTTTAATCTTCATGAAATTCTGTTGTGTATCTGTGTTGTGACTGTGTGTATATGTGTATATGTGTTAGAACGTGCATAGAAAAAGATCTAGGCAGAGGGGACTGGATGGCTCAGTAGAAAGAATCTGTGACTGTTGACCCACAGGTTGTGAGTTTGAGCCCCATGTTGGGTGCAGAGATTACTTAAATAAATAAACTTCAGGAAAAGATCTAGACAGACGAAGACCAAATTTTTAACAGTGTTTACTCAGTTATTCCTGGGGAATTGCAGGGGGAAAGTGAGGGAAGATTCTTTCACTTTTTGCTTTACAGACGCCTACATTATTTACATTTTAAAATACTGAGCAGGATTTGCTTTTGTTATTAAAAACAACAACAACAAAAGAAATAGAAAAAAAACTCTTTGGCCTCCTTGGGGTTTCCTAAATCACCCCATTGATGCTGCTTTCCCTCCTTCTCAGTGGGTAAAGAACATGAAAAATGAGAACATACCAAAAGCTTCAGGCCAGTCGTGCCCAGTCTAGATGATGGTGTTGCTGATGGCCCTTCAATTTACATTGAGGAAATTGAACTTTTTGGTTGAAGTCCATCTTGTCTAAACGAGAAAGCAAACAAAACTTTAATACTATGGTCTCGCGACGTTGTAACATCGGCATTCCTCTGGGGAAAGAATCAGGATTCAGCGGCGAAGCTCCGCGTGAACGTTATCACATTTTAAACGTCTATTGTTACCGACGCCCTAGAAGCATTCCTTTGGAAAGATTCCAGTAAAAGTAAGCGATTGGACACCAGGCACGGGGACCCTGGTAGGCGAGGCTGCACCTGAGAAGCGTCCGCCGCGCAGGAGAAAGCTGCCTCTACCGCCCGGCCCCTCCCTCCAGCCTCCGGCTCCATTCCCCACGGGGTCTCCGCGCTCGGGAGGGGTGGGGCGGGGGGAACAGCGCCCTCCCCCTGCAGCCCGTCTCGCGTGCAATCCACGAGCCACTCGGATTTAGACGGATGGTTGGGCCATCTTCAGGAAGCTGAAGAGCCAAAGAGAGGAGCACCAAATAGGGCGGGGAAAGGGGCCTCACCCTGCCGAGCTTTAACCTTCAGAATAATGGTGGTGACTAGCGGATAAGCCACATCCATCATTAAGGCGTGAAAGAGAGCGTGCCTCACAGGCTTTACCTTTTTCCCCCAAAGTGAAAATTTCTTTAATATGTTTCATTATAAGGTAACATGTGTATTGTAAATGAGTCAAACGATACAGAATAACAAATGGTTTGTGTCTGCCTAAACTTTTTTTTTTTTTAAGATCTATTTATTTATTGGGGGGGGTACGGGAAGGGGCAGAGGGAGAGGGAGAGAGTCTCAAGCAGTCTCCCCACTGAGTGCGTGTCTGTCCAAACTTTTTAATGTAATTATTGTATGGCTACATATACACACGGTATGACATAGTGGTTAAGCATATAGGCTGACTTTGACAATCAACCCTTAACCTGGACCTCAGTTTTCTCAAATACAAGATGAGGATAATAATAAATAATAACTGCTACTTAAAATGCTTTTACGTAAGTGGACTCATACTACACATAGGTTCTATACATTTACTGTTTTCAACTTTATTTTTGAAATATTTATAGATTCACAGAAAGTTCCAATGTGCCCTTCTAGTTACAATATCAAAACCAGGAGATCGATGCTGCTATAAAGTGCATATCGTTTAATGTCATTTTATCCCATGTGCATATTCTTGGAACTACCATTGTCGCAATCAAGATGCAGAGATCTTTTTCGTGGCATCTCTTCATAGTCACATCCACCACCCTCCACCCCATCATCTCTAACCCCTAGCAATTACTGATCTATTTCTATTTCCCAACTCTATAATTTTGTCACTTTAAGAATGTTATGTAAATGGAATCATACAGTATGTGACCTTTGAAATTGGCTTTTCTCCCTCAGCATAAAGTCCTTGAGACCCACCCAACTTGGGTGTATCAACTGTATCAACATTTGTTCCTTTTTATTTCTGTGTAATATTCCATTCTATAGTGTACTTAATTTTTCTTTTTTTTTTAGAATATCAACATTTTGCAGTCTCTAATGAATTAATTGACTGAGGCATGGAGCATAAACAAATGCTAAATTTTTAGAAAGAGACAACCAGACACTATGTACTTTCTTTCTTTCTTTTTTTTTATTTTAAGATTTATTTATTTGGGAGAGAGAGTGAGCACGCACAAGCAGGAGGGACAGAGGGAGCGGAAGAAGGAATCTCAAGCCAACTCCGCGCTGAGCAGGTAGCTGGTTGCGGAATTGGATCCCATGACCCATGAGATTATGACCTCAGCCGAAACCAAGAGAAGGACGCTTAACCGACTGTACCACCTAGGTGCCCCGACACTGTGTACTTTCCGTTATAAGTATTCCACACCAATTATGAAGTAGTCTTTTTTTTTTTTTAAAGATTTTATTTTTGAGTAATCTATACACCCAATCTGGGGCTCAAACCCACAACTCCGAGATCAAGAGTTGCATGCTCTACCAACTGAGTCAGCCAGGCACCCCAATCTTGCCATCAAATCTCTACATTCAACTATAAAGTAGCAGGGAGTAGAAAGGAAAACATGTCAAGACTATCCCTTGCAAACACAACCAGGAAAATCCAGATTGTGAGAAACTGCATGACAAACGTCACAATTTCTTCAGCAAATAAATTGCAAGTGAGCACATTCTCTCTCTCTGTCACACACACACGCATAAACACATAGATGGAGGAAACTCATAAATCAAGGGAAATTTAAAAATCTCCACCAAAAACTTGTACATATGTATAGATCATTATTACTAATAGTCAAAAAATGGAAACAACTCCAATGTTTATCAGCTGATGAATGAGTAAGCAAAATGTAGTATATCCATACAATGAAATATTGCTTAGCAAGAAAAAGAAATGAAGTATTAATACATGCTACAACATAGATGAACCTTGTAAACATGACCAGTGAAAGGAAGCTGGTCACAAAGGACCACAAATTGTATGAGTCTATTTATATGAAATGTGAGAATAGGCAATTCCATAGAGATACAAAGCAGATATGGAGAGATGAGAGAATTGGGGAGTGATGACCAAGGGGAGGGAGTTACTTATGGAGGAGAAGAGGAGAGTGTTCTAAAATTGATTGTGTGGATGGATGTACAAGTCTGCAACTACATTAAAATCTATTAGATTGTACTCTTTTAATGGGTGAATTGTATGGTATGTGATTACATATTAATAAAAGTATGAAAAATATTTGAAAAGCAAATCAATCAATCATAATGTGTGGACCCTACTTACATTCTGATTCAAACAATTAAAAAAGATACCTGTGATAAAATTGGAAATTTGAACACTGACTAGATATTTTAGGATATTAAAGATTTATTCCTATTTTTTAAAGTGTGATAATATTGTGGTGATTTTTTTTAAAGATTTTATTTTTAAGTAATTTCTATACCTAATATGGAGCTCAAACTCACAACCCAAAGATCAAGAGTTGCATGCTCTACCGACTAAGCCAGCCAAGCGCCCCCGGGTGGTTTTTTTTTTTTGTTAGTGTTGTTTCTTCCAGAGATACACACTGAAATACTTACAGATGAAATGATGTCTGGGATTTGCTTCAAAATAATACAAGAAATAACCAAGTGGGAGTCCAAATGAAACAAAACTTCCTATGAGGTAGTAATTATTGAAGCTGGGTGATGGATGCATGAGGGCTTATTATAATCTGTTTTCTACCTTTGTCAATGTTGCAAATTTTCCATAATAATAAAAAATAATAAAAAAATAAAAATACATACCAACAAACATATTTTCATGTCAATATATGAAGACCTACTCCATGCTCTTTAAGAACTGCATAACCTTCCATATTTATTTAATCAGTTATCTGTGAGACGATGTTTGGATTGTCTCCAAATATTCAATATACTAAACAGTACCTCAGGAAATATCCTTGTACAAATGTCTCTGCCCAAGTAACTCACTAATTCCTTAAAATAAATTCCTAGAAGTGAAAGTGCTAGGTGGAAGAATGTGCATGTTTTAGATTTTTTTATATACGGAGAGATTGTTCTCTAGAAAAATCCTTGAGGTTACCTGTTTCCCAACACTTTCAATAATACATTGGTCATTAGCAATCCTTTTCTTCTTTTTGTTTAAGGTTACTGCAATATAACTTATATTCACTCATTTCAAAGGTACAAGTTAATGATTTTTAGTATATTTGTAGAATTATGCAAACATCCCAGGAACTAATTTTAGAATTCCTTTATCATCCCATATCTAGTCACTCCTTAATCGAACTCCCTGTCCTAGGTAACCATGAATCCTGTCTCCATAGATTTGCCTTTTCTGGATGTTTCACATAGATGGAATCATACAACATGTGTTCTTTTGTGTCTGGTTTCTTTCACTGAGCGTGTTTTTGAAGTTCATCCTTGTTTAAGCATGTATCAGTATTTTGCTTCTTTTTATTGCTAAATAGTATTCCATTGTATAGATACACCACATTTTGTTTATGCATTCATCAGTTGTTTAATACATTGTTTAATAAACAACACAAATTCTGTTTCCACTTTTTGGCTCTTATAAATAACACTGCTATGAACATTCACATGCCAAATCTGTGCGGACTTATGGTTTCATTTCTCCTGGGTAGATTGCTGGAGGTAGAATTGCTGTGTCCTGTGAAAATTCTATGTTCAACATTTTGAGAAACTGACCACCTGTTTTCCAAAGCAGCTGTACCATTCCCACCAGCAGTGTATGAGGATTCTAGTTTCTCCACATTGTCACCAATGCTTACTATTATTATTATTATTTTAAGTATTATTATTCTAGGGATGCTTGGCTGGCTCAGTCAGTAGAGTATGCTACTCTTAATCTCAAGGTCATTAGCTCAAGCCCCACATTGGGCATGGAGCCTCCTTTAAAAAAAAAAAAAAAAATATATATATATATATATATATATATATATATGTACACATACATACACATATATATTTATTATTATTATTATTATTATGATCATCCTAGTATGTGGTATCTCATTGTGGTCTTGATTTACATTTCTCTGATGGTTAATAAAGTTGAACATCTTTTCATGTGCTTAATGGCTATTCGTATATCTTCTTTGGAGAAATATCTAGTCAAGTCCTTCACTCGTTTTTAAAATTGTATCATTTGTCTTTAATCCTTTTATTCTTTGCCAGTGCGTGAGGTGAAAAATTGTTTCCATTTACGTTTATTTAATTACCATTAAATTGGACACCTTTTCACATATTTATTGGCTAACTGTATTTTTTTATTTGTGAATTTTCAGTGCTTATAAGAGCTCTTTTTTTTTTTTTTAGATTTTATTTGTTTATTTGATAGAGAGAGAGAGTGAGAGAGGGAACACAAGCAGGGCTAGTGGGAGAGGGAGAAGCAGGCTTCCTGCTGAGCAGGGAGCCCTAGGCCACAGGGCGCTATCCCACCTGGGACCATGACCTAAGTGGAAGGCAGAATATAAGCCCTATATAAGCGCTCTTTTTACATGAGAAAAGATTAAAGCTTTTTGGGATGCCTGGGTGTCTCAGTCAGTTAAGCTTCTGCCTTTGGCTCAGGCCCCCTGTCCCAGGGTCTTCAGATCGAGCCCCACATCAGGCTCCTTGCTCAGCGGGGAGCCTGCTTCTCCCTCTCCCGCTCCCCCTGCTTGTGCTCTCTCTCTCTCTCTGTAAAATAAATAAATAAAATAAAAAAGCTTTATTTTTGTAATTTTATTTTATTTTATTTTATTTTTATTTATTTAACCGAGAGAGAGAGAGAGCGTGAGAAAGCCAAGCAGGAGGAGTGGCAGAGGGAGAGGGAGAAGCAGACTCCCCTTTGAGCAGGGAGCACGATGCAGGGCTCGATCCCAGGACCTTGAGATCATGACCTGAGCCAAAGGCAGATGTTTAACCGTCTGAGCCACCCAGGCACCCAAACCTTTCTTATACATGTTAAAAATACTTTCCCAGATTTTCCGCAGTAACTGTGCATGCCATCTTCATACAAATAATCCAAACAGCTCAGGGTAATTAGGTTATAGACAGACACTTGATTCTGCCCAAGAACACCTAGTAATTGGTCCTAAAGTCAGCTGATCTCCCCATGACCTTCACCATCCTCTATCCTCTAGCCATACAGAAGCAACGCATTGAAGCCCCTCTCCCTTGATTATGACATCCAGTCCTGCTCCAGAATAATCCTCTGCAAAGAGATACAAAGATGATAAAGCTTTTACTCCCAACTCACCCTCCTTCTAACCACAAGTACCTGATTAATTTCATTTATTGAACACTGACCAAGTATTCCAGACACTTTGCTTTGGCACCGTATGTAGATCATTATCTCTCTACTGTTACATTCCTACTGTTACTGTTACATCAGGTAACAGATGAGGAAATGAAGCTGGAGGGTTTTAGTAACTCGCCCAAGGCCACAGAGCTAGGGAGTTGTGTGGCTGGGACCGGACCTGGGTCTACCTGACTCCAGAGACGGTGCTTTTGCCCACTGAGCTACATTTCTGCAAGTTTTGTAGCCACGGATTTCTGTAGGCCTCAGGTGTGCTTGAGAAGGAGGGCCAAAGTGCCAAGGCTGGGAAATATCCATCTGGTGAATATTGGACATTAGGAAATAGAGTGGAGATTCGGAATCCTACTGCCCCACACTGAAATGGAGCATGATTTTTTCAAGGGTGGCTCAGTTTTCTGTCATTCTTTCAACAAACAGTTCCTGAGCATTCGAGAACCCCTGAACTATGCCTGGTACATGTCAGGTGATGGGCCAATAAATATTTGTTCCATGAATGAATAGATGATTGAGTAAATGAACAAATGGGCATCTCCTGCGTTCCAAGCATTGTGCCTGGGTCTTGGGATACAGTTAATAAAACTGACCCAAAGATGCTCATGGTTAAGTGGGACCATGATATATAGGGACCATGATATATAGGAGAAAGATAGATAGATGATATAGGAAATTATAATCCTGAGACAAATACATAAGAGATTATAATCCTGTGGGATAAACTCTATAGCATCAGCAAAAACAGCAATCGTTTTTATGGCACCCTGACTCTAAGCTTTGCCTTATTTAAATCCTCTTGACTACCCTATGAAGTGAATACTATTTTTATTTTGTGGATGAGTAAACAGTTTCCAGATGAAGAAACTAAGGCTTTGGTAGGGATAGGCACAGGGACCTAAGCAGCACAATGGAGGGGTCCTAATCCAGCTTGTGGGTTTCAGAGGAGTCTTGGAAGGGAAGACGTCTCATTTAAAGCCCAAATTAGAGGTAGGAGGTAACCTGGCCTGGGCGAAGAGAGGCTGCCTTTCCAGGAGGAGGGAAAGCATGCACAAAGGCCTGTGAGTTAGGGGGAAATGGCTGTGGCTTCTCCTTCTGCAGCACCAGCTTTCATGGTTCAAAAGTCCCAGGGTGGCGCGCCTGGGTGGCTCAGTCGTTAAGCGTCTGCCTTCGGCTCAGGTTATGATCCCAGGGTCCTGGGATCGAGCCCCACATCGGGCATCGAGCTCCCTGCTCAGCAGGGAGCCTGCTTCTCCCTCTCCCACTCCCCCTGCTTGTGTTCCCTCTCTCACTGTGTCTTTCTCTGTCAAATAAATAAATAAAATCTTAAAAAAAAAAAAAATACCAGGGCAAGCAGCTGCTCTGTGCCAGCTCTTCCCATCTTCCCCCAAAGACCTTTCCGTCATCTTGTAGACCACGGCCTGCAACCAGAGTGTGCCCTTTGGGAATAGCAGGTCCCTCCAAATATTGCCAGGGCTTTTGCGAATGGGTGGTTGAACTGAAGCCTGTCACACTCACATGGCGACCAGAGCAAGATCGCTGTGGCCAGCTGCTGACACTAAAGCCAGACAGGAAGTCAAGCATGTACGTATGTGTGCGGGGTCCCCTCGGTGAGCCACCCCCTCCC
>CM052895.1:26456120-26602537 GCA_028534135.1 Potos flavus
GTTCCTTACCACACGCACTACCAGATCTTCAACACTTGGTAATAAAAATAGCTAGCCTTTACTGCATGCTTATTAGGCACCAAACCCCTCACAACTATCTTGGGCAGAAAATACTGTAACAGACAAGGAAAAAAAAAGGCTTAGGGTCCTTAACTGCTCCAAGTGACAAGGCAGCCGAAGGGCTGGGCTGGCACTGAAAGCCCAAGCCGGGACTCTGAAACCAGTGCTTTCTGCCTCCCAGCCAGCTGTGCTTCCAAACCTGTCCATCTTCCTCCTCCTGCTGGTAGTTCATATTCCCCTGACCTCCTTGTATCAGGAGTTTTTCCCAGGCCCCTCTCGCACCTCCGGTCCACCCACTGAGATTTTCAATACCCCCCATCATCAATCATTGTCTCTCCAATTATTCCAGATCCTCTTAGGGACACAAAAGGATTAATTCCCCAATCCCTTCCTTTTTTTTTTTTTAAAGATTTTATTTATTTATTTGACAGAGAGAGAGAGAGAGAGATCACAAGTAGGCAGAGAGGCAGGCAGAGAGAGAGGAGAAAGCAGGCTCCCAGCTGAGCAGAGAGCCCAACTCGGGGCTCGATCCCAGGACCCTGGGATCATGACCTGAGCCGAAGGCAGAGGCCTTAACCCACTGAGCCACCCAAGCGCCCCATCCCAATCCCTTCCAATCCAGCTATCCTTCCATCCTTTCTAGAGCTAGCCAATCCACCTAAAGGTCAACCGTCACTAGCGCCAGCTAAGTCTCTCTCCTCACAAGGTCAGCTTCTGGAGAAGGTTGGGAGGTGGCCTAGGCTGAAGCTTCAAGCCCTCTTTTGCCAAGTTCCTCCTTCCCAGGGTGGCTGAGTCTGGTTCCATTCCAGGCAGCCTGCCCGACAGGGCTGAGGGTGGGAGAAGCTTCTGGTCTTCGGAGCTCTTGTTCTACCACTGGCTAGCTTTATGGCCTTAGTCAAATCACTTGGCTCCTCTGTGCCTCAGTGTCCTTATCCATACATTGGGAATAAAGATAATACCTACCTCCACAGGCTTTGGTGAGAATTGAATCATATAATGCCTGTAAATCATTTAGCACAATGTCTAAAATGAAATCCCGTGGCAAAGCAGAATGGTTTAGGTCATCAGTTTAGCACCACTGGCCCTACTCCACCGCTCCCCAGGGATAGGCTTCCCTCCCCTCCTAAAGATCCCTTGGGGGGCCCTGGTTGGTGGGGAACTGGGACAACATACAGGGAAGCTGGAGTAGGGGAGCTAACTGGTTCCATATTTATATGAAATATTTTCTAGCTTCACATCCCAGGGCTCCCTAGAAATAGGTGCAAACCCAGGCTGGCTTCCTCTCCTCCTGTCCACCCCTCTCCACCAACAGACAGTGTTATCTCCTAACTTGACTCCTAAAATCTTTTTTTTTTTTTTAAGATTTAATTTATTTATTTGACAGAGAGAGCGAGCGAGAGAGAGCATGAGTGCACAAGCAGGGAGAGGGACAGAGAGAGAGGGAGAAGCAGACTCTGGGCTGAGCAGGGAGTCCAACGTGGGGCTCGATCCCGGGACCCTGGAATCATGACCTGAGCCAAAGGCAGATGCTTAACCGACTGAGCCACCCAAGTGCCCCTTGACTCCTAAAATCTGACACTAAATAGGTGCATCTTTATTTTGGCAATATAGTTAAAAATGGACTCCCTTTGACCCAGCAAATCCACACCTAGAAATGTACCTTGAAATAACTAAGGAACCTCGTGAGGATTTCATTATAAGGATGGTCCTCTCCTGTTATTTATAAGCAGAAACAAACTCTGTGTCTAAGGATAGGTGATCGGCTACACACACACACACACACACACACACACATCTATCTAACACAAAAGTCTACAGCCATTACAAATTGTGCAGCAGAAGGTTTTAGTGATTGGAGCCAATGTTCAGAATATGTTTTGTTTAACTTTTCATATTTTTGAGGAAAATGATAAAATGTATATGAAATATTTCTTTTTGTTGCTTATCTGTGGTTTCTAATTTATTTGCAAACAAGTGTATATTTATCCTGTAATGAGAAAGGAAAAAGCCCACATTTGGCAAAACTTGGGTAGAGATGGGAGTTGATAGACTGGCTTTATATTTAGCCCCTGGATGGATTCCTGGCTCCCTGTAGCCCAGTGAACTCCAGAATAAGAAACCCCAACAGATCTAAAAGTTTGAGTCAAAAGAAAAGCATTAGCAACAAAGAACACCCAAGCACTTCCATAGTCCCTTTTTGGATACTTTTGGCATCAGCAGATGTGTATTTGGTGATCTAGAGAGTTGGGGCCAAGGAGGGCACTTCTCTTTTTTTGATTCGGATAAATGATGCTTTCTCATTTTCATGCAAATGGACCTCCAAGACAAGTCCTCAAGGAGCTGCCTTAGGTCCAATGGGCCCTTTGGTGTTCACTGGCACCCTAAAGGTCTAGCTACCTCCTCCACAAGTGCAGCCCCCCCCACCTTGATCTTTCTCCCATTGTTGTCCCCCCTCCATTGTCCTCTGTTCAGATGATGAACCCAGGTTATCTGTGAGGGGGAGGGGAGGATGCTCATTTCTACCCAGGGGTACTGTGAATGATGACTACAAAGATTGAATGAGAGTAGTTCATATTGGTTGAAGAGCCCGCAGAAGACTTAGAGGATAAGCTGGACACTAGACTTCTGCATCTTCAACAGCCTCTCGAGTAAGTATTTTTTGATTACTCCCTGCATATCATGTTTAGCACTAAGCACTTTCGGAGTATCATCTGATGCCAGTTGAGACTAAGCGCTGCACTACATCCCTAGTTCACATAATCCTCTCATCCCACTTGTCACATCTTGTCCTGATGACTGACTCATCTCTGTCATTAGACCGTGAGTCCCAAGAGGGCAAGAAGGACATTGTTCTATCTGTCCCATCTATCGAGCATTGCCCAGCCCAAGGTCTAGAACACATATTCGTAAGTACTGGGGAAAGACTCAGATAGTTGGGAAGGAGTGTAATACTTCCTGTCCCTCACCTCTGTTAGATTGGCCCAGTTCAGTTGAGGCTTGGGATGACCTGATTGGTGGGAGAGTGCTGAAGGACATTGGGCATGAGTATGGGCATATCAGGTTATTTAAGGAGTCTGTTGGGGTCCAGATTACCCGCAGAGACTGTCGATTCGGACCTCCATCAGTTCACATGGTCCCAGATCTGGTTGGTCTCTCACATATGCTTGCCTCTGGTTTTCAGGGAACCAATGCCAATGGGCAGGTGACTCAGTGCCATCCATTCCCACATCCAGAAAAGTTGCTCAAACAAGTGTGCAGCAATAGTCTCCAAGAACCTATAAACCGGTTCTGTCTGGAGATCTGATCTGGTTCCTGTGCCGGGCAGGGGTAAGGGAGGGCTCCTCAGGGCCTGGGCACCTGTTGAGCTAAAGGGTGAGGGAAACTCTTTTTCTTTGCTCCTTCCTCCCTGATCCTCTTCTCTTTTAATATTCCAACTCAGTCATCTCCCCAGCTATTTCTGTCCCTCTAACTAAACACAGAGTGCTCAAACATATTCATAATTGTGATATATTGTTCCTTAGTGTTTCCATTTTGTTTCTGATAACGCCAGTTTGGGCATCTTAAAACTTTGGAATCATTGGGGGGTTTGACAGGTAGGCTTTTGAGATGGGACTCAAAAGTGAGGAGAGAAAATGGGAAAGGGGATTCAGGTCAAGGCACAGAGAAGTCTATGATAAAACCAACAAAGGATGTGGGGGAGGAAGAGATGAGAAATGGCAGGAAATGAGACTGAAAGATCCTTGCGAGCTAAGCTAAAGGTTTGGACTGGATCCTGAGGGCAGTCAGAAGCCATCGAAAAGTCTGGGTCAGTGACTACATTCCAGCAACACAAAGAAATGTTCAAATAGCTGATATGTATTGACCACTTGCTTTATAATGAAAAACATGATTCATTTAGTCCTCCCAACAATCTTATGAGTGGTATTACCATTTCTATCTAATCTGAAGGGAAACTGGGGCAAGAGAAGATTGTTTCCTCAAGGTCGGAGCTAAGTGTTGATTCTGGCGTCTATTCCTTAACTTAGCTGGCGGATCCGAGAGAGGGCAGGGTTCAGGGAAGGGCTCTGGAGAGGGCAGAAAGGCCAACCAGACTCAAAGACTGCCTGGATGTGGGTGTGAGGACGACCGCGCTCTCCAGACTGGGCCCAGGTTTCGGACCCGCACAGGGCAGAAGCGTGCACAGTCGCGGACTCTCTAGGCAAAAGCGCGGAAGCAGGGGCCAGAGGCAGCCAGGCAGTGGCCCTGGCTCCGAGGCTGACCGCTCCGCCGGGACAGGGCCGGACCTGTCGCCCAAGAGGAACCGGAGCCGGAGCGGTTGCTGGCGGGCCAGGCGGGTCTTCCCGGTCCTCCCCCGAGAGCCGAGCCCCGCCGGCCGGGCCGAGGACGGCCGGGAACAGTGCCATCTAGCGGAGGCGCGGGGCTTGGCACCCGAGCCCCATGAGGTCACCGCCCCGAGGCATGCCGGGAAGGGCAGAGGCTGGCGCCGGGGGACCAAAGGGACAGAGGAAGGGTTTGGAACCAGCCGCAGTCTGGGCCTGTCTGACCTCTCTCCAACTGTGGACTCAGCGCGCGCCCGAGGGTGGGGCTTTCCGACTCTGGTCCCCGACGTGCCGTACCTTCCCCACCCCTATCCTGTGCGTCCTCAGGCAGCAGGCACGGCCACTGTCCCTCTCAGACCCCTCAGATCCCTTCCTCCCTTCCTCACACTCCTCCAACTTCCCTTACCAGATTTTGGTTTTTCCCACACATTCTCCTGCCTTCTGGCTGCTTTCCATCTCTTATCTCCATCACCGGGTCCTGTGGATGCTCCAGTCCCACTGCCTCTTTCTTGATTCAGACCAACATCCACTCCAGGCTGGAAGGCCACATCAGCCAGCAGTACAGCGCTCTTCAGCCCATTTACCACACTGCAGAGGGGTCTTCCTAAAGATTCTGGTGTTCCCATCATGAACGCTCTTTAGTGGCCTTCCTGTTCCTTTGGTTTAAAGACCAAACTCGGTCTGACCTACCAGGCTTTCACAGCGCGGCCCCTGTGACCTCCACCCCATCTTTCCTAATGCCTTTCTCCCATGTTGAGCCACAATCCCACCTGTATCAAAATCACTAGCAAGGCTTGTTGACTGTGCTGATTTGGGGTCCCCACCTCAGGCCCTGGAAGTGGCACCCCATGCTTAACAGGTCTTTTGTGGTTGAGACCCACTTCTTGCAGCTCTTGAAAAATGCCGGGGCTCTTTCCCCCTGGCCTGCACGCAGGTTCTCCCTGCCTAGAGACTATACCTCTTCCATTTCCTTCAGATCGAGTTTAAGGGCCACCTCTCTCCTGCCCTCTGCAAGCCCTGAGCTTTCTCCTGAAACAGCACTAATTAAATGGAGTTTTGTCTGTCCCCTCCTTTGTCTATCCCTCCAACCACAACGTAAGCTCCAATGGCAAGGTGCATGGCACAGAGAAGGGGCCCAATAAATGCTTGTTGACTATCGAGTGAATGAATGTCTGGGGATATTCCAAGCTGAGGGCAACTCTAGGACCTGGCATGATGGTATGAGAAAGAAGAGCAACCCAGAATAAACGAGCCCTGAGGATGGAGGAGAGGGAAGGAATGGGCAGCCGTGGGCCCTTCCAGTTCCCCCCACACTACTACCCACAGGGGTCTGGGTCAGGGGCACTCTCCTCCCAAGGAAGCCAAAGAGAACCTGTGCCCATATATCAGCTTTCTTCTCTGTGGCCTCATGGACCCATACCTCCTCCTCTACTGGCAGTTTTGAGTCCCCCTTTCCCATCCAGGTCATCTGGGGATGGCATCTTTGTACTCCTGGCAGCACCCTGTCTCTGTTTTTTGGCCTATCAGAGAGATCCCAAGCCCATTCCATATAAATGATTCATTACAGCCTCAAGGAGTGGAAAGCCAGAGAGCCAGCCTCAGACAGAAGGGCCACTCCCTGTCCAACCTGTAGGGAAGGCACTAAGGGAAACCAGTCAGCCCGTGCCCTCTAGAGTTAACACAGACCACTGCTGTGTCCTGAGTCTTCTCTAGTTACAGAGTCAAGGTACTCTAACTGTTGTCCCCAGGTGCCTGGGTGGCTCAGTTGGTTAAGTGTCTGCCTTCGGCTCAGGTCGGGTCCTGGGATCCAGTTCCGCATTGGGCTCCCTGCTCAGCGGGGAGTCTGCTTCTCCCTCTGCCCCTGCCCCACATTGTGCTCTCTCTCTTGCAAACATAAATAAATAAAATCTTAAGAAAAACCCAAAAAACCTTATGCCGCTGCCCTCAAAGATGTCTCCATCTAGATGGGGGTTGTGGGAAAGACTTGTACGGAGTCTACAGCAATGGTAATAGTTGCTGGGTTCTTTTTTTTTTTTTTAGAGAGAGAGAGAGAGAGAGGAGGCAAGCAAGAGGGGAGGAGGGGAAGAGGGAGAGGGAGAGAGAGAATTCCAAGCAGGCTCCACACCCAGCACAGAGCCTGACTCGGGGCTGCATCCCGCGACCCTGAGATTGTGACCTGAGCCAAAATCAAGAGTTGGACACTCAACCGACTGAGCCACCCAGGCACCCCTGATACTTTTTTTTTTTTTTTTTAAGATTTTACTTGTTTATTTGAGAGAGAGGAGAGCCTGCATGAGTTGGGGGAGGAGCAGAGGGAGACGGACAAGCAGATTCCCTGCTAAGACACGGGGCTTGATCTCACAAGCTGGAGATCACAACCTGAGTGGCAATCGGGAGTTGGAAGCTTAACCGACCGAGCCACCCAGGCCCACCCCCCTGATTCTTATTGAATACTTACCGCACGCCAAACCCCGCTCTAAGCATTTGACATGCAGCCTGTCTCACACCTTCAACAATCCCTTTGCAAATTAGGAAAATGAGGCTCCCAGAGGTGAAGCCTGCCCGTACAGTTGAAACGGTGGGTATAAAGCAGACTGGTTGAGAGGTGGGCTCTGAGAGAGTGGGGAGGGAATACCCATTCAGTTTGGGGTAGAGACAGTGCCCCAACTCTGCAGCTGGAAGGCCAGATGCATGCTAGGGGCTGGTGAGCCCTGCCGGCCTTGTCCCTCTAGGCTCCACACCAACGGCTCCTTTCCTTTCTGTCTCTATCTTAGGTGGTCAAATGCTATGATTTGACCTAAAGAACTGAAGCCGGGGGTCCTGGGCCTGCTACAGTCTGGTTGTGGGGCCTTAGGCGGGTTCCTGCCCTCTCGGCGCCTTGAAGTCCTCTCTTTGAAAGGAGCCTTACCCAGGCACGTCTACCCTAGCCCATAGCTCTAGAGCACAGTTAAGCTCAGATGCGGGAACAGCTTTTAGTTAACTTTAGCCTTTCCCTAAAATAGCCCTTTCCTTCCCTTCACATGTGCCCCTAGGACACAGGACAGATACAGAGGAGGGAGGAAGGAGAGAGAGGAGAGGCTCTTCTGTCCGTATATCCCTGAGCGGATGAATTGTCCAGCCGTCTCCTGCAGGTTTGGTTGGTCCTCTTGATTAGGTCTCCAGGCCCAGAGAGGCAGTGTCTCTTCTTCCTCCTCCTCTTTACCGTCTGGATTCATTCATTGATTCATTCATTGATTCATTCATTCCTCAAAGGTGAGGGCCTCCTGAGTACCAAGCATTGTAGTATGCCCTGGGATATAGCCATGAATCAGATGGACCGGTAGATGGTAGGGCTGCTTCTCTCCTAGTCCAAATGGCCACCAGGTGTCACCAGTGCCAACCATAAGGCCTCTCGCGGGTAGAAGAGATGGATTGGGAAGAGGAACTGTGGGTGGGTGAACTTGACCAGCTGTGCTCAGTCTGAATGACAAGCAAGTTCCTCAAGTGGAAAAAAACAAATTTAGCTCCTTGCCCCTCCCCCACCAAAAAGACACCCTCATGACTTCCTCAAAAGCCCGGCTTGCCTGGGATCTTGGGAACTCAAAGATTCTGCAGCCCACCCCCCACAGAGAGCCTACCAGCCTTCTTGGTAACTCCTTTGGTGATCACAGCTCACTACCTGATAGGCAGCCTATATTATTAGAAGGTTCTTCCTGATTTAGAAACAAAATGTGATACTCACTCTGATTTGTCTTAGTTCTGCCTTCTGTGGTTACAAAGAGGAAGGCTCTTCCCCCTCATACAGCCCTTCAGACATTTGGAGAGATTGCTCAGGTCTCCTGAGTTTGTTTGTTTATTGTTCATGACTCTATACAGAGCATTTACTGTGTGTCAGGCCTTGGGGCCACAGCAGAGAACACGCAAGGTTGATGTTGCCCTCCAGGGCTTAGAGTCTGTCGGAGAAACCAGCAACCAGCCAGCAGTAACAATGAAGCACGCACAAGGCCAAACAGCAAAGATTTGGACTGACACAGAGCAGGAGGCAAGGCCCTTACCCAGCATGAGGTCTGGGGAGTCTTTCTGGGGAGATCTCCCTGTGGTCAGGTGAGCAGCTACAGGGCTGTTCAAACGCCAAAGTCTTAAAGAAAAATTAGGGGAGGTGCCTGGATGCTTCAGTTGGTTGGGTGTCTGACTCTCAATTTAGGCTCAGATCGTGATCTGGGGATTATGGGATTGAGCCTCACGTCCGTGGGCTCTGTGCTCAGCGGGGAGTCTGCTTGAGACTCTCTCTGTTTGCCCCTCCCCCGGCTCATGCACGCACGCATGCGCACGTGCGCACTCTCTCTCTCAAATGAATAAATAAATCTTTTTTAAAAATAAGGAAAAATTGGGAGAGTTTTGCTCATGCCCTGAACTTAGTCTGCTCTCCAGGAAAGGCAGCATCATGGGGTAGCAGGGAGGAGGGTTGGGGACAGCACAGGGGACAGGAAGAGCCATCTAGGCAGTGAGAGAGAGCATGGAGTGTCTGGGACGCTGACAAGGTCCAGTCTTGTTGGAGTGCACAGCTGAGAAAAGAGCTATGAGACAAGGGGCCCCCAAAAGAAGGAAGAGACAACTTCCGGGCCTTCAACAGCTTCTAGACACCAGTGTCTAATGCCCAGATCTGGTCTGATGTGCGGTGTGGGGGAACCACAAGGTCACCTTACATGATGCAGATCTACCTTCCCATGAACACAACCCAGGAAGACAGTGGCCTTTTGATGGCAAGTCAAAGTGCACTTGAGGTCCGCTAAAGCCCTTAAGGAAGCTTCACGAAAACTGCTAAAAAACCAGAGTGTCCCCATCTAAGGATCCACAGCTGAATTAATGAACCTCAGACTGAGCTGTTTTTCCACTGTTCTCTGGCTCATTTCTTCCACAGTTTTGATTACTCCCATAATATGTGTTCATTTTAATAAACATTTCTAAATACAATAAACTAAATGAAAATCCAAAATTACTTTGTATTATTATATCTATTGCTGTGTAACAAATTACCCCAAAACTTAGTAGCTTCAAACAACAAACATGGATTATCTCACAGTTTCCCAGATTCAGGAATTTGGGGGTTGCTTAGTTGGGCGGTTGTGGCTCCGAATTTCTCATGAGATTGCAATCAGGCTGTCGGCCAGAGCTGTTGTGATTTGAAGGCTTGACCAGGGCTGGCAGTTTCACTTCCAAGGTTGCTCATTTGTATGCCTGGCAAGATGTTGCTGGTGGCTGGTAGGAGGCCTCAAAGCTCACAACTCGGACCTCTCCATAGCTTCGTGAGTGTCTTATGAACAAGGTAGCTGACTGTCCCCAGAACGAGTGACCCAGATAGTCCTATACTTGGCAGGGGATTAGTCTCCGCCTTTTGAAGGGAGGAGTATCAAAGGTTTGTGGATCTGTTTTTTTTTTTTAATTTTATTTTATTTAAATCCAATTAATTAACATATAGTGTATTAGTAGTTTCAGAGGTAGAGTTCAGTGATTCATCAGTTGCATATAACACCCAGTGCTCATTACATCATGTGTCCTCCTAATGCCCATCACCCAATCCCACCATCACCTCACCCTCCTCCCATCCAGCAACCCTCAGTTCATCTCATTTCACTTTTTTCTCCCTTCCCCTATGATCTTCTATTTTGTTTCTTAAATTCCACATATAAGTGAAATCATATGATAATTGTCCTTCTCTGATTGGCTTATTTTGCTTAGCATAATACCTTCTAGTTCCGATCACATCATTGCAAGTGGTAAGATTCCATTTTTTGATGGCTGAGTAGTATTCCATTGTATACATATACCACATCTTCCTTATCCATTCGTCTGTCGATGGACATCTGGGCTCTTTCAATAATTTGGCTATTGTGGACATTGCTGCTATAAACATTGGGGTGCGGGTGCCCCTTCGGATCACTACATTTCTATCTTTGGGGTAAATACCCATTAGTACAATTGCTGGGTCATAGGGTAGCTCTATTTTTAACTTTTTGAGGAACCTCCATACTGTTTTCCAGAGTGGCTGTACCAGCTTGCATTCCCACCAGAAACGTAAGAGGGTTTGCAGATATGTTTTTAAACCTCCAGATACCCCAAATCTCCTTCCAAAATAACCATTATAAACGTGTTGTTGTATTTACAACCAGAATTTTTCTCACTCAAAGATATACCTCTACTTTAAATAAGAAAAATGGGATCATAATATAAATACTGTGGTTTACTGCTATTTTATTTAATGTTGGAATAGGTAATAATGCACACAAAATAAAACTTAAAAGGTACAAAAGCACAAAATGATATGCAGCTGCAAGTGAGTCTCCCTCTCTCCCTTGCCCCCAGCCACTCAGTTGCCCTCCACCACCTTCACCACTTTCCTGTATATTACAAATATTACAAATATATAAGCAGAGCTACCCTTCGGTTTCTACACTCACTGTTCTGCAGCGTGCTCTTTCCTCCTCACTATACTATCTCTCAGGTATTTCCATATCCATATATAGGAAGCTGCCTCAATTACTGAAAGAGCTATAGAATATTTCCTTGAATGGAGTCACCAGAGTTTACTTAATATGAACTGTTTCATAACAAGTTCTGTAACTTCATTTTTTTAAAGATTTTTTTTTTAAAGAATTTATTTATTTATTTGTCAGAGAGAGAGAGTGAGAGAGAGATCACAAGTAGGCAGAGAGGCAGGCAGAGGCAGAGGGAGAAGCAGGCCTCCCGCCGAGCAAGGAGCCCGATGTGGGACTCGATCCCAGGACCCTGGGATCATGACCCGAGCCGAAGGCAGCCGCCCAACCAACCGAGCCACACAGGCGTCCCAAAGATTTTTTAATATATTTATTTGACAGAGAGAGACACAGCGAGAGAGGAAACACAAGCAGGGGGAGCGGGAGAGGGAGAAGCAGGCTTCCCGTGGAGCAGGGAGCCCAATGCGGAGCTCGATCCCAGGACCCTGGGATCATGATCTGAGCTGAAGGCAGATGCTCAACGACTGATCCACCCAGGCACCCCAGTTCTGTAACTTCAAAATATGCTCTCAGTGTCCTTCAACATCAGCAAGTGTAAGTCTACATTATTTGGTGCAGCTGCCCACCCTGCCACTCTGTGGAGGTACCATCATTATTTGAACTGATCCTGTGGTGTTGAAAGTTTGGGGTGTTTCCTATTTTCTCGTTTTTCTCTATTTTGCTTCTAAAGCAAACAGCATACATGCAGTGAGCCCTTTGGTACTACTCATCAGAAGCTTGAAAACTGCACATAATCTTTGACCCAGCAACCCCACTTCTGAGACTCGCTCCTAATAATCAGGAAGTGAGTGTGCAAAGATGCACCTCCTGTTTACTGCAAAGTTTCTTAGAGAGAAAAATTTTAAATGCCCTAAATGCCCAATAATAGGTGACTGCTTCAATCATGATTCATAATTCTGTACTATAGAATATTGGGCATACACCAAAAATTATGATGATTTTTTTTATTGCCCTACAAATATGCCTATGATATGTTCCTTAGTTAAAAAGCAGGATACAAAACAACAGATCTAGTGAAATTAAGAAAACAATTCCATCTACAATAGCATTAAAAAGAACAGAAGAGAGGGATGCCTGGGTGGCTCAGTTGGTTGGGCATCTGCCTTTGGCTCAGATCATGATTCCAGCGTCCCGGGATCAAGCCCCGCATCGGGCTCCCTGCTAAGCAGGGACTCTGTTTCTCCCTCTGTCTCTCCCCCTGCTCATGCTCTCTCTCTCTCTCTCAAATATAAAAATAAATAATTTTTTTAAAAAAAGAACAGAAGAGAAAACAGTTTGGTGTTTCCTCAAAATGTTAAAGATAGAATTAGAATATGACCCAACATTTCCACTTCTATGTATATGCCCTAAAGAACTGAAATCAGGGACTCAAACAGATGCTTGCATATGTTCATAGCAGCATTACTCACACGAGTCAAAAGGTGGAAACAAGCCAAGCATCCATCAACAGATGAAGGAATAATCAAAATGTAGTGTGTGTATATATATATGAATATATTCTTGATCCATAGAAAAGAATCAAGGACTGATACGTGCTTCTATATGGATTAACCTTGAAAATATTATGCTAAGTGAAATAAATCAGACACAAAAAGACAAATATTTTATGATTTCACTTATATAAAATACCTACAATAGGCAAATTCATAGAGACAAAAAGTAGATTAGAGGTTACCAGGGGCTGAGGCGTTGAGAAAATAGGGAGTTATTGCTTAGTGGGTAGAGAGCTTATTTGAAATGATGAAAAAATGTTAGAAATATGCAGAGGTGGTGATTGTACAAAACTGTGAATGTAATTAATGTCACTGAATTTTACGCTTAAAATGGTTAAAATGACAACTTTTACATTTATTTTACCACAATAAAAAAATCCAAAAAATACTTGTGAATAAATTAACAAAAGAAGTGTAAAACTTATACTCTATGCACTGTAAAACATTGCTAAAAATAAATAAAGATCTCAATAAATGGAAAGACACCTCATGTTTATTGACTTGACTTAGGTTAAGATGGTCATACTCTATTAGATTCATTGCAATCCCTGTCAAAATTTCAGCTGGGATCCTTGTAGAAGTTGATAAGCTGATCCCAAAATTCATATGGAAATTTAGGGGACCCAGAATAGCCAAAACAATCTTGAAAAAAAATGAGCCAAGTTGGAGGACTCACACTTCCCGATTTCAAAACTTACTACAAAACTATGGTAATTAATACGGTATGGACTGGCATAAAGATAGACATACAGATCAATGGAAGAGAATTGAGAATTCACAAATATACTCTCACATTCCTAGTCAGTTGATTTTTTAAAAAGATTTATTTATTTATTTGAAGGAGAGAAAATGAGCAGGAGGGATAGAGGGAGAGGGAGAGAGAATCCTGAGCAGACTCTGCGCTGAGCCAAAACCAATAATTTGACTGGAGCCAAAACCAAGAATTGGCCATCCAACCAACTGTGCCACCCAGATGTCCCCAGTTGGATGATTTTTGACAATGGCGCTAAAATAAATTCACCAGAGGAAGATAGTGTTTTCAAGAAATGATGCTGGGCCAACTGGATGTCTACTCACAAAAGAATGAATGTGAACCCCTACATCACAGCCCATACAAAAAACTCAAAATGGACCAAAGACCTAAATGTAAGAGTCAAAAATACTAAATTCTTAGGAGGAAACATAGATTTGCATCTTTATGACCTTGCTGAGGCAATAGCTTCTTAGATATAGTACCAAAAGGACAAGAGACAAAAGAAAAGATAGATATTTAGATTTCATCAAAGTTAATAACTTTTGTGCTTTAAAGGACACCACAAAGAAAGTGAAAAGACAACCCACAGAAGAGGGGGAAATTTTTGCAAGGCACATATCTGATAAGGGACTTGTATCTAGAATATGAAAAAGAACTCATGATAATTACAATAATAAATTATTATTAATAACAAGAAAAAGAGAAATAACCCAATTTTGAAAATGGGCATAGGATATGAATAGATATTTCTTGCAAAAGATATATGATAGCAATAAGCACATTCAACATCATTTGCCATTAGGGAAATGTAAATCAAAACCATAATGAGATACTACTTCATACCTACTAGGATGGCTACAATCCAAAACATAGATAAGAAATAACTATAGGCTACAATGTGGAGAAATTGGAACCCTCATACATTGCTGGCAGGATGTAAAATAGTACAGTCACTTTGGAAAATAGTCTGATGGTTCTTCAAAAAATTAAACAGAGAGTTACCATATGACCCAGCAACCACACTCCTAGGTATATACCCAAGAGAAATGAAAGTGTATGTCCAGAAAACACTCACACATAAAGTCCGTAGCAGCACTATTCCTAAGCACCAAAAAACGGAAACAACTCAAAAGTCCTCAATTAATGAATGAGTAAATAAATGTGATATGGTTACACAATATTCAGCAATAAAATGGAATGTAGTACGGATGTATGCTACAACATGGATGAACCTTGGAAACATAAGAGGACAGACACAATAATATATTGTTTGATTTCATTTATAGGAAATGTCCAGAATAGGCACATCTGTAGAGACAGAAGGTAAATTAGTGATTGCCTGGGTGAGGTGGGAGTGAGGGTGGTTGCGCGATGATGGCTACAGGGTTTTTTGGGGGCGGTGATGAAAATGTTCTAAAATTGATGGTGGTGATGGATGCACAACTCTGAATATACTAAAAAGTAATGAATTGTGCATTTTATCTTATTTTATTATAAATAAAAATAAAATATAATATTTTTAAAATAAAATATATTTTAACAAATTAAAAATAAAATAAAATATTATAAAAGATTTTATTCATTTATTTGAGAAAGAGAGTGAGCAAGAGAGAGAGAGAAGGAGCAGAGGAGGGGCAGAGGGAGAAGCAGACTCCCCACTGAGCAAGGAGCCCAACGTCGAGGGCCTCTATCCCCAGACTCCAGGATCATGACCTGAGCCGAAGGCAGACGCTTAACCAACTGAGCCACCCAGGCACCCTTATTTTATTTTTTTTAAAGATTGATTTATTTTAGAGAGAAAGAGAGAAAGAGCATGAGTGTGAGGGGCAGAGGGAGAGGGAGAGAGAATCTGAAACACACTCTGCACTGAGCACAGAGCCAGACCTGACCCGATCTCTCACACACACCAAGATCACTACCAGAGCCCAAACAAAGACCAGGATGCTCTACTGACTTTGCCGCCCAGGCGCCCCTGAATTGGGCATTTTAAATATATGAGTCGTATGTTACGCAAATTCTATCTCAATAAAGCTGTTAGCAAAAACAAACAAACAAACAAAAAACCCAACTAGATCTCTTTGCCCTGCTGGATACCTCCTGCCAGGAGGACATGGTCCATTATTATTCACTTCCTGTGCTTTCCCACCCCTGATCATGCATCTTCCAGCCCCTCTTTCTCTACCACATCTGCTTGGATATTTTCCTGTCCAAGAAAGGCCATGACACACTAGTGGGCTCCGTTTTGGGGCAATGGAAGGAAGTGGCTGGGGTCAGGCTCAGAGCCAGCCATGGATGAGACATCTCATCTGTGTCTGCCGGAGAGGTGACCCGAGCCCATTTTAGAGGCCGGGGTGATCGAAGCTGGCAACGCCAAGAGGGGGATTGTCAGTGCTGCTGCTGGCGGCGGGTGGAATGAGAAATCGCTGAGCATCTTGAGTAAGTCATGTCTACAAGTGCAGTGTTTCTTTTTATCCTCATGGCAGTCTGATATGATAAGATACTACCATCCCCACTGTAACTGAGGCTCAAAGAATTTAAATAACTGGGCCAAGGTCACATAGCTAGGAGAGGCAGAGGCCAGACTGGATCCCAGGTATACCATAGTTAACTGATCTTAAAATCCACCCCCCCAAGTCCCTGTCCTAGCAGGATTCAGGAACCTTTACACACGAATATCAGGGACCTGTAAACATGAAACGGGCTGTGCGAGCAAAAGGGCAGCTCCTCAGAGGCCAGAAGCCTCCCAACCCCACTCACACACTGTCCCAGGCCCAGAATCCCCAGAGTGAGTGTTTAGGGGTTTATTTCTCTCCCAGAAACACTGATGACAAGTTTCGGGGGAGACCTATGGCAGCTGCTACTGGGCTGGAAATGGAAATGCGCAGCGACAGCCCAGACAAGCACTCAGGGGGTGTCTGGAGCGAAGAAGCCACTACCAGGAAGTGAGGAGGAGTCCCCAGGAGCAAGCTGACCTGTGGAGCAGAGCGATCAAGGCCCGCAACATTGGCCTCAGGGCAGCAGCCTGTGAGGCGGCAGCCAAAACTTGGGCCTCACCTCCTCCTGTGGCCCTTAGGTTCCCCAGATGCCAAGGCGGCGGGTCTCGAAGAGCTTTGAGCTCCTTGCCTGTCAGTCCAGCTGGTCTGTCTGAGCGTCGAGGAACATCCCAGGCATGCAGCTGCAGTGATGCTCCCTCGGCTCTGAGGCCCTGGTCACAGACCCCCTCCCTCATCCCCTTCCTACACCACAGACCCTGTTAGGGGTTGAACTGCATCCCCTCAAAAGATATGTTGAAGTCTTAGCCTCCCAGCACCTGTGAATGTGATTTTATTTGGAGATAACGTCTTTGCAGGTTTAGTCAAGTTAAGAGAGTCAAGTCATTAGGGTGTGACCCAATCCAAACACTACGGGCGTCCTCATTAGAAGAGGAAAAGTCCTGTGAAGACAGAAACACAAAGCTGAGGAACACCATGAGCCATGACTGAGTCAGAGCTGCAAACCAAAGATCGCCTGAGGGCAGCAGAAAGTGGAAGAGGCAGGGCGAGATCCTTCTCTAGACACTTCAGAGGAAGCATGGCCCTCGCCATTATCTGGACTGCAGACTTCTGGCTTCCAGAGCTATGAGTCCATTTCTGTTTAATAAATCTCTGTTGTTGTCGCTCTTTTAAAGATTTTATTTATTTATTTATTTGACAGAGAGGGAGAGATCACAAGCAGGCAGAGAGGCAGGCAGAGAGAGAGGGGGAAGCAGGCTCTCCGCTGAGCAGAGAGCCCGATGCGGGGCTCGATCCCAGGACCCTGAGACCATGACCTGAGCCAAAGGCAGAGGCTTTTTAACCCACTGACCCACCCAGGCGGCCCAAATCTCTGTTGTTTTAAGCTACCACATTTCTAGGGCTTTGGTACAGCAGCCCTAAGAATCTGATACAGAACTCCAACATGCTCACACGCTCCCCCTACACCAGCCATTTCTCTGTTCCTCCACGGACACAACTCCTTCCCACCCTTTTAAACACGTGATGCTCTGTCAGAATGTTCTACACTGCCCTCCTCCCCACCACCCATGCCTTGCTCCTTCCAAACTCAGCTTAAATGGCATTTCCTCAGTAAAGTCTAGACTTGGGTACTCCAGGATCCCCTCAGAACAGCAACAGAAGTGTGCTCTCTGGAGCCCTCGCCGCATCTGTAGTTAATTCCTGGTGCGGTTGCCTAAGGCCCAGGGCTGTGCCCCACTGTGGGTGTCATGACAACAGGGCCTGGCCTAACACATTCACCAGCAATCCTATCCCCTCGGCCCTGAGGCAATGCTGGGATTTTTTCTTTTCACAGCATACTCCAAGCATGAAACAAACAATACACGTTCGGTCTTGGGAAAAGAAACCCAAGAGAACATAATGAGCAAACAGGGAAAAATATGCTAAAAATCACCTGCATTCCCACGGCATAGAGTAATCATTGTTGGCATTTTGACATACATGCTTCCAGACCTTTTTTCATGCAAGATGTATTTCTCAAAATGCGATTATACTGTTTAGGCTTGTAGGCTGCTTTTTTCCAGTGAGAAATGTATAAAAAGCATGTTTAAGAGTCAATAAATACAGGGGTGCCTGGGTGGCTCAGTTGGTTGGGCGTCCGACTCTTGGTTTTGGCCTGGGTCATGATGTCAGGGTTGTGGGATCCAGCCTGGTGTTGGGCTCTGTGCTGGGTGGGAAGTCTGCTGGAGATTCTCTCTCTCCCTCTCCCTCTGCCCCTTCCCCCCTAAAATAAACAAATCTTAAAAAACAAAAGGAGTCATTAATACAAAATTACCTCATCATTTTCGGTGGCTACGCAACTTTCTACTATAAGATGGATCACAATTTAGTCAACAAGGCCTCATGGTTGGGCATTTAGGTAACTTTCAGTTTTTCTCTGGTGTAAACAATACTGCTACGAACATCTGAAAAACAGGCATTTTTTGTGCCCTTGTCTGGTTCTTTCTTTCTTTCTTTCTTTTTTTTAAGATTTTATTTATTGGGGCGCCTGGGTGGCTCAGTGGGTTAAAGCCTCTGCCTTTGGCTCAGGTCGTGATCTCAGGGTCCCGGGATCGAGCCCCGCATCAGGCTCTCTGCTCAGTGGGGAGCCTGCTTCTCCCTCTCTCTCTGCCTGCCTCTCTGCCTACTTGTGATCTCTCTCTCCGTCAAATAAATAAATAAAATCTTAAAAAAAAAAAGATTTTATTTATTTATTTGACAGAGAGAGAGAGCATGAGCAGGAGAGGGAGAAGCAGGCTCTACGCTGAGAGGATCCCGACGCGGGACTTGATCCCAGAACTCTGGGATCATGACCTGAGCTGAAGGCAGATGCTTAAGGACGAAGCAGGCAACCGCGGTGCCCCCTGGGGGAGTGGGTCCTCCGTAGCCTGGAGGCCCTCCGCTGCTCTCGGCATAGCTGGCTCTTGGGGCTGGGAGGACTCTGCTCAGGCCTTCTTTTGGGCACTCTTGATTTTCTTTGGTTTTGAAGCAGCTGAGCCCTTGCTCACCTCAGGGGGCCCCTTTGGGAGCCACTTGTGGGGAAGAGGAGATGTAGGGGATTCCCCCATTTATAGGAAGTGATTTTCGCAAACGAGAGTTTTCAGGAGGCCTCCTTGTTCCTGGGAGGCTGGTGTCATCTATGAGCGCGTGTGTCGTCCACCTAGTTTCTGATTGTGATGCGGCGAAGGGTCCAGGCGAAGACTCTCTGGCCTGGGCCACAATGAACAGCTGTGGCTCTGTGGGGGCCATCCCAATCCCACTCTCCAGGACTGCCCCACCCTCAAATTAATTCAGCTTCTCAGTCTGCCAGAGAGCAGCCAGAGTTCATTGGCTCCCGGATCATCATACTCCCGGCCACCCCAGGGGAACCTGTAGGCATGAAACTTGGACCTGGTACCTTCCACCCCTTCTCGTGCAGTCAAGGCACAGAGCAAGCCATTCAGCACACTGAGCCTGAGACGGTTCCCCTGAAAAATGGGGAATAATACTCTAGCTACCTTCCAGAGTGGCTCGGTGGATTAAGTAAAATACCATGGGTAACACTTAGCATCCTATCTGGAACATGGTAAACCCTTTATGATGGTGATTGACGGTGAGGTCCCACGTGACTGCTATTTTGGCTAGAATCACAGGGTTCTCTCTGAGAAGTCAGAGGCGTGGCTACTTCCCGTGGAGAGCCAAAGCCCCACTCCCCTGAAGGCTCTCGGCTGCTGCTGCTTAGCCTTTTACCCGAAAGGCTGCTGTTACAGGAAATAGCTTTCATTCTCCCTTCCTCCTTCCTGATATCACAGTCTCCAGAAAAAGAGGATCTGCGTCCAGACCAAGATAAAACTCAGGCAGGTCAGTATGGTGTAGCGCGTGTGCTGCCTTGCTCTGGGAGCATGTGGAGCCCTGCCTGGGTGCTGGAGAGTCTGTCTGATCATGCGGGCTTTAGGTGTTCAGGGTTGTGGCTGCCGGGGACGGTGAGGGGGAGCAAAGGGCAAGGGAACGAGGGCCTCCCCAAGCTTCCCTCCCCATACCAAGACTGGAGCATGGCTCATCAGGGTCCTTCCTCCCTTCCCGGGGAGCAGGAAATACCCTCCTCTCCTGACCTGTGGTCTGGTGAGATGCCAGGGCTGGAGTGTTACAGAACAAGTTTTGATTGTTTTTTAACGTCTCGTTTTCAGGCTGTACCCAGAGAGGCTGACCTCGGTCGCTGGGAGCCATTGCACTAGACCTTCTCTCCCTGTCATCTTCCAGAAACAATCTGCAGTCTCAGAGGTAGAGGGTAGGTAGGACCGGGAGCAGTGGAGCATAGGCTCCAAGGCTGAGGCTCCCAGAGGCCCAGAGATGGGCGGCAGCCTTCCGACTGTCCTGCCTGCAGCCCCGGACTGGGGTGTCACCTTTGCTGACTAATGCCTTCCCTGGGCTGGATTCGGGGAAGAGGGAAGCCCAGGTTCCCAATAGTCCCTAGGTGGGTGGCACCTCACAGGACATTTTCAGGTCTGCGTCTGGGACTGTCACTGTTTTCTTCCTTCACTACACCTGTGGTCTTCCTGGGGTTGGGTAGGGTGTGTATGTGTGCGTGCACCCACTTCTCCCCCTGCTTCCTTTTCAACAAATCTCTCCGGGACGGGAGCGCCGGGATGCTCTAGGCCCAGCCTGTCCCTTATAGGCATCTCCGACAGCAGCTTCTGACCCTGGCTGGGCACCAGGAGGAGAGAGCTGTCCCGCAGGGGTAGGAGAGTGGGAGGATAACAACCATGGGTTTCTTGGTACCCACAGATGCCCCAATCTAGCCTGCACCCAGCCATCCCGCGGCCCAGGGGGACCAGGGCCCAGAAGGCAGCCCTCGTCCTGTTGGCCGTCTGCCTGGCAGCCCTTTGGGGGCTGGGGGAGCTACCAGAACAAATTCTCCAATGGCTGGTGCTCCACCTGGCCTCCCTGCAGCTGGGACTGCTCTTCAAGGGGGTCTGTCATCTGACTGAGGAGCTGTGCCACCTCCACTCCAGGTGACTCCATTACCCATGGTGACTGGGTCCCCCATACGTTTTGCTCT
Organism: Potos flavus; assembly: GCA_028534135.1. Taxonomy (NCBI): domain Eukaryota; kingdom Metazoa; phylum Chordata; class Mammalia; order Carnivora; family Procyonidae; genus Potos; species Potos flavus. Next base: position 26,476,828 of record CM052895.1, read on the forward strand.
CTTGACCCCCAGCCCTGCCCCTCCTTGAATCTCCCTGGCCGAGCTGGGCAGCAGTCCGGAGCTTGCCTGTCCCCTGCAGGTACCGGGGCAGCTACTGGCGAGCTATGCGGGCTTGCCTGGGCTGCCCCATTCGCTGTGGGGCCCTGCTGCTGCTGTCTTGCTATTTCCATGGCTCCCTTCCCAACACGGTTGGCCTGCCCTTCACTTGGATGCTCGCCCACCTGGGCCTCTCGCAGGCACTGAACATCCTCCTGGAGCTCCAGGTGAGACACAGAGGGAGGTGGAGGTTGTAGCCAAGTGGAGGCAGCAGCTAGTAGGTCCTACTCTGAGCTCAGTAGTGGGGGTGGGGCTAGTTTAGAGGTTGGTCCTTAGAGTAGAGCATGTAATGTCCCACAACAGTGGCAGAGAAGGGAGCAAGTTGGCAGCTGGTCAGGAAACCTTCTTAAGGAGGAGGAGGACTCTGGTTATCCTTCCTGGAGGCTCCCCAGCCCCACCCTGTCGTCTACAGGGCCTAGCCCCTGCTGAGGTCTCTGCAGTCTGTGAAAAAAGGAACTTCAACGTGGCCCATGGGCTGGCATGGTCGTATTACATTGGGTACCTGCGGCTGATCCTGCCAGGTGAGCCATTCTCGATGCCTCTACATCTAGATCTTTAAGACAGACAATAAGACATAAAACCTGCTGTATTTTTCAAAGAATTTTTGTTCCTAAGGAATCATCTGATTCCCAAAGCAATTCTGCAGGCATGAAGGATGTTATTATGCCTGGTTTACAGAGAGGAAAGTGACTTCTCTCAGGTTAACCATGAGTTCTTCCAATGAATATTTACTGCATGCTCTGGGGCCTTTGTGTGCATTTTTGCTTTTAATTCATACCGTGTGGGCAAGGGATAATCATCATCCCTGTTTTAAAGATAAGAAAATCGTGGCTCTAGGAGGTGAAGTCACTTCTCCAAAGTCACACAGCTTAGTGAGTGGAGGAGATGGGATTTGAACCCAGGTTTGTCCAGAGCCTGGATCCTTGACCACTCTACTACAAGCCCATGTGTCGTGTCTCATTTCTTCTGACTTGCTGGCTGAGGCCGTGGTTCTCCCATATCTCATTGCTCTCTGCCCTTGTCACCAGAGCCTCTGCTAGGAAACAGGTCTGGAGCAAGAGGCCAGACCCCGTGCATCTGGGAGTGCTGGGAATGTCATCTTCCAGGGCTCTTCCTGCCTCTCAGAGCCCTAAAAGCTGCAGTGGGAAGGAGCGGGGCGAGCAGAGAAATCTGGACAAAGGACAATTGAGGGGAGAGAGAGGTGGGGGGAGTAGAGGGAGGGGCAGGAGGGTTCCTGAAGGCTCTGTCCCCTCCTGGCTCAGGCACAATGCAAGTGGACTGGACCCTTGGTTCTCTTGCGCTCACACATTGAGGGAACCAATGACCTGGGAGATAGGGTTGTGGGAATGACTTCTTGGGCCTCTCCGCCCCAGGGCTCCCAGCCCGGATAAGCATGTACAATCAGCGGCACACCAACATGCTCCGAGGCGCGGGGAGCCATCGGCTGCACATCCTCTTCCCTCTGGACTGTGCGGTGCCTGACAACCTGAGTGTGGCCGACCCCAACATTCGCTTCCTGTGTGAGCTGCCACAGCAAAGTGCTGACCGTGCTGGCATCAAGGGCCGGGTTTACACCAACAGCGTCTATGAGCTTCTGGAAAATGGGCAACCGGTGAGCATTCGGGGAGGAGGGTGCTGCTAAGGAGGAGCCCGGCCCAGAGCACCAGAATTCCGACCCCGGGCCAAGCACTGATAAAAATCCATTGCCCTTCTCTGAGCCTTCATTTCCCGAGTTGGTCCCAGGGCTGGGCAGGATTCCATTCTGAGTGACGATAGCGACCAGTAACAGTCATCTGACTGCCTCGTCTAACCCTCGCTACCAACTGTGGGGTGACGACTGTTATGAGCCCCACTTCACAGATGAGGAAACTGAGACTCAGAGAACGAGCAAGATATGGGATGATTTCAACCTGACAAACCACGCACTTGACAATAAAGTTGCCCGAGACGAAGGTGTAAGAATGTCTGTAAGATCTCACATGGGTTGGAGGAAGCCCAGACCAGGGTTGAACCCCAGAGCCCAGCCCCCACATTTGATTTCCCACTGGAGCAGTAGACAGCAGGGTGACTCAGTGGGCCTTTCCCCGGGATCCGAGAAGGGGGATCTGTAGAGGGCAAATTTAGCACAGTCCTGGTCCTGATTTTAGGAGCAAAGGCCACCAGACACTGTGGATCCCATCAGGGCAGCCTCCTCCCAGAACTCCATCTCTACAGGCTGAAGAAGTGGGGCCCCAGCAGCGGCACCAGGGTCCAGAGTCTGTCTGTCTGGGCCCTGGCTGAGTCTTGCCTCCGTCTCACCTCCCCTAGGCGGGCATCTGTGTCCTGGAGTATGCCACCCCCTTGCAGACCCTTTTCGCCATGTCACAGGACGGCCGAGCTGGCTTTAGCAGGGAGGATCGGCTTGAGCAGGCCAAACTCTTCTGCCGGATACTTGAAGACATCCTGGCAGATGCCCCTGAATCACAGAACAACTGCCGCCTCATCGTCTACCAGGGTGAGGGCTTGACAGGCTATCGGGCGGGAAGAGGCAGGTGTCCCGAGGGGTTAGAAGGAGCTAGAGCGGCACCATGCTCTGGGCCTTCCCAAGTGGTCCAGGCATCCAAGCCCGGCCCCTTCCTGCCGGGGGAGAGGTCCTACCTCTCCACCTAGGGCACTCAGTTGCTTTCTGAGTATCTGGCTACAGGTCCTGGGTGGAGTGTGAAGAGGAGGGCTCCAGGAGCCCCTGACTTCATCTAGGAATGCCAGAAGAAGCAGAAGGGCCCCAGGCCCGGGACATAGAGACCGGGGCTGCAGGTCTCTGCTCTCTCTGAGCCCCATCTCTACGACCGAGAAGGCGGAATTCTGTTAGCTCTGAAACCACTGCTAGTCCAGAATTCCAGGAAACACTAGCCCCAGGGGCCAGGGGTGGGGAGGGACACAGGGAGGTGAGGGAGAGGGAGGGCTGGAGGATCTGCCCTGCAAGTCTCTGGGCATATTCAAGTGAGAACAGAAGAGGTGCTCACTGCACTCCCCTCCCACCTTCCCCATCCTTGTTCCAGAACCTGCAGAGGGAAGCGGCTTCTCTCTGTCGCAGGAGATTCTCCAGCACTTGCGGCAGGAGGAAAGGGAGGTCACTATGGGCAGCCCGGACACCTCGATTGTACCCAGGTCCTCCGTGCTGTCCCAGGAGCCCAAGCTCCTCATCAGTGGCTTGGAACAGCCTCTCCCACTCCGCACGGATGTCTTCTGATGCTCAGGGTTTGCTGGCCTGAACCCCAGTGCTCCCCAAGACTCTGGATCCCCAATACTGTGGATTGAAGGGCTTTCTTCAGCAGCTGAATGCCCAGCAGAACCATTTCCTCCCACACGGAGCCTCTCAGAGAAGGTCCCTGAACTTAACATTTCAAGATGAATCCTATGACCTTGGGCAAGTTGTTTTACCTCTCTGAACCTCAGGGTCCTCATCTGTGAAATGGGATTATAATCACTGTCCTACCTACCTCACAGGGTTGTTGTGAGGATTATGACTGTATGGAATATTTCTGTAAACTCTAAATGCCAGGTAAACATAAGGGATGTGTCAGGTGCCTTCCATGGGACCTCCAGACTGACTCTCTTGCCCTCTCTGCTTCCTCTGCCCCAGGATGGCATCAACAGGCCCCCTTGCTCTCTGAATTCTGGTCCTGTTCAGTCCACGGGAAGCCCCAGTAGGAGAACAGAGAGAAAGAGGTGGGTGAGGTTGGGGTAGTTACTCCCCCAGATCCCTCCCTGCAGTACCACGGTCACTGTGAGCTCTCTGCATCTCCGACCCCGGGTTCCATTATCTGCCCCTTCCCCGTGCTGCTCAGACCTAGCGATAGTCCTGGTTTCCTACTAATGTCCCCTCTGGAGCACTCACTCTCACTTGTGGTTTCCTTATACTTGCCCTTTCTGAACAGCCCCCTTTCTTTTTTTAAATTTTTTTTTCTTTAGAGAGTGCATACATGGGTGTATGTGGGGGAGGGTGGGGGGGAAGGGGCAGAAGGAGAAGGAGAGAGAGACTCTCAAGCAGGCTCCAAGCTCATCATGGAACCTGATGCAGGGTTCGATCTCACAACCCTAAGATCATGACCGGAGCTGAAATCAAGAGTCAGATGCTCAACTGACTGAGCCACCCAGGTGTCCCTAAACAGCCCCCTTTTCAGCACTCCTCAGATGACCTATTTGAGTGTGCCATCTTTCTCCGGCTGGACTCTGACTGACACAAGCGATCCGAAATGTCCAAATCCACTTGCACAGACATACTTCCTTAGACCCCTCCTTATTCTGGGACAGGGCAGCGTGGCGGTGGGCATGCTTTCACTGCAGACAGAGCCCGGGAGTCAGGCTGAGGGCATAGAGTGTAGCACGCCCCATGCTCTCTGCATGCCCTTTCAGGGCCCTTGTCTCTAGTGAGAGGCTGGGGAATATGGAGCGGCCTGAGCCGGCATGCCAATGCCATGAGGGGCACGCAGCCGCGTCCAGGGCAAGGGGCTACTCAAAGGAGCAGGGGCCACTGGATGAATGTCCCCGGATGACAGAGCCTGCAAAGGGATAAGGGGGAGGAGGAGAAGAGAGTTCGTGTGAGGAGATAGGATATACTCTGGGAGACCGTGGACAACACAGCCAGGCACCTGCTGTGTCTTACGCCATCACTGTTAGAACCGAACCATTACAACACTGTAGTGGCAAACCTCCCCTATCTGGGAGGGCAGGCAGCCCATTTCTACCAGTTCCTTCTGTTCTACCCATGGCTTGTTCCCTACCTCCCACCTCTGGTTTGGTTTTGTTTCATTTTGTTTTAATTTTTTTAAAATAATCTCTACACCCAACATGTGGCTTGAACTCACAACCCCGAGATCAAGAGTTGGATGCTCTATTGACTGAGCCAGCCAGGAACCCCTCACCTCTGTTTTTATCACAAATGCTCAATACGAATTTCTGCGTTACAGCATCACTGTGGACATGGGCTCAACGGACAGACACACACACATTTGCCAGAAGGAACCAACTCAACTGCTCCCAAGGATGCCAGAGCCTGAGGAGGAAAGGGGGACACAATCTCCTCTTCTTCACAGCAGTCCCAGCCATCCTGCCTCCAAGGCCTGAGACTCCTCCAACATTACATCAATCATTCCTGTCCCTAGAAACCAGGGCAGAATCAAGGGTCTTTCCAAAATGACCTGCCCCCACCCATACAGCCCCCAACTCGGTGCTTAGGCCTTGGAGTCTGAGAGCTCAGGTCCAAATCCTGACTTCACCACTTGGCACCCGTGTCCACCTGGGGATCTGGATATCCTCCACTGTAACGTGGGGAGAACAGGGGTTCCTTCTCCCAAGGTTGTCACGGGGAGTGAACGGTAGGATATCCGCAGGTCCTTGGATGAGCCGGATGCCCGGCACAGAGCTGGACCACAAAGGAGGCAGGCCAGTCCTCTGTGCACATTACAATCTCCACCTCTGTTTCTCTGCACTGTCTGCCATCCTCGCCTTCCTGACTGGGCCGGGGTCTCACCAAGGCCAGTACCAGGGTGCGTCTGCTGTCCTCAGGTATTCCCCAGGGCAAAGAACCCAGAAGCCCCTCCATAAATGCCTATCTGCGCGTTCTCAACCGCACAGCACTGAGGTACGGAGAGAGGGTGCCTTTCCAGAGAGCCACCCAGAGGCTCAGCTCTGCCTTCCCACATCTTACCAACCTCCACGCCCATCACCCCCTGCAAATCCCTCTCCTCACTCCTTCTTTGCCTTAGACAAGCTGCACAGAGCTCCTTTTCCGTTCTTGTTTTCCCACCAGCTGGAAGGTTCTGGATTTGGGACATGTCATGGGATAAATTTTAGGCTGGCTCCAACTGGCGCATACACACAAAAAGGGGCAGGTAATGAGAGCCCCTGAATTTCCCCCACCCCATCTTGGGAAGGCAAGACAAAGTCTTGCCCCAACATAGTAGGAGGCATTCAAAAGCCAAGTGGGGAGCTATAATTGGTGTTTGGGGTTTTACAAGGGCCTCGGAAGTTGTTGAGGAGGCATAGGCCCCAAGAGCCAAAGGGTTATCTTCTGATCGGTGAAGAGCAACAGATTTTCCTTCTTTTCCTGAGTACCAGAGAAGGCAGACGGCTAGGTTCTTTGCCTCGGCTCTCCCTGACTAGCTGTCACAGGACCTGGGGGCGCTGGGGGCAGGACCTCTACAGGGAGACTCTGAGATCCCTGCACTGGGGTGGGGTGGGTGGGGGAATCTTGCAAGCGGGACTCATACCGACACCAAAAGCAAAGGAGATTAGGGGTGAGAGGTGAGGGTAAGGACTTGGTAAAGGAGGGTCAGGGATCTGATGGTCCCTGAAAAGCAGGGAGTAGCTTTGTAAGGGCGGCTTTGGGCCCTGGTAATGCTCACAGGAGCCCAGTTTCCAGGCAAAGCCCTCAAGCTTCTTTTATTTCTCCTGTCCACATCAGCGCTTTCTCTATAAATATTCTGCCGAGAGAACAGCTCCAGCTGAGTCCATGTGTGCGTTTCTAAAGCTCTGATGTCCAGGCCCCAAGTTGCTTTTGCCCTAATTCTCTGTCCGGTTTCTTGTTGTGAGCCAGGTCAGTCCAACTTTTCAAAGTGCCCCTCCTACAGACATGTGACTTCATCAACGCTGAGCCTAGGCCCATCTGGCACAGGGCAGGAGCCAGGGACAGGAGGTTCCCGCCAGGCATCTCCATGAGCCTCCTGGGGGCCCAGCACTCGCCAGCGGATGAGGTAGATGCCGCCTTCCGGCTCTGGGGATGGTGGCTCTGTGGGGAGAGTGGCACGGCCCTGGTGTAGTCTTGGCCCAAAGTGGACTGCCACCACGATACAGACGGCCAGCAGGACAAAGGCAGCAACAATGATGGTGAGCAGGGGGAGCCCATCCCCTCGCAGGGGTTCCCAGGCCCCACTCAGCACCTCTGGGAGTTGCCTCTGGGGCTCCTGCCCCGCCGAGCCGTTCACAGCTGCGGAAGGCCAGAGATGGTGGCCAGCCTGGTAGGGGAGTGGCAGAGAGAGAGGGTGACATGGGCCTGTGCACACAGAAAAAGAGCCAGATGGAGAGACAGACACTCAAAAGGAACTGAGAGACAGACAGATAGACAGAGAGCCTTAGGGAGAGAAACATAGACAAAGAAAGAGAGAGAGTGAAGACACGGAGAGACAGAGAAACATACAGATAAACACATGCGTAGCAAAAAACTCCACAATGACTCCCCCCCAAAAAATCCACACGTAGGAAGAGAGAGAATAAAAGAAAAAGATGTGGGGGGTTGGTCGGGGGATACAGAGAAAAAGAGAAAAACACAAAGCCAAGAAGACCAAGAAAAAGAGAGACATAAAGAAAGAACCAGGAATGAAATAGATGCAGAGAGACAGAGAAAGAGAAAAAAGAAACCGAGATAGGGAGACAAAGTCATTCAGAAAGGGATGGAGAGGGGCTTCCTTACAGTCTGGTATGTAGAGTGAGGCTCCCCAAGTCCATCCCCTCCCCCTGCTCTGTCTACCCAGGCCTCCAGTAAAATTCCTCAATAGATTATATGTCCTAGGTCAGCAATCTGAGCCCACGAGGGGCTGCTGTCCCACGGCCCAGGCACTGAGCAGCCGATCTTCAAGTCCTGGGAAAAGGGAGTCATTGTGTCGAGCATCTTAGGTTCCCGCTCCCTTCAACTCACACAGAAGGCAGAGGGTGGTACCCTGGGGGAGGGTGAAAGGAAAATGCTTGGGGTGAAGCAAAGGAGATACCTCATCCCATAACATAGGATCTTCTTAGGGGTCTCAGGATCTGGACTTGGAGGGGAGGGGATGCCCAGTGTGGATTCCTGGCTGGATTGAGGAGAACCCATGCCAGCCTCTGTCTCTTTCAGGGTCCCAGCCAGAAGCTGGGGGGTAATGTCTGTCTGTCTCAGCTCTGCTAACTGTTGAGGAGGGATGGGATGGATTACCATGAAGGTAGCAAACCTCCAAACAATAAATGCCAGAGCCGGCTGATGAAGTCACCACAAGCTCAAGAAAACTTCTCTCCCTAGCCTCTCTCCCCTTCCCCCACTGGACCCTCAGGGGCCCCCTCCCCTCCCTTCTGGGGAGTGGAGCCTCTCCCCTAAATGTGGAGCCATCAGTCTGGCCCTCCCCCAAGAGATGGCAATCAGGGTCCAGGGAAGGCTATCCAGAACACACTCTGTTTAGTTTCTCAGTCACACTGTCATCCCCAACACTGTCCCTTTGTATGTAGAAAGCCCAATACCCACCCCCAGTTAAAAGTCTAAGGCTCTCTGGGGCCCAGGCCACAGAGCTCCCAGGGCAGGGGAGGGAGGGGGGAAGCAGCTCCGGATGTACTGGGGGAAAAGGGAAGTTCAGGCTGGGGAAAGGGTGGGGGTCCCTGCAGGGAGACAGGCAGCCTAGCTGGAGGGGTTGAGCCAAAAGTCTACCTGGTGCATTGTCCGCCTGGTGCAAGCCTCCGCGGGGACTGGTGGCCAGCCCTGCGAAAAGCCTGCCGCCCCAGCTTGGCCCCTACCCGGAGCTGCCACGTCTATGGGGCTTACCGGGTACACACACCCTCTGCACACACACTCTCAACGTCTCTCCTGCGCTTTCACTTCCGTGAATACTGGGACTCCCCTGGGCCCAGCCCTTCCTTAACTGTGATCTGACCTTGATTTTGGCACCTCCTTTAATGCTCTCTGGTAGCTTCAGCAGCCTGGGTCTGCCTGCCTACCCCTCCTCCAGCAGGTCCCAGACACCTTGCCAGCACCTCCACCCCGCCCTGCTCCCCACCGTGACATGCCCACTCCCCACCTCAACTGATTTCCTGATGGTACTGTTTCTTTGATTTTTTTTTAATGCAATATCTCAAACACACTGGAAAGTGTACACTATAATATACTAAATCTCTTTGGCCCAACCACCAGCTCTGTCCATCCTAACAGTTCGTCATGTTTATTTAAAAAAAAAAAAATTTTTTTTTTTAGATTTTATTTATTTATTTGACACAGAGAGAGATCACAAGCAGGCAGAGAGGCAGGCAGAGAGAGAGGGGGAAGCAGGCTCCCTGCTAAGCAGAGAGCCCGATGCGGGGCTCGATCCCAGGACCCTGAGATCATGACCCAAGCTGAAGGCAGAGGCTTTAACCCACTGAGCCACCCAGGCGCCCTATTCCAAAATTTTTAAGAACTGAAATATTACAAATAAAAAAGAAGCCCCACTTCTTGGCCTCTTCCCTCTATGGGTAACCATGTTGTTGAATTTGATGTTTATGATTCCTGTGCAAGGTATTTCTTTTTTCTCTTTGGATTTCATCTTCTTTGGTTTTCACAAATATGAATTCTACATATCGCTTTGCATTTGTCTGAATGTAACTTCATTTTGAGAATGTGTGGGCTTCAATGTGTCCAAGTCACGAAAAGTGCCCACCAGGGACACCTGGCTGGCTCTGTCCAAACAGCAAGCAGCCCTTGATCTCAGGGTTGTAGCCCCACGTTGGGTATAGAGATTACTTAAAAATAAAACCTTTAAAAAAAAGTGCCCACCAGTTTCTCCTCTATCTGGAGAGTTCATAAAGGATAATTTTTGGTCTCGACTAACTCCATGAAAGCAGCCACACTTCATTCTGTCCCTTGCTGTGCTTGCACCACCTCCATTCCAGTCTGGAGACCAAGAGACCCCTGGGAACTCCCATCACCCAGTGGTTTGATCTCGGGAGGCAAGATGGCGCCTCCTAATTCCTTGTCCTTCAGCCAAGCTGCTCCACACTCCAGCATTCAGAGACCTCACTCAGAGCTGCCAGCTCACTGAAGCCCAGGTCACTGGGCTGCTAGCCTGACCCGCCAACTGAGTGAGTCCAGTGGCTGGCTGGCCTGGAAGCCAGCTAGGAGGCTAACCCCCTACCAGTGCCTCCGAGGCTCTGGATGTCCCATGTTGGTTCACTTAGCCGTCAGCCTGAGGGAATACGGGCTCTGCCACAGTCCAGAGCTTCAGCCTCTGCTCTTTGGTTCCTGCCCCCTTAAGACACATGTCCCATTGCTCTCATAGGCACCACCACTGAGGCTCCAGTCCCTGAGTCCAAAACCCCAATTCCTGATCCTGCTGAGGACTCATCTCCCCTTTCCCTCCCTCATCAGTCTTGGATCTACTTCCTAAAAGGCCTCGGAAAGGATAAGGAGGTGGAACTTTTGGGACTAGACGATTGTTTCAGCCTTCCTTTACTTGTCCATCTCCGTGCTCACTGTAGGGAGCTGCCCTTCCCCCATTTCCACCATCTAAACTTTAACCATCCTTTACGGCTTAGTTCAAGCGTCACCTCTGCCAGGAATATAGTGTTCAGCCCACTCTACTGAGGTAGTTTTCTTTCTTTTCCTTCAACCCTACACCAGTATGCTTCTTCCCTCGCCCCTGACATTAGTCACACTTTGATACACAGGTGTGTGGACACTCATTTTTCCTCCTAGCCTCTGAACCCCATTAGGGCATTTCTGTCTGTGTCCCAGAGTCCGTCACAGTGCCTGGTACTACACAGCAGGTGCTGGACAAAGGTTGCCGAATAGAATTGGAAACTGGAAGCATCCTCCCACCCCCATCCTGTCCTAAGTCCTGGAGTTTTGTAAGCTGTCACCTTTCACCTGTGGGGACGGCACTTCCGAGCTATGACAGGTGTTCAGTGACTTACTCTCTCTGTCTCTTTTTGGCTTTGTGTTGTAATGGAACCTCTTAGGTAGGTTCCGGTTCGAAAATGATCAAGAATCTGCTCTTAAAAAAAAAAAAAAAAGAATCTGCTCTGATTTCAGAGAAGAAAAGCCCTGGCTTTCAATGTTTGAGCACTGGAACCACAAATAAGAAGACTCTGGGGTCCTCCCACCGTCACCCCTCTGGGCTGGAGGCCCCTGACTCAGTTCCATACACCGGGGTCACTTCCTCTTTTCCAGCTCCCCGGGAAGGTGGACGTGGCCCTCTTGCCTAATGGAAGCAAGGAGCAGCCCTTCCTCCCTCCTTCTGTCCTCACTGAAGGAAGCCATGGTTAGGAGCCTGCTGCCGAAGCTGAAGGAGAGGGACTTGTGTGGACGTTCTGAGCAGGCCAGCAGGAGGTTGCTAGGATAGGGGACATCTGGGACCTGGCTGCCTTTTGGGGCTCATCTTAAGTTCTGCGTCACTGGAAGTAGGCCCAGAGCAAGGGCTACCCATCTCAACCGCATCCGATTTCCCAGCTTCTTATTAAAAGCTATAGGTCTCTAACGGGTGTCAGATTTCTTTGTGCGGTAATGAAAACGTTCTAAAATTGATCATGGTGCTGGTTGCACAAATCTCTGGATAATACTAAAAGCCACAGAATTGTACCGTTTAAATGGGTAAATTGTATAGTATGCGTCTTAGTGTGGTCAGGTTGCTCTACCAAAATGCCATAAACTGGGTGGCTTATAAACAACAGAAATTTATTTCCCACAGTCCTGGAGGCTGGGAAGTTCAAGATCAAGATGACAACAGATTTAGCGCCAGGCAAGAGCCCACTTCCTGATTCACAGACGGTGCTTTCTCACTGTGTCCTCACATGGCTCAGAGGGGCAAGCTAGCTCTCTGCAGGCTCCTTTATAAGGGCACGCATCCTGTTCAGGAAGGCTCCACCCTTATGACCTAATCCTCTCCCAAAGGCCCCACCTCCTAATACCATCACCTTGGAAGTTAGGATTTTAATATGAATTTTGAGGGAACACAGACCTTCAGCCTTTAGCGGTATGTGAATTATATATCAATAAAGCTCTTAAAAAACCACAATAGGTGCACCTGGGTGGTTCAGTGGGTTGAGCATCTGACTCTTGGTTTCAGCTCAGGTCATGATCTCAGTGTCCTCGGATCCAGCCCCATGTCGGACTCCGCACTTATTGTGGAATCTGCTTGTCCCTCTCCCTCCCCCTCTGCTCCTCCCTTCACTCTCTCTCTTTGTCTTTCTGTCTCTCTCTCAAATAAATAGAATCTTAAAAAAGTAATTGAAAAAGAAAATAAAAAACACAATAAAAAAACTCCGTATCTACTAGAACAGCTAAAACAATCACAATAACAACGTGATAAGCCTATAGCTGTCAACAGCAGTATCGGTCATAAAAAGAAAAACCAGAAGCACCTTAAACGTTTAAAAACAGGGAAGTGGTTAAACAGACCACAGAACAGTAAACATGCTGCCATTAAAAATGATCACAGTGAGGGGCGCCTGGGTGGCTCAGTGGGTTGAGCGTCTGACTTGGTTTCGGCTCAGGTCATGATCTTGGGGTCATGGGCTCGAGCTCTGCATTCAGCGTGAAGTCAGCCAGTCTCTCCCTCCCTCCTCCCACGCCCCACGCGCACACTCTCTCTCAAAAAAAAAAAAAATAGATACAATCTGAAAAAAAAAAAATACGATCATGATGAAGACTGTGAGCCAGCAGAAAATGCTTATGATTTGAAAATAAAGGGAAAGTTCTTCCTTCTCTTGTTTTCCCTTTACTTCTGGAATAATTCAGTCCCCAAGGTGAGGCAGAACAAGTTAGCAATGTGCCCGTGGAGGTGGGAGGGAATAACAGAGAAGGGTGTCAGAGCCCAGGAGGAGTGAGGAAGGGCCCAGAGTGAAAGGCCAGAGCCTGAGTAGAAGGTATCCGAGGGGAGGGTGGCGCTGAGATGGGAGGTTAGTTATGAGGGGAGTGATCAAATAAGCTCAGGGAGAGCCGGATTTAAGAGAAGGGCCTTGGAAGGGCGCCTGGGTGGTTCAGTTGGTTAAGCCTCCAACTCTTGATTTTGTCTCAGGTCATGATCTCAGGGTCATGGGATCGAGCCCTGCATGGGGCTCTGCACTCAGCACAAAGTCTGCTTGTCCCTCTCCCTCTGCGCCTCTGCCCACCCCCCACTCTCTAAGATAAATAAATAAAAGATTTTTTAAAATCTTAAAAAAAGAGATAGAGAGAAGGGCCTTGGAGAAACTACCCCCAAGTAGCAATGAGCACACCCACTGCCTGGATCTCAGTTTCTAAATACCATTTGTCACTAAAAGGAACTAGGGCTCCTTGGAGAAACAGCCAATCCCAAGGTTGGCCACAGGATGACCATGGAGCATCTTGTTATTCCAGAAAGTAAGAAAGCGCTCAAAGAATGATGAAACCATGTCAAACCATTGATAATCAAAACCATGTCAATGATGAAACAAAAGCCAGCTTGAAGGGACCCCCAGTGACCAAAATGAGGACAATTTGTGCATCAATATAATAAATGATTGTAATATGTAGTATTTACATAATTCAAAGTACTTATTTACAAGTAAGTACTTAATTACAAAGGTGAAAGAGGAACTTTAAAGTAGGGGAAAGCTAGCCATAGTAGCTGAACGGTAGCCCCCTTCCCCCAAAATACATCCGTATCTTAGTCCCCAGGACCTGGGAATACTACCTTCCATGGAAAAACAGTCTTCGCAGATGTAACTAAGTTAAGGATTTGGGATGAGGAGGTCGTCCTAGATTATCCAGATGGTCACGAGATTCAACGACAAGTGTCCTTGTAAGAGACACACAAAGGAGAAGGTGATGTGAAGCAGAGGCAGAGACTGAAGTGATGTGGCCACAAGCCAAGGAGTGTCCAACAGCCGCTGGAAGCTGGAAGAGGCAAGGGACAGATACTCCCCTAGAGCCCTGGGAGGGAACGCAGCCCTGCCAACATGAAGAACTGTTCAGAATAACCAGAGGGGCACCTGGCTGGCTCCGTCAGGGGAGCAAGCAACTCTTGATCTCGGGCTTCTAAGGTGGAGCCCCACGTTGGTTGTAGAGATTACTTAAAAATAAAACCTTGGGGCGCTTGGGTGGCTCAGTGGGTTAAAGCCTCTGCCTTTGGCTCGGATCATGATCTCAGGGTCCTGGGATCGAGCTCCACATCGGGCTCCCTGCTCGGTGGGAAGCCTGCGTCTCCCTCTCCCACTTCTCCTGCTTGTGTTCCCTCTCTTGCTGTGTCTCTCTCTGTCAAATAAATAAACAATAAATAAACAAAATAAAATCTAAAATAAATAAATAAATAAATAAATAAAACCTTAAAAAAAAAAAGGAAGAAGAAGAACAATGTTTGTAAGGCCTCCCTGAAAGATGCTGGGCGTCCCATCTGCATTGGGAGCCCCGAAGAGGGAGAGGAAAGGGAAGCATTCTACCGAGCATGGGTGGCTGATGGGTTGAGCTTTGGGGCTCAGTCATGGGCGAGGGGGACCTGGTCTGAAACAGTATGGGGAGGGACTGGAGTTCAACTCCAGGAAAACCCCAAAAGCTTCCAGACGGCGTGTGGATGGACCTGATGGGCCCTCAGAGGGGAAGAGAGGCAGCCTGGAGCCTCGTGGCCATCACTGATCTTTGTCGAAAGGCTCTGGAGGACAGACCCCGCAGTGGCTCTAGCCGAGGCCGGGCAGAGCCCTGGGCACGGTCACGGCTGCTCCAGCCTTACATCCTCATCTGGGCCTGCTGGGCTGAGCACGGCCCCTGGAGCCAGTCCCAATCTGTTTCCTTCTATTCTTTGACAGGAAGCTCCTGGAGAGCCAACCCCCACCCCACACCCCGCCCCAGCACTCCCTCTCTCTTCTCCACTATGGACAGAGCCACCGTGGAGCGGCTGCCTGCCCGCCACAGACCCCGCTGACATGGGCCCCGTCAGAGCCCCGCGGCTGTGCTGGGCCATCCTTGGCGTCCTCCTTCTCCAAGGTAAGAGGCACTCGCCCCTCCGCTCCGGCAACTCCTCTCCCACAGCTGGCAGTCCTGGGCGCCTGTCTGTCCTTCACCACAGACCAAGGCACATGCTCTCCATCCAGGCCCGTGCCCAAGGGAAATTCCAGAGCCTTCTCATGAAGGGAACCAGTCGAATTAGGGGGGCGGGGGTCATTACTGAGCGAAGGTAAAGTCGAGGTATGGTGAAACCCTTTTGTGGGAAAATTTCCAGGGTGAACTGGGGCCCCCACGGAGGCTGGCCTCCTGAAATGTGGGGAAGTGACTCTCTTGGTGTGAGACTGAGGCCAGAAAGCTCCTTCCAGAGTGTTCTAGCACACAGTTGTCTGCACCTCGGGCTTTACAGGTGATCCTTACTCTTCTTTCATATGAGGAGTAACAACCTGGGAATTCCAAATGTTGACTTGAAGCTCAAATCACAGCAAGAGAGACTCAGGTTAGATACAAAGAACTATTTACCAGAGAGGATGTACACAGTATCCTCACCCGGTGTGGGGCTGGGTGAGAAGACATCCAGAGGAGATGACTGGAAACAATACTCCTGAGACTGCACTCTGCTAGCAGATGAGGGGTGAAGCAGCTCTGAAGGGGTCCCCTAATTAGGGAGCAGTTGCTGGGAACCATGAGAAATCCAGGAGATTCTGACTCACAGGGCAGCAACTTCCCTTTGGTCATCCCTTCCCCACCCCCACCTCACTCTCCAGCAGTCTGGAGACTTATGAGCCTGCTCTCAGAGCAGCAGAAAAGAGTGCAAAAGAGTGCAAAGTGCTTAGACGGGGAGAGAAGATGGCTCTCCCCTGGTGGGGGGTGGGAAGCCTGAGTTCCAGTACTCTGTCCCCTGAAGAGGTCAGACTTTTCTCTAGAAGCCCCTGGGCTGGGAGTAAGACTCTGATTACTCCCCCATCCCCACCCCCACCCCCGGAGGACAGAGTCACACATTTGATCTGGGGTTGGGGGACTAGATTCTTGTAGAAACCACAGAAGTGGCGGCGAAGGAGATTAAAAGGTGAGACTCGTGAGGGGGCACTGTCCCAGGCAAGTGGGAGGGCTCGAAACGTCCTGTGTAAACTCTGCATAAGCCATGCTTGCCCCCTGAGTTTCCTCATCTCTCATCTCAAAATCGCAGCACACTTACTATCCCCCTTGAAGGAACCCTTGTGAGGCTAATCAGGCCCACAAGGCGACTTGATGGGGATACACAGAGACTTGGAGGATTAGAGAGAACAGTGCAAAAATAAAAATGTCTAGCATTTGTTGAGCACGGACTGTCTGTCAGGTACTGGGTTAAGCACTTTATATGAATTTTCTTATCCTCACAGCCACTTATGAGGTACGAAAGTCATTTGTGTTTTGAAGAAGAGAAAACTGAGGCCCAGGTCAGAGAGGAAGTGGTAGAGTCCAGACTTGAACTCATACCTGTCAGACTCCAAAAGCTATGATTTTTTTAATGACTAAATTATGCTGCTGAGGAAAATAGAGGACGGGGGTGATGGAGAGGGAGAAAGGAGAGGCTGGAAGATCATGAAGCAGGCAAGTAGGGATTAGGGAGGAGAGACAGGAAAATCAGAAATCTCTGCGGCTGGGGTTCTGGGGCTGTCTGTAGGCCCAGTGGTCACAGGCACCCTGGCCTGGAGAAACAGGTATTCCCGAAGTCCCCCCTCTAGTCACAGAGGAATCCACTGGTGACAGAAAGTTCTGGTAGGGGGACAGGGCCAGAAGACAGAGAACAGGGTACTGGAACTTGGACTTTGGAACTCCTTCCAAGACCCTAGTTTTGTTTCCACATCTGCGGGAAGGCAGTGCACTGTGGCCACCCACTGAAAGCTAAGGTTAGGACCTGACAGAGCTCTGACGGTACCTAAGACACGCGGGATCAGTAACTGACGGCTGTTTTCAGGCTGTGCCTTGAAAGGTGCTCTTCCAAGCTCACTTTCAGCTGGTAGAGTTCTCTCCAGCCTCAGGCACCTATGAGTGTTAACCCCCCTCCAACGCCCCATCCAAGGAGGGGGTGGGGCTACCAGAGACTGGTGACCTGGAAAAACACAGCCAGGCTTTGGGCAAGCTTGGGCTTGGAAACCATTAAATCCATACCAACCAAGTGATAGCCCCATGGAGGAAGGCAGTGGCTAAGGAAAATAAACAGACCAGCAGGCTGCCACAGGCGGGGAGGGCCCTGGCCCAAAGCCGCCTCCGCTCACCCTGGCCCAGGCTTGGGACGTCCCTGTGGACAGGGGGCCTGGGAGCCCGAGGGCCAGGCCAGATGCTGCGGTCCCGGCCGAGGCAGAGGGACGGGAACCGGGCTGGGCGGCTCCACTTCCCCCACGTTGTTTTCCTTTCACATTGTTCACAGGTTTCAAGAATGATTTCATTGTGGAAAATGAGCAAACACAACCTGACCTTTCAGGTCCCACACACACAGGGGACGCACACGGGGGCACACAAGCACACGTACACAGCTGCACAGAGGCCTGTAGGCGTACACATGTCCAAACCGAAAAGCCATTGAGGGCTTCTGACTCGGGGCCTCCTGGTTACTGGCTCCTCCCCATGTTTGGCCAACAACGGCTGTTTCTGAAGTAGCCTCTGCCTGGGAAGGTAAAATTGGCCACGCATTCTAGAGCTTCCCTGGCCCTGTATGTACCTCAGAACTCGTTTCCTGTGTGTGCTCTTCCTTCCTACCGGGGGGAGGGGGTGGGGCAGAGAGATAGCCCAGATACCAACCCCAGTCCCTAACTTCATTTTATTCACCACATCTTTCCATCCCCTTCCCTTGGGGGCAGGACCAAGATGACAATATTCACAGGGAGAAATGGGTGGCTCAATGGGAGTGTAGCAAGAACCTGGAGCCCTAGGTCCTTATCCAGACATCACAGGTCACTGGCCCTCTGTCCTTGGCAAATCACTGGTTTGAAATAACCTTCTCTTGACCTCCTATCAGCTTGGCATAAAACCCGCATGGGATTAAAGAGACAGGAAAGGACTCTGGGACACTGAACCTTGAGGTGGGGGTGACGGTACTACTGAGTTGTGGTTTCAGAGGAAGCTAGCCCTGTGAGCCAGAGCCTCATCCTCCAGCCCTCTGCCAAGTGTGTCTGCCTGCCAGCACGGAAGGCTTGGGAAGCCTGGGTTCTCCTGTGGGCTCGGAGCTGGGCAAGAGTCTCACCAAGCTAGTCAAAGTGTTCTGTTCTCTCTTGCAGGCCACCACTCCCAGCCTATGACAATGCAGACATCTCGCCCTCAGGGTAAGACCAAATACACACACACACACACACACACACACACACACACACACACGCATGCACACACATGTGCATGCGGCCTACTCTAGCATTGAGGCCTGGCCACTTAGGGCAAGAGAAGCACAGATCTCAGGTGACTGGGGCTGGGGCCAGAGCCTTAGGACATGGAAGGCTGAGTTCATCTTGGGACTATTTCAGCTTGACCTAGGCTAATGTGCCTCAAAAGAGGAGAGAGATGAATGGTTGGAGGTGGGGGCGGGCAGGGAGAAAATTTAGAAAACTCCAGCTACAGGGAAGGAGAGACGGGGACAGAGCAACAACCTCAGATGATTTGTTTCAGGAGACTTCAGCAGTCCAAGTCTGACCACAGAGACACTTTCTTCCAACACAGGTGAGTGAGTGTGGCTGCAGAAGGGCTGGTCCCTGCCCCCCGCCCAGCCCCCAGCCCAGCGCTTCATATCTGCTTGGAGCCCAGGGGTTCTCAGCTGGGCAAGGAAGTGTGTTGTCACCCAACCTGCCCCCTCCATCCTCCCCCTGCCTCTGTCCTTGCAGGAGACAGCCCTTCCTCAGAGCCCAGCAGCCCAAGCTCTCTGGCCAGCACTGGGACCCCAGGTAGTCTGCGGCTCGGATCCAGATGCCCTCCAGGGAGGGCCCAGTGAGGAAGCAGACACAGCTGCTGCCCTACAGGAGAATACAGACTGATGGGGGAGCAGACAAGTAAACGGGACCTCATGTGGCCAGCCACAAAGCAGGGGGAAAGGGCTGTGATGAGCATAGCAGGAGGTGCTGCAAGGGCCGAGACAGACTCAGATAGAGGCAGCTTCAGATTCGGGGGCCAGGGAAGACATACTAGAGTGAGTGACCTCGGAAGCGCAGGCCCAAGACGGAGTTAACCAGATGAGGACTGTGGGGTGGAGGGTGGTAGGGTAGATTCCAGGCAGATGGAACTGTATAGGTAAAGGCCCAAAGTTAAAAAGAAAGGATGGCTCCTTCTGGAATTGCAAGAAGTAGAGAAAAGGAAGGTTTTGGACTGAAGAGGGCCCCCTCCTACACGCTGGCTGAGGCCCTGAGCGGGCCCACCCATGCTTCCTACTCCACAGCAGCTCGGGAGAAGGCCACACAGGTCCTCATGGTAGCCAGTAAACCTGTGACACCGAGCATCAGCACCGTGGATGGTCACTCGCAGGCGCCGCTGGGCCTGACTCAGTCCCAGGCACAGAAGTCCACAGCAGGACTTGGTGAATACCTGGGGCTGAGGGTCAAGAGCACTGGGTCATGTCTGGTTGGGGTCCTTCTCCATCTCTTCAGGAGGGGAGGTCCGGGTTCTGCCCCACAGGGAGGCCTCGCAGGGCCCGGAGCCACATCAGTGGCAGCCTGGTTTGGGGATGAGAGAGGTTTGGTGGGAAGTAGAGACACAGCCTTGGGCCTGGTCACAATGAAGGCAGAAGGAGCCTGGACTCGGGACTGATGAAGGCACGGAGGGGAAAGGGAAAGGTAGAACCCAAACTGATGGAAAGGGAGGCAAAAGGCCTTCGGCCAGGGCTCCATGCTCTTTGGGGCAGGCTGACCTTCACACTCCAGGGTGGGGCAAGAGCTGGGAGGGGACAGACACCTCCGTCGTGGCCCTGCTGTCCCAGGCAGCCATGGTAGGTCCTGTCTGTGCTCTCAGTGAAGAGCACCCTGACCCTTTCTCTCATTCTACCCTTTGGCTCTGGGATTTTTTTATACTCACAGACTTACTGGCAGTGCAGGGATGGATAAGGAAACGGACAGCGAGGGGCGCCTGGCTGGCTCCGTCACTGGAGCTGTGACTCGATCTCAGGGTTACAAGTTCAAGCTCCATGTTGGGTGTAGAGATTACGTAAAAATAAAAGCTTTAAAAAAAAAAAGAGTTGAAGAGGGGAAGAGATGGGTGATCATACTACTTTTCTTTTAAGTTTTTTTTTTTTTAAGATTTTATTTATCTATTTGACAGAGAGAGAGACAGTAAGAGAGGGAACACAAGCAGGGGGAGTGCGAGAGGGAGAAGCAGGCTTCCCACAGATCAGGGAGCCCGATGTGAGGCTCGATCCCAGGACCC
Source organism: Potos flavus (assembly GCA_028534135.1). Lineage (NCBI taxonomy): Eukaryota > Metazoa > Chordata > Mammalia > Carnivora > Procyonidae > Potos > Potos flavus. The sequence goes on from CM052895.1 coordinate 26,496,950, forward strand.
CAGGATCATGACCTGGACCTGAGCCTGAGCCGAAAGCAAAGGCTTAACGACTGAGCCACCCAGGCGCCCTGATCGTACTACTTTTTAAGAGGGCCAGATACTTGTGCCCCTTAACTGGCAGCCTGCCTTATTAAATGAGTGCCTGGGGATAAACCTCCAGTGCGCTTTTTTCCTCTCACTTCAACCCTTGGCAAAATACAGAGGGCTCTACTTACCCAGTCTGGCTCCCTATTTGGGAGCGTAAATGGGCCCCAAGGGGATGGGGGAAGAGAGTAAGAGGAGAGGCATCGTGAACTTTTTGGAGTCCCCTCAGCTGCCATGAGCAACCAGCAGGGCAATTCAACTGATCCCACGTTACCCAGTCAGACCTCCTTCCTCATGAGATCTGGTCTGAGTGGCAAGGAGGAAGTCTTTTTTGTAGGGTATGGGCTCCTTCTGAGTTCTTTACCTGGGGAAGTGGGAGGGGAGCTAGCTCTCTCTCTCTGGCGGGCCATCCCAGTCCCGTCACTGAGGCACCCATCCCCATTCCATTTCAGACACTTCTCGAAATATTACTCGCATACCAACCACCATGAGCCTGAGGACCAGAGAAGATTTGTCTGTCCTGCCCAGCCCCACGTCAGAGACGGTGCTCACTGTGGCTGCATTTGGTAAGAGAGAGAAGGTGGGGAGAGTGGCAGGAAACCTCATGCCTGAACTAACTTGGACTCTGGGTTTGGAAACACAAGTGTAAATCCCACCTATTTGTTCTAGGAGGGCGTGGCCGATGAAGAAGGCCCTGGTAGGAAGGAGCCTCCACCAGCCTTCCAGTGAACTCTTCTGGGCTCTGCTGGGTTCCATGTTCTTGTGGGAGGGTGAGGCAGGTGTGGCGCTCACTCTAGCCAGGGGGAGTAGGCTGAGAGCTCATTCATTCAGCAGAGAAGGGGAATTCACTTTGCTCTCAGAGCCTATCTACACAGCGCTTAGCTGGGAAGGGAATTTGGACTCCTCTTGCCCCCTTTTGACCCCTCCTTTGCCTCTCCTTTACCCTGACCTTTTCCCTGCTCAGGTGTTATCAGCTTCATTGTCATCCTGGTGGTTGTGGTGATCGTCCTAGTCAGTGTGGTCAGTCTAAGGTTTAAGTGTCGGAAGAACAAAGAGTCTGAAGGTACATCCTTGCCACTCAGGTCCCCTTTTGCCCCTTTTGCTAAGATATCAAGAGCTGCCTTTTGGGACTGGAGTGTAGGAAAAGCATGGCACATAAGCACCAAGATGGGAGGGTAGTCCACTTGGGTGGGCTTTGAGGGGCAGGTTGGTCTTCTGAGTTATAGCATGTGACCCCCAATCTGTGCCTTTAACTATTTTGCAGATCCCCAAAAGCCTGGGAGTTCAGGGCTATCTGAAAGGTAAGATTGTCAGAGGTATAAGGGAGGAATCATCTATCTGACCTCTCAGTCCCCCACTCCAAAAGAGAACTGATACCTCCTGGGGTGCCTGGGTGATTCAGTCAGTTGGACGTCCAGCTCTGGGTTTCAGCTCAGGTCATGGTCATGAGATCAAGGCCCATTGTCAGGCTCTGCATTCAGTGTGGAGTCTGCTTGAGATTCTCTCCCTCTGCCCCTCCCCCTGCTCTCTCTCTCTCTCTCTTTCTAACATAAATAAATAAAATCTTAAAAAAAAAAAAAAAAGAACCGATACTTCCTGCCTTCTACACAGACGCTCACACAAGCATGCATGGAATCTTGACAGTCACCACTGAGGCCAGGGCTAGGAATGGACAGGACAGGGGTGACCCTAAAATGAAACAATCAGGAGACAGGACATGAACTGGAACTCTTTAGCCTAAGGGCTAAGCCTCTTTAACCCCCTCATGAAAAGTGTAGGAATTCAGATTCTATTATACCCCTTTTTAAAAAAAAGATTTTATTGATTTATTTTAGAGAAAGAGAGAGAAGAGGGGAGAAGGGCAGAGGAAAAGGGAGGGAGAAACTTAAGCAGACTCTGCACTAAGCGCAGAGTCCAATGCGGGGCTCAATCTCATGATCCTGAGACCACGACCTGAGCTGAAACCAAGAGTCAGATGCTTAACCAGCTGAACCACCCAGGCGTCCCTCTAATATACTCCTTTAAATAAGAAAATACTTATTTAAGGAACATCTTGTACGTGCGAGACACTATGGTAGATATTTTCTAATATTATCTCAAATCTTTATAGCAATTCTTCAAGGCAGATATTCTGCATTCTGTACATTTTAAAAAACCGAGACTTGGAGAGGTTGTAACTTGGTCAAGATCACACAAGCAGCAAGTAGTAAAACTAAGATTTAGATACAAGTTTTTTGGGCTTCCAAGCACACTCCCATATCATTACGGCCCACCACCAAAATACAGGTTTATCGAAACAAAGGTCGAAGTTCCAACACTTGACCCATAGCTCCTTGACCACCCCCCACTGCGCTCCTGCTCCTCCATTTTACAACCCATGTTCCTTTCCTATCCCTAGCTGCTCTACAGCCAATGGAGAGAAAGACAGCATCACCCTGATCTCCATGAAGAATATCAACATGAATAACAGCAAAGGATGCCCCACAGCAGAGAAGGTACATTTTTTCCTGGTTCCTTCCTCCCTTCTCTCTCCTTCTCTCCTTCAGGTTCTAGTTCCTTAACCAGAAAGGAGATACTTTCAAAGACGCAGGCTCTGCTCTCCTCTTCCCTAGCCCACCACTCCCGAGAAGTTCACCCTTTTTCATGATGTATTTATTTTGCAGGTTCTTTAGAAGCAATGTCGGGTCCCCATGGGTCCAAGGATGATGAAGCTGCCCCGTGACTGTAAAGAGGAAGGTGATGGGTGTGCTAGAGGCACGAACCACATATAAATTATTTTATTATTTCACACTTACTCCAAGATCTAAAGGACACCAGCATTCCTCCAGATCTAGGAGGAAAGCTGCCAGGATGAGAGACTCTTTCCCATATGGGCAGCCACTCTGGAAACATCCTGCTCCTCCTACCCGCTCACCGACAGAGGAAGGGGGAGTCTGGAGGGCAAGGGCAAGGAAAATGACAAGGTGGGGTAGCCCTTGCTACTTTTCATTAAAATTATTTTCTGGTCGGCAGTCTAATTTCTTTTAAGGTCTGTGCTCTCGTGCGCGTTTGTTTTTTGTTTTTTAAAATATTTCATTTATTTGACAGAGAGAGAGAGATCACAAGTAGGCAGAGAGAGGGGAAAGCAGGCTCCCCGCCAAGCAGAGAGCCCAATGTGGGGCTCGATCCCAGGACCCTGGGATCATGACCTGAGCCGAAGGCAGAGGCTTTAACCCATTGAGCCACCCAGGCGCCCCTCGTGCGTGTTTGTTAAAGGTACTCTAGCAGCTGTGGGAGCGCCTTTCCTGGGCAAGGCACGGATCCAAGCTCCTGCTCCTGTAGGGAGCTCTCTGAGCAACCTGCGAGGTAGACTGAACATTCTGTCAGGTCTGCCTCAGTTCCCCTGGATCATTAAGGAGGAATGAGGTTCTGAGGGACTAATCACTTCAAGAGGAGAGAGAAAGGGAGCTGTAAACAGGGACCAATCTTCACCAGTAAAGGCGTCTTAAACCTAGAGAATGAGAACACGGGAGGCACGACGATGCATTCTGACTAGGGAAGTCCAGCGGGGAGAGCTGCGTAATAGGACAGCAGATGTCCTCTGTCCACCCCGGGGTAGACATGCCTCGCTTGGGTCCTAGCTATGGGAATAACACCGGGGAGGTCTGGAACAGGGATAGGTCTGTGACTTCATAAGGCAAAACCTGCCCCCCTTTACCCCATACAGTTATAATGTTTGTGTCCTAGAAAGAGAATAAAGGGTGACAAACACTCTAAAGTCTTTTAAAGGGAAGGAGGAAAAGCAGTTACCCCTTTTTTTAGAACTTTCCACCATGACACTGGTTTGGAAATGAATCTTGGTTTTGGGCATTCAGTGGAAGAGTCACCTGAGTGTGTCTACACAGAGGGGTTAACTTTATAAATATCTGCTAGTTGGCAGTTCAGAGTACAAGGAGATTATCCATTCTGAACAATGTGCAACAATACGCTGTTTGCTTCTGGAACTCTTGCCTCAATTTCCCCCTCTGTCCAGTCCTGCTTCCCTTACCCCTTATAGCTCTTGTTCCCAGGAATGTTCACTAATAAACCTCCAGCGCGCAAATCTCAAGAGTCTCAGAGTCTATTTTCAACCTATGACAGCAATGCTACAGCATTTTTAAAAATGCTATTTATTTATTTACTTGAGAGAAAGAGAGGGCGCAAGCATGAATGGGGTGGAGGAGAGGGAGAAGCTGGATCCCAGGACCTTGGGATCACGACCTGAGCCAAAGGCAAATGCATAACCAACTGAGCCACCCAGGTGCCCCTAAAATACTACAGCATTTAAAAAAATAACTCAGGTATATTTATTTAAGCCACACTGCAAAAAGCACATGACTTCCTAGCCAGTTCCGGCACACAAAAAAATCCATCATTGGGATAGAACTCTCCAGGTGACGTAACAATGTCTAGAAGTCCTGGATTCTGTTTGAATTGTTCTTGTTATTCTGGCTGCCATGGGCACTTCATTCAGCTGCTTATCATACTGGACTAATTAGGTCAAGAACATGAGGTTCACTCTAGGTAACCCAGTTGATGTCTCCATTCTAAGGCCACAAGCTTCCCCCTGACTCTGGACAATGTCCTGCAGATATGAGCTGTTAGTCATAAGGTATTTATATGTGGGGGAAAGGGTGTGAACTGGTATGACTATGAGATTGGATGGCTTTTACCCAGAAACCGACACTGCAGTTCTTCATTAGCCATCTTGGTTTTCCGGTTGCTAAATAGTTATCCTTTGAGAAAGGGTCAAGGATGAATTCCCTTAATTCTCTAGGAAACTGCATTAGAAGGAGTTCTGCTAGAGGATCCTACTATTTATGCAAATACAAGAACCCACCTCTGATAGGAAATCCGAGTGCAGCCTTCCGCAGCCCCTGCAACTTTCCTGAGACAGTGTCTCTCTTCCTTGATGTCTAGACAACAGGATGGTGGCCATTTACAAGACAGCTTCCTCCCTATTTTAACACAGGACTAGATGGCCCCACAGAGGACCAGGTGGTGGGATGGTTACTGTAGAGTGTCCTTCTTTTGCTTCTTCCCCCATCTTATGGGAGGGCAACCAACCAACAAGCTCAGGCACACAGGCCCAGCTGGACAGAGGAAACATTTACTCAGTATCTTTCTTCCAGGGATAGATGGGGCAGCATCTCAACCATATAAGGCACAAGGCAAACCTCAGGATCACCAGCAAAAATTCACTACAGTTCAAAAAATATTTCTAAAAGTAGAGAAAACTGATAGAAATCTGAGACCGGCTCTTAGTAAATTGGTTTAGCAGATGAAGGATCATTGCAGGCCCCTTGGCCTAGCACATGCACATCATTTCCTAAATTCAGGCTAGTACTAATCCTTTCTATTTGAATCTGTTGGAAAACATTGTGTGGTTCTGCTCAGGGGTCTCCCTCTGAATTTGTGGATGTCCTTTATCACCCTCTTTGAACTTATTTCTACACCTACCTCCTCCTTGAGAACCGCCTCAGAGATCCCAAGTTCTCTTCCCTTATTTCCTTCCCAGTTGCTTTCTGACTCCTCCTGCTGGTTACTTTCCCCAGGCACCTCCATCCTGAACCTTCTGAGCCCACAGCTTCCTCTTTTACCAAACACAGAGACTGAATTTCATAGTGGCAATTATTTTGTTGAGTGGTTGGTATGCTTAAGCCAAAACTGGCACAGAAGTGTTCTAAATGTTGAGGTTTGGAGTTCTAAGTTAGTCCTAGTGCTAAGAGTCAAAGAAACATTCATCTAGTAGTATTAATTGAGGTGTAAATGAGCTAAAGGTACATTTGCTGGCAATTTCTGACAAGGTTGCCATGCTGAGCCATTTTTTGCTGATCTAGGAGTAAATGAGTCTTCTAGAAAAAAAGTGGGGAGTAAGGTTTCAGATGACAATGGAAAAGGTTGTTGAGGTACCAGACATTTCCAAAAGGCTGCAGCTTCCCAAATCTTGCTCAGCATTCTTGAACCTAGACTCTACTCCTAAGTAGCCCTGTAAGTCATAGCACCTCTTCTCAATCCAATTACTCCCTATGGTGCTCTAGCCGCCCCCCCCAACCAGATACTTCTCACTTCACAGCACTCTGACAGCTCTGAGTGCCTTAGACCTTAGCCCTATGCCCCTAGACTCTAAGGCATACCTCACCTTTCCCTGTCCATATTTTAAAGCAGTCTGTCTAGTTTCCCAAAACCAAATAAACTTCCTTCTTATGTTTAATCACCTAATGTATATCCCTGATCAGGTTCCTTGTTGCAAAGCACAAGTGGCTTCTTCGGGACCCAGCCTTCTGTGAGCACTCTGACGCTCACATATTCTAGGGCCACCCCTGACTGCAGCGTAGAACTGCTAGACTGGAGGTGTTTCCCCTATCAATTTGTGTCTCCGGCTCATCATCTTCCAGTCCCACCCCAAATGCCTAAGTAGCTGCTGCTTGATATCACAGTTGGCATACTGATGTGGTCTTCCTGGGTAAGAGCTCAATGAATTCCAAGTAATTTTTTGTTTTGAAATGAATTGATCATTTTTCACTTTTGAAACCTGATCTTTGGCCATCCCAATTCACCCGCAGGAAGGAGTCAGTAAGGACACCATGAGATTACTTTTATTCTTTGTTAGGTCCCATGAAGACCTGAGTGGGGAAATGCAGGAATATTTTACTTCCCTTTTACTAATTTCGTAGGGCCTTCAGAAAACAAGAATGGGTCAGGGAAACGAGTGGGGTGGAACAGAAAAGTCTCAGAGGTGCCCTAGAGTAGGATGGGATGGATGAAGGATAAGGAACAGCAAAGATAGGGACTTTAATGCCGGCCCCAACGCCTGCCCTTTTCTTCTTTCTCTACCTCTGAAACCTAGAGGTCCCTCCAACGAAGCTGTGCCACAGCAAACACACGAAGAGGGGCATACTCAAACTGCCCTCTAACTACATAAATCTATCTCACTTTTCTGTTTTCTTGGTTTTTAAAATCTCAGGATTGAGTTAGCATCCCCAAAAGCCGTCTCTGAATCTAACATACACTTTGCACAGAAGGGGCATTAGCGTGTATTTTAAAAAGGCATCCTTGAGATGAATAGTCACACCGTGACCCTCTAGACAGCAAAACCTTTCCCAGGCAGGATCTTATCGCGCCTCCCTGAATGCTCCCAACGTTAGGTGAGGCCGAAGCCACTAACCCCACTCTACAAATGAAGAAAAGTGTGGTCGGCAGTCGCCCAGCACTCAACCAGCAGCAACAAACTTCCACAGCCCTCACTTGCGAGGGTCGAGCCCCATACGCAGTTACAACTCCCACAGCTCCTCGCGCAGAACCTGCCGGGAGTTGTAGTCCAATGTCCCGCGGGTCCTTTGAGTCGGACTACAATGACCAGCATGCCCCGCGCTTCTTGCCCCGTCCCTTTCAGCCTCGGGCGCCGGGGAGGCTCCGCAAACCTGCTGATTGGGAACCGATATGGCTGCGACTCTGGGCAGTGGAGAGCGCTGGACCGAAGGTACCAGGTCCTTGCCGGAGGGTGGGACAGGGCAGAGTTGGCGGAGGGATGGGGCTCCTTAAGATTACTGAGGGCTGAGATCATGGGCCTGAGGTGAAGGATGGAGGCCTATGAAGAGATGCTGAGCCTAAGTAGGCTTCCGAATTAGGTGGGAGACCGCCCAGGGAAGGGGCCGGGATCTGGAAATCAGGAGCGCTGGCTCAAGCTAAGGAACCGGCCAGGAGCCCAGAGTCACCCGTGATGACTTTTTTGCCTTAGGCCCCCAGCCCCGCCCCGCCCCGCCTCAGCCCTTGCCCAGCTTAGAGCCCGCGGTGGTCAGGCCCCGCCTGTGCCAAGGTGGCTGGGTCAGCAGGGTGATGCGGATTCCCGCAGCTTGCTTTCCAGGCCCCTGATTAGGCCGCCTGACTCTCGGTCTCCCTTTGGTGCTGTTCCTGCAGCCCGCACCAAGACCGATAGGCCGGTCTTTTCCATCCTGCAGTCAAGCAAAGAGTATTGATTCAGTCCCTATTATGTACCCTGCATTATGCTGATCGTGCAGCAGGGATCTAACAGACTTGGTCCCCTGAGATCACAAAACTCTCAGTCCATTGAGGGAGCTCGACAGGTAAACAGACAATTACCAAACAGAGCCACTAAGTCCTGAGCTACACAGCAGGGTCTTAGGTTTGCGAAGGACAGCCTGGGTGTCAGAGGAGGCGTCAGGAAGAAAGTGTGACATATGATGAGATGAAGGATGCCTTGGAGTTAGGCTGACTTAGAGGAAGAACGTTGCAAGCAGAGGGAACAGCATGCTCAAAGGCACAGAGAAAAGAGAAAGCATGGCTGATCTGAAAGGCGTTTGGTGTGGCTAGACCATAGGCTGCAAAAAGAGCTTGTGGTGAGAGAGGAGGCTGCAGAGGCAGGTGGGCCTATGATAAGAAATTTGGACAAGGAGCAGTGGGTAGTCACTAGGGATTTTAGGCAGGAGAGAGACATTTCTAAAGCCTTTCCCGGATCCTCCAGACAGGACCTGAGTCCTCTGCCTTCTTTGACGGGATTGCTATGGCCTTCTTTACATTCTCCAGGTTTTTATGATGAATTGAATCTTCTCCCTTTAAACTATAACCTCTTTGTGGTCAGAAGTAGGTCTTATCCATACATTTCCTTGATCAATCTAGCCAAGTGTATTGTTCTATAACTGCTAGTTTAAAAGAACCACCCTTACTTTAAATCTTAGTGGTGGGGGCATGGCAACAACAACAACAAATTATTTTATGAGCAATGTCACTTCTGACCATGGATCACAGAAAAATAGGCTTCCCCCTGCACTGCACTAGACGCCTCTCAAAAGGCAAGGTTTTGAGCAGACACCTCTTAAGCCCCCTTTCTGGCTCTGATTCAAAATTATTTGCTGAATGACCACTGTAGGTATGGTGTACATTATTATGCTTCATGTTTCTAGCATTATAAGTTTTTCATGGTTGCCTCTGTATTTACTACATTGTTTTCTCAAGGGAGATGTTCGTTCCGTTTTATGTGGATGCTTAAAAGTCAGGATGATGTCAGTAGTTTGGCCCTCACACTCATGGCCTCAAGCGGCCTCCCTGATAGTAAGGGCAGGTAGCAGAGCTGATTGCAGATCAGACTGAGGCCTAACGGGGGCTATTGCTTTGCAGCTTACATTGATGCAGTTAGAAGAAACAAATACCCAGAAGATAAACCTCCTGAAAGTCATGACCCCTGTGGGTGCTGTAACTGCATGAAAGTGCAAAAGGAAAAGAAGTCTGAGCATGAGTGGAATCCAACCCGACAGGGTGAGGGGAGTGCCACTTACACAGAGGAACAGCTGCTTGGGGTACAAAGGTGAGTCTGTGGTGGGAGTCAATGAGTGATTTTGACATAGAGTTCCTAGCAGAATGTGTTACATAAGCATTGACTGCTACTATACTTTTGTTATTATTATGGAAGCACGACAGTTTCTTGGCTTCAGAGGCAAGACTAGGTGGAAGTAGAGTCTTAGGGTGTAATCTGAGGTGACTTCCCTGCTTCTGTGTAGAAGAGGCAGGGAAAACCAACTAGATGAAACAGAGAGCCATACATCAGTCTAGCCAACAACGGCAGAGTACACATTCTTCTCAAATATACATGAAACATTCTCCAGGAGAGATCAGATGTCAGGCCGCAAAACAAGTATCAATAAATTTAAAAGGATTAAAATCATACAGTGCATGTTCTCTGATATTGACAACAAAAGCAAATTTAGGAAATTCACAAATGTGTGAAAATTAAACAAAATATTCCTAAAGTAACGAATAGGTCACAGAAGAAATCATAAGAAAAATTACAAAATACTTTGAGATGAGTGAAAATGAAAACACAGCATACCAAAATGTATAGAATGTAGCTAAAACTTAGAAGGACATCTATAGCTATATATATATATTTAAAAATCTCAGATCAGTAACCTAATCTTCCACCTTCCCAAACTAGAAAAAGAAGAGCAAAAAGAGTACACTAAATCCAAGCAAGCAGAATGAAGGAAATAATATAGAGTGAAAATAAATGAAATAGAGGTTAAAAAAACAAGAGAAAATCAACAAAAGCAAAAATTGGCTTTTTAAAAATATCAACAAAATTGACAAACCTTTAACTAGGCTAACCAAGAAAAAGAGAGAAATAACTAAAATCAGGAATAAAAGAGGGACATCACTACCAATCTTACAATGATAATATCAATACAATCTTACAATTGTACACTAACAAATTAGATAACCTAGATGAAACAGACAAATTCGTAGAAAGGTACAAACTAGGAAATCATATGGACCTACTACAAATACAGAGATTGAATTCATAATAAGAAAATTTCACCCTGTGACCCAGTAATTGTACTACTAGGTTTTTACCCAGAGGATACAAACGTAGTGATCTGAAGGGGCACCTGCGCCCCAATGTTTATAGCAGCAATGTCCACAATAGCCAAACAATGAAAAGAGCACAGATGTTCATCAACAGATGAATGGATAAAGAAGATGTGGCGGTTATACCTATACACAATGGAATATTACTCAGACATCAAAAAAATGAAATCTTGCCATTTACAATGATGTGGATGGAACTAGAGGGTATTGTGCTAAGCGAAATAAGTCAGAGAAAGACAATTATATGATTTCGCTCATATATGGAATTAAGAAACAAAACAGAGGGTCATAGGGGAAGGGAGGGAAAAATAAAATAAGACAAAATCAGAGAGGGAGACAAACCATAAGAGACTTTTAACTATAGGAAACAAACTGAGGGTTACTGGAGGGGCGGGGGGTGGCAGGCATTAAAGAGGGTACATGATGTAATGAGCACTGGGTGTTATATGGAAATGATAAATCACTGACCTCTACCTCTGAAACTAATAATACACTATATGTTAATTAATTGAATTTAAATAAAATAAAATTTTTTTTTAATTTCCCACAAAGAAAAACCTAGGCCCAGAAGCCTTCACTGGTAAATTCTACCAAACTTTTGAAGAAGAATTAACTAATCCATCATAAACTATTACAAAAAATGCAAGAAAGGTGAGCACTTCCCAACTCATTCTATGGGACCAATATTACCCTATAACTAAAACCAGGCAAAGACATAAGAAAACTAAACTATCAATCAATATCCCTTATGGATATAGATTCTAGCAACATATAAAAACATATAAAAAGGATTCTGTACCTTGGAGCACCTGCGTGGCTCAGTTGGTTAAGCATCTGACTCTTGGTTTCAGCTCAGGTCATGATCTTGGGTCCGTGAGATGGGGCCCTGCATCTGGCTCTGTGGTCAGTGAGGAGTCTACTCCTCTCCTTCTCCCTCTGTCACTCCGCCCAATTATGTGCCCTCTTTCTCTCTCTCTAATAAAAAAAAAAAGAATAAATCTTTTAAAAAAAGCTCATATACCTTGACCAAGTGGTATTTATCCCAGGAATGCAAGGTTGCTTAACACATGAAAATTAATCGGTGTGATACACCATATTAATAGAATAAAGGACAAGGCCACATGACCATTTTAATAGGTGCAGAAAAAGCATTTGACAAAATCTAACACTGTTTCATGATAACAGTACTCAACACAATAGGAGTAGAAGAGAACCTCCTCAACTGATAAAGGCCATCTACAAAAAACCCACAGACAACATCGTCATACTTAATGGTGAACAACTGGATGCTTTCCAAGATCAAGAAAAAGACAAGTATGTTCACTCTAGCCACTTCTATTCACCATCGTACTAGAGGTTCAAGCCAGGGCATTTAGGCAAGAAAAAGAAATACAGAAGTCATCCAGATTGGGGGTGCCTGGGTGACTCAGTCAGTTGAGCTTCAGACTCTTGGTTTCTGCTCAGGTTATGATCTCAGGGTCTCCAGATTAAGCTCCACATTCTTGCTCTGCAGTCAGCAGGGAGTCTGCTTGAGATTCTCTCCCTCTCCTGCCCCTCCCCATGCTTGCGTGTGTGTGTGTGTACGGGTTTTCTCTCTCTCTAAAATAAATAGCAAATCTTTAAAACAAAATGAAAAAATTTTAAAGAAGTCATCCAGATTGGAAAGAAGTAAAACTGTATTCATAGATGATATGATATAATATAAAAAATCCTAAAGAATAGAGGTGCCTGAGTGGCTCAGTCGGTTAAGTGTCTGCCTTCCCCATGGGTCTTTATCCCCCAATCCTGGGATCAAGCCCCAGTACAGGCTCCATGCTCAGCGGGGAGTCTGCTTCTCCCTCTACCTCCCGCTCCCCCTGGACTTGCGTCCTCTCTCTCTCTCTCAAATAAATAAATAAAATCTTTATTTAAAAAAAAAGAAAATTCTAAGGAATACACACATACAAACACACACACACACTGTTAGAACTAATAAATGAGGGGCACCTGGGTGGCTTAGTTGGTTGGGCTCCTGCCTTCGGCTCAGGTCATGATTCCAGGGTCCTGGAATCGAGCCCCCTCATTGGGCTCCTTGCTCAGCAGGGGATCTGATTCTCCCTTTGCCTACCCCTGCTTGTGCTCATTCTCTCTCTGTCTCTCAAACGAATAAATAAAATCTTTTTTTTTAATAAATAAAATCTTTAAAAAAAAATAATAAATGACCTCAACGATGTTGCGAAACATAAGATCAGATACAAAAATCATTGTTTTTCTGTACCCTAGCAATGAACTATCCAAAAATGGAAAAGAAAACAATTTAATTTATAACACTGTCAAAAAAGTATAAAATCCTTGGGAATAAATTTAACAAGAGAAGTGTAAGATGTACATTGAAAACTACAAAACTTCATTTAAGGAAATTAAGGAAGGTCTAAATAAATGGGAAGATTGCCTGTGTTCATGGAGCTAAATATTGGAAAGGCTTCTTTTATTAAGGCTTAATATTGGAAATATGGTAATACTACTCAAATCGATCAATAGATTTCACATATCCCTATCAAATCCCTCGCTGCCTTTTTTGCAGAAATTGACAAGCCGATCCTAAAACTCATATAGTAATACAAGGGACCCAGAATAGCCAGAACAGTCTTGAAAAAGAACAAAGTTGGAGGACTCACATTTCCCAACTTGAAAACTTATTACAAAGTTACACTTATGAAGACAGTGTGGACTAGTACAGGATAGACATGTAGATCAATGGAATAGACTCTGAGAGTCCAGAAGTAAGTCTTTATATTTATGGTCAATTGATTCTTTTTAACATAGGCTCCACACCCAGCATGGAGCCCAACCCGGGGCTTGAACTCATGACCCTGAGATCATGACCTGAGCCAAAGCTAAGAGTCAGACACGTGTCTGCTTCTTTTCCTCTCTCTTTCTCTCTTTCTCTCTCTCTCTCTCCCCCTCCCTCTCTCCCTCTGCCCCTCTCCCACCGCAAATAAATAAAATCTAAAAAAAAATAAAAAAGAGTCAGACATCCACCAACAAAGCCGCCCAGACACGTCCAGTCAACTGATTTTTTTGACAAGAGTGCCAAGGCAAGGGCGCCTAGCTGGCTCAGTCGGTGGAGCATGCAACTCTTTCAACTCTTTTTTTTTTTTTTTTTTTTTGAGCATGCAGCTCTTGATCTCAGGGTCATGAGTTCAAGTCCTACATTGGGTGTAGAGCTTACTTTAAAAAAAAAAAAAAGTGCCAAGGCAATTTAATAGGGGAAGGAATTGTCTTTAATAAATGTGTTGGGACAACTGGATATTCACATGCAAAACAATGCACTTGGACTCCTTTCTCACACAAACACAAAAGTTAACTCAAAGACCTAATGTAAGGCCTAAATATAAGAGCTACAACTCTAAAACTCTTAAAAGAAAACATAAATGTACATCTTCATGACATGACACCCAAAGTACAAATGACAAAAGAAAAAGTAGGTCAGTTGGATTTTGTGAAAATTTAAAGCTTTTGTATTCAAAAGATACCATCAAGAAAGTAAAAAATCAATCCACAATACGGGAGAGAGTGTTTTCAAATTATGTATCTGATAAGGGACTTGTATCTAGAACATATAAAGTACTCTTAGAACTCAACAATAAAAAGACCAATAGCCCAGTTGAGAAATGGGCAAAGGATCTGATAGGCATTCCTCCAAAGAATATATACAAATGGCTCTTAAAAAAAAAAGATCTACATATAGCCAATAGACACATGAAAAGTTGCTCAGTATCATGAGTCATTAGAGAAATACAAACCAAAGCCACAATGAGATACCACACCACCTCACACCCACTAGGGTGGCAATAATAAAAAAGATGGACAATAACAAGTGTTAATAAGAATGTGGAGAAATGGAACCCTTATATATTGCTTGTAGGAATGGAAAACAGTGTGGCCAGTTGGGAAAATAGAATGCCAGTTCCTCAGAAGGTTAAACATAGCACATGACATAGCAATCCACTCCCAGGTATATACCCAGAGAAATAAAAACATACTTCCACACAAAAACTTGTCTATAAATGTTTGTACAGAATTATCCATAATAACCCCCAAATGGAAACAACCTGCATGTCCATGAACTGATGAATGGATAAACAAAATGGAGAATATCCATACAATGACTACTTCTTGGTAATAAAAGGAATGAAGTACTGATACATGCTGTAACATGAATGAACCTTGAACATATGCTAGTCAAAGAAGCCAGACACAGAAGTCCACATATGGTATCATTCCTTTTATATGAAATGTTCAGAATGGCAATTATAGAGACAGAAAGTACATTATAGGTTGCCAGGGGTTGGCAAGTAAAATGAGGAATGACTGCCAATGAGTATGGGGTTTCTTTCTGGGGTAATGAAGGTGTTCTGGAATTAGATAGTGATGATGGGGGCACAAATTTGAATATACTTTTTAAAAAATCAATGAATTGTGCATTTTAAAAGAGTGAACTTTGTGATATATGAATTGTAGCTCAAGAAAACTGTTACTGGGGCGCCTGGGTGGCTCTGTGAGTTAAGTCCTCTGCCTTCGGCTCAGGTCATGATCTCAGGGTCCTGGGATCGAGCCCCACATCGGGCTCTCTGCTCAGCGGGGAGCCTGCTTCCTCCCTCTGTCTCTCTGCCTGCCTCTCTGCCCACTTGTAATCTCTCTCTGTCAAATAGATAAATAAAATCTTTAAAAAAAAAAAAAGAAAACTGTTACTAAACAAATAACGAAATTATACAAAAGAGAGAAAGAGGCAGAGGAGTATCTGCCATGGAAGCAGGGATTGGAAACTGGGCTGGGGATCCAAAGGATCCCCATGGGCAGCTCTTGGGGAAGGACCATGACTGATATTCCAGACCCTGCTTTACAGTCCAGCCTGTGTTACTGACTTACTTTGAACTCTTGAGCAAGACTCTGGGCCTCTCTCTGGCTAACCGGATTGTGTAGTTGCAAAAGACTGGAGATATTCTATAAGTGCCTATCAGTTGAGGATAGATATAATCCATAAAATGCAATAAGTGTAATCCATAAAATGCAATAAGTAAATGCAGCTTTTGAAAAGAATGACATAGATATGTAATAGCCAGTATTTATGGAGTGTCACATGCTATCAAGTGCTTGGATGAATACTTCATTTAAATGATAACAGCTTGTGAAATATAGTTGAAATTATTAGTCCATTTCAGAAGATAACACTAAGGCACAGAGGTTAAGTACACAGCAAGATAAGATCCCAACCAAGGCATTTTGACCCCAGAGTTCATGCTCTAGTACAACATTTCTCAGAGTGTAGCTTGGGAACCCCAAAACCCGTGAGAGTCTGCAAGTTTAAGACAATTTTCATAATAGTACAAACACATTATTTGCCTTTTTGACTCTCATTCTCTCATTATTGTACAGTGGAATTTTTGAGAGGCTACCTGATATGTAGTTATACCGTCACTCTATTTTAAAATTTCTTCTTTTCATATCTAGTATGATAATTACTGACAGATATAACTCATATGAACAAAAACTCTTTGGGGGACTTAAGTAATTTTTAAGAGTATAAGAAACTTCTGAGATCAAAAAATCCAAAACTGCCACTCTAGTCTAAACTATTATTCTGTACTCATCTCTATATGTTATCAATCCATTTCTAAGATACACTTTTGGTTTAAAAAAGTGGGGGGGGGCGATGTATAAAGATGATTACAATATGCTTCTATTTAGGTAAAAAAAAAAATGGAGAGGTGTCTATACCTATAACAGGATTCATAGAAAACTTCTAACAGTGGTTGTCCTTAGGGTGGGAGATTGGGGAGCAGGGAATAGGGAAGCAGGAAATTTTTTCACTACATATAGTTTAGTACTGTTGGATATTTTTCTTCTACCGCGTGTGTATATATAAACTTTTTAAAACAAAGTTTTGATAGGCAGCCATAAGGAAAATGAGAGAGAGAGAAATCACTAGGATGATTAAGTGTTTCTTCTGACCTTGCCGTCCTGTAGCTGAACTCTCAGGGGCTTAGCCTGCACCTGGATGCTTACAAGCATGTAAGCATGTTTGTTCTACCCATTTGCAGGGATACAAGAAGACTAAAATATTGGATGTAAAAATACATTGAAAGGCAAAAAAAAAAAAAAAATACATTGAAAGGCATTAAGGTCTTGGTGGGAGGATGACCTTGTTAATCAATTTGAAAGTTTTATGAATGTGTTCACCAGTTTTCTTTTAGGTTTGTTTTGGGGCTCACAGATTGGAGGATCAGATGTAAATGTAAAATGTAAACGTACTATTTTACAGTTAATTGTACAAAAGGGGTCTTTGTAGACATACATGTTTCTGATGTGTGTTTTTAGGATCAAGAAATGCAGAAATTACTATGAAATTCTGGGAGTTTCTCAAAATGCCAGTGATGAAGAGCTTAAGAAAGCTTACCGAAAACTCGCCCTGAAATTTCACCCTGACAAGAATTGTGCTCCTGGAGCAACTGATGCTTTCAAAGGTCTGATCCTGAATTCCTGTTTAATTCTGCCACAAGTTGTTTTCAGCCTCGCCTGTAATCGTTTTATAAGGCTACAAGCAGGGCCTTTTTTTCCTGCCATACCTCTTAAATAGTAATTATCAGCATAGCTCTCTCCTGTCTTCATTCACTTACCTTAATTTCTTTTGGAAAAAAAGAATATTTGATTTCTCTGTAATAGTACCTTTTTAGATCTGAGACATAAACGAAAATCTTATTTAAGACCTTCACCCCCAGCAAAGCTGTTGATTCAGGCAAGAATTATCAATGGATGCTAAAACTGCCAGGTGACAGGTTTTTGTTGAATAGAATATTCACATGATGTCAGAGCATCATTCCCCAGAATACCTACTGATTACATAGGGGAAAATTTGCTTTATAATGGAGATATCTAGCTGTCACCACTTTAGCCCAGAGATCCAGCTTATCATCACCAGTCCTGGACCCACCTCACATTATATGATATGGCACCTGTGTGGTATTCTTGCCAGAATGTTCCACCTGAATCTAATAATGAGGAAACCATCAAAATGTGGGACATTCTACAAGGAACACTGACTTGCTCTCCAAAAAAGTCAATATAACGAAAAGCAGAAAAGGCAGGGAGACTGTTCTAGAGGAAAAAAAACTAAAGGGGTATAAAATCAAATACAATGCATGAACCTTGCACAAATTGCATGGATTGATGTTAATTTTCCTAGCTATGATAATGGTATTGTGATCATGTAGGAGACTCTTCTAGGAGATAGTGGCTGAAATATTTAGGGATGATGTGCCATTATATCTGCAGCCTACTTTCAAACGGTTCAGCAAAAGAAATGTGCACATACTACATGTACGTATGTATTTATGTATGTATGGAGAGTTGAGGAAAGCAATGTGGCAAAATACTAACAGTTGATGAATCAAATAGAGGGTATACATGTGTTTATTTACTATTTTTTTCAACTTTTCTGTAGATTTAGAATTTTTCTAAAGAAAAAGTAAAAAAATGATAGCTCTGAGGAAATTTTAAAAGTCAACATTTACCTCAAAGGACAATCTCCCTTTGTTGGGGTGCCATTGTGAATCTTGTTCTCCCCACAGTTTCTACAAGGAAACAACTAGATAACCCACATTCTCTTCACACCTTCACGTAAAGTACCTCACAGACTAATGCCATTTCTATGAGAAATTGGCCAGATTTCAAGGGATGTGATGTTGAAGCAACTATTTAGGCTTTTTTATTTGTTTTTTCTACTTAGCTGTTTTATTGCTGTAAACATTTAATATAATTCCTTCGCTAGAAGAATCATAAATGCTCTTTCTGACTGTGTTTCTCATACTGTTGGCTGAATTAGAGGTAGGGAACGAGGATGTCTTAAAGATTTTTTTCAAGGTTTCTTTGATCAGTGGCAGTGACTATATGTTTAAATGAATTTAATTGGACAATATTTGCACATTTGTGAATAGAGAGAAGGGGTGACGGTAAGCATGTATAATCTATCCAGTCTTTCTCTGTCACTGAGACGCTAGAGATAGGTTTCTTAATTTCTAAAGCCCACTTTCTAAAGTACGCTGAAACATGACTGTGATGAGTGAAGACTTTGCTTTTAGCCAAGCGATCGATTTTACTGATTATTTTATTTAGGAGATCGTTTCTGACTTCAAGTTAGAGTACCACTGCTTCTGTATGAATTGTTTCCAACCATAAACTAATTGCTCTCAAGGGAAATAGGGACACATTTTTGATGAATGAAAGCAGTAGTTCTTAGTTCATCTTCAGTCCAATATTGCTTCTGGCCTATCCAACTAGTTCATGGAAAACGTCAAGGGCAAGAACTCTGGTGAACTTTCTAGGCCCAAGCACCTTTCCTTAGGCCCCTGCAAGTCATCCAGCAGCCTACAACTCTGAGCTCTTCATTGCTCCTTCTTGCGTCACCCTCAGCTACAGCAAAGACTGTGTACTCAGGTACTTTTTGGTTTTGGTTGCAGCAATAGGAAATGCCTTTGCAGTCCTGAGCAATCCTGACAAGCGACTCCGCTATGACGAATATGGAGACGAACAGGTGACTTTCACTGCCCATCGAGGCAGACCTTATAATTATTACAGGGACTTCGAAGCCGACATCACTCCAGAAGAGCTATTCAATGTCTTCTTTGGAGGACATTTTCCTACAGGTGAGTATTTCAAAATTATAGCTGGAAAATTTATGTATCTAGATCTCTCTCTCTCTTTCTGGACCTCAGCTAACTCCTCTTCGAGGATCTGAATAGAGGGACCATGGTATGGTGGAAACAGCCAGAATTTGGAATCAGATGAGCTAGGGTTTGAGGCAAGTCTCCAGCCTCCAACTGTGCATGACTTTAACCAAATCCCTTGGTCTCTCTGATTCTGTTTCCTCACCTGAGAAATGGGGCTGATAATATCTACCTCACAGGGCTGCTGTGAGGAGTAGATGTTTTTAAGTGCTTTAAAATAAGTAGGAAGATGCCTATTATCATTATTGCAAAATAGCAGCTATATAAAGATAAAAGTTAGAAAAATACCCCCAGAGAGTTGGATGTTGGAATAATTAAATGTCCAGGAAGTAAACTGAATTTATGAATTGCTGTTAAAGATACTAGTGTTGGGGCTCCTGGGTGGCTCAGTCAGTTGGGCGTCCAACTCCTGATCTCAGCTCAGGTCTTGATCTCAGGGTTCTGAGTTTGGGCCCCCTGTTGGACTCCATGCTGGGTGTGGAGCCTACTTATTTATAAACAAACAAACAAACAAAGGTACTAATCACATAATCTGATATTGGGCAAGGAAGCAGACGAGAGCATGTCAGACAGGATTCATGGCCCAAATGCTCCTTCTTTACTGCCTTTTGGGGTTCTCTTACTCACTAGTCACAAAGGACTATTTAAATAAAAGCAGGAGAGCACATTCCATTTACACCTGATTCACTTGGCTTACCTACTGTTGTATTTTTCTACTGAGTAAAATGGGGCAGTACTGTGCCATCAGAGAACCTAGCTGGGAACAAGGACCTTGGAAAAAGCAAAGAAGGAGTATTTGCCATATCCCATACTAGGTTTTTCTGTCTTTCCCAGGAAACATTCATATGTTTTCAAATGTGACAGATGATACCCACTATTACCGCCGGCGTCACCGACATGAGCGGATGCAGACACGGAAAGAAGAAGAAGAAGAAAAGCCTCAGGTACCAAGGGAGGACAGCCGAACTGCTGCTCATCTACACTTGTACTGAGCTGACTTTTACAGTGTCTGTGATCAGGTTTTGGAAGTTCAACTTATGTTGTTAAAACGTGTTTTAGGAAAGAGGAGGCAGTGGCAGGAAGGGGTAGATCATTGGCCCCAACTGCCCAGGATGGTACCTCCTTCCCCACCGGTTCTTTGGTGGCCGTTCCAGGAAATCAGTTCCCCTGCGGGGCTGTCTTGATCAAGGTTTTCTTCCCTGCAGAAAATAGGAAACCCCTTCAGAATATTCAGAGCCAAAGGGAGTTTAAAGTAAGGGATCTAGGGAGTCTCCTGAAGCTCAAGGGCACGGAGCATAGGGCAGAGGGGAACCAGAAACCAAGGTACCGTCAGGCACCCGTGCAGCTATCTGTCCATGACTCTTTGTGGCCAGATTGTCTCCACCTTTCCCGCCTCTCCGCATCTGCTTTATTCTCTCTAAGCAGCCTAGCTTGTTCTGCTTCCGCTTACAAATAGCCAGTCCATACTGCCTAAGAGTACGTGTCCTTTCTTCAGGTGACGGCCCAGGAGTGAACAGTGATGAGTCTCAGTTCCAAGTTCCTGGGAGGGAGAAGTGATTATCCCCGCTAGGGTTAGATAGATGTCTCCCAGTCCATTCAGTAACAGAGCTGCACAATAGTAACACGGCCCCGTGAGAGTCACGGTCTGGGCAGACTCACCCGAGGTGTCTGCTTCATTGGCCTTAGAAAAGGGGGCTGCATGAGAATAACTGGGTGTCAGTACAGGTTGTGGGTGGGTCTCCTTCAGTCTTCTCCGCAGAGAGAACAGCCTTCCCAGAAAGGCTTTGGGCTTTGTGCTGTACATCGCAGTAATTTGTATTTTCTTTGGGAAAACTATTCCTATTTTCTGTAAGCTTTACATTGATGAAGAATACTTACGCCAGATATTTTTTCTTTTTCAGACTACGTATTCTGCATTTATTCAGCTACTTCCAGTTCTTGTGATTGTGATTATATCTGTCATTACTCAGCTGCTAGCTGCTAACCCCCCATATAGTCTATTCTATAAATCGTAAGTCAAATATTTATCAATCTTTCTTAACAATTTGGAGGGTAAAAGACTTGAACGTTTTGCTGGTACTGCTAACATTTCATTTTGCCTTTATAGAAAACACTGCTTTTTTTGTTTAAAGGAACAGCTGGATAGTAAGAGTGCAGAGACTCAAAAATATTGTAGGCAATGGACATGGATTATTTTTGTTCTACAGCGACATCATCCGGTCAACTGCAGAACAGCAGCAACTGGTTTCTGAGGGACGAATGGACTAACTCCAGTTTCAGATTAAATCCTTATCATATCATGTTAGCTTCAGAATGGACCCTATTGAGCTTGTGATCGGATCTCTGGACCCCTCTGGGTCGGGAGCATAGTATCTGAGATCCAGTGATTATTTTTAAGTAATTGCAAGAATGGGACATTTATTCATGATGAGGCTACATAGTCAAACCACAGTATGACATTACTTTGCTTTTGCAGAAAAATAGAGAAATTCTTTGTAATGTTTACATTGCATGTAAATTATGAGCTATGATAGGTACTTCTTTATTTCTTCAATTAATTATTTCAATTAGTTCATGTCTCATCGTTGAGTCCCCAGCATCAACCTCAACTGGCAACATGTTAGAAATGCAAACTCGTAAGCCTCACTCCATACATATTGAATCAAAAACTCAGAGGATGAGAACTAGCAATCTGAGTTTTAATAAGCTCTCCAAATAACTCTGGTTTATAGTCTGAGGATCACTGGATTAATTTTTTTTTTTAAAGTAGGCTCCACACCCAGCATGGAGCCCAACATGGGACTTGAACTCACTACCCTGAGATCCAGACCTGAGCTGAAATCAAGAGTCAAACAGTTAACCAACTTCACCACCCAGGCACCCCACTGAATTAATTATTTTAAGTTAGATGAGTCATTACTCATCATGGTTTAGGAGACAAAAACCTTACAAAATGGGGAGACCTGGTTGGCTCAGTCCATAGATCATGCAACTCTTAATCATTGGGTTGTGAGTTCAAGCCCCACAGTGGGTGTAGAGGTTACTTAAAAATAAAATCTTTAAAAAAATTTTAAAACCTTACGAAATGTGGAACCCATGGGGCAGTACATAACAGGAAGAGTCCTTGCTGGCGATTACTGTAGACTGAAGACTCCTCTAGATCAGTATCTTCATTTTAGTGAAAGGAAAGCTGAGTCTCAGAGAGGAGTTATTACTGTCAGATCACTCTGGCCTGATTCCCTCTATTCCCCGACCTCCCATGTTTCTCCATTTGCTACTTCGCCCTCCTTTCTTGCCCAGCCATTGGGGCAGAGAGGAACTTGCCCTGCTAACACGTTCCCAGATGGAGGTGGGAGCAGTGATGGCCTGAACCTTTAGACATCCAGCAAGACGCTTAAGTAGAGAGATCAAAGGGAAAAGCTGGGAAAATATTAACTCAGTCGAGATAGAATTTGTCTAGTTTGAATAAAATTAGCCTGGATTTTGCACATTGCTACCACATTGTTTTAACTTGAATTTGAGCTTCCTTCTGTACTTCCTTACAGTTAGTATTTAGTTAACCCAGACCTACTGATGTTTCTGAGCACCACATACCATTGGATATATTAGACCCACAGAGAGTTAGTGCAGAAGCTTCACTGAAATCTTTCTTTTTTTTTTTTTTTTTTTTTTGCTTCACTGAAATCTTTTGTCTGATGCTTTTGCAGTTCTCACTTAGCAGCTGTGTGTGAAGTACTTTCTCTCCTGTCCTAAAAATTGGTGCTAGGTTGGTGTATGCTATCTGGTTATTTGTGAATAGTTTATTGTAATAATCAATTTATTTGCCCAACATTTACCAATACCCTGCTCTGTGCCAGGTACCATGCTAGGTCCTACACAGTGTACGATATTTTTTTAAGCATTCAGCACTCAACTGTTAGCACAGAAAGCAATACAAGAGAGGCGGATCCTTGAAGAGAATAAAGTAACTATACTGAGGGTGAATTCACAATACGAATACACTCACATAATGATGACATTACAGTTACTGCTTTGCTGGGGAAATTATAAATGTTAGGTGTATTCGACGGTGATGCTTGCGTCTGCCCTATGAAGAGGGGATTATGGTCATGATATCTGTGCAGCCGGAGCTAAGAGTGAGATTGCCAAATATAACCAGCTTACCTGAGCCTCTGTCTCCTTGTCTCAGGACCTTGGGCTACACCATCTCTAGAGAAACGCAGAACCTGCAGGTGCCTTATTTTGTGGACAAAAACTTTGAGAAGGCCTACAGAGGAGCATCTCTCCGTGACCTGGAGAAGACGATAGAGAAGGATTACATTGATTACGTCCAGACGAGTTGTTGGAAGGAGAAACAACAAAGTAAGATGTTCTAAAAGGGATTTTTCACTGGTGGTCATACCTCCAACCTGAGGCATGCCCAGCTTCCCAATCCCTCCTCTCTCCTTGTTTCAGTGGCACATGTTTATGTGATCAGAGGGCCCACTTGGGGGACAGAGCCCCATTTGGGACACCACAAAAAAGTGAAATTCATTGACAGGATACATGTGGCCAGAATTTGGAAACCTTAGGAACTTAGGCAGACAGCACTAGTTGCCTATCTGTCTGTCTCTGAGTGTCTACTTCCCTCTGCCCATCTGCCCCACTCTCTTCTCTGCCAACTGCCTTCCTTTTCTTCCTCAAGCTTTCCTCCTTCACAACCTGGTTTTGCCCTCGTTGGTTTTGGTTGCTGCCCTCCTCGTCACTCTCCTAGCTTCCACAATCCCACTAGTTATTGGCCCCTTTCTGCATCACACAAGCTTCCTCTGTAAGTACGCTGTGCTAGCTGGATTGGTCCAGTTTCCTAATTCCACATTCCCTACGAGAAAATCTGATTGATCCAGCCTAATTTTTTGAGCAAGACCAAAAGTTAGCTCTAGCCAGCTGGGGCCACCTAAATCGAAAGTGACCCTACCTGGGTCTGCCCCTTCAGTAAGGGTGGGTTGGAGCAGGCCTTCTGCTCTGTTCCTTCTCTGGAGACAATGGGGGTGTCAGTGTCCGCCAGTTGGCTTAGGGAGTGCTGGTAGCAAGGGCAGCCCTGCCTCTCAGCCAACAGGTTCACTTTTCATCCCACTTGAGTTACACACATACATGCACATATGCACACCTGTGCGGCGGGGGGGGGGAAGGGGGGGCATATACACACACCCTTAATAACTGTATTTTATAAAACATGGCTTTAATTTTTAAAAAGCAAACGCACTCATTTTTTAAATGGTATAACTGGATATTATTAAATGTCTAACAGTGGCTGATAAAATTAGCTCTTTAGTCACAGCGCTGCTAAGCCCTTGCTGACCCATCATGCAGCCCAGCCCCACCCCCAAGTTAATCTGTCCTTCCTAGGTGCTCTTAAAACACTTTGTCCACGACTGCGGGCCCTCTGACGATAAGAGCCATGTCTCACCAGTCTCGTGTCCCAGGGCCCTGGCACCGTCCTTGCTTCAGAACAGGTGCTCAACAAATGTCCTTGGAAGAGAGGATTCTCAGGCCTGGAAAATAATGAAAATGTTTGCGGATTAAGAATCACAGAGCAGGGATAGCGTCCTTACCCTAGCCCTTAGGGACCTTGTCTCTGCCCTCTACTCCTGTAGGGCAAAGCCCGCCTCCACTCCCGGGTGCATTAGGAGCTTCATGGGCAATGATTCTAAGACGTAAGGGGAAATTAAGCAGGAGGAAGTCGTTTTTTAAAATTTATCGAAACGTAAAGACTGAAAAGAACCGAGGAGGTCAGGAAGTACCGTACCTCATGTTAAACTAGTTGTTGCAAGTTCAAAAATCAGGGAAGAATTTTGGAGCAAGAAAAGGCTTTGGACATAAAGGCATCTGATACATGGATCTAAATCAGGTGTGTGTGTCCTAAAAGTCCCCATTGTATTCACCCCTGGGAGGGTTTTGAATTTGTTGCTTTCTGCAAGAACTGGATGAAAATCTGCATTTCACATTCTTCAAACACGCACCCACCCACATACACTCCCCAGCTGGAACTATGCACAGAGCTCATGGTAAGGATTACATCTAAAATGGCTTTTAGGCTTCTTCTCCCCATCCGCATGAGGCCTAGTTTCAGGACTTTGGTACCCTCTAGATATAAATAAAAATCCAATGGGTAAGCATGATGCATGTACCCACGAGTTCCAAAGAGGGGGTTATCAGCACACACCCCTTAAAAATCTATTTCTGGCATTTAAGGATGGTGGTTGTCCAGACTCTCTGCACGACCCAAATGCCATTTGAGAATGAGCAGCATCTGCCCTCCGGATCCCAGCAGCAAGTGCAGCCAACAAGGTTAAATTTAGCACTTGAAGGTTGTAAAAATAAATCCACTTGAGAACGAAGTTCACTCTTGGCAAAATACCGAATGGAAACCGTATTTAGCAAAGTTAGCCATTGTCTTTTTTCATCTTTTGTTCATTTCTCTTCTGTGTTTTCCCTTAGAATGCTTAATCTGAGCGAGCTTCTATGAGTAATCCCCTACTATGAACACTGATTGCCCTGTTTACTCCTCCACAGCTGCATCTAATCAACCCAATGCCAGGGGAAGTGGCCATGCCACCGGGCTGGGACGGACAAAAGTGACAGGCAGGATCTGCCTCCCAGCCTGGCAGAACTGAGCTGAGATCCTGGCCCTGCCTGGCCAAGGAGCACTTCTTTCCATGCCCTGGAGCAGGGCAGCACCGTGGGTAGGAGCTCAGGCTTTGAAATGGGGATAAAATGCACTTCCTCCTAGAGACACTGTCCGGGTTATAGAAGATGGTACGGGTATAATGCTTAGCCTGGCGTCTGGCGCATATTAAACGCCCGGTTCCTGGTGGAGTCCAGGACTTGCATGGTCTTGCTAGACTGGATGCAACCCTTGGAGCATTGAAACCTGGTTTTAGTGAACTTTATGAAAAGCTATGTGGTATTTTGAGAAAAGCATCCATCTAAGTGCACTTCTCCTTCGCCAGCTTGTTAGAGTGGACTTCGATGTAGACAATAGTAAGAATCGCTAGCCCTTAATTCTTTCTAGAATGAAATGTCAGGCAGTGAGGCACTGAGATAAGCTCAGCAAACAAAACACCTAAGGAAATCATTGAAGGGAAAGCAAAGCCACAGAATCTGTTCCATATGCGGGTGTACCAGTGACTCCAGAGGACCAAAGGCATAGAGGCCTGAACAGGTTTCCCACACGCCGGAGAAGCCAGGGAAATGGAATTAGTGGGGTGGGCAGGCCCGGGGTGGGGGGCTTTCATTTGGGCGTGGCGCATGGGGCTCCCGGAAGCGCCATTGCCTGCAAGGATGAAGGCGCCAAGGCACGCCCCAGCTGGCAGGCACCGCGGGCACCCGCACCAGTGGCTGAGAGCACATTGTTCCGGGGCCCCGAGGACAGGCTGCCTGCCAAGCCACTGCGGAGCTAGGGCCCAGGGCTCGGAGCCTCCATTGTAGAGGGAGGGTTTTCGTGCATGGCCGCCCCTCACCCTGGAGTCCTGCACTTAGTCTGCACTTTGAGCCTTCCTTGGTGTAAATAGAATCATTGGGAGCAGAAATGCCAGACAGTTGTTTTGTGTTGATAGACTCTTACTCAGAAACCAATGCCCATTGTTCCCCCTGGCAAAGTATTAATTCCTGTTTCCAGTCAGTTTGCTGATTAATCAGACAGGTGCCTCTCGTTCCAGCAAGAAAAACTAAATCTGTTGGCAGGATGATTAAGAATGGATAGACATATTTCAAAATGATTAAAATAGCATTTGCACAAGTATGGTCCTTTAAACACCTAGTAGCTGCCTGCTGTCGGAGGCTTTCAGAAGCCACACCGCCCATCCAAGCGTGCCATCCTGTTAATACACAACATGTCTCTGGGGGGGGGGGCTGCTTTTCAGGCTTTCCTTCCTAAGAATGTCTCTGAAACCTGACAAAAGAATGAAAAATAGAGGCCGCCAAACCACCGTTGCGTCGGGAAAGACAGCGGAGATTATATTCTGGTTAAAAATAGAATGACCTTCTCCACCATGAAGAGAAAATGAAATTCATTTAGTCAAGGAGACAAAGGTCACCGGATCCAGATGATTTCACCTTTAAAAGAGCCCAGCTGCCTTTGCCCTTTGAGTTAGGGACCCCACATGTGGTGAGGGAATGAAGAAAGCTGCCAGCAGCCTGGCCTTCTATAGAAGGCATACCCACCAGAGGGAGGCTCTGTGTCAGTTAGCATGTCTGAGTTATGATCCAGCCACGCAGGGGACAGAATGGAGCAGCTGTCTTTGTTTCAGATGACAGGAACAGGCGATTGGACTCCATTCTCTCCCAACTGCCATCTGAATGCCATTCGTACGGAGGCCGTGAAACGGAGTCTCCTCTTACTGCACACGTGCGCGTTTCCTAAGTCTGGTGCCAAATGTTCTATTGATAAGAACTAAGTCCAGTGCTTTTCTAACAGCACGGATACTGTAGGACTCCGGGACCACAGGTGGCCTTTAATCCTCGGCACCTGGTGTAGCGGAGCTGCCGGACTCGCATTTCTCGAATAAATGAGTAAGCGTTTCTTAAATTTAATTAAAAGAAGGAGCATGAAAGTAAAAGGAGCTTTGGTTCCAGAAATACTGAAACAAAACAAAGGAGCTCAACTCTCTTGATGAATTGGTTACCTCTTTTATCTTTCAGAGTCGGAATTGACAAATTTGGCAGGATTATACAGAGATGAACGACTGAAACAGAAGGCAGAGTCGCTGAAACTTGAAAACTGTGAAAAACTTTCCAAACTCATTGGCCTGCGCAGAGGTGGCTGAAAGGATGCTAGTCCTACACCGGGTTGGGGTTTTGCTACTTGTTACTATTTATGTTCCTAATTCCATTTTATAATACAAAATTAGGAAATGACGAACATTTTACAACTTGCTAACTTTGGTGGGCAGAGTTGAAAGCACTTGAGCATGGAGCCAGACTTGTCATCACAGAATCCTTCCTGGGGACTGGTTCCAGGGGCCTCGAACAGTTCATCTGAAATTGAATTAAAGGCAAAGCATTTGATGCAGCCCCCCTGCTCCATGTCTACCCTGCCTCTAGGATTGTAGTTCAGGCATCCCAGGGCAGGTCCACGTTTTCTTCCTCCTCCTCTTCTTCAGTTAAGTCTCAGTTAAGTCTCGATACCCGGTCATTCCTAGGCATAGCCAAAGCAGCTTCGTATTAGTGTACACGGAGGATGATACCTCTCCCTTCCTGTGAGTCCTCATGGCCCCCACCATTCAGCCCTTGGAACAGGTGCCTGCCCAACTTTGCATTTTCTAAGGGAAATGAGAAATGTAAACTATTACAGTCAGTAGTTTTCCATTTGCCTATCTCTGTTCAGAGTTACTAGCATTAGCAAACTGCCTGATTTGAATTTCTTTTACTTCCTTAACCCTCTCTCTTGTAGAGGGTCCAGAAAGTAAAAGCCACTGGGTGAAAGAAAGAGTTCCATGGACAGCCCAGCAGCAGAAAGCAGGGACCCGGGGATGAAGGTAAAACGCAACGCTGAGTCTCAGCTTCTCGGTGCAGGTTCCCGAGTCCATCACAGAACCCGGAGAATATGGGTGGTTTTTTGCCATTTCCTCTTGCAGCATCACACTTGACCAGAGTCCCTACACCCCGCAGAAGTACAGTGGTCAGACCTAAGAGCAGGCACTGCCGGCCAACCAGGCTGGTTGCTCAAGCCTACAGCTGGAGGGGGAAGACCCTCTTTCCATTGCTTTGGCGGTCGGTGTTGGTCCCAGCCGTCCCTGTCTTTAACCCAGGGCCCCGTCGCTTGTGCTATGAGATGCCTTTTCATGTAGTCAACATTTATTGAGTGCCTAGTATGAAGCTGGAGCTCTCACATATATTTTCTTACTTTAGCTTCCTCAAAACTCTGTGAAGGAGACATGTTATCACTTTCTTTATGAAAGAGAACGTTGGCCCAGAGGGGATGGTTGACCTAGTCACAAAACTGGTAATGGCGGAGCTAGGTGGTAGACTGATTATCAAGTAGAAAGTGTGAGGTCATTCCCATTTTTCTGGCAGTTCTAGCCAGACTGGTAAGGCATAATCTTTCCCAAGGATGCCCCGGTCCCCCCTGACCCTATGGCCCTATATCCTATTTGTGGCAGTCCTGAGTTCACTCCGGACTTCCTCCCTGGCCTTGAGGAAACAAGACCCTCTCTATAACAATTCTGTATACAAAACAAGAGGTCTCTCAAAGGCAGGCAGCCGTTCCCACTGGTGACAAGGAAGAAGTAAGTTACTACCTAGGCCCAGTGGTTCTGGGCCCTCTCATCTAAGTGAACTCCCAAGATTGAGCTGCCTAGATCATCATGAATCAGAACCTGGGAGATCAATAGGTGACTATAGTCTACACTCCCTGTTTTCTTCAGGAGAGAAGGAAAGTTCCTATATCAAAACTGATTTCCAAAGTAGAGTTTGTCCTTTCAGAGGCATAGCCATGATTTAGGCAGATGTGTCCAGCATGGTTCAACATGGACATTCCACAGGGTTAGGAGATGGGTCCAGAGGTGAGGAGTGGATCTTTGGTGGCTGGTAGGGGACATCTGCTCAGGTGTGAGCTCAGCTGCGGCTCTCTCCAGAGAGAGCCAGATTTTGCTGTTCAACTATGTCTATCTTCCCGGTTTGGGGACTTCCTTTCTGAGTAACTAAGAGGATTTATACTATAAAATATGCCTGTGAGCCAAACAGGCTTATGGAAAGATTCCCCATCCACACAAAAATCAAAGCTCTTCCCTCCCCAACTCCAGTCTCTGCTAGAATAAAGGGGCCATGATTAAACCGACTTGACATGGATTTCATGGCAGAGATGAGTTCTCTGTGGTGATACTAAATAGAGGTAAAACTAACTCCCTTAAACGTCAGGTCTCTTGTCTGTTTTCATAGCACTGATGGTACTGTTGTATTTATTACCTAAGAGACTACAACACGTCTGGCTTTCCTCTCAGTAGAATGGTATTTGCCTTTAAGAAGAGTTCTGTTTGGTATGGTCCAGATATGGCTACACTCTAATTTCCTGGGTTCTGTTTTAGATGGGTTGTCTGCATGGTGGTAAAATAAGCGTCTTCCTCTTGCCTACGTCTTCTGGAAGGTTTCCTGATGATGTATAAGCTGCTTAGGTAAGGCTTATTCTTGCTGTTTTGCCGCGTATCTCTCTACGTTTCCGTGAGCATTCACGCAGACTGGAGAGGGGTGAGATGGGAGCGGGGCTGAGAAGGAGGGCTGGCAGCTCAAGCAGAAGGTAAAGCTCCCACTCATCAGAGTGAAAGCGCTCTCCGCGCCGCCTGATTGGCAGTGAGGAGGGGAGGGTGAAAACCCTTCCCACGAGGAGGACACCAGAGCCTCAAGGAATCCGCGTCCCCACATTAGCAACCCTGGGGTTCATCTGTTCAAACCAGAAAACTTCTGAACTTCCTGGATCAGTTCCAGGCCTCACAGCTTGGGACAAGTGACCAGTAAGAAAATGCCATTGCTATGCTTTCTGTTGGAAACTATTTGACATCACACTGAACTCCAAACCCCAGTGGAACATGGGATCCAGCAGCCCGGCTAAGCCTCGTGTTGTTCTCATTTTCATTCCTTCACGCTCAGGACTGGCTTTGTGAGGAGGCACTGTTGGGATTCCAGAAGTTTTCTGTTACAACTGGCCACACTTGCTAGTTCATTGTCTCTGCATGCTCTGTTCCTCACAGAAGCTAGCTCTTAATTAGTATTTATTTTGGACTCATTTATGGTATAAGCTTAGTGTTCTAATATATTTATTTTTGGAAAGGGCCAAGTTACTCTATATCATATTTTTTGAGCCTGCGTTGTTGATCTCTCGTGCAGTGACCACTGAGTAACTATATATCCGTGTGTTCGATATTGATTACATCATTTGCATCACACTCAGTATTTGGAATTAAAGATGTGAATGTTCTGTGACCAGAGCCGGGTTTGACAGAGATGGAATCTGCTCCTGGGGGAATACGAATCCTGAAAACTCTGGTCACCTGATCCACTGCATCTGGGTTGAGTGTATTTTAACAGAGAAAGAAATTAAACGATTTTATACAAAAAGAATGGGTCTATATTTTCCCTTTGTTCTTTTCCCTATGCTCGTGTCACCCCTGGGCACCGCGTCCTTCCTCACTACCTTGGAGCCACCTGGGACTAGGGGAGGTCTACTCCCCTCTGCTCCAGCCTTCCCGAATCCACTGGAACCGTTAGTGTTTAGAACAGCAGAGAACTGGTGCATCACCAATTCCTCTTCTACCAGGTAACAATAGCAGCCACAGCATCTCACAGCCAACGCACAGCGCTAAACCACTTAGCTTCCGAAAACCGGGTGTTATCCCAGTTCCTTAATGGACTTGTTCCCGATGACCCATGTTTCAGAAAGTCTTGGTTGAAATATACGGGACATGGGGGAACGCCTGGCTGACTCAGAACAACGTGTGACTTTTGATCTCAGGGTCATGAGCTCGAGCCCCAGGTTGGGTGGAGAGATAACTAAAAAATAAATAAAAGACTTTAAAAATACACTACGTGGTTCCTAATAATATCTTTCATTTGGAAAAAGATGGAGATGAGATTCAATTCATCAAAAAGATGGAGATGAGATTCAATTCATCATTCAATTCAAAAGATGGAGAACTTACTATGTGTCGGGTGGGCCAAGTATGGGGAAGGGGGCAGGGGAACAAGTGAGACTCAGCACCACAGCTCCTGGAGCTCAGGGCTGAGGGAAAAGCTAACTTTAGACCGTGCTCCCCAGTGGGATGAATGTCAGAGGGGAAATCAAGGAAACCTTGGGGATCTATAACAGAGGAATTCAGTCCAGTGTGAGGCTTCAGTGAAAGCAACTCTAAGGAAGAGAGACTAGAAATATAATCACCCTTCTTACAGAATTAACTCATTTTTTTTTTTTTTAACAGAAGAGGGAAGCAGCACTCAATGCTCCCAATTCTGTGCGTAGCACCACCATCCGTCCAAGGGTGAAAGTCAGAAAGCTGGGAAACTTTGTATGGTAGACTTCATTTGGTATCCCCTAAAGGACCACACATAATGTTTGCGCCCTTGTGTAGTCCCCTTTCTAATCTGGACTGGCCTTTGATCTTTAACCAATAGAATGTGGCAAAATCAGCAGCTTCCATTTTTGCACTTAGGGGAAGCCAGCTGCCATGTCAGTCCAACCACCCCGCGAGCACTAATCTAACCACATGGAGAAGCCATACAGAGGAGAACTGAACGACCGAGCTGGCAGCAAGAACTGAGAACCCAGACATAAAATCCAAGCCCAGCTGTGTAGGCCATCCAAGCCGACGGGCACGATGGAAATGAGCTGTCCCACCAAGCCCTGTTCAAACAGCAGAATCACGAGCCAATGATAATATGGTTTTTGTTTTAAATTGTGACATTTTGTGCTAGTTTGTTTGTAGCACAGACAACCAGAACACTTTGACTCCCTTTTTCCCTGTATCCCCTCCTTCCTAAGTCCTATCAGTTTGACCTCCTGAACACTCTAAATCCAACTACTCTCTTCATCTCCTCTGACACCATCTGACTCCAAAACTACCAGCCACTTTTTCTGATGAAAACTGCAGTAGCTTTGGGGTGCCTGGGGGGCACGTCGGTTGAACGTCAGACTCTTGGTTTGGCTCAGGTCTGATCTCAGGGTTGTGAGATGGAGCCCTGCATGGGGCTCTGCATTCAGCCCTGAGTCTGCTTGTGTTTCTCTCTCCCTCTCCCTCTGCCACTGCACTCTCTCACTGGCTCGCTCTCTCAAATAAATAAATCTTTTAAAAAATGCAATTGCTTCTTTTTTTTTTTACGTTTATTTAAGCAATCTCTACACCCAACATGGGGCTCGAACTCACAACCCTGAGATCAAGAGCCGCATGCTTTACTGACTGAGCCAGCACGTGCTCCAAAAAGTGTAATAGCTTAAGTACAAGTAGTCTCTATGCATCTACTCTAGACCACCTCCAATCTGTACACCTCACTGCAATCAGAGAGATCTTTTCAGAATATAAATTATGTCACTCTCTTGCCCAAAGTATTTGAGCAGCTTTCTTTTGCCCCCAGAATAAAAACTATCAAAGTTCTTAACACGGCTTAACGCTTAACAAGGTTCTACCCAGTTTCCGGCCACTGACCCTTCTTGCTCTCGTACAATCTTTTCTTTTCTGCCATACTAACCTTTTAATTACTATAATCTGCCAATTCTTTTTGCCCCAGGGACCTTATAAATACTGTTTCCTCTTTCTGGAACCCTTTCCAACTCACCTGCCCCTACCTGTTAAGTGCCCCCTGGTAATCTTAATAGGTTTCAGCACAAACATCCCACTTCCTCACAGAAGGCTTCCGTGACACCACAGACTGGGCAAAATCTCCCTCTAAAATACTCTCATTCCAGGGTAACTGGCTGGCTCAGCATGTAACCCTTAATCGCAGGGTTATCAGTTCAACCCCACCTTGGGCATGAAGACTACTTAAAAAACAAAACAGGACAAAACAAAACAAAACAGGGGTGCCTGGGTGGCTCAGTGGGTTAAAGCCTCTGCCTTCTGCTCAGGGCATGATCTCAGGGTCCTGGGATCAAGCCCCATATTTGGCTCTCTGCTCAGCAGGGAGCCTGCTTCCCCCTCTCCCTTTGCCTGCCTCTCTGCCTACTTGTGATCTCTCTCTCTGTCAAATAAATAAAATCTTTAGAAGAAAAAAAAAAAAACGCAGTCCTCTCAACACCTGCCATAGCTATAATGTTATTTATTTGGATAATGACTCAATTTGGGATTTAAGTGGGTGTTTATTTGATGCTTGTCTCCCTCACTAGACTAAGTTTCACTCTGGTTTTATCTGAGGTGAACCTTGGAGAAATGACATGTCATCTGCCAGGACGTCCACCGGAAGTGCAGCCCAAATTCTTTGAAACTACCCCTATCGATAGGTGGGATGTGTTCCCTCTCCTTGAATCTGAACTCTGAGGCTCCCTGGCAAATAGAATATAGCAGAAATTACACTGTGCCAGTTTTTAGGCCCAAGCCTTAAGAAAATGGTCATCTTCCATTTCCTATCACTTTGGATGCTTTCACTTCAACCTAATCACCATATTATATGAAAGCCCAAACAGCCCATGGAGGGGAACAAGAACCTTGGTCCTTAGCCTCAGATGAGCTCCCAGCTGATAGCTCCAACTTGCCAGTTATGTAAGTGAGCTATCTTGGAAATAGAATTTCTAGCCTCTCTCCCTCTCCTGCCCCACTCCTCCCCAAAAATCCCAGCTGATACAACATGGAGCAGAAATGAGCTTTCACTATTGAACCCTGCCCAAATTGGGGTTTCCTGAGTGAAATGATTTTTTTTTTTTAAGCTGTAAATTTTGAATGGTTTGTTATACAGCAATAGATAATGGGAACATCAACCAGAACGACAACCCTGTGCAGAAAGGCAACACTTCCTAGGTCAGGATCACAGAGCTATTTGTGATGTTATGTCAGCCCGACCCTCACTGAGCCCTGACTGAGGCCAGGAGCCTGTACTATTTGTTGACATGCAGAGTGGGAGTTTGTGGAAGTCCCCCAACCAGGGTGACCATCCTTCGTGTCCATGCTGGTATGCAGGGTACACACGTGGACCCAGGGTTCTTGCTCATAATCTCCTATCCCCAGGGAACTGGCTGGTGGAGACTACTGCACTCCAGAGTTTTGCCCTGGAGGGCAGACTATTCCAGCTTCTGGAGGTGAACGTGAATGGCAAGGGACATCAGAGTAGCACTTCATAAAAGATTCTAGAGAGAACACGGGTCAAGGGGAAAATCCAGTGATCTCTGCCCCAGTGGAAGGCACAGCTTTGTTCAGGGTGATTCAGGTGAACACTCGCATTTGATAGACAAAGTTCCAAGAAGGCTCTGTGCTGAGGCACACAACCCACATGGACCTTCTAGGCTCATGCCATCCAACACAGTAGCCACTAGCTATTATGGCTATTTAAATGTTAATTTTAACTAATTAAAAATTTGTAAAATTTAAAACAATTCCTAAAGTCACATGAGCGACATTTCCAGTGCTGAACAGCTAGCTACATGTGGCTAGTAGCTGCAGTACTGGCCAGTGCAGATGTAGACTATTTCCATCAAGTAAGTTTTATTGGACTGTACTGCTCTAGGCCCTTTAAGATTGGTCAACAGAAATGGCCTTGCTTTCTTGGGGCCCTGGGTGGCATAGTTGGTTGAGGGTCTGACTCTTGGTTTCAGCTGGGGTTGTGATCTCTGGGTCACAGGATCCAGTCCCCAGTGGGCTCCACGCCCCACCTGGGGCTCCGAACTCATCGTGGAGTCTGCTGGAGTTTCTTTCTCCCTCTCCCTCTTCCCCTCACTATACTCATGCTGTCTCTCTCTGTCTGTCTCTCAAATAGATGGATAGAGAAAGAAAGAAAGAAAAAGAGAAAGAAAGAGGGGAGGGAGGGAAGAAGAAGGAAGGAAGAGAGAAAGGAAGAAAGAAAGGAGGAAATGGCCTTGCTCTCCAGGATGTGAGAATTGACATAAGAAACACAGAAAAATGAAACAAGGCCTACTACCAGGAAATCCACAGAAATGGTCACATTGATCAGGCCACAAATTTCAATCCCAAAAGAGGCCCCTAAGGGGTTTGGGGGAGCAGCCTGAGTGGCCTACCTGAATTTTCAGCTCCCCTTCCTGGTCACTGATAATACTTTCTCCAAACTCCTTACTATAGTCATTTCCTGCTTGAGGGTATCAAATTCCACAACTTTAGTATCCATTATGTTCAACAAAAATCTAACACAGCATCATGGTTAAGAACATGGACTCTGGAATCAAACCTCCCATGTTAAAACACTGTTCCAAAGATTCTTAGCTTGGGTGACCTTGGGTGACCTTGGCAAGTTATTCATCCTCGTAGAACCTGCATTTCCTCATCTGTAAAAGATTAAAACCTTCTTCCCAAGATTATTGTGAAGATCATGTGAAATAGGACTAAAAAGGCATAATGGTGCCACAAATAGTAAATACTCAGTAAATTTTGGCTCGGATTTTTCCTAAGCTAATTTAATCTTATTTGGGTTTCAAAAAAAGCCCTCAAAGGGGATTTGGTGAGGATGTGTGGTCACTTTAGGATCACTTTATCCTTCTGTACCTCTGTTCCCCATCACTTTCATGCCCCTCTTCGGTTCTCCACATCTCTTCAGGGCCCTCCCCAGTACCTTGACACGGTTGAACATGGGTCCACTGTTGCTGCCAAAACCTGGTACCAGAGTAGGAGGACTCTTATCTCGGGTGAGGCCACTTTCCTTTCCTGTTCCTGGGCTTCCCTTCATTGCTTGGGTTCAGGCCACCTAATTACAGAGTATTCATAGGTGGAAGAGAGATCACAGGAGGTTGGAGTCCCATACTCTGGGGGAAATTTAGAGATGAGGGCGCAAGAAAGAAGCCTGTGAAGCTCAAGATGCAGGGGTTGCCTTAGCTAGCTCTTGCTTCACAGGTCTAGCAGTTTAACAGGCCCTTGGAGAAGGTTGAGAGAGCCGTTCTCTGAGTGAGGCCTATTCACTTCCTTAAGGAAGTGTAAACCGGGCCCCGACTGCTCCTCCGGTCTGCGTGACAAACACAAGACAAAACAGGCGTGCAAATAAACTATGAACTTAACTTCCTAGATATTCCCCCGCCCGAGGAGGCGCCTTTCAGAGAGCGGCTCCTTTAAGAGGCGGGCCCCATCCCGGCTAACAAAGGAAGTCCACGCCCCCGGTTGCCAGGGTGCTCTATGGCGTCGCATTCTCATTGGTGGGCGGCGGTGGGTGAGGCGCCCAGAGACAGCCATTTCCAACGAGCTGGCGGGGGCGAAAGATGGCGACGCCCGTCGGGTGGTCGCAGGGGGGGTCAGGATCGGTGTGTCTCGCCTTCGATCAACTGCGGGACGTGATCGAATCTCAGGAGGAACTGATCCATCAGCTGAGGAACGTGGTACGAAGCCAGAAAAGCTCGGGGAGAGGCCGACCTGGACACCCAAATGTAGGGGGCGGGGCCAGACCCTATCCCGAAGCCAGTGGCGAGCTTAGAGCACATTGCCAATGGCGTCATCAGGAGGAGGCGGGGCCCAGATGTGTTCCAGCTGGTAGGGGTGGAGCCAAAATAATGCAAAGTCTTCATGAATATCTACCAGGGAATTTAAATCAAAATCAAGTTCATTTCTACTCCCTGTTTGGTGGTGTAAGGGCTGGTAGTTGTGTCCCAGTCTATTCACCGAGCCTCATTTTCCCCATTTCTAATTGGAGATGACGTCATTGGCTTCCCGGGGCCCTCAGGTGCAGGCATTGAAGCTATAACATCTTTTCTCTTGTGGACATCCCCTCCCCCGTGTCTAATGCAGCGCCATGCTGAGGGCAGTAAGCACTGGTTTGTCCCTTACACATGTTAACTTAAGGGCTTCCGACCCCATTATGTCCCTTTGCTTTTGCCTTCTCAGTCAAACCCTCATTTCTGAGCTCAGAACATTGGAGCCACGGATTACCTGGACAAGCATGGTAAAATCCTGGCCAGCTGGAGTTCATGGTTTCTCTCTCTCTTTTTTTTTCTATCTTGATTTAGAAGGTCGTGAGATAGCTCCATCTCAGAAACAAAACTGACTTAACATCTATTTCTCACTCTTAATGGGTGTGTGCAGCTCTAGGCTCTGAATTACCTGCAATTCCCTAAGGGTACCCAGGTCTTTTTCTTCGCAGCTGGCATTTGCTGGCATTTGCATGTGTGTTCTCACCGTCTGAAACACTTTTCTATTCCACCCCATTTCTGGCCCACCCCTGTTTAGCAGTCAGATGCCCTGTCTGATGATCCTTCTCTGGAAGCAATTCTGACCTTTCACCAGGCCAGGGACCTCCCCTGAGCACCACAGCCCTTTGTGGTTCTCCATCATACTCATATACCGTGCTAGAAGTGCTGGCCATGAGCTATCTCTTATATCAGACTGGTTGCTCCTAGAGCTGAGCCTCTGTAAATCTTGTGGAACCACATTCTCCCTTCTCAGAGCTCAAGTCTCATGCTAGGTGCCCTGGGTATCATTCCACTGTCTAACCTTGGTCCTGGTCCCTAGAGAGCACCCCTCCCACTCCAGCCCCAGGCCCTCCCTGAGCCAGGCTCTGTTGCAGATGGTTCTCCAGGATGAAAATTTTGTCAGTAAAGAAGAGTTCCAGGCAGTGGAGAAGAAGCTGGTGGTAAGTAATGGCCTCTACAGGCTCCTAATCTTCCCCCATTTCCTGGGATCCCTGTGGATGGGCACAGTTATTGAGTATTGGCCTCTCAGAGCCTCCAGCCCTAGTAGTGAGGACAGAATCTTCCTGGGTCCTGGCTTCCATGTGCCTCTCTGAGAAAGGGAGATGGTTAAGGGAACCTAGGAGACCCCAGGTGGCTTGGGGGTAATGAGGTCACTGCTGCTGTCCTTGCAGGAAGAGAAAGCTGCCCACGCCAAGACCAAGGTCCTCCTGGCCAAGGAAGAGGAGAAGTTGCAGTTTGCCCTCGGAGAGGTAGAGGTGCTATCTAAACAGCTGGAACAAGAGAAGCTGGCTTTTGAAAAGGCGTGAGTGGGCCTTGGTAGGGGGGGTGAAGGGTTGAGGGTCCAGTCTGCCTGTCAGCCTTCCCACCCTTTCTTATATTCTCCACCCAGGCTCTCTAGTGTCAAGAGTAGAGCCCTGCAGGAATCCAGCAAGAAGGACCAGCTCATCACCAAGTGCAATGGTAGGCGGGAGGCCCGTGCCCCCCCCCACGCTTACATGCATGGGTTCTTCCCTAACAGCCCAGTGCCCGTGTCCAGGGCAGGGTTTCACCCCAACTTCTGCCCCCGGCTGAGGATACAGGCAGGCCCAGGCGGGCCACACCTTCGCAAAGGCCTTCAGGGACCAGGCAGGCCACGGAAATGAGGGAAGCAGTTGGTGTACAATATTCTTCATGGCCATAAAAGAACGGGCTCGCTCCCATTTTTCTTGAAACATACGACCTTCTTAGTCCACCTTTTGTTTTCCCACTTTTGATGGGTATTAGAAATAGCGTATTTTACTCATAACTATTACAAGAGGGACAACAGGGCAAGTGCAGTCCCATTTGGGAGCTGACCCCTAGTGTCAGGGTTGGGGACCCAACAGGGAGGAGTGGGGACCGTGGTGATGGGAAGAGCCATGCCACCTCTCAAGGGCTTAATGTCTCTGCCGTGGGAATTGGGGCCCAGTATTGTCAGATCCTCAAAAAAGAAACTGGAAGCCAGGTTTTAGCAGAAACTTTTCTGACTTTTTAGTGTTGGCAACTGACCTAGAAATTTTAAAACTATTGTATGGGCCAAGTAAAATATGCCTGTAGGCCATTAATTTTCATCTCTGCTCTGTGCCAGATGCCTGTGGCCACTTGTTGGCTCAGCTGGTGCTGAGTTTGGGGGCACTTTCTGTCAGCCGTCCAGTGTACCTAGATCTGAGGAACCCCTTTTTAGTTTCCCAGAACCCTAAATTCCCTTTACCTAATCATATCTATTAAGAAATAGATATGAATTCCATATGCAACATCTGCTTCATGCATTGCCGCCGATTTTGAGTGGGCCAGAGTCCAAGTCCCTCCTGATGGGCTGCCACCTGGAGTCTTGGGCACCCCATACCCACCAATCCAGCCCTCTCTCCCCGTTGGGGAGTACTCTCACTGGTAAGATGCCAGCAGGCTGGTGTCTTGATCTCACTAAGTGGGCTGACAGGCCTCATGGCTGTTTGATCAAGGGCTCCCATTGGGGCCCCGTGGGGCCCAACAGGCAGTCACTGCCTCCATACCCAAGGCCACTGGACCCCAGTCCTTCCTCCCTCTCTACCTATCCCCCCACTTCTCTAAAAGGAACCTAGAGGTCTTTCCTAGTGGTGCCAAGGCATTTCCTAGAGATCAGTCAAGGCCACAGTGCTCCGTCTGCTTATGCAAGGTGTGTGTGTATATGTAATAGGGATGGAACCTGGCTGCCTCTCCCCAGAATGTCCCAGACCCCTCTAGTGGGACACAAGCCTTCACTTGAGCAAATCTCATGACCTGAGCCTTCCCCTGCCCTGTGCCCTCCCTACCGTCCAACCTCCCTTTATGTGGGTTTAGTTTGGTTTTTACACTTACATGGTTTCTTATTTTTCCTCAAAGGGATTTTCTAACCATTCTCTCATTAGGTGCTATTTATTTTAAATTTATCTCTCATTTATTTTAAAAGATTCACATAAATTTCTGATGCCTTTTCCCCTAAAGAATTTCACAATCAATCAATCTGGGTGACCTTGGGAAGAAGGTTCAACAGTCCCGGTTCTGTGAACCGTGGTGCTCAATTTTCATTCTCTTCGTTCCCTTGTGTCTTTGTCTCCTCTTTTCTATGCTGTGCCTTAGCTTTTTACCAAATCTTTTCTTTGAAACCTTAAATGCCTCAGCATTTCTGCATTTTTAGAGTTTGCGTTCTAGTTAATGTACATCCAGTCTTTAAAAGCAATGGGATTTTTCTTCCTATGAGGATCAGAATTTTCCAGGGCTGCCCAAGGGACAGTTTATATGAATGAAGCAACCTCCAGATCCCACAACCTCTTTCAATTTTGATGCAAGACACAAAAATCATCCTTGCATCTAATGAGCACTTAATGTGGGGATAAGCTTTGCCACCGCTGTCTCCCTGGTGCTCCCCATGCCCCTGTGGAACAGGGGCTGTCCCTGTCCCCATTACAGATGAGGAAACGGGTCTAGAAAAGGAGGCAACTTGCCCAAAGTGGTAATACTGTTTCATCAATATTAACACCGTTGAAACATCGCCTTGTTCGGATCTCTCATCAGTTTCTGAGTCTTAACTCTCTTTCAGGAACTGCCTCCTGGAGGGTGGGGACCCTCTCTTCTCCCCTGGAGCCCTAGCACAGGGCTGGGCATCCAACTCACCCTCAGTAGGTCTGCTGGGATTGAGATGACTGAACTAAGTGATATTTCTAAGTCCTAAACCCCCAGAAGATATCCTGTTCATTCATTCCACAAATAAATTTATTGTGCACCTTCTATGTGCCCAGTACTATTTTAGACCTTAAGGTTAAAGCAGTAAATTTAAAAAATCTTTATCCTTGTGGATTTTGTGGATAGAAATCCCAGTAGGGAAGACGACAAGTGAGTAAAATATATGGTATGTTAGCTATAAGGGCTAAGAAGAAAAAGAAAGCAGGCAAAAGGGATAGGAACTATTGAGAGGGGTTGTACTTTTAGACTGGGAAGGGTCTTGCCAAGGAGGTCATATCTGTAAAGATTGGCAGGAGTTAAGGGCAGGAACCATTCATCCCTCCAGCCTTTGGGCAGCACTGTCCACCTCTCTGGAAGGGCCTTCGCCTGCCCTCATGTGGCTCACCTGGTCCAGAATAGAGTTGTGAAGTCACTGACACGTTCATCAGACATTGCGCCCCTCAGCCACCATCCTGTCAAAACTCCCTAATAAAAATTCTTACTAAGGTGTTAGCAGCTACTTGTGGAGAACCCCTGGGTGGGAGGAGCCGAGTTCTTAAAAAAAAACCTGTGAGGGAATGAATGCCTATCTCAGGAAGGAGCCCGTGGGATGGGAACCACCCCTCCTCCCTGCCTCTCTCCCCCACAGAAATTGAGTCTCACATTATAAAGCAAGAAGATATACTTAATGGCAAAGAGAATGAGATTAAGGAGTTGCAGCAAGTTATCAGCCAGCAGAAACAGATCTTCAGGTGAGGGGTCTGGGCCAGGCTGGGGGTTGTTGATGGAAGTGGGGAGCCAGCCCTCTGGCCCCTACCCTAGACTGCCCCCAGCCCATGCCCAGCCGGCTCCGTTGCAGGAATCACATGTCTGACTACCGGATCCAGAAGCAGCAGGAGAACTACATGGCCCAAGTGCTGGACCAGAAGCATAAGAAAGCCTCAGGGACGCGTCAGGCCCGGAGCCACCAGCGCCCCAGGGAAAAATAAAATGGTCGTCGCCTTCCTGTTCTCTGGCTGTAATGCCCGACCTCTGCCTTCTCTGCTGTGGGCGTCCCCATCCCTATCCTTCCTATCCCTGTGGGTCCCGGCCCTTGCCACCACAGGCCTCACCAGTGGCCTGATTCCCAGGGAAGGGGCAGGGGAAGAAGGGGAAGAAGCGGAAGGCGCTCTTTTTTCCCTTCCTGCCTGTCTTCTGGAGGGCCTTGGTGACAGAGGGAGAATCAAGTTACCAGGGACTGGGTGGGGGACAGGCCTTGGACCACCGCCTTCCAGGCCACTGCTGAACTCAGACAAGGATGCTGCTCAGGTCTCCAGCCCCTGCCACTTCCCTCCCTCTCTTGGATAGTAGGGAGAGGGGAAGTGTGGGGGTGTAGCCTAGGGGAGGCCTACTTTGTTGTCTAATAGAGACTGTCCTTCCTACTCTTGGTACTTAATCCCTCCCTATGTAAACAACTCTGGTTACCCCTGGTTACCTGTAAACACCTCACCCCACTCCCAGCGCCCTGGTAAATTTAACTCTCCCAACTTGGCTATAGAGCAGGAAGGGTTCTGTGTGTGTGTGTGTGTGTGTGTGTGTGAGAGAGAGAGAGAGAGAGAGAGAGAAGGAGAGAGAGAGAGAGAAGCCCTGACCAGAGACATCAAAGACAGTGGGTTCCAGGACCACAGTGAATTTGGGGAATCCATTTCCATCATATAACAAGAATGTTATACCTGTGAATCATACTTGTACCCTCTTACACTTCCCCCAAACAGAGGCTCGACTCTTCACAAGGGAGAGGGAGGGAAAAGGACAATGCTATGTCTATTTTTAAGATGCATTAACAGTCTCTGAAGGGGCTATGACTTGCTAAAGTTGCATATGCAGGGCTAGATGAGGGGCAGCTTTGATCCTGTCATAAGGCATCACTGATGGCTAGGTGAGCATGGCGATACACCCAGGCAGGGGACCCACTGGGAGGCTGAGTCAGATTTGTCAAGTCTAGCTGAACCTGGGTCAATGTGAGGGTGAGTGCACAGGAGAGGGGGAGGTGCTGGTGCTTTTGCTCTGTGGCCAGCTGGGGCCTGAACCATAGCACGACTAAAGCCAGCAGTTTCAAGGCAAATGGTGCCCATTGTCGTTATCCCAGGACAGTGACAGGTGCTAGCTGCTTCCCTACCAGTTCCTGTCCCCAGGGTGAGGGTGGGGCTGGAGTTAGGGCCTTGCAATTGCCTGGGGGAGCATAGAGCTCTTTCTGCCTCAGAGGGGCTTTAGATAGGGGGCCACAACTTCCCCAAAGTTTCCTGAGACCCCACATCAGCATCTAGGGCTTGTTCTACATGCCAAGGCCTTCCATGAAAGCTAGAGCTATGTACTCCAGCCCCTTCCAGTATGTTCCCACTAAAGGCAATGGGTCCGGCCAGGGACAGCACTTTTCCGAGGCAATAGCACAACTTGGATTTGGGGGAGCCCTCCAAGCATTGCTCCTCCATCAAAGATTGTGGGGTGATGGGTCAAGGAAAGTGGTGAGTGTACCGTTATGAACTCTAACTGGGACAAGTGATGAGAGGGCCAAGGAGAAGGGATGCACTGGGGTGATGGGAAGACACTGGGGGCTAAGAAGAAGATAAAATTGTTCAGAAGACCTGAGTCGCCTGACCCAAAAGTCTGGTCCCGGTCCCCTGGCTCACATTCTGATCCACACGGCATGGTCCACACGCTTGACCTCAAGACAGGTGAGGAGCGGGGTCAGGCCTAGCTCCTGGCTTCCAACTGGACACCCGCCGTTCCCTCACCTTCCTGTCAGCCCGAGGCTGGAGAGCCAGCCTAGGCCTCCGCCCGCACCAGAGGAAAAGGTTAGAAAAGCGAAGCCCAGGGCCCAAGGCTGTGCCGTTGGCGACGCCACCGATTCGCGAGTGGACGCGGTCGCTTTAAGGCGCGGTGACCCCACGACATCTGCGGGCGGGGCGGGGACAGTGCGGGCGTCCGCGGCACCGGCGGAGGCGAACGTGAGGGAGGTAGTGCTCGGCGTCCAGCCCCACCATGCTGACCGCGCTCGCCCGGCCAGCCCTGCCTGGGCTCCCAGGGCAGCTGCCCGCGGCCCCCGCGCGGCGTCAGGACTCCTCCGGTTCGTCAGGCTCCTACCACACAGCTCCGGGTTCTCCAGAGCCCCCGGACGCTGGGCCGGACGCAGGGTGCCGGGCGAATTGGCCCGGGGCGGCCCCTGCGCTGGGGGCGGGCGCGCAGCCTCGCCTGTCCGTCAGCGCCCAGAATAGCCGCCAGCAGCTCGGGCCCGGCTCGGGTTTCCCGCGAGGCCCGGGCTCCCGCCCGCTTCCACCCCAGCCCCAGCTGCGCATGCTGCCGTCGGGGGAGATGGAAGTCATCTTCGGCGCCGGGGCCCTGTTCGGCCGCTGCGACGCGGCGGATAGCGAGGTGCAACAATTCACTTTCCGCAGCCTCTCTCCGCCCGGGCCCGCGACTCCGGCTCCCGCCA
Organism: Potos flavus; assembly: GCA_028534135.1. NCBI lineage: Eukaryota > Metazoa > Chordata > Mammalia > Carnivora > Procyonidae > Potos > Potos flavus. The sequence goes on from CM052895.1 coordinate 26,541,663, forward strand.
CACAGACGCCTCAAGCTCCCGACGGCGGCTCCCGCTGGGCCACTTACCTGGAGCTGCGGCCCCGCGGGCCGAGTCCTGGGACCCCAGCGCAGTTCGAGTGTGTGGAAGTGGCGCTCGAGGAGCGCGACGCGCCCGCCAGGACCCGGACGGTGCCCAAGCGTCAGATCGAGCTGCGCCCCCGGCCCCGGAGTCCCCCGCGGGAGGCGGGAGCAACGCGCCCCCGACTGCTTCTGCGCACTGGCTCGCTGGACGAGTCGCTCGGCCGCCTTCAGGAAGCCGCCGGCCTAGTGCAGACAGCACTGGCCAGAAAACTGAGCCCTGCGGCCCCTGCCCCGAGCAGCGCCACCTTCGGGCCCACGGGGCGGCCAGAGCGTGCGACCCGGGAAACGGACCGCAGTGCCCGAAAAGTCCTGGAGGAGGCCAGGTCTCGGCCACCCCGCGTGCACTATAGTTCAGCCCCCACCAGGGCACCACGGCCGTGGCCCAGTCTCCGAGAGCGCGCGATTCGGCGCGACAAGCCCGCGCCGGGCACCGAGCCGCTGGGTCCGGTTAGTTCCAGCATCTTCCTGCAGTCAGGGGAGAAGACTCAGGAAGCGCACAGTCAGAAACTCAAGACTCGGTTCTCTCAAGAGACTCCGGATCGAACCGTCCTGAGGGCACAGAGTCCGCCTTTCGAGTCTACAGTCCTCCAGGAAGTTCCGAGTAAGGCTGGCAGGCCAAGGAGCTCGTCCCCGCTGTGGAAGGCTCCAAATGGGACCGTACGAGGTCCACACTGCCCGTCCCCCCAGAATCCGCCCCCGTGGAATCGGGCTCTTCGGAGGGTAAGTAGCCCGTCATTGCCTGAGGCATCCTCTGCATGGGGAAATCAGGATCCCGCTGTCGAGGAAACTGTCAGCAGAAGCCCTTCCCCACCGACCCTTTCCCAGTGGAATCGCGGTGTTGCCAGGACAAGAAGCCCATCCCCCGAAGCTCCTTCCCTATCGGAGGTTCCGCAACCGGCAGTTAGGAATTCGGCAGAGGGCTGTAGGAACCCGTCCCCGCCGGCCCTGTCCTCATGGGAGGCTCCAGATCATACTAATGGGACGTGGAACCCAGCTCCCCAAGATACGTGGGATCGCACACTGCGAGGCTCATCGATGGTATCTACGTCGGAAGCTCTGAATGGGGTAGGACAGGAGGAGCTGGAGCTGCCTAGCCCGTCAGCACCCGGGACTCCCGAGCTCACAGAGGCGCAAAGTCCGTCCACGCGGGAGATGCGGGATCTTGCCTTCCAAGGCAGTCAGCCGTCGCCAGAAATGGCTGCACCTGAGCTGCCCCTCAGTCGACCCGTGGGCACCCTGGAGGCCGATGTGCTCCGGGAAGCCTTGGGCCCTGGAGAAGTCGCCTCGGGACGGCCGCGCGTGGCCATCCCACGGCCCCGCGACGTGCGCAAGATGGTGAAGACCACGTACGCGCCCAGCTTCCCCGCGGGAACTCCGGCTTTGGGGCTGCCTGCGCCTCCTGCGGAACCCCGCGGGGAGGAGAGCGGCGCATCCAAGACACAGGAGTTCCAGGCGCTGGGGTCCCCAGCCCCAGCTCACTACACTTCTGTTTATCTCAAGGACTTTCTTCCAGTCGTCACGCACCCCTATGAGCCCCCAGAGCCGCCTCCTGACACAGTCCCCCCGGACGCTTCGCAGCCCAACGGGGTCCTAAGGCGGAGAGCGGAGAACAGCACGGCAAAACCCTTCGCGCGCACTGAGATCCGCCTGCCTGGTGCACTGGTCTTGGGCCGCCGGCCAGAGGGAACCAGGGGAGTTGTGGTGCGCGGTGCTGGCAGAGAGAACCGGGATGCGGAGGCCCAGCGCCTGGTCCCCGACGGCGAGGGGCGGACCAGCCCTCTAGGCGGCGCTCGCACCTCACCCCAGCAGTCACCCATAGGGCCAGCCGGGCCCCAACCACCCCGACCACCCTGCCGCAGCTCCCCTCAGGCGCATCCTAGCTCGAGCCCTGGGATCGCACCCAAAGTGGAGACGTCCCTTGGAGCCCCCGAGCCCGCGACTGCGGTCCAGTCGTCTCTTCCGCGGGAGCCCCAGGCGTCGGCTGGCAGAAGCGCCCCGCCCCAGCCCCGTGCTGCCTCGGCGCCTCCAATGGACCGGTCACCGGAAGGCCCCTTCCAGGGGGCGCGCAGGCCACCGGGGACCGCTTACGCGGGGAAGGTCCTGGTGGACCCCGAAAGCGGCCGCTACTACTTTGTGGAGGCGCCGCGGCAGCCTCGGCTGCGGCTGCTGTTCGACCCCGAAAGCGGGCAATACGTAGAGGTGCTGCTGCCGCCGTCGCCCCCGGGGCCACCCCGCCGCGTCTACACCCGGCTGGCCCTGGGTTCTGGCCTCTACTCGCCCGCCTATGGGCCTCTCCCGGGCCTCTCAGTGCCGCAGTCGCCGGGCCCACCGGCCTTCAGCGGCCCCCACGTACCCTGGGCCTCCGAGGCGGGGCCCCTGGACGGGATGTACTACCTGCCCGTGAGTGGAACCCCCAGCCCCGCACCTCCTCTGCTCCTATGTGCTCCGCCCAACAGTTCAGGTTCAGCCCAGCCCGGCAAGGGGTCCTTGTTCCCGGTGTGAGGCCCCAGGGCCTGATCCCCATGGTGTTGGGGCCCGTTTGATAGCCTTGGAGGTTCCGGCATCCAGTCCCCTGCCCGCCTTTCCTTCTATCACCTCTTTCTTTTACCCTTCCCGGCCTGTCTTCACACTGGAAGTTATCTTCAGAGAATGTATCAGACTTTGGGACTGATGGAGCTGGGACTCAGAAAGTGGCTGCCTACTTCCTCCCCCAACAAAATGGTATCCTCCTTTCCCAGGCATTCCCAGAGTGTGGTGTGTTTGTGTGTGTGTGAAAGTGAGGCGTCTCAGGAGTTGTTCCTAGGAGCTGACTTGAGGGCGTGTTGGGAGTTCCCTGGGGGCAACAAGAAAGAGGATGGCCAGAGGATGCGGCTGCCCGCGCAGGTGGTGAGCTGTCTGGCCCTCCCTGAAGGTAGACCCAGCTGAGGAGGAACAGGCTAGTGAGCACTGCTGGGATGGAGGGAGGACTCTGACTAGCAACTCTGTTATTGTTTGGAAAAGGCTCTGAGCCTCAGCCTGTGAGTCTGTGTGGGAAAGTGACCAGTACAGCCCCCAGGCCAAGCTGGATCTGAGAAAGGGAGCTGCGGGGACAGCAGGTGAGATGGAGCAGGGACGTCATATGGAAGGGGCTGTAGAGGGTCAGCCTGGGGACGGGGGTTGGGTGGGGAGGCAGTGGTAGTCTCCAGCTGGGAGCCCCACTTCTCATCCTCCCTTCAACCTCAGCATCCGACTTGGCCTCTCTAAGCCCTCAAAGCTGAGCGGGCTCATCCTGGGGCCAGGAGTGGAGGTTTAAGCCATTTCCACCCAGGGTGGGGGACAAATGAAGTGACTCATCAGGAAGGACTTAGAAGCAGGGAGGGTGATGGTTAAGCCTCTCAACCCCTCTGGGTGTAGTGGAGGGTGGGTTAGGGCTAGGGCAGCAGAAGGGATGCCATGGGGGTGGGAAGCACGGCAGAGAGACTTGGAGCCCTCAGCTGGTTCCACTCACTGGGTAACAGATGTGGCAATCGTGCCCAGAGAGGGCCTGGCTTGGCAGACAGGTCACAGCAAGGAAGGAACAGAACCCAGAGCCTGTGTTCTAATTGCCTTGAGATTGCTGGGGCCTCTGAGGAGTGCTGAGAGAGATGCATGGGGTAGGAGGTGCTCTGCGAGGGGTTCTGTGTGTAGTTCTGAGCTTGAAGTGGTGGGGCCTTGTTGAACTGATACGTGATGCGATGAGTTTGGGGAAGAACAGTTCCCATTAGAAGCAGTTGTTAGGGATGGAGATTGATGCCTTACTTAAGTTCCAGGCCTCTGGGCAGTCTGGATCCCAGGAAGTCCCTGCTTCCCTGCCTGGGGCTGGAAGCTGACTGGGAGAGCTGTGAGTCAGAATAACCTGAACAACTTCTCATGGCCAGAGATGTTGGTTCTGATGGCATGGAGGGCCCGGGGTCCCTCTTGCTCCCCTCACCTCATCCTGTGTGCAATAAATCACTGACCCAATGAGCCATGATGCTTGGAATAGCTGGTGTAAGTTGTCTTATTTCTGATTTCCCGCTGCGACCTCTGACACCCCCTATGATGGTCTTCCATGCCTGGGTATGGCCTGGGTGGAGGGGGCCCTAGGGCCCAGGGAAGGAGCCCTGTGTGTCTTTCATGCACTGTGGCATCCTCGTGTTTGCAAACTTGCCTCCCAGGGAGAGAGCCCTAGGCTGGCAATCACGCCTGTGGCCTCATTCTCCCTGGTGGCTGGGTGGCCAGTGGGCTCTGGGGTTAACCAGGCTTGGGTTCTAACTTCAGTATGGCCCTTCTAAGCTGTATGGTCTTGGATTCATCACTTCTCTCTGAGCCTCCATGTGCTCATAAAAGGGACACTAACTAACCACCCCTTCCCCCACGGTACTCAGTACAGGGCCCACCGAGCGCCCAGATCCCAGGACATGGGAGGGGTCAGCCCCCACGTGTCCTGGTGCAGGCCCAGCACCCCCCCCCCCCTTATGGGAAATGGAGCTGGGTTGGCAGCAGCAGGGATCCCAGTAGAGGAGGTGTACACGTGGCATCTCTAGGGGCCTGGGGGAAGGAAGAGGTAGGAGGGGTGAGGTGTTGGTTCCCCATTGGTCTGCGTCAGGCCTTCCGGGGTGGCCCCCACTGCACACAGGCACACGCACACCTGCGCCCCAACCACAGCCCAGGCTCACTGAGCCAGCTCCGCTGACCATGAGGCTGTTCCTGCAGCTGATACTGCTGCTGGGAGCCTGGGCCATCCCAGGGGGCTTCGGGGACAGGGCCCCACTCACAGCCACGGCCCCACAGCTGGACGACGAGGAGAAGTACTCAGCTCACATGCCTGCTCACCTGCGCTGTGATGCCTGCAGGGCGGTGGTCTACCAGGTGAGTACCTACCCCCTGCAGGCCCCGGGCCCCTGCCCAGGCCCCTCCATCTACCTCCGATCCTACCACCGGCCTTTGATTTCCAAACCCCTACCCCTGGGCCCTGAGTTGGACTCGGCTTTCCATGATATTGCCATCCGCACCTCACCCAAACCTCCATGCCTCAGTTGACCCATCTCTCAGCCCAACAGAGAGCACATAATCTGGGACATCCCACAGTATCTTGAGACCTCAGGGAGTCACCTGCTTGTCCTCTCTGACTCCTCCCTTTCCAGGCTTATCCTCAGGTCTGGACCCTGTCCCTGGCTGGAGAGCGCTGGTGTTTATGTGCGCGTGTGCACATGGATTAAGTGCATGAATACATGAATATGTGTGTGTCTTGAGTTCACACAGAAACTCAGTCAAGCATGCCTGAGCACCTCTGTGGGAGGAGGGAAGCCTATGAGTACACGTGTTGTTAAAGACGGGGCTCTGTTTTTGTTTTTTTCGTTTTTTTCCTTTCCTGGTTCATACGGTTTAAAATAGCATGGCTGATGGGCAGGTGTGCCCCGGGGAAGGAGCCCCAGTGCTCAGGCCTAACTTCCCACTGCAGCATTTCCTACCCACCCACCCCATCCCAGGGAAGTGGATCCTACCTCAGCAGACCCAGTCCCGAGTTTCCGAACCTGGGGGAGGGCCCAAAAGTCTCCCTTGTCACCTCACTATCTCCCGGAGACCCGGGCTCCCTTCTGACCGCCCCCCCCCCCCCATTGAGCAGTTCTGAAGCCCTGGCTCACAGCCCCTCCTTGTTCTAGATGTGGCAACATTTGGCAAAGGAAGAGGCCAAGCTTCACACCCCAGACTCAGGGGGGCAGCGGCGGGAGCTGAGCGAGTCCGTATACACAGACGTCCTAGACCAGAGCTGCACCCAGACCTGGCAGGGGTGAGTCAAGAATCTGGCCCCTACCATCCTCCTCTGGGGTAGGGCTGATGGGTAGAGTTTCCCACTCTCCCACTCACACCAGACACACAATCCTCTAGAGCTTTGGTCCAGGGTAGGGGGCTGGCCGGGATGAAGTCTGAGGTCTGGAGCTGGGGGCAAGTAGAATGCTACGTGGCCAGAGAACAAGGTTGCTGTGTGACCTTGGGCCAGGCGCTTTCTCTTTCTGGTTCTGTTTTCCCTCAGGGAGGATCAGAAACTGGGCTCTGAATTCAGCAAATGCCCCATGTGCCCAGCTTCACGTGGGGTTGTATCCCTTGCTGGCAGGGCTCCCACTAACGCTGTATCCCTCTCCTTCCTGCTGCTTCCAGCTATGGGATCCGAGAAGTGAATCAGGTGAAACGTCTCACGGGTCCAGGACTCAGCAAGGGGCCAGAGCCAAGCATCAGCGTGATGGTCACAGGGGGGCCCTGGCCCACCAGGTGATGACAGGAGTGTGGGGGTGGGATGGAGACCTTGGAGCCTTGATCAGCCCCCTGAGGGGCAGGCAGGGTCTGAGGCTCCTGTCGGGCTTCCCTAGGCTCTCCACGACATGTTTGCACTACTTGGGGGAGTTTGGAGAAGACCAGATCTATGAAGCCCACCAACAAGGCCGAGGGGCTCTGGAGGCATTGCTGTGTGGAGGACCCCAAGGGGCCTGCTCGGAAGAGGCGACTGTCACAAGGACAGAGCTCTAGTCCGACGCCTTCCCCTTCCTGGTTAGCCCCTGAAGACAGCTGGGGCATCCTCTAGAGCTGCCCCACTCTTTTCAACAGGCTGCCTGGAGGGCAGGAAGGCCATGCTTTTCTGTGCTGCCACGGCCCCTCCCTCCCCCAGCTTCAGGACACTGGGGCCATGTGTCTGTCGGTGGTGGGGTGGGGAGAAGGCCTTTCCCTCTGGACTTGAATAAAACCCAGTGACCTCGATTTCTTGATTCTCTCTCTCTGCAAAAGGTGCTTGTGGGGCTGGGAAGACAGACGTTGGCATTTCTGCTGATGTTGTACCTAGAGAGGGCTAAATACACTTCCCCACAGTCTCCCAGAGGTAGGTGAGATGTGTCATGGCTGGAAATGTGAGCAAGCTGTCAAAGGCATATGGGACTAATTACATGAATGTGAAATCCCAAATCCATCAAGACAGAAAAGAAAAACCAAGGCTACCTTGTAGACACGCCTACTCAGCCACTACAAGCTCTCTGGGCCCCCTCCTGAACACTAGTCTAACTGGGTCTATTCCCAGCAGCTGCTCAGTTTCTGGACTCTACCTCTGACCCCAGCTGACAGGGTTGGGCCCTCGGTGTCTGCCTGGGACTAGGCAGGGCAGGGTTCCTGAAAGGAGCTGGATTTAGTATCTTGGCTCTCAGTCCTGCTCTCCCCAGAAATTCTTTTGACCTGGGACCTTCCCTTAGCAATGGAGGAAAGCGCCTCACCTGGGCCCCGCCTGAGAATGGGAATGTGTGGGCAGGCCGCGCTGTAACTTGTTGCATCCTCGGTGAGTATCTCCCTGATCTGCTGAAGCCCTGGCTGGGGGACAAAACAGACACTCTAATCCCCAGCTGACAGACACTGCAACTGAGGCTTAGAAAATAAGAGGGGGCGCCTGGGTGGCTCAGTCAGTTAAGCATCTGACTCTTGATCTAGGCTCAGGTCATGATCTCGGGGTTGTGAGATGGAGCCCCAAGACAGACTTGGTGCTGAGGGTGGAGTCTGCTTTAGAGTCTCTCCCTCTCCCTCTGCCTCCCCCCCAACTTGTGAGCATGTGTGCTCTCTCTCTCAAAGACAAAAGAAAAGAGGCGCTCAGGCCAAGCCCCAGGCTGAGTAGTGGCAGGGCTGGGAGGGGATTCAGATTCTGGGGGTGGGGACAGGTTGTTGCTGGAGAAATAGGGGTGCTCCAGGCAGGCCCTGACCCCTCCAACGTCTGTGAGCTGTAGGGCAGCCTGGCCCCCTACATTCTGTTACCTGCTCCCTCTCTGCCAGAGGCCCCTCCTCCCTGGCCTTCACCCCGGGAGAGAACCCCTAGTCATCAGGAGGAGAGCCAGGGCCCAAGGAACCCGCTGAGCCGTCAGTAGCATCGGGTGTGGAGATGGGAGCCTGTGACACGGACCTGTGCGGCTCTATGTTTATATGGAGGGATTTAGACGCACTCTGCAGCTCAGTCTGGGTGCTGTGGTCCATTTGTTTATCTGAAACCATGTGCAATGTAGCTGCCTCGTCTCTATGTGGATGGCATGGAGTTTGGGTTGAACAGAATGTCCACGGGACTGTGCACATAAGTGTAAGGGGTGGGGCTCTGCCTCCACAGCCCCCTGGGGAGTACTGGGGTGGAGATAGGCAGGGAGGAAATGCTAAGGAGCAGTTTCGAAGCTTCAAACTGGTCAGACAACTTTGGGACACTTGGGAGCAGGAGCCAAGGAAGCAGAGCACAAGCTAGGCAGACAGGGGAACAGCTGGAGGCTGGACAGGCGGACGGATCCACGGCTGAAGCATGAAGCTGCTGCCCAGCTGGAGAGCCCAGCTGCCCGAGGGCCCTTGGAGCAGGGCCTGGCCGTGGGCCCAACAACCCAGAAGTAGGTGGGCCCTGGGGGGCTGGGCGTGGGGCAGCACAGAGGGGAGCAGAACCAGGAACCTTAGGCCCAATCCTCACCAGCTGAGGAGCCCCAGCTCCTTGGACCCTCCCCAAGCCCCTTCAGCCAGCTCCAGCCCCCACAGCCAGGCCGGCAGGCCTGCCAGGAGGACAAGACAGGCTGAGTCCTGGGCAGGCTTCAGCAGCTGTGGGGCAGGCACTCACACGGGGCCCAGTGCTTAGAAAAGTTTGGTTTGATTTGGTTTAATACTCTGCTGTATCAAAATTCATAATACTAAAAAAAAAAAAATTCGTAATACTTTTGGAATGGGGGCCCCAAATTTTCATTTTGCACTGGGTCCTGCAGATGAGGCAGCCAGTCCTGACTGGGGTGAGGCGGGGAGGGAATCGTCCTGACACAGGGAACACAAGGCTGGGCCGGCCTGGGCAGCTACTCCTCCAGTGGCCCATCTGTTTTGTGCCTCTGTGACGCTGAGGGATAGGTGGCCATATGGGAAAAGCAGCCCTTTATTGAATCTGATGGCTGATTTATAGCATGAACTCAGGAGTTCAGACTAACCCGAGTTTTAGGAATGATGCTCTAAAACCTTGCTACCTATGTGGCCTCGGTCAGATCACATCTCCTAGATCTGTTTCCTCAGCAGTAAAAGAGGTTAACGCTGCCTAACGCCTGGGGTTCAACATGGGAATGCATCTGGCAGGCAATCATTCCTCACCAAGGAGAGTGATTTTGATGATGATAATTATTAACTTATTAAAAAGTGGGAAAGAGTCTCATTCAGACTGTGACCTATTAAGGTTACTGCCATTCTCTTCCCTGTCACCCCGGGCTTGGTGAACCGTCCGCTCCTCACCTCCACCTTGTCTCTCTCTTGGAAACAAGAACAGGTCGCACGCCCAGGCTCAGGTGCAGGCAGGGAAGGGCGCATGCTCAGGAGGGAAATGTGACCGAGGCTTGGGTGGCCTTTACCACCAGGGCCAGAGTTAATACATTACCTCTGCTCAGGTCTTCCTTTCGCAATCAGAGCTGGGGATCTGGTTACAGATTTACTTTGAACAATGTCTGATGTGTGGACTAAAGTCCTCCTTGGCCTTCGTAAAGCCATCCCCTCTTTTCCTCAGGAACTACTCACACCTGTGCCCCAAAGATGAGGGCCAAGGAGAACCTGGAGGGCCGGACACAGGTGCTGGGGAACGGGTGGGAGCTGGGTGGGGGCAGGGCTGGGTGGGGGCTAGAGGGCCCGTTCTGCCTTCCCCCTGGGAGGGCAGAGACACAAGTTCTGATGAACTTGATTGAGAGTGACTATCCCAGGCTGAAAGCAGCAGTTGGGGGATGGGGTGTGGGTGGCAGTGAGGGTGCAGGAGTTGTCAGCTTTGGGACGGGCTGACTCCAGCTTGAGGGCCAGCAGGGACCACCCACTCCACCCCCAGAGCAATCCCAAGGACCTCCAAGTGGCAAGGGTGGGACCTGTCCACGGACTTCAGCCCTCTTGGCCCCCTCTCCTCTTGCCCTTGGGGCCTGCCGACTTAGGGGCCCATCCCCTTGGCTGGAATGCCGCGGTCCCGAGGCCTCCAGGAGCCAGCACAGAGGACTCATCCCTGCACAAAGGAATGTGAGGAGGGAGCCAGGGGTAGCCAGGCCTAGAGACAGCTGGGTGGATGAACTGCGAGGGAGGGTGGGGCTCGGACGCTGTTTGAGGATCTGACAGGCCACTCAGGCCATCTGATTGATTCTGGGGCAGAATGGACCTGGCTGGTCCCTGTCACTCCACCCTGAGTTACTTCTCTCTGCTGCCCTAGCATGAGTCCCTGGACTCCGCAGGGAACTGTGCGAGGGATCCCACGGTGTCCCTGCCCACAGAGCCCAAGTTTGACATGTTGTACAAGATCGAGGATGTGCCACCCTGGTACCTGTGTATTCTGCTGGGCTTCCAGGTGGGTTTCCCCACGGGGCCTCCCCACCCCGACTCTGCATGCTGCCCAGGATCCCAGCCCCCTTCCTGGCCAAGTTTATCTTGGGTAACAGGAAGAGAAACCTAAGGTCAACAACAGTGACTGTCACAAGCCGGGGTGGGGAGGAGGGGTGTCTCATGGGGCCTGAGAGAAGATTATCCCTGGGGCATATGTATGTGTCACCTGCCAGGCAGAATGTCAGTCACAGGGGAGAGGACCCACTACACAGAAGCCACAGGAATAACTTGGGGGCAGATTAGTACCCCAAAGGGAGAGATGAACGGTAGCTCTCTGGGAATCCCTTGTATGAGTCTCAGGCCCAGGTGAGCACCCTGCCAGGGGCAGCATGAGTTCGGGCCCCTGAAGCAGGCATGAGGATCGCCGGGGTCTCCCTGGTTCCCAGTGAGCTGCCTCATGCACTCTCCCCCACCCCCTAGCATTACTTGACATGCTTCAGTGGCACCATTGCTGTGCCCTTCCTCCTGGCTGAGGCGCTGTGTGTGGGCCGGGACCAGCACATGGTCAGCCAGCTCATCGGGACGATCTTCACCTGCGTGGGCATCACCACGCTCATCCAGACCACACTGGGAATTCGGTGAGCTGCCCTGCCCCCGCCTCCCCCCACCAATGTACACACAGCAGGAGCAGGTGGTTTCTCTGAGGGCTCTTTTGGGGGCGAGGGGTGGGGGGAGAAAGCTGCTATGTGCCCCACCTGCTACTTCTACTCCCAAGCCAGCCTTAGAGCCAGGCAGCTGGGATCCTACCTTGGGCCCCTGAGGCTCCCCAAAGGCAAAGAATCGGTGGGTTTAAGGGAATGTACCCTTAGCTGGGCTCTCCCCCTCTTAAGCCCTACTCTGGGTAACGAGGACCACCCACTCCCGGCTTTTAGGGTTCTGTGTGGGCCTCTTCAACGGCCCATCCTCCTGGGAGCCCCCTGTCCCTGAGCGCACAGCTCAAGGCCTGGGTGGCCAAAAGATGGTTGTGTGGTGGGAGGATGGAGGAAGGTTGTGAGTGGAGCTTGGATGCAAGAGCTGAGCTGTCTACTTCCTTGCACGTGGCTCCTCACAGTGCAGGAGCTGGGGCTGAGAAGGAAAGGGGAAGCCAGGGACTCCCATTTGTTTTCTTCCTTGGGCCCCCAGAATTAAGAGTCCTGCCTGGGGCCGCAGTGACTTCTCTCAGCTCTGCGCTGTCCCTTGTCCCTCTGTGTCTCTGCCTCTGGGTGTGATTCTGTCTCCTCTCAGTGCCCCTCTCTCCCCATCTCTCCTGTCTCTGTGTCCCTGCCCACCCCTGACCCCACCCCTGCCGCTCTGTGCCTCTCCTTCCAGGCTGCCGCTGTTCCAGGCCAGCGCCTTTGCATTTCTGGTCCCAGCCAAAGCCATCTTGGCCCTGGAGAGATGGAAATGCCCCCCGGAAGGTGGGCATACTTCTAGGGGCTGTGTTGGAGAGGAGAGGCCCAGGAGCACTGGGGTGGATTCATGGCAGCATCTTCTCTTCCTCTCTGTCTCTGTTCCCTGGCCATGTGTGTGTTCCTGTCTCTGCTCTCAGAGGAGATCTACGGTAACTGGAGTCTTCCCCTGAACACCTCTCATATCTGGCACCCACGGATACGAGAGGTGGGTTTGCACCTGGGGTAGAAGTTTCCTGGGCCTGAGGAGGGGCTAGATGGGAGGGGAGACACTACTGAGTTGGAGGATTCAAGGAGGTGGTCCAGGAGCTTTTTTTTCTAAATGTAGAGGTGATCGCCTCTATGTAGTGACTTATATCTTTGCTTTTCTAGGTCCAGGGTGCAATCATAGTGTCCAGCACGGTGGAGGTGGTGATCGGGCTGATGGGGCTGCCTGGGGCCCTGCTCAGCTACATAGGACCTCTCACGGTCACCCCCACTGTCTCCCTCATTGGCCTCTCTGTCTTCCAAGCTGCTGGTGACCGAGCTGGCTCCCACTGGGGCATCTCAGCTTGGTGAGCAGACACCAGGCCTGATCCTTGTCCAGCCTTAGCCCTTTCACCCCCTTCATGTCCTGTCCCTAACCCAGCCTACCAGCCATCTTTCCTTTGTGCTTCTGCCCCCAGTTCCATTCTCCTGATCGTCCTCTTCTCCCAGTACCTGCGTAACCTCACCTTCCTGCTGCCTATCTACCGCTGGGGCAAGGGCCTGACTCTCTTCCGCATCCAGATCTTCAAGATGTTTCCAGTGAGGAGCTGACAGGCGGCTGGGGCTGGGACTAGGGCAGGGGCTGGACTTGTGTCCAGGGCAAAGGTCGGGGGCAGGTCCGGGACAGCAGAGGAGCTAGAGCCAGAGCAAGAAGAGGTCCCAGTCAGGGGTTAGAGCAGGTATGGGGGCCCAGGCTTGAGCTAGGGCAGGGGTGGAGGCTAGGGCTGAGGTAGGAGCTGGTTAGCTTGGACCAAGACCTCCCGGGCCCTCAGTGCTCCCCTCACTCCACCCCACTTCAGATTGTGCTGGCCATCATGACCGTGTGGCTGCTCTGCTACATCCTGACCCTGACGAACGTGCTGCCCTCAGATCCCACAGCTTACGGCTTCCAGGCGCGGACGGACGCACGAGGGGACATCATGGCTATTGCACCCTGGATCCGCATTCCCTACCCTTGTGAGCCACCCCACCTGGCCCCTCTGCCTCCAGCTGAGACCATCTACGAGGCCCCTGATGACACCAATCCAGCTGATGATATAATGAGCATTAGGTGCACATTTCTAGTGTGCCAGAGCGTTTTCCTCAAAGCTTCACTCCAGCTTCACTACTCCGAGCGATCCCAAATAAGCTCCCAGGACTGTATAGCCCCCGCCCCAGCTCAAGGTCCCTTCACCCCCACTCTCACCCCCCCCACATACTGCCCAGTCCCCTCCCTGGCCCAACCAGCGGCACTGCATTCCCCTCTTCATCTCCCCGTGATCCAGGTCAGTGGGGCCTGCCCACAGTGACCGCGGCTGCCGTCCTGGGGATGTTCAGCGCCACACTGGCGGGCATCATTGAGTCTATCGGAGATTACTATGCTTGTGCCCGCCTGGCGGGTGCCCCACCCCCTCCGGTACATGCCATCAACAGGTATGGCCACCTCCCCTCTCCGGAATCGGATCCTCTCAGGGGCCACTTAGGAAGCAAATGTAGGGACAGGGTGGAGGCCCAAAGGTGTGGACTTGCTTGATCAAGTACTAATACTTTCCAGACCTCGTTCTCCATACTTATGAAATGGGGATGCTCTCATCATTCAGTCTGAGTGCTTCGAGTCGCTGAGGTAATGAAGCCTAAGGGAAACTATGGTCGTTGACAATCTTGAACGTGCCTGGCCCTCCATGTGCATTCTCTTATGCAATCTACTAACGACTCTGAGACAGGTACCCTTATTATCCCCACTTTACAGATGAGGAAATAGAAGCCCAGAGTCGCCTAAGGGAGTAAGTTCCAGGGCATTGGGACTAGCGCTTGAATGTGGGCTCTTGGCTCCCAGACCTACCTCTGGCCTCGAGCGGGGAGTACTACGGACTGATAGTTGCAGCTTGCACAGTCCCCAAGAAGGCGAAAAGCCCACCCAGGGCGAGGGGAGGAGATGAGCCAGGGCAGAGGCTGGACCAAGCTCTCAACTCGCCCTTTCCTTACAGGGGTATCTTCACCGAAGGCATCTGCTGCATTATCGCAGGCCTGATGGGCACAGGCAACGGGTCCACCTCGTCCAGCCCCAACATTGGTGTTCTGGGGATTACCAAGGTGCCATAAGCCAGAGGCGCACAAAGCACCCCCCCATTCCTCGTGCTGCAGCCCCACCCCATCTTTGAGCTGTCCAAGTCCAACCCCGCAAGGAGCCTGGGGCCCTTCCGTGCTCGCTTTTGTGACAGGCCCTGCCTGCCTTCCCTCCTCGAACTCAGCCACCCAGCTCCGCTCCAGGGCCTAACCCTGCCTCTGGCCTCCCCTGCAGGTAGGCAGCCGGCGCGTGGTGCAGTACGGTGCAGGCATCATGCTCATCCTGGGCACAATTGGCAAGTTCACCGCCCTTTTTGCTTCGCTCCCTGACCCCATACTGGGGGGCATGTTCTGCACCCTTTTTGGTGAGTGCGGCGTGCGGGCGGCAGGGGGTGGTGGTGGTGGTGTCTCCATCAGTGCGTGGTGGAGGAGCCCACCCTGCCTGTGGGGCAGCTCCAGCAGTTATCCTGCGTCCTCAGGCATGATTACGGCTGTGGGGCTGTCCAACTTGCAGTTCGTGGACATGAACTCCTCCCGCAACCTGTTTGTACTTGGATTTTCCATGTTCTTCGGGCTCACGCTGCCCAATTACCTGGAGTCCAACCCTGGCGCCATCAACACAGGTACCTCCACTAGTCAGAATGTCCGGGGATCAGGGAGGCGTGGTGGGCTCTGGGCACAGCTCCCTCCCTCAAAGGCACCCTGCGACAGAGCCACAAATCCTGCCCAACCCTGGATGTGAAGCAGAAGCTGAGAAGCAAATGAGCAGCTGTCCTTTACTGAGACACTTTCTATGGACAGGCATGGAGCTTTACGAGTGCTCATTTAATATGCACAACAGCTCCTCAAGACAGATACTACTGACCTCTCCACATGACAGAGGAGGATATTGAGGCTCAGAGAAGTTAAAGGATGTATCCCAAGACAACAAAACTGGGGTTATAGGTGTGAACGTTGGGATTTGTACCCTTTCATCTCCATGCCTGCTCAAAGAAGTCAACAAGCTGCACAAGTGGGAACAAAGTCCCTGAGCTCTGTCTCCAGATGAGGCCAAGATGCCCACTGGCCCTTGGCCTATTCCACAGGCATTCCTGAAGTGGACCAGATTCTGACTGTGCTGCTGACCACAGAAATGTTCGTGGGTGGGTGCCTCGCTTTCATACTGGACAACACAGTGCCAGGTATGGGTCAGCCCTGGGAGGGACACACAGGACTAGGCTGGGCTCATCTGCACTCCAGCAGATGGCCCCTCAACCACAAGTGTGGCCAGGACCCAGGCAATGCAGGCTCTGCAAGGAGAAGCAGGGCCACTTGCATGGCGGGGTCCCCACTGGCTGGAAAGACCACTGGCTGGCCAGAGGCACAGACGTGCACTATAGGTCTTGAAGAGGGTGGGTCTAGGGGAGTCATTCCTGGGCCCTGTGAGTTGTTTCCTCCCCGTTTCTTGATAGCCGCCAGGTGGAAGTGTGCCTTTAGAAGCCTTTGCTTTCTTCCATTAGGCCAGATACAAATGAAGCATCAGTTTGGGTGGCAAAACCCACTCCAAATATGCCAGCAACCTGTCACGCCTGACTACTGGGAGCCCCCCTAACATTCTCTTTGGTATCGGGTTTTTTTGTAGGGATTGTGGAGGATGCTTAGCGTAGGCCCCTGAAAACCCTCCCAGCCCATGTTTAGGTGTCCTGTAAAATATAAAAACTAAATGCCACCAGTTCTATTAATGAGTAACGAGTTTCCCATGTTCTAACGAGTAACATAGTTAACATTTACCAACATTTACTATGGGTCAGGCATGAAACTATGTCTTGCTTCATTCTCAAAAACCATTCTGTTAGGCAGAAACTACCAACACCATTTCACAAGGAAACAGAATCAGAGAGGTTAAGTGACTCACCAATGTTCACAATGTTTGCAGATTTAAAAGGTCGCAAATCTGAGATTCTAACAAAGTCCATCGGATGCATTCTATGGCTTGTGTCCCAGCCACTACACCATACTGCCTCTCTCGGAGGGTTTCAGGGGACCTGGAAGATCAGGGAAAGCTCTGTGGAGGCAGAGGTTAAAGACTGCATCAGTCCAGGGAGATGAGGGATGGGAGTAGCAGGATGATGGCCCTCCACCCCCTACCACTTACAGGCTAAACACAGGTGCAGGGTTGGAGCATGGATAGGAAGGGCCTAGATGCCATGGCCCTTTTAGGGATTTTAGCATCAGATGATGTGAGAACTCTTGGTACCCCATGGACTAATGGGAGGTACCTGCCCCTCCCCATTGAGAGAAAGTCGGGCTGCGGACCAGAGGTAAGAAAGTGGCAGCTTCAATGCCCAGGGCATCTGGGGAGATGGAAGGCATCTGATGGACAGCTATATACAGAGGGGCTTCTTTGTGATCTGGATAGCTGGATTAAGCTACACAGATGTTAACAGCCTCAGACTGCCTGAGTTCCTCATATCCCCATCCTTCAACCCAACTAACTGCCTATCAGCAACCATCTCTGCCAGGGATCATTATACATGTTGTGCTACATAATCCCCAGTAGTCCTTCAATGTGCATTGATGAGAAATCTGAAGCTCTGAGCGGTCACATCACTTGCCTGAAGTCACACAACCTGAATTCACACCCAGGTCTGGCTAAATCAGAAGCCAGTCCTCAATCACGGAAGCACACACTTTCTTCTGTGTGACGGGCATTTTGCAGATGGGCCACTTTGCATTTGCTCTTTCCCCATCTATAGCCCAAACTTAGAAGGGCAAATTAGTTCAGCAAATGCTAGTGGGGCTAGTGGAAACCCCTTTCCTCTAGATTTACATTCCATCAATCTTCTTTCACCCCAGCCCTCTTCTGAAAACCTGAGACCTCAGGCACCCCTCCCCCACCTCCTGAGGGAGCATCCCCCTAGATGTAAATAACCTTTTGTGTATCTACCAACAAAGATTTTACTTGGCTTGACTTTCTGAGGTTTGTATTATAAGAACAAGTTTATTTTCCAAATATGGAATCCTAATATTGAATATTAATACTGATTACAGTGTTTCTAAATAGCCATCCCTGCCCCCAAAGCAGACTGGGCACTATTCGTCCTCATCGGCTTAGCGCATACTAGCCCTATACTAAAGATGTAAGTTGACAATTACTTAACCTTTCTGCTTGTTTCTTCATCATAAAACTGTGTATAACAGCGCCTATATACCTTCCACAGGTATGTTTGGAAGAAATGAGATAATGAAATTAAAGCACTTAGCACAGAGCCTGACACACTACAGATATACAATAGATAATAATTATAATCAGTATCTTTTTAGGGTTTCCTAGAGCTCTGGCCAAGTTAAGAGCTGAGAAATCATGGATTCAGTAACCTTTCAGTCCCAGAAAATACTTGAGAATGAAGACAATGGATTCCAGAAATCTGTCTCGGGACTAGGTTATGGAAGTATGGAGCAGAGGTAGTGGAGGGCTGCTGACCCCTGACAACCTCGCTGTCCAATTTCAGGGAGCCCAGAAGAACGAGGTCTGATACAATGGAAAGCTGGGGCCCATGCCAACAGTGAGATGTCCACCAGCCTCAAGAGCTATGACTTCCCCATTGGGATGAGCATGGTAAAAAGGATTGCCTTTCTGAAATATATTCCTATCTGCCCAGTCTTCAAAGGATTTTCTTCAAGGTCGAAAACCCAGCTTCCAGTTCCAGAAGACACTCCAGAAAATATACAAACTGGATCTGCATGCACCAAAGTCTGAAAAATTACTCCTAGTAAAGGTAGGATGTGTATTAAGACGGTCTTTTGTAGGAGGGTTAAAAAAAAAAAAAAAAATCACAATATTTTTATACTGTAACCAAAGAAAAACAAAACCACTCAGTTTCTATTTTTGTGACCTATTTGTCTTTAAGGGAAAGGTACACTGGGTAAAAAGTCAATATATGGATTTTGAGTGGAATTCCTTAGCTATTTCACAATGAGAGTAGAACTTTCCAACTGTGTGGGTGACTAAGAGTTTACAAATATGCTGACATATTGACCCCTTCAGCCTTCTGAGTATCTAGGCAGGAAATGGGTCAACTATAGCCCTTGAGCCATAAACTCTAGCGACAGGTAGCCCCATCCGACAGGTAGCCCCATCCGTGTACTCCAATATGCTAAAAACAAAACAAAACAAAAAACCCAAAAAACCCACCACACTTTATGATGTGAAATACGTTGAGAAATACACTGCACAAGAACAGGAAAATATCTCTCATATACGCTGCCTTGTTTCAGTAGTGATAACCTAAAAATCCCTAAAATCAAAACAGGAGGACTTCAATTACCCTAAAACTATGCTGCATGAGCCTGATGGGATGATCTGTCCAAAATGCTTCAAAATGGAATAGCTGATGCTCTAAAACTTTCCATCTCTACCTGTAATGCAGATGCCTGACTCTCCAGTTCAACAGCTAAGTAGTTTTAATGTGCAGTTTCCCTGACAATCAAGAAAAGTTCCAACAAAATGAGAGCTAAGCCTAGAACACAGCTTTCTTAGTAAAAACAATCAAACAGAACTTTCTATGTGCCAGGGACTCTCTTAAGTGCTTGATGTGTATTAATCACACAATCCTGAGGTAGACACTGTTATTACCACTATTTTATTTTTAAATTTTATTTTTTTCAATAATGTTTTATTTTTTTAAAGATTTTATTTGAGAGAGAGAGAGTACAAGCAGTGGGAGGGGCAGAGGGAGAAGCACACTCCCCTCCCGCTGGGCAGGGAGCCTGATGTGAGGCTCAATCCCAGGACCCCGAGATCATGACCTGAGCCAACCAAGCCATCCAGGTGCCTCTTTATTTTTTTTAGTAATCCCTACACCCAGCATGGGGCTCGAACTAACAACCCTGAGATCAAGAGTCACATACTCTTCCAACTGAGCCAGCCAGGTGCCCTGTTAATACAACCATTTTAAACAAGTGGAAACTAAGGCACAGAAAGGTTAAGTGACTTGTCCATGATCACTGGATTCACAACCAGGAAGTCTGGCTAGTCTGTGCTCTTAACCATTAGGTTACAATGCCTAATTCAAGTTTATAATCTCCAATTACATTACACTATGGCAATTTGGCAGTATGTGGAAATGAACTCATTTGCCCCCATCTGAGCTTAGAGAGAGAATCTGTAAGCCTCATACATTTGGCAGCCTGTGGTGCCACTTGTGGTACTTAGCTGTTAAAGACAGAGGGGACTGGCTGTACCATAGCTCCAAAAAGAAAGAAAGCCAAGCATGATTATCTTTGTTTCAGAGTTTCTTAAAGATCTACCTATTTTGGGGTGCCTGGCTGGCTCTGTCAGAATGTGTAACTCTTGATCTCGGGGTTGTCAGTTTGAGCCTAGGGATCAAGGGTCGCATTCTCTACTGAGCCAGACAGGCACCCCAAAATTACTAAAAAAAACAATGAAAAACCTACCTGTTTAGTTTATTGTCTTTTAAGGGAGCTACTAAAAAACACTAGGGCATCTAGGCACACCAAAGAACCACCCCCCACCTCTCCTCGGAGAATGTGAGCCAGAACGGACTACATGGCCTTTTTAATTTTGAGCCCAACAAACTCAAGAAAAGCACAGAGGGCATTATTAACAACTAAGTAGGGCCATGAGGCAGAACTGTATGGTAGAACCAGAGAATTGCTAGATGGTTGACAGACTATCCCAAAATAAAGATTAGCCACAAACATATTATAAATAAGCTCGTGAGGGGAAAATAGGGATGGTCCAGGTGAATTAAAATAGCAAACCAGTCCAATCAGACTAGCCAGTGGCTTGTGATGGGCAGAAGCCAAAGGCGATTATACTAGAGTAAGGTTATTATTATATTGGTCAAAGTTTCTTAACATGGGTATCTACAACTGCCCTGACACTGACTGCAGCCTGAGGCAATCAAGGTGGGTTACAGAAGGGGATACGGGGTTTATTTTACTGCTGTTTTTGGACAGATACATGCATAATGACACATCTGACACTCTGGAATCTAATAAAGCCTGCTCTCTTAGCAAATCTTGCCAGCAGGGTTATCCTGAAGTACTGAGCCCACACTACAGTGAGTATCAATCACCACAGGAGGGTCTGCATTCCAGCACCAAGAAACACAAGCATGAGCTCAGTTCTACTATTATTTATTTTTTTAAATATTTTTGAAAAAATATAATTTTTTTACAATATTTTCAACTTAAACACTATTCACACTGAACACGTATGGCAGCTTAACCTACCCAAGTATGAAGTTTAAGAAGCCAAAACTGTTCTAGCTTTGTTAAAAGAAAAGTTGTGCTGTAGACTATTGTAGTGATGGTTAACAAAGCAAGGAAAAGCACCACTCAAATCATGTTACCATTACTTTGTTCAGCTGGATTATGGTGGGTCAAATGTTGCACTTCACATAGGCATAGCTATGATGCAGTGACTCCTTAGGAGAAGATGCCATTCTCAAATTACATACTTCCTCAGATGTAACATTAGAAGAATTGACTATTTCTTCCGTGATAAAATACCATCGAAGCCAGGACTAGTTCTCATCTGATTACCACCTTATAACCTCAGTAACCAAAGACATACTTGTCTATAAAGAATTATTTCAAATTAACTAACAAGGCCTTCTTCAGAAAAAGGAGATCCTTTTTGAGAGTTACAAACGCAAATTTAAGTCTGAACTGAGAAATACGCCTAACAGCTAGAACTTAATTTAAATGTACTCATTTTTAAAAAGTTTAGACATTAACAAGCGTTCGCTAACCCTAAGGGACTAGTTTAGCCTCAAAAAAGACAATTCACTAAGATTTAGAGGTCATTTTAATTTGGTGCTTTGTCACAACTTGACTGGTGCTTCTTTCCTCGCTGTCTTCACATCAAGCCATGGGGCCAATTCTATTTTCAGTAAATGTTTGACAGCTTATTACTTAATAACAGTCTCAGCACTTTTATTAAGCATGCAAGACTAACAAAACTTTGGCAATGCATAAGTGTAACACAGTGACAAGAGAGAGCTTTTACAATTAAGTCTTCTAATACTGCCTTCACAGTGTGGAAATTGTGCTACATCCACCAAAAGAGGGCCCCGTCTACTCAAATATTTTAGTACTTCACCCCAGGAACAAACTCCTTTGCATTTGGATTCAGATTGCTCTTGACCTGGAAAATAAGTACATAAAAAAAAGCAAGTTCATTAACAGATGGCTTCAGTTATTCAGAAGCATTCAACCCAGATCCACATGCAAAAATATCTTCCAAAAAATATAAAACAAAAGAACTCAGATTGTAACATTAAACTTAACCCCCAAAATCTATCTATAGCAGGTAAAGAAAGAACCAGAGGTAAACTATGTATTTATATGAAAACTTATCACCTTCTAAAGTGAAAGTAGGAATTGAAATTAAATTTGCTCAAGTGTAACCAGAAACCCACTAACTTCACACAAACTAAAAAGGTGTCAGAATAAGAAATTCTGTTCATTTAACTATAATACTTGATTTTAACCATTTCATACTATGCAAAAATATTAAACAAGGTTGAAATGACGATTAAAGTGGATTGGGGAATTGTTTATGCATTAATTTTGCTCATGATCCTCACTGAAAACGTGAGTTATCTTTCTAAAATTGCTGTATTCTAATTCCCACAGGAAGCAAGGTTTATAACAGGAAAAGAAAACTACATGGGGAATCAGAAGACCAAAGATGAAATTTTGGCTCTGCTCCTAACTAACTTCCTATGAAAGCTTGGATAAGTCACTCTCTCTGGGACTCATAAGGGAAGAATGGGCCAAGGTCTCTAAGAGCCACTATTCTATACCTCTAAATCTTTATTTTCCTGGGCAGACATGTCAGCATACTGAGAAGAGCTGGAAATTTGCCTCCAACAAAGTTGATAAAAGATGAAAAGAAATCAAGATGTATTCCAGGCCCTGAAATGTAGGAATGCTGAGAGGCTTTTAGAGAGGATCTGAACCCCCTATATCACTTACTTCAAGACCAAAGCATATTAAATAACATGTTGGAGCAATAATTTAATTTTAGTTTCATAATTATACACAACCATTTCCTTAGACAGGATATAGTCTCACTTCTCTCAAGGGAATTATATCTAAACTTTTAAAGTGTGAATTTTAAATAAAAAAGCAGTGTTCTTCAATGTGTAATCTTTTGGCAGCTACAAAAGAATGAGAAGGAATTAACATAATCTCAAATAGACCAAGTCGAGTTGAACAAACCAGTTTCTAGGCAATTATACTGGGTCCACATTAAAGTTATATATTATGACCAGCAAAGGACTTTACTCATCAGAGTAACCAGGATTATTTGTGGAATGACTAATGTAGCCATAAGCAAGCATATCTCGACGGACTATTCATACCACACATCTGCTCAATTGGGTTAACTGTCATTTACTGCAACGAGTCTATACTACAATGTAAATTTCTATGTTCTTCATACAGTCCTTTAGAAGAATGGTTCCCAAATGCCTGATGGGGCAGGCTGGCAGTATGCCCTAGGAGTGCTTTTTAAAAAACTAACATGCCTAGACAACTGATTCTGCAAGTCTGGGATGTAGCTGAGGGACTTATTTTTGTTTTTAATGCTCCACAGGTAATTACTGGAATCACTGCACAGTGAAAAAAAAGACAACTGCAAAAAATACTTCAGAGTCTAGAAGAAAATTCCAGAGAACTATCTTGTAAAAGCAATTAGAGATTATTAATATGGTCAGAAAGATCAACATGAGGACTTCAAATAATTCAATCTTAATTTTAGCAAACAACTCATCAGGTTCTACCCTAGTACTAATGTTTATTTATCATAATTCCTAAAAAACCTTTTACTGCAAATATACCATCCCCAGCAACAAAACATGGAAAAGAGCTAAAAATACAAATAGGTTTGTGTTCCTTTTCTGCAAAGAGCTTGT
Organism: Potos flavus; assembly: GCA_028534135.1. Taxonomy (NCBI): domain Eukaryota; kingdom Metazoa; phylum Chordata; class Mammalia; order Carnivora; family Procyonidae; genus Potos; species Potos flavus. The sequence continues at coordinate 26,564,751 of CM052895.1, forward strand.
AAAAGTCCCTATTAAATCCCAGTTCCAAACGGGAGTTAGGGTAACTCAATGAAAATCCTGGGTCAGGAAAAAAAAAATCCAAATTTTCACCTTTCAGATGAAATTTTGAAAATTTCGCCAAACGTTTCAGGCAAAATTAAAGAGCAAAACCTCTTCATCAAGCTACTTTTGTACAGGCAAGTCACATGGACATACTGTATACTTCTTTTGGATTAATGCTTTAAGATATTTACATATCCTAGGGCAACATAGTTATTAAAACTAAAAGCAATGGCAAGAAGTTTGTTAGTCTGAGACTAGCCCCAGAGTGTTGGCAGAAGTCACTCCACATCACAAGTGAGGAGACCAAGAGGCCCCTGCTTCCATAGTAAGAAGCGGTACAATTTTCGAAGGGGAAGAAATGTAGAAAGAACTCTTCTTAAACAGATGACTGCTGGCTTTTCCACTTACGGGAAGGATGAGCTAGTTTTTAAAAAGATGAAAAATAACTTTACCACAAGATCTTCCAGAGAAGAGCCATCACTGATAACAAGGTCATTAAATTGGTCTTGGATTTGGTCCATAGTTTGTGGGAGATCTCGAGCTGGAATAAACCACTCATGTTCTTCTTCTTCCTCCAGCATTTCTTGGAAGCAGCGTTCAATAAATTCTTCTTCCCATAACTCCTCTTCTATCTGGATTTATAATATATAAAGGATAATTTATAGAACATTTGATAAGACATCACCAGGAATGGCTTAAAATATCTTGAATTAAAGCGCTTACAACCACAATATTGTAACTTTCTCCTCTGCTTCTGCGCCAAGAAAAAGAAACAGTTACCATAAGACTAAGGAAGACCTGTTTAGGGGTTTGCTGTCTTTATTTGTCTTAGCAGAATATTCTTTTTTCCACTTAGAGTGATGGGGAAGTAATAAATAAAGGAGTGTTTTCATTGAGGAATTTGTCAGATTACCTGTGATACTTTAAAACTACACAAACCCTAAACCCACCCAAAAATGACTAAAATTCTGTAGAGGGTAGGGCTGGGGCATGGGTAATTAAAAACAAACCAAAAACAGATTTATGGTAAAATCAAACTGGCTACTGATTACCAAAGCCATGATCAGGGAGGAACTAGACACAAGGTGGAAACAGATGCCAGAAATACGGGAATAAAAGACAACATTATCAATGTAAGAGCATGCTCTAAGGTGTCAGTGGTGTCAGGTTTTTAGGCTTAAATTAAGAACCTCTGGTGAAAAAAATAGCACAATTCTGTATGCTAGTACCTATGCCTGTCTGCTCTTGATTTATATTCTCTTAAGAGCAATCTGATTGGTGCAAGCAACCTAACTGCACACTGGAACCATTTGGGAGATTTTTTTTTTTTTATGGTTTTATTTTTAATTAATCTCTATACCCAACATGGGGCTTGAACTCACAAACCTGCGATTAAGAGTCACATACAACTGAACGACGTAGGTGTCCCTGATCTGGGAGCTTTTAAAAAAACGAGTTTTCCAGGCTCCACCCTAGTCCTCCTGAATGAGAATATCGGTGTGGGACCCTGCAAAAAGCTCCCTAAGTTATTTCAGTAAGCAGATAAACCTGGTAGTAATCAGCATCCAAAAAAAATAGAGTTGTGGCATATAAATCCATATATTTCACATATAAGGGACCAGATAAAAAACAAATTACAGGGACAAGTACAACCAAATTGAGGGCTGTTGTGGGCTATGAGAAAGATCATGTTTGTACACAAAACTAACTTGTCTGTTGAATTCCTCTTCATTTTCCATCCACATGTACTCTGCAAATGGATTGTCATCTTCATGAGAATGACCATTAATAATCACATCTTCATTGATGATGCTTGGGCTAGTACTGCTGCGACTTGGATCTTTCATGGCTGGCGTTAGTTGTCGTTTTTAACCTTCAAAGAAGAATAGTTAATTTTGTCAGTCATTCTTTCAGGTTTTTTTTTTTTTAAGATTTTATTTATTTACCTGACAGAGAGAGAGAGAGATCACAAGTAGGCAGACAGGCAGGCTGGGGGGGGGGGGGTGCAGGCTCCCCGCCGAGCAGAGAGCCCGACGCGGGGCTCGATCCCAGGACCCTGAGATCATGACCTGAGCTGAAGGCAGAGGCTTTAACCCACTGAGCCACCCAGGTGCCCCTCTTTCAGTTCTTAATTAACATCTATTACCACCAGGAATCATGGTTAGTTACCAGATGCACATGATGTATTAATGCACATGATAAATCAAACAATTGGAAAGCTTCAGTTTTTTTCTCAAATGATCTTAATGTTTAAGAAATAGCTGCGAACAGCCTAGATTCATCTAGTATTTCCTGGTAACAGTCAATGATGGTAATCAACTGTTTGAATGTAACTCCCAAATCATCCGATTTTTAAAATATTGGATATCCCTTGCTTTATAAAACAAGCACGGTGTGGAAGACTTAAGTCTTCAAGTTACTTTATGAAAGCAAATTCTATTTTTAAAAACTGGTATTAAAAAGCCCAGAGACTGCAAATGAAAACAGACTTTTTCTAAAAAAAGATTTTATTTATTTATTTGACAGAGAGAGAGACAGCAAGAGAGGGAACACAAGCAGGGGGAGTGGGAGAGGGAGAAGCAGGCTTCCCCCCAAGCAGGGAGCCCAATGCAAGGCTCGATCCCCGGACCCTGGGATCATGACCCAAGCCAAAGGCAGACAACTTAATGACTGAGCCATCCAGGCGCCTTGAAACAGACTTTTAATAACCTCTTAGTTCCTCAGTTCCAAGGTAGAGTGCTCTGTATATATATATATATTTTTTAAGATTTATTTATTTGAGAGAGAGAGAGAAGTAGGGCGGGGAGAGGGAGAGGGAAAGAATCTCAAGCAGAATCTGTGCTGAATGTGGAACCGGATGCGGGGCTCAATCTCACAACCTTGAGATCATGACCTGATTGAAACCAAGAGTTGGAGGCTTAACCAATTGAGCCACCCTTCTATTATTCTGGATCTTTTTTTTTTTTTTTAAGACTTTATTTATTTATTTGACAGAGAGAGACATACAACGATTGAGGGAACACAAGCAGGGGGAGTGGGAGAGGGAGAAGCAGGCTTCCCACCGAGCAGGGAGCCCAATGCGGGGTTCGATCCCAAGAACCTGGGACCATGACCCAAGCCGAAGGCAGATGCCCAATGACTGAGCCACCCAGGCGCCCCGTATTCTGCATCTTTTGACTTCATAGCATACTCTCTATTTGCTTTATCTCTGTCAAGTTCCTCCATGTCTGGATTTGTCCACTGTATAATGAGTGTCAAGCATCTAATCTATGTAATATGCATGCTTTTATTTTTTTAAAGATTTATTTTTTTGACAGAGATGACAAGTAGGCAGAGAGGCAGGCAGAGAGAGGGGGAAGCAGGCTCCCTGCTGAGCAGAGAGCCCGATGCGGGGCTCAAGCCCAGGACCCTGAGATCATGACCCGAGCTGAAGGCAGGGGCTCAACCCACTGAGCCACACAGGTGCCCCAATATGCATGCTTTTAAATGAGATAGTATCTACAGACTTTTTTCTTTTTAAAGATTTTATTTATTTGAGAGAGCGAGCATGAGAGAGAGCAAGATCATGGGCAGGGGGGAGGGGTAGAGGGAGAAGCCGACTGACCACTGAGCAGAGAGTCCAATGCAGAACACGATCCCAGGACACTGGGATCATGACCTGAGTCAAAGGCAAACACTTAACCAACTAAGACATGAGGCGCCCCCACAGACTGCTTTTTAAGCTGTTTCATTACTTTTATAGTATGTAATAAACATCTGTCCATGAAAGTTGATGAAACTCCCCTGTTGCCAGAAAAACTTCCAGACTAAGTCAAAATGAATTTTCCTATAAGAAAAATGATGGAACATCACAGGTTCAAAGTAAAGGGTACATCAAGAAGATGCAACTTTGGGAAGCAGAGAGTTTATTATTATTAACCTCAGCATTCAAGGAATAAGGCAAAACTCATTATGAAGGTATCGGTGAGGGGGATCTCCTATAACAATGTGAAAACCAAACCTCAAATGAAGTTCCCTAATTTTCCTCCTTAGTTCTTTCTCATCTCCTCCATGAACCATTCCGTATCATCGGCATCTCCATCTATCATGTCAAGGTTACTGATAAGCCCATTGGACGAATCCTCGCTAACAACATGGGCAGGTGGAGCCCAACCCACTCTAATACTTCCTCCAGGCTCCTGGCCTTCACCATCTCCCAAAGGGTGGGCGGCTTCTTCGTTCCACACTGCTCTTCTCCTTTGCTTTCCTGGAGGATACTTTCTATCTTGAGATTTTTTCCTGCTTCCTCTTTCTGCAGGGATCAGAAGCACTCTTCCTCTCTCAGCCTTGAAATCTGCTGCACCAATGGACCTTAAGCCCTACTACCGATCAGGGTCAGTTTCTGTGACTTCCTCCTTCCCTAGGCTACAGGCTCACCAGTCTTCAAGAAAATAGCAAACCCCCACACAGCCACAAATGACTAACAGACTCCAACTAGCTCAAGCACCTAACCTCTTTTTATGTGAGTAAAAGCAGAGCAGTATCTGATAGAGTAGGTCTGGTTTCTTATACACTACTCAATAGGTGATAACATGATCTAACCCAGCCTATATTGGTGGCTAAAAGTTTGAAGCATGAGGTTCAGATTTTAATTGTAGAAATGAAATTGCTAAAACTGGGTTTACATTTAACAAGAGTCATTTTGCACATAAAATCAAACAGCAGTGTGACTGGCGCCAAAGGGAGGAATCGGCATACCTAGTATGAGGACAGAGTTTTAAAATCATAAATGGGGCATCTGCGTGGCTCAGTCAGTTAAGCATTCGACTCTTGATTTCGGCTCAGGTAATGATTTCAAGGTCCTGATATCGAGACCCAGGTTGGTTTCCGCCCTGGGTGTGGAGCCTGCTTAAGATTCTCTCTCCCCACTTCTGCTCACCCCCGCCCTCAAAACAAGTAACAACAAAACAAACTTCAGGGCTTCTTACTCCAAAGTTATCATAATCAAATAAAGCACTAAAACTAAAATCTCCTACTACAATAGTTTGTTTTTTTCTTGGGTTTAAGGTAAGTGTACTGCTGGTCTCTTAGAGTCTTTTTTTTTAAGTAGGCTCCACACCCAATGTGGGGATCGAACTCAAAACCCTGAGATCAAGGATCACATACTTTACTGACTGCGCCAGCCAGGTGCCCCTCCTTTAGATTCATTTTATGGACTTATCCTTAAGAGTATGTAAGTATAATAAAAACTCATACCGTTCATATAATGTGAATTTAGTCTCTTAAGCTGGGGGAGGAGTTCTAGCCTGACACACATAGATATTTTCTGAAATACTGACTACTACTTACAATACCATCATGGTAGTGACATTTTTAGTTAAGAGGTCTTCAACTAAAAATTACTAAGAACTTCTGCCCTAGTTATTATTGTATACATATGAAAAAGAGAGGCAGAGACACACTGAGATTTAAGTGCTAGAGTGTGGGTAGAATGAAAACATGATTTGGGTTAGGAAAAAGAGGCACTATAAAAGAAGACAGGACAGAAAACAGACGATGGATATTTTTGATATTTTTTATTTATCACTTATCTTGGATGAAATAAAACCCTTTTTTTGGATAACAAGTTCTGACTAAAGACCAATCAGTTCCTCTGAAGAAAATTACTCATTCTCATATCTCAGGCATTCCATTTTAGATTAAACTCAAATATTATGAAAGGCACCAGTCAATCCTGTTTTGCAACTGGATGTAACTTTGTTTACTCTGCATATGAGCTGATCATTATGTTCAGAGACATTGCAATTTATAACAGCTTTTGTTATTTTCCCAACATGTAGCCTATCCCAACTTACACCCATTAAATCCTCCCTTTCAGAAGACCACAGCATTAACAAGTGACTTACGGCTTTATTTAAAAAAAAAAAAAAAGTTTAGCACAGACTATGGGATATTCACTATTTAAATGGAATTGAGTAGGTAAGTAGCAACCATGTGTGAGACATGTCCGTCTAGAAATACGTCAAACTTGTTTTTAAATAAGCCTCAGTAACTGAAAGTACATCTACATATAAATGCAATCTACTTTTTTAAAGAAAAAAAATTTCCATACAATATATGACCCCAAGCTTCTGTAAACAATGAAAAATCTGCCTCGGCAAATTCTAGAGTTTGAGAATCCCAGGGGACTCCCCTCCCTCTTTGTTTGATGCCAACCAGTAACAAATAAAATCTAAACAGAGTTCAGCAAAAAAGGGCCCAATCCCTGCATTTGACAAGGCCCTTGATCAGCTTTTTGCTCATTATCACCTCATCAAACAAGTGGCATTGGTACAGATCCTAGTGAAAAAGTCCATGAAGGACCGTAAATAAAATTACTCTGTCAAACAATATTTGGGAAACAAATCACAACTGAAACCAAGAAGAATGAACTGAAACCTGGACACTGATCTTACTCCTTAGACAATGAGGGAAGGAACAACTGCTGACCAGACCACATTTCCGGGTACAGCTAGGCAAGCGAAAGCCGGGGGGTAAGGATCATTTACTTTCAGAACTTGATGGATTTACAATTATTGAACACAGGTATTCTAATGTAAGGCAAAGTATCGAATTTTAAATTTTCTTCTATGACTTGTTCTTGACCCTTCTTGGAGCACACTCTTTATATTTCATCCTCTGTGTATTCTGCTGTTTTTAAAAATTCAGTATATAGGGTCACCTAGTCAGCTCAGTCTATGTTGCATGTAATTTTTTTTTTTTAAAGATTTTATTTATTTATGTGACACAGAGAGAGAGATCACAACTAGGCAGAGAGGCAGGCAGAGAGAGGGGTAAGTAGGCTCCCTGCTGAGCAGAGAGCCCAATGCGGGGCTCGATCCCAGGACCCTGAGATCATGACCCAAGTCAAAGGCAGAGGCTTAACCCACTGAGCCACCCAGGCGCTCCCTGTAATTTTTTTTTTAAAGATTTATTTATTTTAGAGAAAGAAAGATCATCCATCGGTGAGAGAGCACACTAGCAGTGGGGAGGGGCAGAGGGAAGAAGAGGGAGTCTCAAATTCTACTCTAAGCCTGATGTGGGGCTTGATCCCACGACCTGAGTCGAAACCAAGAGTTGGACGCTTAACCGACTGCACCATCCAGGCACCCCGATCATGTGACTCTTAATTTCGGGGTTTTGAGTTCAAGCCCTATGCTGAGTATAACGCTCATTTAAAAAAAAAAAAAAGGGAGGGTATATAGTTCAAATATTATAAATTTTATGATTTTAAAGTGGACTGGCATCTGTTCAAAACTGTTAAAGGCAAATGAAATACCCAAAGCCACCTAGGGCAAGGAATAACAGTTGTGATAAACAAAAGACAAAGCAAAAAGCCTAGGAGTAATGACTGGTGAAGGAAATCCTTTGGGAATAAGGACTTTGAAAAGCTCCTGTAGGGGCCCTTGGGTGGCTCCGTCGGTTAAGCGGCTGCCTTCGGCTCAGGTCATGATCCCAGGGTGCTGGGATCGAGCCCCGTATCAGGCTTGCAGGGAGCCTGCTTCTCCCTCTCCCTCTGCTGCTCCCCCTGCCTGTTCTGTCAAATAAATAAAAAAAGAAAGAAAGAGAAAAAGAAAAAAAGAAAGTAAGAAAGAAAAGCTCCTGTATATTCAGGAAATCTAGAAGGCCACGGGCAGGTTCAGTGCTGGGAGCATGCTCAGAAGAGCTGAGAATGCCTTACACTTTCATCTCTGGCTGACCTTCAGCCTATGCACATGTAGTGAGGACTAAGAAAGACTTGTAAACTGCCTGAGTTTTGAAGGTATGCCTCAACATAAACAAGAGCCCATCTGCAAAGACTGGGAGATTTGTTTTATGCTTATGGATATTTAATAAAATCTCTTTTGGGGCGCCTGTGTGGCTCAGTTTGTTAAATGTCTGCCTTTGGCTCAAGTCATGATCCCAGGGTCCTGGGACAGAGCCCGATTCAGTTGCCTGCTCAGTGGGGAATGTGCTTCTCCCTCTGCCCCTTAGCCTGCTTGTACTCTCTCTCTCAAATAAATAAAATCTTAAAAAAAAAAAAAAAAAAAAAGATTTTAGGGGCACTTGGGTGGCTCAGTGGGTTAAAGCCTCTCCTTTTAGCTCAGGTCATGATCTCAGGGTCCTGGGATGGAGCCCCGCATCGGGCGCTCTGCTCAGCAGGGAGCCTGCTTCCCCCTTCTCTCCACCTGCCACTCTGCCTACTTGTGATCTCTGTCAAATAAATAAATAAAATCTTAAAAAAAAAAAAGATTTGGGGCGCCTGGGTGGCTCAGTCAGTTAAGCTGCTACCTCAGCTCAGGTCATGATCCCAGGGTCCTAGGATCAAGCCCCACGTCAGGCTCTCTGCCAAGCAGGGAGCCTGCTTCTCCCTCTCCTTCTGCCTGCCACTCTGCCTATTTGTGCTCTCTGTCAAATAAATAAATAAAATCTTAAAAAAAAAATAGATTTTACTTCTTTTAAGATTGTATTTATTTGAGAGAGAGAGAGAGCTAGAGGGAGCATGAGCTGGGGGTGGGGGGGGGCTGGGAGAGGGACAAGTGGGGAGCAGGGAGCCAGATGTGGGGCTTGATCCTGGGACAGGGGATCATGACCTGAGCTGAAGGCAGACGCTTAACGACTGAGCCACCTAGGTGCCCCTTAATAAAATCTTTTTTTTCCCTTAATAAAATCTTAAAAACAAAACGAAACTGGCAGAAATGAACTAAGAAAGCCAGCAATTTCCTCCCAATTAGTGTTCACTATTTGCTTCAAAGCATGATTATGATATAAAATCCTCAAATTATCAGAAAGATTCAAAATTTTAATTTTCAAAGAAATTAAAATTTCCATCCTTAATCTCATGCAAATAATTATTTATTTTATTATTATTATTTTTTAAGTAGGCTCTATGCACAACGTGAGGCTTGAACTCAGGATCCTGAGATTAAGAGTCATGTTGTCTACCAACTGAGCCAGCCAGGTGCCCCTCATGCAAACAATTTTTTTTTTTAAGATTTTATTTATCTATTTGACTGAGAGAGAGCAAGAGAGCACAAGCAGGGGGAGCGACAGAGGGAGAAGAAGCAGGGTCCCCGCTGAGCAGGGTGCCCCATGCAGGGGATCATGACATGAGCCAAAGGCAGACACCCAGGTGCCCCAATTGCTTTGTTTTCAATCATCATTTAAAAATTTCTGGATAGGGGCGCCTGGGTGGCTCAGTGGGTTAAGCCTCTGCCTTCGGCCCAGGTCATGATCTCAGGGTCCTGGGATCGAGCCCCGTATCGGGCTCTCTGCTCAGCCGGGAGCCTGCTTCCCCCTCCCTCTGCCTGCCTCTCTGCCTACTTGTGATCTCTCTCTCTCTGTCAAATAAATAAATAAAATCTTAAAAAAAAAAAAAAAATTCTGGATAGAAGGTGTTTGTACACAGGAAATTTTGTTGGGAAAGGAAGCATCGAAGTGAAAGAGATGTATATACAAACTACACACTACTTAGAGAAGAAGCAAATACAAGTTAGATATACAAAACAGGCCTAACACCAGGTGCCTGGGTGGCTCAGTCAGTTAAGTGTCCAACTCATGATCTCAGCTCAGGTCTTGAACTCAGGGTCTTGAGTTCAAGCCTTGTGTTGGGCTCCACGCTGGGTGTGGAGCCTACTTAAAAGAAAAAAACCAAAAAACCCAGGTCTACTTATATACATTTTTTCCTCTCCATCTCCATTCCTACCCAGAGGTAATCAGTGTTAAGTGCTTAGTGTGTATCCTTTCATATTTTTTTGCTTATAGGAACACACAAGATTTATGTATTTTAATAGAATCATACTAAATAATTTTTTTTTAAAGATTTTATTTATTTGACAGAGAGAGAGAGATCACAAGTAGGCAGAGAGGCAGGCAGAGGGAGAGGGATAAGCAGGTTCCCCGCTGAGCAGAGAGCCCGATGCGGGGCTCGATCCCAGGACCCTGAGATCATGACCCGAGCCAAAGGCAGAGGCTTTAACCCACTGAGCCACCCAGGCGCCCCAGAATCATACTAAATAAATTACATTAAAGATCCATACTAGTCACCATGTACAGGTATATCTCACTTTTTAATGGATTCAGCAGCACCAATTACTCAACTACTTCCCCCTCCGATGCATATCTACATTCCCATACAAACAATCCTGCATACAAACATCCTGCTTTGATCACCGCTGCAGCACACATATCCTTTTCTATGTATGCTGTGTTCTACATTTTCTTTTTTTTTCCCCCCAAATACTTTTATTTGTTCTACATTTTCTTAAGTGGGAATAACCAAGTCAAAAGCCAAAGGCCACCTGCATCTATAACTTTAACACAGATTATTTGGGGGGGAAAAACAGATTATTTGCCACAAATGCGGTAATGGACAATCCTATAATATACTGAGTGCTCCCATCTGTCTATTCTCCACAGCTCTGGACATAATATATGCTAGCTTTGCAATTAGACTCAAGTAGAATCTCACTGTTTTCCTTTATACCTTCTGGGATATGCTTATCTTGCTTAAGACGTCTTTTCCTACCTTGAAGTTTTATTTTCTATATTTTCTCTATTATTACAGTGTCACTTTTTTTACATTTAAATTTTTTTTTTTTAAAGACTTTATTTATTTGACACAGAGAGACACAGCGAGAGAGGGAACACAGGCAGGGGGAGTGGGAGAGGGAGAAGCAGGCTTCCTGCTGAGCAGGGAGCCTGATGTGGGGCTCGATCCCAGGACCCTGGGATCATGACCTGAGCCGAAGGCAGATGCTTAACGACTGAGCCACCCAGGCGCCCCTACATTTAAATTTTTAATTCACATGAGACTTTAAGTATGATGTTAAGGATCTGTATTTCCCCCATATGAATCATCTAACCAAATAACCAATAACCAAAGCTTATTCCCCAAGCTTATCATAATTAAATTCCCACTTAGACCGTGTTTCTAGAATACTTATTCTGTAATTGTATATATTGTTTTATCTTCAACTATTTTGAAAAATTTTAAACCTACAGGAAGTTTTATAATAGTACAATGAACGCTTTGTAACTTTCATCGACATTCACCAACTTTTAACATTGTGCCATGGTCATTTTCTCTGTATCATTTTTTTTGCTTAGGGGTGTCTGGGTGGTTCGTTGGGTAAATGTCTGCCTTAAATGTCTGTCTGATCCCACAGTCCTGGGATCAAGCCCTGCTTCGGGCTCCCTGCTCAGCAAGGAGTCTGCTTCCCCTCTGCCCCTCCCCACACTCAGGCTCTCTTTCTGAATTAATCTAAAAAATAAAAATTAAAAAAAGTGTTGGATGACATATTTTAAAATAAACTTTTAAAAGCACTGAAGTGTCGGGGCGCCTGGGTGGCTCAATCGTTAAGCATCTGCCTTTGGCTCAGGTCACGATCCCAGAGTCCTGGGATCGAGCCCCACATCGGGCTCCTTGCTCAGCAGAAAGCCTGCTTCTCCCTCTCCCATTCCCCCTGCTTGTGTTCCCTCTCTTGCTATGTCTCTCTGTCAAATAAGTAAAATCCTTAAAAAGAAAAGAAAAGAAAAGCAATGAAGTGTCAGGGCGCCTGGGTGGCTCAGTCGTTAAGCATCTGCCTTCGGCTCAGGTCCTGATCCAGGGTCCTGGGATCGAGTCCTGCGTCAGGCTCCCTGCTCAGTGGGGAGAGCCTGCTTCTCTCTCTCCCTCTGCTACTCCCCGTACTTGTGCTCTCTCGCTCACACTCTCTCTCCCAAATAAATAAAATCTTAAAAAAAAAAAAAAGCACTAGTGTTAACATGAAAGTAAAATCGGAATTCCTAGAGCAAAGCGGAACTTTTAAAGATTTACTTATTTGAGAGAATGTGTATGCATGCTCTCTAATAACTAAAAAATCTTTAAGAAAGAACATACAAATGGCCAATAAATACATGAAAAGATGCTCAGTATCATTGACGATGGGGGAAATGCAAATCAAAATCACGAGATACCACTTTACACTAAAATGGCTGTAATAAAAAAGATACAAACAAGAATTGGTGAAAATGTGAAGAAAATGGAACATTTACTGGTGATGGGAATGTTAAAATGATGCAGCTGCTTTGAAAAAGTCTGGCAGTTCCTCAAGATTAAACATGGAACCCAGCAATTACACTCCTAAATATATACCCAAGAAAAATGAAAATACATACCCACACAAAACTTGTACACAAATGTTCACAGCAGTATTATTCATAATAGTCAAAAAGTGAATAAAACCCAGTAGTCCACCTACTTATAAATACCATATGGTATGTCCATACAACAGAGTATTACTTGATAATAAAAAGAAATGAAATACTTGATACATGCTATAATCATAGATGAACATTGAAAACATTATGCTGGGGGCGCCTGGGTGGCTCAGTAGTAATCCTGGGGTCCTGGGATGGAGCCCTGAGTCAGGCTCCCCGCTCAGCAGGGAGTCTGCTTCTCCATCTCCTTCTGCCCCTCCCCCTTCCTTGCTCACTCTAGCGCCCACACTCTCTCTCAAATAAATAACATCTTAAAAATAAAAAAAAAGAAAACATTATGCTAAGTTAAAGAAACCTGTCACAAAGCACTACATATTATATAAAAGCTAAGGGGTAACAAGGTTTCTAAAATTGATTGTGGTGATGGATATACAACTCTATGACTATCCTAAAAATCACTCTGTACTTTGAAAGAGTTAAATGCAGTGAATTCTAGCTCAATAAGAACTATTAAAAAACAATACTCATTGCCTACTGGGATAACTAGGTGGCAAGAGATATTTTGTTACATCTTGTGAGTTTTGAATGGATTACTTATTAAAAATTCAACTTCAATAAACAAAACCTCTAATTTCACGGATTTTTCCTACTTATTTTATTAACTTGTTTTTTCACTTTATTTTCCCTTCCCTCCTCTCTACTTAATTTCAGCCAATTTGGTACTGTTTTTCAAGGTGACAAACATATTTATTTTCAACCTTTCACCTAATAAAAACTGTTTATAAATTTCTTATACAGAATTTTTTTTTTTAATTTTATTTATTTATTTGACAGAGAGAGAGATCACAGATCACAAGTAGGCAGAGAGGCAGGCAGAGGAAGAGGGAGAAGCAGGCTCCCTGCCGAGCAGACAGCCTGATGCAGGGCTTGATCCCAGGACCCTGAGATCATGACCTGAGCCAAAGGCAGAGGCTTAACCCATTGAGCCACCCAGGCGTCGCCAGAATTTATTTCTTATCAGTCTTAAGTAATTACAAATTATTTAATTTATAATGAGCCAGAGATTATTTGGAAGAATATTTTTTAAATTTCTAAGTGGTTAAAGTTCTACACTTTGGTACCCTGATTTCTAGTTTAACTTCATTATGTTATAAAATGCAGCCAGAAAAACCTTCACTTTTTTGGGATTTATTACATACAGTTTTGTTTGCAGACAACTGTTTTTTGCCAAATGTCCCTTGGGCCTGAAGAGAAAAATGTGTGATTTCTATTTCTAAGGTACAAGTACACACACACACACACACAACACACACGATCTTTTTTTACTTCATCTGTTAAAATCTGAAAGTGGTGTATTCAAGGTCTCTACTACATAGAGATTACTTGACCCATCTCATAGAAATTTATCATTTTCGGGGACGCATGGGTGGCTCAGTCAGCTAAGCGTCTGCCTTCAGCTCAGGTCATGATCTCAGGGTCCTGGGATTGAGCCCCGCATCGGGCTCCCTGGGAGCCTGCTTCTCCCTCTCCCTCTGCTGCTCCCCTTGCTTGTGCTCTCTCTGTGTCAAATAAATAAATAAAATCTTTAAAAAAAAAAAAAAAAGAATGCTTTTCCTTGTTCAGGGTATCCAACCCAATTCCTGCTCCCAGACAAGAAAAGAATCTTTAGAATGATTTTACTTACCCCATTTCCTTCCTCCCACTCCACCTCCCGAGTTTTGTGGAAATAATTTAAGCAGTGTTCATTTCATACTATTTGGTTTTCCCTCAGGTATAGATCTTTCAGAAAAATTTCTGAAGCAAACACAATTCACATTATTGTCTATTTACATTTTATTAGAGTCATTGCTCATCATTGTTTCTTTTATTCATTATCTTCCCCTAACATGACATCTTAGTTTTGGCTTTATATTTCTTCAGAAAGTTACCCAAAGATATTTATTTGAGCTACTGAATGTCTGAAATTATCTTTTGCTTTCATATTTGAGTAATATTATTAAACGGGACAGATTTACACTTGTCTTTTCTATTTTCTGCAAATATCCAGCTACCACTATTTTATTCTTTCTTTTGTAAAGATCCTATTCAGGTGATAGTCTGATATGAGAGCCGAACACTAAAATTCAGAAATTTCACCAGATTTTGGTTAGGTGAGAGTTTTTTTCCTATTAATGCTGTCTAGTGCTTTCAATCCACAAGCTCACATATTCAGCTGTTTCTTTTCTTCCAAAATGCCTCTTCCACATAATGGTTTCTATAAAATTTTAAAATACGGTTATCATTTCAGTTTTAGAAACTTTCTCCCTTAGTTTCACCTCTTAAGAACTTTCATTAAAATTCAAACAGAGGGGTGCGCCTGGGTGGCTCAGTCGGTTAAGGGCCCAACTCTTAGTTTCGGCTCAGGTCATGATCTCAGGGTCCTGGGATCAAGCCCTGTGTCAGGCTCAACACTCAGCAGGGAGTCTGCTTGTCCCTCTCCTCCTGCTCATTCTCTCTCTCTCTCAAATAAATAAAACCTTTAAAAAAATTTCAAATACAGTTCTCTCCTTTTTCCTTAAGCTGACTCCACACTTTTTCTTATTCCACGTGCTCTATTTTGAACTACTGTTATTCCTTAACATTATTTGCATACACACATATTATCATAATTAGTTATCTCTCCAGCAGTTAGTTAGGATAAGAAATTTTTGCTTCAGCTTGTTTTTCACTTAAGTTTGTAAGCAGTACTGAATTTTTTGTTTTAATGTTTGGCAGTATACATTAATGATTAAAAGCAGGGGCTCTGGAACCCAAGGGCAAGTTTTAACCCCTCCCTGTCTCAGATGCCCCAACTATTAAGTGGAAAATAATAATTGTATCTAGGTACAGAGCCTGACACATGACACTTATCTATTTTGGTGCTTATTAAACACTTAGAGCAATTAAAGGTTGCTGGAGCAAGGTATAAGGTAAAAAAAAAAAAAAAAAGAATCACATGTTAAAAAAACCTATAGAAGTGAAACAACATCACAGAATGAGGACTTTAATCCTAATCTCAACTAGATGTAACAAAGGTGACCTGGTGAGAATAAGGATGGCTTAAGCACTGCCTATCATCACTACTGATAAAAGCTCAAAGCACATCAGAAATATCATCCTTATTTATAAAAACTAATACAAAAAATAAGCAGATGGGGCTCTGGGTAGCTCAGTCGGTTAAGCATCTGACTCTTGATTTTGGCTCAGGTCATGATCTCAGGGTCATGAGACCCAGCCCTGCGTGGGGCTCTGCACTTGGGTGTGGAGCCTGCTTAAGATTCTCCTTTCCCGGGGTGCCTGGGTGGCTCAGGTCATGACCTCAGGGTCCTGGAATCAAGCCCCGAATCGGGCTCCCTACTCAGCGGAGTCTGCTTCTCCTCTTCTTGTTCTCTTTCTTTCAAATGAATAAATAAAATCTTAAAAAAGAAAAGAAAAGATCCTCTCTTTCCCCTTCCTTCTTCCCCTCTTCTCGCCTGAACCCTCCACCCCCTGATCACTCTCTCAAAACAAAAAGCCAACTCCCCCCAAAAAACACAAAGAATCAATAAATGTAAAAATGCAAAAATAAAAGTAAAAAAAAAAAGCAGAAGCAATTCAAACCTCTAAACCCGCACTACCCAATATTATGGCCAATAGTTACACATGGCTACTTAAATCTAAATTAATTAGAATTGAGTAAAATAAAAAAAATTTAGTTCTTTAGTTGCACTTGCTACATTTCAAGTGCTCAACAGACACATGCTATTAGCAGTTATCTAATTGGACAACACTGTTCTAAACATTAAGGAAATTTAGAAGGAAAAAAAGGAAAAAAGATTGTTACTATAATCGAACTTCAGGCTGTATCAAATGCAAAATTACTAATGCCCCTATGCAACAGGGTGGTCCAGATCACAAAGGGATAACTTGGACAACTTTAATCTTGGACTGGGTCCGAATCTACGATATGCCACAAACCACCTAGAGGATCCTGAGTATGTCAATAAACCACAAGCAGCACAGTAAAATGGTTAAGAGCACATAATCTCTGGACTACCTGGGTCTGAATCCCAGTTCTTACCAGCTGTGTTAACAGTGGACAAGTTAATTCACATCTATTACCTGTTATCTTTTACAGTAGTACTTACCACCTAAAGAAGGTGAAGATTAAATACTTGTGAAAGCACTTAGAACAATGTCTGGCATTACCAAGTGCTATAGAAATATGTGCCTAATAAAATAATCTTTCAAACTCTACTTCAATTTCAAAATAGGCAAGATAAAACTTGGCTCTGCCTATTTCATAGGTTATAATGAATAAGTTTGTAAATTACAAGAACATGTAAAAGCACAAAAGGAAGGGGGCTGAGTCCTATTTTCTACCTTCTTTCAGCTCTCACAATGTCCATGAAATTGCTATGCTAACAGAACTGAAAACTGGAGCATCCCTCTCTAGAGTTATAAAGGGGTAAACCTGAAAAGGTGTGCCGTGCTTATTGAAGGAAAAGCCTACTATAAATGTACTCTGTTCCTAGGAGGTTAGAGATCATCTACTTCAATTGGAGCTCCTTAACAGCAACATGCAATATATTATTATAAAATCCTCCCAGCTCGTAAGCCTTTAACCATCACAGGGAGTTTCCATTGCCTAATACCCATCCCTTAAAGAAAGAGATAAATAGGCTGTCATTTTTGGAAAGTCACCTATCTTTATTTATCGTAGACACTTATTCGTGATAAAAGATTAAGTTTTGTACAAATTCATAATTAACAAGTAGCATAAACAAGCTAATTTGCCCCAAATATCCTTTCACAAACTGGAATCAGAAGCACAAACCATCACTGGGAATCACATTAAAAATCCTTAGACCCTTTTCTTATTTCCAAACATAACCTGCAGCCGTTGAAATTTCAAAGGCTATTTTGAAGAAAATGCAGACCAATACCTGCTCAACCGCAATTTGTGAAAAATCATGCCACGAGACTACAATATTAGCCAGCACACGAAAACGGGAATTTGTCTTCTGTTGAAATAAATGTCAAAAGCTGTCAGCTGTTAAGACTTTTTCCCACGGCAAATTATAAGCCAAATTCTTTCTAGAGTTTGAGGTTTCGGTGAGGTGATGGGGCTGCAAAATTAGGGAAAGTAAGACAACAAAAGGAAGCAGAAAAGGCCCCTTTTTGAGTCACGAGAAAATCAAACTGCTGGCTGCTTCAACAAATGTTTTGAAAAAACAAACTTCACCACAAGCCACGTAATTTTTGTGGTAGTGGGGAGTAAGCACATAGTGGAAGAGAAATTAAAAGGACCGGAATCCAAGAATATGAACTGGCTGAGCCCTTAAAGTTCATGGGGCTCACAACCCTCCCGGCGTAGGAGTCCAGCCCTCCTATCCTGAGCATGGGAAACAATATAACTAAAATAAGGAGTAAGTGAAGGTGAAAAAACGGAAGAGAATCGATCAGAAAGGTACTGGCCCGTGGACCGTCGCAGAATGCTCCCCTAGGACGCTCGCCAGCCCGCCAGTCACTGCCCCTTTCTCTTCCCCCACCCAAGCTTCGGGAGCAGCGCGCACGCGCAGCAACTAGGAGCTGCGCGTGGCGACGCGCAGGCGTAAACTGGGGAGAAACAATGAGCTTTGTTGCCGAAGCGGCGGTGGGGGGCAGGGGAAAAGGGTACCAGGGAGGAGGTGAAGAAAGTGGGGGGGGGGGGGTAAGGACGAGAAAGTGCTATCCCGGCAACCCTCGCGCGCCACCGAAGACCCGGATAGAGTGCTGCGAGATCCAAATCATAAATAATAATGACAATGAGAAAAAAAAGCGACGGCCATTTCTTAAAGAAGAAAGAGTCTAAGTCGGTCCCAGCTCATCCCACGGACGCAACTAAAGGTGCAAGGAATAAAGGAAGCCATACGAAGCTTGGTGGTCAACAACCCGGGGGACCCTCAAGGCCCCTCAACCGTTGCCGAGGTGCTGTCCCTCGACCGCTGGGGTCGCCGCACCCTTCTGGCCGCTCCGCCCGAGGGAACCCCTCACCCAGTGCACGGCAGCGGGGACGGCAGCCAACGAATCCGGTCGGCCTCCGCGGATCTCCACAGGCAGCGCCGCTCCCCCGCTCGACGCGCGCTTCGCCCGCCGCCTCCCTTCTCCAGTCCAAACAAACACCCCAGCCCGGAAGTGACTTCACTTCCGACGCCGTCGGCTCCGCCCCCTCGTTCTGTCGGCGCTGCCCTCTGAGGCCACTAGAGCGCGCGCGAGAGAACGCGCGATCCCAAGGTTTTCTTCGTTTCCCGGGCTGCACGCGTGTGCGTGCGCAACGGCCTCTTCTGAGTGCCTGGCGGATTTGGGGTATATGGCAACTCCTGCTGCGTTCTCTCTGGGAGACTGGTGTTGGGCGAGCTTGTGCCCCGACACCCGCCCATCCTTCAAGAATGTTGGCATGCAGTGAGTGAGGGAGCTGGGGGCTGAAGAATACAGATCGCCAACGGTTATCTAAAATACATTAACACCAAACTGGAATGTCTGGATAAGGACAGTGCGCGCACACACACACACACCAGACGCATTCACACACACACACACCCCAGACGCATTCACACACACACACACACACACCAGACATGATACAGTGTCACATTAACAGTGACACGCACCCAGTAACATCCCGAGATCCTGACACAGACATATAATAGGGAAACAATAAACTAAGACAAATTCACAGAAGTATATGATCTATACAACTACCTGCATTCAGACACGTTCAGGCACACACACATTTTCTGAAGCTAGACCTTTACACGCAGTCACAAATTATGAATATTTGGTTCCCAGGCAGCCTTTGGAAGCTTCTTTGTGGGTAACCGAAGAAATATCCTGTCCAGAGATAGTACAGAAGGGTGGGACCTCAGGGTCCAAGAGCTTCCTAGTTCATGATCTTGAATGCACTGCCCCCCATACATTACTTTAATCCTTGGCAGTCATCATTGGCCAGCCTCGATATATATATTTTACTGATAATAAAGTATGGTGTATACTACATGTAAAAAAATTTGGATGTTCGAGTATATATACACTATATTTGAAAGAGGACACACACAAAGTCATTTCTTACCTTTGGGGAAGAAAACTGAGGGAGTGAGATTTACCTTTTTACTCTGATAAAATTTGAATATTAAAAACCATATAAGGGGCGCCTGGCTGGATCAATTGGTAGAGCCTGCAACTCTTGATCCTGGGGTCCTGAGTTCAAGCCCCACACTGGATATAGAGCTTACTTAAAAAAACAACAAACATGCTTTTAGTATCTACTAAAACTAAGAAAAGTGGTTCCCTCCATGGGAAGGAATCCAGAAGAGGGCTACTCATCTTTAGGTCCATTTCATTCATTGAAAGTCTGCTTTAAAAAAAAAAATCTGCTTTCCAAAGGCCCCAAGAAGTGAGAACACAGTTGTTCTGCCATAGCCCCTGGGTGAACCTCTTTGGGCACAGTTTCAGATCTGTAGCCTAAACTGGGAGGAAGGGTTTGGCTTTGTTGCTTGCTGAGCAAAAAGCTCTGGGAGGAAAGAGATGGTGCTGTTTTACAGGTCTGCAGAGTATGATTCATCCAAGGAAACTGAAAGAAACTATCAACCTGACGCTGGAAGAGGCATGAATAGGAGGAGGTAGGAAAACAAAATCAAAATAGCTGTTTACATCGTCTGTAGTTGACCCAGACACTTAGAAGCTAATCATTAAAAGATTAGAATTTGTGACTTAGTAAACTACTTGAATACATTGAAAAATTATCTTTGATAAATTTTTTTTTTAAGACTTTATTTATTAGAGGGGCACCTGGGTGGCTCAGTCTTTAAGTGTCTGCCTTCGACTCAGGTCATGACCCCAGGGTCCTGGGATCGAGCCCTGCATCGGGCTCCCTGCTCAGCCGGAAGCCTGCTTCTCCCTCCCCCACTCCCCCAGCTTGTGTTTCCTCTCTAGCTCTGTCTCTCTCGGTCAAATAAATAAATAAAATATTAAAAAAAAAAAAAAGACTTTATTTATTAGAGAGCATGGGCATGTGCAGGGATAAGGGCAGAGGAAGAGAATCTTCAAGCCAACTCCCCACTGAGTGTGGAGCCCAACTCAGAGCTTGATCCCACAACCCATGAGATCATGACCTGAGCCAAAACCAAGAGTCAGATGCCCAACCAACAGAGCCACCCAGGCGCCCCATTCCTATTGTTTTGTTTTTTTAAGATTTTATTTGTTAGAGTGTGTGTGTGAGAAAGAGCAGGAGCAGGGGCAGAGGGAGAAGCTGACTCCCTGCTGAGCAGAAAGCCAAATGTGGGGCTCGAGCCCAGGACCTTGGGATCATGATCTGAGCCAAAGGCAGACAGACACTTAACTGAGCAACCCAGGCACCCGTATGGTTTGTTTTCATCTGAACCATTCAAAGGCTTTGAATTTTTCTTTGAATTTTTTCATTGATTTTTCTCAAAGGGGTTAAGATCCCAATTTCTGGAACACCTGACTGGCTCAATCGGTAGAACATGCAACTCCTGATCTTGGGGTTGTGAGTTTGAGCTCCACCTTGGGGACAGAACTTAAAGAAAAAAATCGGTATATAGTTCAAAAGCCATTTCCAGCTCACATTGAGAGTTCACCATTGTGGTTGAGAAAGCTTGATGGGCCTGAGTCCTTTATTGGTATCCTCTGGCTATCCTTCCTTCCAAGAACCCTTTGCTTTCTTGCAAAATGGGGTTCATAATGTTCATGCTATGTCTGGACGGTGGTGGTAACGGTCTATGAATGGAAAGTGCTGTTAGTAGAGCAGAGGCTAACAATTTGCCAATAAGGACAGACACTTCAATGAGACCATTAGAGATCCAGTTTAAAGACACTCCAAAAATCCTTCTGTTTGGTTCAGTTAGTAAAATGAATTCTAACTTGAGATGGAAGTTGAAGTAGGAAATCAAAAGAGAGAAGATAGTACTGAAGGCCCAGGATGGTTGTGAATAAGCTCCCAAACTACCAACTTCTTGCAGACTTTTTATTTTTTAAGTAGGATCCATGCCCAATGTGGGGCTTGCACTCAGGACCCTAAGATTAGTAGGAGTCGCATGCTCTACCAACTGAGCCAGCCAGGCACCCATTCCTGCAGACTTTTTATCAAAATGTAAAATGGGCAGATCTTCTGACTCAAACACTCCATGTATAGGAATTTGCCCAAAGAAAAAAGACCTATGTAGGGACATGTAAGGCTTTCATAGAAACACAAAGCCTATCAATATGGAATTGGTCAAATGGATTATGGTGTAACAGAATAAAACATTAGTTATTAAAAAGATACATATCCCAGGTGCCTGGGTGGCTCAGTCCGTTAAGTGTCTGCCTTTGGCTCAGGTCATGATTCCAGGGTCCTTGGGATCCAGTCCCATATGGAACTCCCTGATCAGTGGGAAGTCTTTTTCCTCTCTTCCTTCCCTGTTCATGTGCTCTCTCTCAAATAAATAAAATCTTAAAAAAAAAAAAAATGTATATCCCTTGATAAGGTTTGATTTTTTTTTTTCCCTAAGCTGCAAGGGACACCTGGGTGGCTCAGTCAGTTGAGCATCTGACTCTTGGTTTTTGCTGGGATCATGATCTCATGGGTTGTGAGATCCATTTTGGATTGCGAAACAGCCCT
Organism: Potos flavus; assembly: GCA_028534135.1. Classification (NCBI taxonomy): domain Eukaryota; kingdom Metazoa; phylum Chordata; class Mammalia; order Carnivora; family Procyonidae; genus Potos; species Potos flavus. Next base: position 26,586,649 of record CM052895.1, read on the forward strand.
ACATCAGGCTCTATGCTCAGCGGAGAGTTTGCATGAAGATTCTCTCCCTCTAACCCTTCCCTCACTCTCTCTCAAAAAAAATCTTTAAAAGATAAAAAAGGCTGCAAAATAGCACATATAATCTTCTAAAATTATGTAAAAATAAGCATGTGGGTATAAATGCAAATATGATTGAATAGCATTATCTATAATAGCAATAACTCTACATTTCAAAACAATAAACAGTATCTCAGATTTTTTTAAAAAAGATTTTATTTATTTATTTGACAGAGAGAAGAGAGATCACAAGTAGGCAGAGAGGCAGGCAGAGAGAGAGGGGGAAGCAGGCTCCCTGCTGAGGAGAGCCTGATGCGGGGCTCAGTCCCAGGACCCTGAGCTCATGACCTGAGCCGAAGGCAGAGGCTTTAACCCACTGAGCCACCCAGGTGCCCCAGTATCACAGATTTTGAAAGATTTACTGTCTTCCGTATATCTTTTATAGTCTAAATTCTCAATTGCATTTATTAACAGGAAAAAAAAATCATACCTCAAATAAAATCTACCTTTTACACTTTTATAGCAGTTTGGGTAATGGTCTTGTCCCTGTGCTCATTTGTATCATGTGGAAGCGGGGAAGAGTATGTACCCCAGCATTACTTAATATCTAGTTAAGGACCTAGTACTGTGGGGATAAGCAATGATTCCTGCTCTGAATATTTACAATTCAGGTGAGGATACAAAAGCATCATGCAACAAATTTTGAATGTCTGCTATGTGCCAGCATGGTCCTAAATACTGATACACAAGGCAGTAACTGGCATGATCTTTTCCTAGAAAAGTTGATACCACCTCACACCCATTAGGGTAACTACTATCAAATAAGCAAAAGGTAACAAGTTTTGGTGAGAATGTAGAGAAACTGGAACCCTTGTGCAGCTGGTGGGAATGTAATATGGTACAGCTGCTGTGGAAAACAGTATGGAGGTTCCTCAAAAATTTTAAAATAACATTACCATATGATCCAGCAATACAACTTCAGGGTGTATGTCCAAAAGAACTGAAAGCAGGGTCTCAAAGACATTATTTGTACATCCATGTTCATAGCAGCATTACTAACAACAGGTAAAATGTGGAAGCAACCCATGTCTATCAACAGATGAATGAATAAGCAAAATATGGCATATATATACAATGAAGTATTAGCCTAAGAAGGAAACTCTGCAATATGTTACATCATGGATGAAACTGGTGTACATTAAGTGAAATGAGACAAAAAGACAAACACTGTAGGATTCCTCTTCTATGAGATAGTCAAAATCATAAAAACAAATTGTAATGATGGTTGTTGAGGGGCTGGGAGAAGGGGTAGATGGAAAGTTATTGCTTAATAGGTAGTTTCAGTTTTTTAAGATGAAGAGTTATGGGGATGGATAACGGTTACAGAACAAAGTGAATGCAATACCATTGATCTGTGTGCTTAAGAACAGTTAAGATGATGAAGTGTTATGTGTATTTAACCAGAATTCCAAAAAGAAACAAAAAACCATTCTGAGTTAAAAGGAGGATCAAATTTGTATAGGCTGAGTAGGGAGGATGAACAGGACTTAGAGACTAAGGTGTAGATGTCGGTAAAGTTTTTTGCAGAGAGAGTTCCTCCAGGTTGGGGCAAGCCCTTCCTAGCTGATGAGATGCCAGTGGGTGGCTCAGTCGGTTGAGCATCTGAGTTTGGCTCAGGTCATAATCTCAGGGTCCTGAGATAGAGTGGGGTCCTGAGCTCAGTGGGGAGTCTGTTCCTTCTGCCCTCTCCTCTCCCTCTGCCCCTCCCCTGCTTGTGCTCTCGTTCTCAAATAAAATCTCAAAAAAAAAAAAAAAAAGTCACACACCTGATGCTTTTGAGAAGTAGCCACAATCTGGAACATGAATTAGAGGAGGTACCACTACACCTTCACCATCCATCACACTAATAAACTGCCACACCTTCCCCCACAGGCCTTCATGACACCACAAAACTACAGAACTCACACAAGTGGAGTAATAATAAAAAGGAACTCCATATAGACTTGTGGTTGCCAAGAAAGCAGCCAGAATCTGATTGCTAATGCCTTTTGATGTTCACAGCCAACTTCCTTTAAGATTTTGAAGTAATCTCTACACCCAACGTGAAGCTCAAATTTAGAACCCCAGTATCAAGAGATGCATGCTCTGACCTAGTCACCCAGATACCTCTTAAAAGTGAAGGAAAAAGTCATTTAAATCTCGAGTCAAATAGCCAACAAGAAACCACTTCTTCTGGGGCACCTGGGTGGTCCAGTGGGTTAAAGCCTCTGCCTTCAGCTCAGGTCATGATCTCAGGGTCCTGGGATCGAGCCCCACATCGGGCTCTGTGCTCAGCAGGGAGCCTTCTTCCCCCTCTCCCTCTGCCTGCCTCTCTGCCTACTTGTGATCTCTCTCCTGTCAAATAAATAAAATCTTAAAAAAAAAAACAAAACCACTACTTGTGAGTTAACCTTGGCAAAGTTGAGCAGGTAAGAATTAGTCGTGCTTTACAACAGGCAAGTGCAATGATTTAAACTTGAATACTGTACTAATCAAAGGTGGGACATCCCTGATAATCTTGGCATATCCCATTCGCATCAGGTCTTTAGAAGATCATGACCTGAGCTGAAGGCAGAGGCTTTAACCCACTGAGCCACTCAGGCGCCCCTCTTCAGAGTTCTTAAATTGTGTGGCAATTATAAAACTTTCTAAGGCTAGAACTTTAAGTTCACAGAAAAGCCTGGGCTAAAAATCTTAACATAAATCCTTTAAGTATGTTAAAATGGTCATAAAAATCAATCGCATATTACCTTCCAACGGTCCTCACCTGTACTTTTTTGTCTAATCTCTGTAATTTAAGTCTTATCTTTTACCTAGTAACTAGTACTTTAGTTGAGCTCCACCCAGTATCAACTATAGTTTATCAGCAAGTTAGATGTACTTGAGTGATGAGGTAGCCATTTCCTTTTTCCCATTCACTTCAAACTTCAACAAATGAGTTAACCAAGCTTTTTCATTAGTTCCTGTTATTAAGTGATAGTGGGAAAAGAAAGGAAAATAAACATTTAGCTAGGCAAAATAGTGAATTCCTAAGACTCCCATGTTTCTGCCCCAATAACTTCCCTTAAGTGTATGATTGTGCCCAGTTCCCAGAAAATTACAAGACTTTAATGTTCTGAGCAAAAGATAAGATACCACCTGGAAAAGCAGTACCTATAGCTCCGAAATAGGGTATCTTCCATTGGTGGTTTTTTAAAATTTATTTTTATTTTGGAAAGCGCAAGTGTGGGGGGGGGGAACTCTTCCAAGACCGTGAGATCATGACATGAGCTGAAAACTAAGAGTCAGACACTCAACTGAATGAACCGCCCCCCAGTTTTTTTTTTTTTTAAATGCTTTACATAGGCTTCAAATGGTGATTATTTTCTAGCATTTCCCCTAGTTCTAGGTTTGAACAGTAGCAAAAGCAGTACCTCAAGCAAGAGTACCTGAAGCAGGCATGATTACAACCCCCTAGCCAAAATACTTCTTTAGCTACAGGTAAAACTGTCATTCTCAAAGTGTGGCCTCTCCACTTGATACCACCATCACTTGGTGATTTGTTAAAAATGCAATTATCAAGACCCACCCAAAACCCAGCAAAGCAGAAATTCGAGTGGACCCTATCCATATTTTAACAAAGCCTTCAGGTAATTCTGATGCATCCTAATATTTGAGAACCACTAAAGGAAAACAATTCAATAATTTTGTTTGTATACTACTGCTGATCCTAAGAATCTTGGCCTTACCCCTAACCGACCTGAATCAAAGTGAAAGGTTATTTTTTTAAAGCATGAGCCTTTGAACCATGTCTCAGGCTATCATAGATTTTTAAGAGTTATTTATTTGAGAAAATGATAGCAAGCGGGTGAGCAAGAGTGCATGAACTGGGGAGAGGGGCAGAGGCAGAATCGGAGTCCCTGCTCTGCGGAGCTCATGACCTGAGCCGAAGGCACTTAACGACTGAGCCACCCAGGTGCCCCCCAAAAAGATTTTTTAGTAATCTACATTCAACTCGGATCTCAAACTTACAATCCCAAGATAGGGTTTGTATGTTCCACTGACCGAGTGAGTGTACCTGCAGATTTCCACTACATCAGCCTCTTTTTTTCTTTAAAGATTTTATTTATTTATTTGACAGAGAGAGAGAGAGATCACAAGCAGGCAGAAGCAGGCAGAGAGAGCGGGAGGCAGGGTCCCCGCTGCAGAGAGCCCAATGCAGGGGCTCGATCCCAGGACCCTGAGAGTATGACCTGAGACGAAGGCAGAGGCTTTCAATCACTTCACCCAGGTACCCCCAGCCTCTTTTAAAGATTGAGAGAGCTTGAGAGTAGCGGGAGAAGGGTTTGCCCCCCTTGGGAAAGGCAATCCCAACCAGACTCCACGCTGAGCACAATGCAGCGATTCCTCATGCCCCTGTGATCACACCTTAGCTTACACCAAGAGCCAGATGCTTAACTTACGGCACCACCCAGGCACCCCCACCACCAGCCTGTTTTTGTCACAATTTTTACTCAGGGTAGTATTACTGAAAATCCACCATGAACAAAGCTAGGCAAAAAATAATGGTATTCTTCCCCTGTAACTCTAATACCTGCCATTAACACTCAACAGGGTGTATTTTGTGTTCCACATCACCAGGGGAAAGCTATCCCTCTTAAAAGGAATTCAGAGAATGGATATACCTTAAAAATTTCCTTAGAATTGTATTATTTAGACTCTACAGAAGTTAATACTGTGGCCAGAAATTCACATTCCTTATTAATAAAATTTCAAATCAAACTTTTACAGCATAGCTAGCCAACTCAAGCCTGTATCAGAGTCACACTCAAATCCCAAATTTACCAGCAATAGGCTTAAAAAAATAGTAATACATACTCAAGGTGTTTTTAAAGGTCCCCTTCACAGATCAACCCAAGATTAAACTAAAGGCTAAAATGGTAGTGGCAAAATGTTCTTCAACTTTGTTATCAGGTTTAAATGAAAACATTCCTATGAAAAAAGGTTGCCATAATATACTAATACCAAATACTTACAGCTTACTTATGAAAATTTTTGCTTTCTAAATGTTATCAAATGAAAATATTGAACTTTCTCTTCTACACCTTGGTACAGCCAACAAAGTCAGACCTATGAAAAAATGCTATCACTGACAGGAAACAATTAGAGATTCCAATGCACACATAATTCTTTGTGTTGCTTGCTGTTAGTTAACAGTTGGAATTAAACAAAAGTGGGTAATTAGTAAAGGCCAAAATTAAACTGCAGAAATAAACTGGCGAGGATTTTTTGTGCATGTCACATTAAAAAAACGTTAACTGCCTTTCAGAGATACACCATGAAATTCTGATATATCCCTTAAACACATTCAGACGTAAGAGTTCCAAGGAGAATTCCTATTAAGTTCTTGTATTTTTTAAAATTAAAAATTTGTTTTTGACAATAGGTAAATCCCTTACAAGAAGAACCCGAAAAAATTTTGAAAAGCTGGTAGAACTAATTCTTGATACTCCATGTTATTTCCAACTTTATTGTTTGATACTCAAGACAGATCTAAACATGAGCTTTTGCCATTTCTTCACTCTTAGCATTTTAACCTCCAAAGGTTTTTAAAGACCATGAATAACCGCATTTGTATGTAACAGGAACAAGAAATCCACCAGCACCAAAAACTTTAAAACTCAGATCTTTAGTAGCAGTCTTTAGAACACTCTAGATTAAAAATGTAATAATTTGTTAAAGCATGCAAAAAAGTGTAACAGTGAATAAAAACCACAACTGACAAAAATATTGGTTAACATTCCAAACATGTATAACCAATGAACATGGCCTAAGTTTTTTTTTTTTTTTATTGGTATTCACTTCAGAAACTTGAATCCACAGATATAAGCATTATAATACCAGAAAGTTACAAGTAAACACAGATTATACATGCAAATTTCTGCTCACAAAGGTCACATGTGCAGGTATATGAATTAGAAGCGTGCGTCTAGATTATGGCCAAACTGTTTTTAAAATGCAGAAATGTAAAATTACATTTTGAAATATGAAGAGATGGTCTACACACTTCAAAAATCAAATGTTGCTTATACCAGATGTATGACAGCTACAGGATTCAAGTGACAAGCAATAAGATCTCAAGAAATTAATACTGCTCAAAGAGAACGGGAATATTTTTTACATTTCACTGAAAATACATTGACTACTAGAATACGAAATCTAGCAGGAACTTAGGGGAAAAAATTACAAAAATCTAAAGCCAATTACTTAGTATTTCTTATTACCTAAACAACAGCATGACATTAAAAGAAAACTGCACCTGCTTCTTAATTGCCAATCTCATATTAATGAAGATCTCCAAATGAAAAGCAACCAAAAAAGCTTCAAACTCCAAATGAAAAGTCTGCAAGGCTCAGATTAAAACATGGAATGTTTCAGATGAAAGTAATAAAAATACAATTGGTTTTGTTCTTTATTGAATGGAATCAAAAGATTTGACATTTCTTTGAAGCTTGGAACTAAATTTCATTTCTCTGAATGATTGAGTCTACATCTTTTTTCTTAGTGGTGCAAGTTGTCTTAAGTAGCTTACGAGTCAGTCTCTACAAAGTACTTCAGTCTGTTACCATTCTGATAAAACAAAAACAATTCTTCATTAACTTAACCGTGTATGTATTTTTGCTCTAACACTTAACACATGAACAGACATCTATTATTTTTCCACTAAAACAAAAGAGTACAATAGTTTTCTTCTAACTATCAGTATTGTATTTAAAAAAGGTTAACATTAAAAACAAAGAACCATTATTTCCTTTGAAATCGTTAAGCTTCTTGCACATCTTAAGCTTCCTTCTTCTGTCTGCGTTCTTCTGCCAATTTATTCAGAAATTTCTGAAAAGAAAAAAAAAATTACAAGGATTAAGTCACCCAAGAAAAACTAAATGGATGAACTCCAAAATAAAATTTTCTATCCAAGTTTTTGAATTTAACTGTAACATTATCAGTTATTTTAAAGATTCCGTTATTCTTATTAAGTTAGTGTACAAAACTAAACTCGATCATAGTACATAATGTGAAAAAAATGGTAAAACGTGGTAAAAGATTATCCCAATTTACAATTAACATTCATTTATACAGATAAGAAAAACAAGAATAGAAGAACTGCCACTGCTCCAAGAACATAGAGTAGTTAAAATAATATGCGTTTATTCAAATGGTGCACCTTCCATTAAAGTAGGGAAACGTTTCTTAAAGGTAGTAAATATTTTCTCTGTGGGCCATTCTTTATTTCAACTACTCAATTCTGTTACAGCAATAAAGCCAGCCATACCAATACTTAAATGAATGACTGTGGGTATATTCCCCAAAAAACCCCACCTCATCTACAAAAGCAGTGACCCCTGTACCGCACTTGTAATTTTTAGAGTCCTTGGACATATTAAGACATTAATAAGTAACCCTCCCCACCCCAGTCTAAAACACCCATTGTTTCTTCACTTCTGGGTAGAATTTCTCAACTCTATAGTTACTCCCAATTGATGAGAGGGTTAAAAGCCACTGGAAAAAACACTCAGGAAAGTATCAAGTCATTTATCATTAGCAAAATATTATATCGCATAATAAATTTTAATGAAATTGACAAAGTTCCTTTAAAATAGAATAATAAAGAGAGCCGCCTCCAATAAACAAATGAAAATTAGAATAGCTAGAAAATATTAGAAAGCGGGGCGCCTGGGTGGCTCAGCGGGTTAAAGCCTCTGCCTTCGGCTCAGGTCATGATCTCAGGGTCCTGGGATCGAGCCCCGCATCGGGCTCTCTGCTCAGCAGGGAGCCTGCTTCCCCCTCTCTCTCTGCCTGCCTCTCTGCTTACTTGTGATCTCTCTCTCTCTGTCAAATAAATAAATAAAATCTTAAAAAAAAAAAAAAAGAAAATATTAGAAGCATACCATTTATAAAGTACCAAGCACTGAGAGACAACTTTTGTATTTCAACACTGTTCTATGTAATACACAATTTCTGCTACTAATGGAATTAAACCACCATTCTTTTTTCATATGCTAAATGTAAGACACATACAGGTAGCAAAGAACACCTTCATTTCAAACTAGTGACACAGCCAAGAACTGGCATTATTTCCTAAATTCAAGGCTCCCCCCCCCCCCCGCCAAATTCAAGTCTATCTTTATCCATCTAAATCAACGCACAGAACATGTATGATAACGGAATACTCCAGTAGCTCTCTACTATAAAGTAGTGCAAAAAAAACCAGGTTATTTGTAATTAATGAGTTAAAACGCCTTTCAAGTCTTTCCCTATTATTTGTTTTAATACTCAGTCCTTAAAGAAGTCACTAAAATACCAAATTTCAAAATATCCAAATAGGAATTTGTTATGCTTCATTATGTTTTATTTTTTATTCATTTATCCTTTTATCCCATCGGTCATAAAACTCATAGAATATCATTATCAAATAATTTCATATCAATGTAAAAATCATTAAGTATGAAGGGACATGGCACTTCATAAAAGTTGAAAAAGCTTTTATTATTCCACTTGGCTTTCAGGCCTCCAGAATCTTGCAAATTAGAGAAATTACAGTCTAATACTCATTTGGGAATAGGTAACTTCAATTATAACAGAATTTATAACACGGCTAAAAAATTATTCAATTATTTAATTAAAATATACTATTGAAAAAGGCTCAATAGATGTTCCTGGAATTCATTAGACTGCTTAAGGCCCATCAACAAAGAAATAGAAGTGTCATCTCCAGGATAAGGCATTGTGATGGGTCTACAGAAGGTACAATATACATTTTACTTTGCATAACTTTACACAATTTGTTTTCGTAAAAGAACTCTCCTCTTTTAGATTCAGCCTTACCTTTAATTTCTGATAATGAGGAAGGCTGCTGCAATGAGTATTCTTTGCAACTTCTTCATTTGTATAAAAGAGTGAACACAGCTTACAGTAAAACCCTGTTTTAGGTATCACATAGTCTATACCTAGAACACAAACATACATTCTTACAAATTTAGTAAATCGAAAATTTTAATTAGTGTTCTCAAATTTTTTTTCCGTCATTATTTGAATGAGATAGTATTTGTGAGAAGTCCAATATAGTCTAAGCTAAAACAAAACAAAAGCCATGATATCATTAGTTAATTGTACTTAACTGATGTTTAAGGTCCCACCTAACTGTACTCTTAAAAAGGCAGAAATAGAAAAGATAAAGAAAAAGCAGTGTGAAATTCTCAGAAACCTTTATGTGGAGAAAGAACATACTGTAAAATGGTAACAAAAGATAATACAAAATGAGGAGAGTTGGTTAAGTGGAAAAGAAAGAACATATCAATTAAGATTTACAAACGGTTCTCCAGAGAAATAAATTTAAAATGGTACCAGAGTTTATGTAAGACCAATTTAAAAATCTTATTTAGTAATAGAACTCGGGAGGGGTGAGAGGGGAAGAACAAAAGCCTTATATCTCACCAACAGGAACATTGGGCTGATATGGTCCAATTCTATACTCATCTGGGATTGTATAGTCCTCCTTGTTTTCATCACTTTGGCCATCTGCATTCTCACTTGTATCTTTGTTGGGATCATCAGCATTCTCAGCAGATTCAGCGCCTGGTTCTGTATTTTCCTCATTTTTAATTCCATTTTCCAACGCTGCTTCGTTTTCTTGATCAAGTTCCTCGATCTTGTCCACCTTAATTTCAACCAAACCATCATCATTTTTGTCACCAGATTTAAATGCCATGCCCGATTTACGAAGTTTCTGAAGTTCCGAATCTTCCTCATCACCAACCTCATCTAGAGTGACAAAACCTTCCATACTCCCTGGGAAACGACGCTGTTAAGAAAGACAAATTTACTCTGCAACAATTATCCTGCAGCATCCCTTCCATTTGCTTTACTTGAAGGGAAAGGGATAGCGTCTTTGCCTTTATTCATTCTTTCAAAATACTGACTTTTTCCTTTCTCCAAAATCACTGTTGTTTTTTAAAACAACTTGGTTGTAAAACTATATAATTAAAAGCTTTCCTCAAAGAAGAGCAGAAAATAAATAAGATAAGGACATTATATTCTACACTTCTTAAAACTATTAAGCTGCAAGGGACTATATCAAAGATGTGCTTTGATAAAAGTAGTTCAATGGTATCCTTTGGAAGATAGTATCTCAGGATACAACAGTTAGAGAACACTAAGTCTAAAGTGGTTAAAAAAGGAAAAAAAAAAAAAATCAAGCTCTGAAGCATGACTGCCCATGTTTAAATTCTGACTATGCCACTAATAAGCAATATGACCAAGGACAACTTATTGAACTTCTCTATGCCTAAATTTTCTCATTCATGAAACCAGATTAACAAAGGTATGTATCTATTGCTTATAGTTACTGTGAGGATTAAGTTTATTAGCATACGAAAAGAGCTCAGAAAAATTTAAAGCATGTAATAAGTATCAGCTCTTAAGAGTGCAAATATATGATGCAACAATCATCCACTTCAGCCAGAATAGTAACTTCAAGACTAAGTTATGTGAGTAGGTGCCTGAATGGCTTAAGTGTCAGCCTTTGGCTCAGGTCACCAAAGGCCACAATCCCAGGGTCCTCGGATCCAGTCCTGTGTCAGGATCCCTGTTCAGCAGGGAGTTTGATTCTCCCTCTCATTCTGCCCCTCCCCACTGCTCCTGCTAGCTTGCTCTCAAATAAATAAATCTTTAAAAGACAACAACAACAACAAAAACAAAAACAAAAGACTTAGGTAACCAAGCTAATAAAATCTGGAGGTAAAAATTCATCTTCCAATAGTTGAATGTTGCTTACAAGGAACCAATGGACCAGAAATACTGAGAGCTCAATGAAAGAGCCATTTAACATAAGGGCCTTCAAGGGCATTATAGTGCTCTAATCTTTAATGTAGGTATCAGTAGATCATGGTCTTTTGTTTTACTATTCTTTATGCTATGTATATATTTTTATATTTGTATTCACCTTATATGCTTACCTGTGACGTGTGTTCTAAGAAAAAGGTCTTAAAAGCTACTTATGTTTCTCAAATAGGAGAATTCTTGAAGTTTTAACAAAATAAGATCTTATTTCTAAGTAATCTCTACACCCAACCTGGAGCTTGAACCCACAACCCCAAGATCAAGAGTTGCATGCTCCACTGACTGGGCCAGCCAGGTGCCCCAAATTTAACAATTTTTACATGAATGGCAAAATATTTTAAATATCTTGGGTCAATTAACTTATTATAAACTCATATCCCTTTTTAAAAACAAGCTGTACTAAAAGCCTGCCTACCCATACTTACACGCTACCACTACAATACACAAATATATATTTAGGTCTTCCTTCCTTACTAAAAATTTCCTTCTGTGAGTTGACACTTTTTAACGACTACTATAAAAAGTCTTACTTAACCTATTTATTGCAGAGTTTACTTTTAAATATTTATTCTATACTATGGTTCGTACCTGACTTTTTCTAATATAAGTGACTAATTCCCTTTAATCTGATGCTGTTAGTGTAAATAATATGAACATTTATCTGATCTAGTTTTCTATCAACACAGGTCAATATACAATCTTCCTTTACCTTTTTCAGCTTTTTCTTTGCAGCTGCTGAAGCACTGGCATTTCCATCTTTTTTCACAGCTTTGTCCGAAGGTTCCTTTTTCCCATCAGAAGCGACATCACCTAAGTTAGCAAGATCTGTCTCATCTCCCACCGAACTGCCACTTTCTAGCAGTGCTGCTGCTTCTTCTTCATCTACGAGTAGCTCATCTTCGGATTCAAGAAGCATGTTAGGTTCTTGCTCAGCTTGGTCATCCTTTGTATCTTTTTCACCATCTTCACCTGATTTCTCTTCTTGTTCTTTACCTTCAGTTGTACTTTCAGTCTTCTGGGAACCATCAATCTTGGATTTCTTATCGCTTGGAGATTCTTTGCCATCTGGAGAATAAGATCTTTTCCTGAAATCAAAAGGTACCCCCTCAATTAATTTCTCCTGAGTTGGAAAACAAAAGTTTAATATACCAGTATATATACACACAGAAAATGAAATTACCGAGATTTGTCTTTTTTCAGTAAGTCAATGCCTCTGTTGGGAATCTAAAAGACAAAATTTTGTATCAGGTAAATAAATGTATTAGAATACATTCATATGCAGATTATATAATTACCCAATTAACTATTAGTTAAGGAACATCCTCCATATCACCAACTAAGCTATTCAATCCCAGTAACCATACCTAAGAATGTAAGCTGCCTCAAGTAAGCAGTTCATTATAATCAACATTTCAACAGAGCACAGAGCAGTGGACAATAAATATTTTGGTAGCAGAACTCAAGTTCAAATAAAATCTTAAATAAAATAGCTAAAAGCAATGAAGGCATTTTTAACATAACACCATTAAAAAAACCCAACAAACTTCCACTGAAGAACACCAGGGGAAAAAAGGTTGCTATCTTTAAATAACCAAATCCTATATTCTTAGCAAATAAAAATGTTTATAAGAATGCTGTGCTTGAAATATGTGAAACAAGCTTTATAATGATGACAAATTTAGTACTACATACCCTCAGTACCAATTTTTTATATTTTTCAGACAAGTCGACTTTCACACATCTCCCCTGAAACCAAAGGGCCTTTTTCAAACAGTGGTCGACCATTGCCATTGCATCTTCTCTGGTCTCCATCTCAATAAAGGCCTTAAACAAAAAAAAAAGAAAAGAAAAGGAAAAAAAAAAAAGGCAATCAGCTTACAAGAGATTACTTAAAATACTGTAAGAAAAAATTTATTTAAAAAGTCTGGAAAAAATACAAACTCAGAAAGCCATTTACAAGAGTTAACAACGAAATAAAGATGCTTTTTATTCTGAGTTTTTAAAATGGAAAACCACAAGTGATTATAAAGTAGTATTTTTTGCAGACCAGTTTGGCAATATCAAAGTAAAGAAAGTATCAGGGTACAATATTCTAATCCTGAAATTTATCCTTCAGTTACGTTATACAAAATATAAAAATATATATGCTGCCGAGTCCACAGCACCAATGGTATAATCCAAAAACCTCTAAATATCCCACCAACTCAGGAAGTTAAATTTGTTACAGTTTATTCAATGGAATCACATATAAAGTGGAAAGCAACACTATAATGTAATACCACTGGGACAAGGAAGAAACAGTATACCTAATATACACACAGGGAGATTTTTCTGGATGCAAACTTGGAAACAAAGGGTTACCACCTTTACTTTCCACTTATAGTTTCTCAGTATTTACTGTTTTACACATTGAGAATCTGCTGTGACTTAAAAAAAAAAAAAAAAAAAAAATCACCGTTTATTAGGCAAAGAAAACTTAAAATTTATCTGAGGTAATTATTCTCCTTTTGTTAAAAATGAAGATACACAAAAAACCTTAAAGTACTGAGAAATAATCTTAAAAACCTTTTTTTTAAAAAAGCTATTTAAATTCAATTAACATAGTGTATTATTAGTTTCAGAGGTAGAGTTCAGTGATTTTTCAGTTGCATGTAACACCTAGTGCTCATTACATCTCTGCCCTCCTTAATGCCCGTGACATAGTTACCCTCGCCCCCTCTACCAGCAACCCTCAGTTTGTTTCGTATAGTTAAAAGTCCCTTATGGTTTGTCTCCCTCTCTGATTTTGTCTTATTTTATTTTTCCCTCCCTTCTCCCATGATCCTCCTTAAAAGCTTCTATATGTGGTATTACCTGACTTTTCATCCTCATCAGTATATAATTTTTTATTTTTCCATAAGGCTCAGCAAGCTTGAGAACTGCACTGTCAGAATAGCCAGAATGAGGTAAATTGCTGAGATGTATCACACGTCCAAGCTCTTGCTTTTGATCAAACTTCTGGTCTGGCTTCCCCTCAGGTTTCTAAATAATAAATAAAATAATAAACAAGCAAACAAAAAAAGGCAAGTCAAATGGTGGTAGGTATCCTATAATTATTTATTAATAGTTAAGGTAATTCCAGTTACTAGCAACAACTTAAAGTAGCTAAAGTCAATAAATATTAAAACGATGTATTAAATGGTTGGTGGTACAAATCTGGAAAAAATTAATAATTACCTTTATTCTTTTATACTTCTGTGACAAATGAACTCTCACTGGCTTGCCAAATACTAATGCTGGTGTGGTTGTATAATAATCCACTGCAGCCTGAGCATCCTCTGTAGTTGCCATTTCAATAAATGCCTAAAATTGGACAAAATTATTTCTAAAATAAAACAAAAGAACACTGCCCAAGTCTTTCTAGACATATTAAATCATTAGAAAGCATTTTTAAGAGTCTAAAAACAAAACAAAACAAAAAGTCTAAAAACAGAACCAACATTGCTAATTTGCTACTTTTTTAAAGGTCATCCCAGATTTTACTACCTTCATGCTACTCAAGTGTCATTTATTATGTCTACTGTATTTCAAAAAATAATTTGGCACCCAATTTGGTAAAAGTTTGGAATGGCTTCTCAAGGAATTATCATCCTTTTATAGCCTTTATAGTAATATAATGACAATTTTACTGCTTAAGGACAATTAATAAATTTGTTAAATAATCCATTAGGCCTAAAAATTAATGTTATTGACATACTTCAACTATTTGCTTTTTTCTCTATTAACATTCCATATTAATGATTTAAGATTACACAGAGTTTTTTTCTCTAATATAAAATCATATTAATTCCTTTAGGAAATATATTAGTAATGAATAAATACTACACTTATTTCAACTCATACCTCATTAATTTTATTTAGAATCAGATGATTTGAAATGACTCCAAATGGTTCCACCAGCTGTAATAGTTGATATCTCAAGTTTTTCCCTCGCTGAAAATCCATGATGTGAACAACTCGGCTTGTTTCCTATCCATTAGGAAAAAATCATGTCAAGAGGTCTCTTTAGAGTCAAGATAAAACAAGTTATATATTAGAAGTTTCATAGTCTAAAGTTAACCAGAACAATGTATTTCAAACAACTCACAACATTCTAGAGAATTTTAAAACTACACAGAACCAGATTCACTGGGGTATATCTCAAAGTTTCAGAAAGCCTCTGCAGTTATTTTTAAGTAGAATACTGTAGACACAAATGGACAGGAAAATTTCTTACACTCAAGGTGAGATCTCTATACTATGGGTACATGAAAATTAAACTTTTAACTCTTATTAAAGTCATATAAAAGCCTGATGGTTTTCAAACAATATAGCAGCCTTTCTATAATAAAGGACTACAATACAGATTCAATTTATAGGACTCTCAAAGTTAAATTACACTTCCCCAAAAGACAAAGTAAGAGTTATATTACTGACCACTCTGCCTTTTTGCATGTGTCTTGGTCCTTGCAGGTTCCCATTTCCAGCACCTTTATGGAGAAAAAGTGATTTTTAAAAATCTTGTAATAAATATATTTGTTGTAACAGTTTTAAGTGAAAAATGGGACATCTTCCTCCTTTTTTAAAAAGATTTATTTTAGAGAGAGAGAAAGAGCACACATGGGCATGGGGTGGCGGGCAGCAGAGGGAGAGGAAGAGAACCAGATACACTGCTGAGCCAAGAGCCTTACTAGGGCTTCCATCTCAGGACCCTGAGATCATGAACTGAGCAGAAACCAGGAGTAGGGACACTTAACCAACTGAACCACACATGCACCGCACCCCCCCCCCCCGCCTTTTTAAAAGTAGGCTCTACACCCAGCCAGGAGACCAGTTTTATTTTATTTTATTATTTTTATTTATTTTATTAACACATAATGTATTATTTGTCCCAGGGTACATGTCTGTGAATCATCAGGCT
>CM052895.1:26603037-26622310 GCA_028534135.1 Potos flavus
AGCTTAACCCCCTGAGCCACCCAGGCACCTCAGGAAAACGGGACATCTTTCAAACACCAATCAGAGGTTACCACAAATATAATAAGAACCATGTCTTCTCATGTGATGTGATGCTATTTTTGATTAATTTTTCAACAAGCCTTCTTTTACCTCTAATCACTGCATTTCATCTTTATGGTAAAAGCTCTTAGAGAAAGGTAACAAATTTTATAATCACCGAGATTTCCTCTTGGTCCAACTGCTGGTCCTCCAAGATGAAATGAGGGAGGTGGAGGTCCCAGAATTCCTGGTGCTGGGTTTGTAGACTGCTGCAGCATGAATGGATCACCCCTAGTAATGTGAGACATAAAATGTAATGAATGACAAAGGTCCATCAGAAATAATTAAGATTTATTGTTAAAATACCCCTTTAATGATTATAATTCCAATCTTTACAGGCATTTATGTGTGAAGTAACCAGGGAAAAAGCTGTAATAACATAACAATCACTAACATAAAAATTAGAATTCTAAAGATTCTTTTACCCACAGTGACTTATACCAAACTCTCATGTTTAATAAAGATACTCAGAAAATATTTGTTTATAAATTTTGAAAGTTTAACCTGAATTCCTTACAATGACCTCCTTTATTAACAAGAGCTTAAAAATTTTAACTTACATTGTGTGTCCTGTATCATTGTCAGGATTCCATTCTGGGTAGCTTTAAAGAAACCAGAAAATTAACTTTAAAATAAAACTGTCCTTTTCATAAAATAGCCTTGTTTGGCCTTTAAAAAAGAGTTTATTAGTGAAGTTATAGGAGAGTCTAAATGTTAGAAACACTACAGTTTAAAACATATCATAGACACTTCCAAAAAAATCTCCAGAACTTCAAAATAATCCAAATGAACAAGAATAAACTTGTTCTGTATTGAAAATGTAGATAATATATGTTTAAGTTTAATTTTATACTTATTTGCTGCATGGGGAATTGGAAATGTGGGTATATAGGGAAATAAGGACCAACCGCAGATTTTCCTTCTCCAATATTAAATACCAACAGCAAAAACAGAGTTGTGACACTAGAAAGAAAAGAAAGGCCCAACATAGCTAGACATATGTGAAAATCGTCACTCTAGTGAACAATGGGTACGTGTGTTTAGGCAGGGAGATTCTTTATGAATTCCATTCCATTCCATTCCAGCAGCTTAAAATCAGAACCAAAGGTAACTCAAAAGCAAAAAATGTATCGTGACGGATTTTGCTCGACAACTTGTAATTTCTAATGACTTTCCCCCTTTTCTATCTGCTATATTTTTAGAGCATGTATTAACTGTTACTGAAAATGCTTGAGACTATTCTATGTATCAAAGGCCATCTTTAAGTGTATTAAAAAACTCTTGCAATTTGTAGAAAAAGAGCCAATGTTTATTTGCCCTACAGACAATATTAAATAACAAAACACCACTAACACTGAACCTAATATTCCAAAATGAGATTCCAGATGTAAACATTTTGTTTGTAACTGGTAATGCCTGGTCAGTATCAACTATGCAGTGTTGAACAATGTGGATATTACAAGCAAATGATGAACTCCCCAAAACCAATCAATGGCTGTTTCTGATTCACGGTACGGATGCTTTAAAGGTATTTCAAACTCCTACATTTCAAGAAGAAGCTGGCATCGGCGACTGTGACTTGCTCCATTGATATGTTGACTCCACTCCTGCAGCAAAGTAAATTAGTAGAATTAACAAAAATAAAGCTAAAATATTTTTCATTTGAACCATTCAAACTCTAGGAAGTTAATTTATATGCAGTATAACATATGCTTTTCAAGCATGACAGACTGTAGAAAACACCTGACCATTCACTAGTCACAACGAATTAATTTAAAACCATTTCTCTGAATCCTTGTAGCATGATCCTGCCCTCAAATACGCCATGCACATTCTTGGAAAAACTGGATTAACTTGGTTAACATACTAACAGACCTGACAGGGAAAAGACAGAGTTAATAAAGATCAAGAATAATAACTGACCTTGAGATCACCTAGACATACTAATCTCTGCTGTGGACCAAACTGGATTATATATATTTTATCAGTAGAACTGCTTTTATAAAACTCTATGATAAAATACCCGTGCTTCTACTTTTCTAAAAATGTTATGTGACTAGTTAAAAATAGAATCTTTCATTTTATCCAGCTTTAAGGCATGTTCCAAGTGTACTACAGCCATGAAATGCTAAGATTCAACAGGAATGGCTTTTCTAGAAAATGCTCCCCATTTATATTAAAAAACTAATCTCCCATTATATTTCCCATAAGTAAAGAAGCAAACTTCAGGAATGTCTGTTTCCAAATTTTAGGGAGGGAAACATATTCATCAGTATTTGTGCTCCTCTGTGGTTATTTTTAATTTAAGGGATTAACTTCTTTCCTATTTTATGCAAATAAGCTTTCCTTTCTTTAGTTAAAAAAAATCCACATATAAATGATCGATGTTTTAGACAACTGAAGAAAGAGGAGTTAGAAGAAAAAGTAGGCTCTGCTGTCAGACTGCCTAGGTTCCATTCCCAAGGTGCCACTTAGTAGACATGAATCCTTGGTACCTATTATTGAAATTTACTATGATTCAATACGTTCCCAGGATTTTGTGTAAAGTGAATGACTAAAGGTAAACTGCTCATCAGAACATTGCCAGGCACATAAGAAGTGCTCAAAAAAGAAAAAAAATGAACTGTCATTACACTGCTTATAAAGCTGTCTCGTTTTACAATTCCGGCTTTACAAGTATCGTTTCACAAATTCCCACAAAATGAGGCAACTTTTGTCACATCCACACTACCTAATAACATTATATTTGGAATATAAAACACGGTCAGGCAATGTTTTTAAAAGGGGGTCTCACTTAGAGCTAAACTAAAATAAGAAACCAAATTACAAGAGCTACCTTCTTGAAAAGCTTCAGAATGTGTTTTATAAACCCAATTTAAAAAAATGGATTTATATTACAACAGTTTACATACTTCCTCTGCCCTAAAAGAATTAACTAAAATCCTGTGAAAGAACTATGGAAGCTATATCTCAAAGCTAGCTTGTCTTTTTAAAAATAATGGCTAATAGCCAAGGAACTTGAAGAAATCTCTTTAGCTGGCTCCACAACCAGCTATTTGGGATATAAAAAGTTTGTACTTGCAAAACAACAGACCACTGACTTATTGGAGGACACTTTTAAGATGGCTGTCAGAAGAGGCGCCATAGGTAAAGTTCACAAAATTCGTAAGAGGGATTAAACAAATACCTTAACTTAGAATTTTCTCAACTAAAAATATTCAGATTTTATTTAAAATGTCCTTGAGAAGCAGTGTGTTGGGAGAGGAGTAAAAGTTACCCTATTAGGCATGTTTCTAATTCACAGGAGATGGAAAGGGTATCTAGTTGAACAGAAAACTATTTATATCCAATCTTCTATGCTCTTTAAAGGTTCAAACTTATGGTAAAAAATGTAGCTGGTCTTTCAAAGTACTAGAAGGAAGGCCAAGATCAAAGAATTATTATGTACCTCCCAAGCCCACCCATTCCTAATCTGCACTACCCCACCGGATCTTTGGCTTAAAGTGAGGATTAAGAGTCAAAAGGGTTTTTAAAAAACCTATATCCTTGATTCTAAATTGAGGTAACTTTTACATCAGATTAATAAGGTAAAAGGATTCACGTTTTGAATGTAGAAGTTCTGTAGGAAAACTATATTCACCTTAATGTCTTTGAGATAACTAAATCATATAAAGAAAGGATAATTTGGGAGAAGCATTTCTGGAATAGCAGAATAAAGAATTTAAGTGCTTCTAGAATAATACTAAAAAGAAAACTATGAACTCAAGTGACAAGACGGTAAAAAGGCTGTAGCGGGCACTTTAAGTGAAAAGAATTTGAGGGAAGTTTGAGGTTGTGGAGAAAAGCAATTTGACATTCTAAAATGACCTAGGAAGAAATAAAAGCAATACCATCACTGAAAGTCACTTAAAATATCAAATAATGATGACAAATTAGATCACGTTTTTCACCTAAAAGTTCCTCATTTCATAGTAAGATGAAGTTTTGATCATGTAAGCTATTTAACACTACCATTAAGTGAAAAGAACAGATTTTCCAAGTTATGCAGCAATACCAGAGAGCAGGATTAAATGTTTAAAAATTTTCATTATCTACTTTCACCACAGGAATTTTCTCTCAAGTCATTGTTTCTGTATCGGCTATAAAATGAGAAAGGACAACTAAAGGCAGACAGTTATTTTTTCAATAATGCAGACGCCCAGAAAACATGAGCTATGTTAAGGAAACTGGAATACATTTAGACAACCCAAGTGCTTAAAACTTCTTAAAATTGGCCCAATTTACAATATAAATTTTGTAAATCAATCAATCAATCAATCAAAGGGCCTCAAGTAATTCTTAAATGTTCCCAATACTGTGGCATAATACCAAAACCAGCTAGGGCCTAAGCATTTTGACAGGTTTAAAATACCTCTTGCACTACGCAGGGTATCTTACTCCTGAATCCAAAGTTTCAGCAGATATTTAAAAACTGTTCTTTCGTTAATTTAGATCCATTTAGCGATAGTGATTTATTAATATTATTATTCAGGAACTAAAAGGCAGCAAAATTTGGAGAGAAAAGATTAATTACATATAATAACAGAAACTTTTCTCTGATTAAAGCCCTCTTGTGATTTCCTTTTGTGTTCCTTTAGTGCTTTTCTATGTGCCAGCAACAAGGGTATATACTGCTCAAAGTCAGAATAAGATTTCCAGCAATAGCTCTTGATGTATGAGGACTCCATTAGCAAAGATAGTAAGTCCCTTAGAATCGCTTTCATTTGAGACACTGTAACTAGCTATTTTCCTTGGAATGTAGAGATCCTATCTGAGAACACTGATAATATTGCCCATTCTGCAAAAGGCAAGAAACAACAGAAAAAACTGAGTCACCAGAGTTTTGTGGACCTTTTCATTAAATCAACTCCCACTAGAGCTAAAACTTTATCCAACATATTTGGAAAAAGACAACACTAAAGACACCTAGCAAATAAAATTCCCTAACTTTTATGAGTTTGGGGTCACGTCTTCAATAAAAATTAATCTAGGAATTTAAATTTAGCATTCAATATTAGTTTAGTTTATTTGGATTTGGAGTAAAGATTAAAATATTCCTTGTTTGTGCTGTACTTAATTATACAATAATTCAAAAGATTTTTGTATTATAGAAATAAATTTAGCTAAGAATTAACTTCTTAAAGACATTTTTCAAAGTATTCTGTAAATTCAAATAAAAAGTCTATTCTCTTAATTACCTGAGGCAAAAATACTGAGATCCAAACACAGAAAAGGGAGTGACTGGTAATACTTTTAAATAGAATATTAAAAACAAAATCACTCATGATCTATGATTTAGTTTACTCAAAAAAATCAAGTCACTAAAAAATGCATTTTAAAGGGAGAGATATGAAAAAGAAATGATCCTTCCAGATGTTACTGTAAAGAAAAAACCCTGAATAGTAATCATCAAATCAATTTCATGGCAGCAACATGTTAAGTAGAATAACTGTACAGCACATCAGGAAATATGGACGGTCAGAGATCATAATCAAGCTATTAGAGTGCTATTATGTTGACTTTTAAGTCAACTGCACTGTATATTGAAAAAAAATTCAGTGAGAATGAGTTACATTGAAAACGTTGGAAGAGAAAGGACAATGTATTTATAAGGGCATTCTGAAAAAGCTCCCATTTTGCTAGATGTGATAATTAAAGCAAAGGAGAATTAGATATATACATATTTTTTTTTTCTTTTGCTCAAATGACTATACCAGAAGTCTAACCCTAGTCAGAAAAAGAATATGCTTATGAGGAACATAGAGTGGGATACTGCAGTAGTTGATTTTTACAAGTCTCTAAAGGGACAGATGCAATATGGGATAATAAAAAGTGAGTTTTGAAGTATGTTTAAGAAAGTTGTGGAAAAGGAGGAAAAAAAATGATGAAAAATTTCAGTCATAGTATGAGAGTTTGTGTCAAAGGGAAATTAAAAAAGAAGAATGAACTAATCTAAAATATGAAACATACTGAAACAAACACCAGGGCTCTACATTAACTCTTTCCCTGTAGCCACAGATAAGGAAAAAAAGAGAATTGTTCAAGAATACATCTTTACTACATACAAATCAGCAATCAAGACAGATGGAGAGCTGAAATCTAGCATCCTGAATGGCAGAGCACATTGACTGCAAAAACAAAAAAAAAAAAAAAACAAAAACAAAAAAAAACTTAAAACAATTCAACAAAGCAGACAAAAAACCTGCTTAAATATATGATTAAGAAGAACATATTGATGCCAAAAACCAACAAGATAATCCCAGTGGATGACAGCTTTGTGGCCAGAAGTAATCTAGGCAGATTGTATTAATGTAAAGCCCTGGTTTAATGCTCAAAAACAATTACCTTCCAAATAAAAGTGTTCTCAAAAGCATAAAAATTCTCGATCAACTCAGTGTCACCAGACTACAGAATTAGAGTAAAAGATATAGGTAAATACAGAATAGGCACTACAATGTAAAAGAAATTAGAAGTATCTGTTGCATTAACTCACCTTATTAGAATGAACTGGCAAATCACATATAGAGCACAGATGGGGATAACCCTTCGGTAAGAGTCCATGGAAGTCTTCAATATTGCTACTTGGAGGAGCGCCCCTCTTTTTCTCAAAGAGAGATCTCTCTTGTAAGGGGCCAGGACCACGTCCCATTCTCTCATACTCACTGTCAAATTTATGATAGTTATGCGAGGTCTCACCAAAAAAAGAATCATCCCTACACCTTTCTCCATCTCTTAATCTGTCATCTTCATAATCCATTCTGTCATAATAACCAGATTCTTGAGAACGACTTCCATGGTCATAATCAAGCACTGGGTTGAGACTAGGACCACGATCATCAAAACTATCTCTTCTAAAGTGCCTTTTTTCTTCCCAATCATCCCTAGGTACTCTGTATGGTGGTTCCCGTGTAGCAGATCTGCCATCTCTACCATAACTCAATGTAGGGCCTTCTTCAGTTCTCCTCCTTTTAAGCTGTAGAAGGATTTGGGGCAAATTCTCAGGAGTAATCTTGTCCTCTGGATAACGACTCAGTTCATCTAAGTCTCTAGCAGACAGACCAAAGCTGGCCAAAATGTTACTGGCCTGGTCTGTATCTCCACGGTGTTGAGAAGACAAAGGGAGTGGACCTCTACTTCCAATGTTAAATATAGACTGCAAATTATGGGAAGAAGTACTAGCAGAAGACAGTGCACTATGAGCTCCTTGTTGATTCAATGAAGAACTCATTCCAAGATTCATTAAACTAGCAAGGCGTGCAGTACCCTGGTTCATCCTTCCAAGAGATGCTGGCATACTTAAAGACTGGGTAGCAGCAGCAAGAAGGCCTATTCCTGCTGCAGACAGGTCACGCCCATGACCCTGCGAGTCCCTACCGAGAGATGACTGCTGGAATGACTTGGACATTGTAGAACTATCTCTTGTCTAGTTTATAGACTTAAAAAAATTTTTTTAAAAGAAGGCCAAAAAGAAAGCTCAAACTAGCAAACTAGGTTAACTTTGCTTCAAAAAATGGTAACGCCAAGAAAAAGGATCAATAAGGACTGTAGAATCTTCTTCAAGCTGAGAACCAGCAGACAACTCTGTAGAAAAATAAGCAATTTTAGTCATAAATCCCTTTAAGTAGATGCTGTTTTTTTTTTTAGAAAAAAAACTTATGCATCATGTTGATTAAAAAAAAAACATATAAGATCTCAAACTTACAAGGAATTTATTACATATCTTAAACAGATTCCAGATGTATGCAGAGCCTGCATATAGATATTTAAAAAGTAGTCTTTCATGCCAAAGTTTATTAAAGGGAATTTCATACTGAATTTAAAAACATTTCAATTGAAGGATTAGATGTCTGAGTACATCAAAATTTCAATAAAAATATAGATGGGTCTCTTCTTTTGGAAGAATAAAAATACACCCTATAGTATGATGTTTAAGTTCCAGGAGAAGACTAAAAAACAAAAAATCAAAGTCAGCAAGTCAAAGATGAATCAGTTGTACTCTGCTTTAGAAAATGAGACCTATTATTACTATCAGAAAGAACCAAGTAAAATCACAAGTAAATGAAGCATAGGAGTCAAGTACCTAGTATAAGATCTAAGACCAAACACAATAGTTGAGACCTTTATGCACCAAAATCAATTTGAGGTAAAGATAGATGTGAAGAAAAATAAGTGACTTCCTAGTTTAAGGATTTCTGCACAAATTTAAGCCATATAACTAACTGCCTTCTTACTGTCTATCCTATATCAGGCAGTGCTTATTTCATTTCTAATTTTAAAAAGTAAGGAGAGCTAAATATGGTCAACATAGAAATAGGAGAACTCCCAAGAAAAAAACCCAGGTACAGGAAGTATAGGTGATTTAAAGAAGTGAAACTCCCCTCTAAGTTAGCATCCATCAAAGCTCATTTTAATACTCTGGGCCACAGAACCTGTAGAGCTCAAAACAGGTAAAAATGAAAATGAGATTGTGCTTATACAGACTTTTGTAAACTTTTCACAAGATTAGCCCATTCACTTGGAAATTTTAAATTCTGAACACAATCCCCCAAGATATGTTTCTGGATGAAATTACTTTCATTATCTTCCTTATTATTTTATCTCAAATTGTTACAGAGGAATTTGCAAAGCATTTACATATGATTCTCATAAAATATCAAATGACATACATAACAAATGTTCTTGACAAAATAATTTTTTATAATCACAACTATATACCAAGGTTAAATCTAAAGTTGTTTGCTACATAATTCAATTAAGAAGCATTGCTCTGGTAAGTTTCATACATTTGATTACCCATACACCTAAGCACCGGTGGTTTAATATTATTAAACTTTATTACATTACAAACTGGGCAATATTCAAGTTACAAGTCTATTATGGGACCAATTCTACCAATGATCGAATAAAGCAAGGAAACACTGGACGTACAGTGGTAGAGGAAGTATAAAAAAAAGTTGCAGGCAAGACTTAGTTAGATTTTACAAAAAGATGTAACAAAGTTAAAAAGACACAGAAATGCTATCAGAGGTGACTGGAATTACAGAAGATGTTTTTGCACACCAAGAGAGATGAAACTGAGAAAAGATACTAAAGAAACTAGTTCTAGATGAGATATACTATATGTAAACTACCTATGCTTTAAGAATAATAAACACAAGAGTAAGTGGACTTTTTTGAATGACAGTTTCCTTGGTATGTCTCATAGAAAATGCCATACAGAATGGCAGTTGAAATACTGTGCAAACATTAGTAGGACCCTCTAAATTTTCAGGTACACTTTATTTTAAAAGACCAAAACCTTTAGAGGGTTCTAAAACCAGCATGTCGAAGTAACCATATTACTGTTAATGGCAGTTTTGCTCTTCATGGTACAAAGCTGTGTAATACAGAAAAGCCAGTTGTTTTTTCTTCTTTTAAGGACTATTCCTTTCCCTTAGGGAAATTATACAGTAGTATTATGACTATGTAAAAATTTTTAATTGATCATACTTTAAGGAAGTGACTGTCGGATTAGAGATCTCAATTACTTTTCTTTGTAGCACATGAAAAGGGTGGATCTGTAAAAGGAAAGGTTAAGAGAAGTAAAGATAAAAGATAACCTTAAGACAAAACAGAAAATGGATGTCAGAAAAACTCAGAAAAAGAGCAAGACAAACGACAATGTAAATCCCATGACAACTTGTAATCTCGTAAGACTAATGGTAATGTTTTTGGAGTTTCAATTTAAATGCAGCCCCACACAAGGACACGAGAACATTATTATTGAAAAGTGACTTAAGTCAGACTTTTGACAGGAACACAACCAAAGTCTTAATTTTTTTCATTAAAACAAAGAAATTGAGAGAAATCGGGGGGCCTGGGTGGCTCAGTTGGTTAAGTGACTGCCTTGGGCTCAGCTCATGATCCCAGAGTCCTGGGATGGAGTCCGCATCCAGATCCTTGCTCAGCGGGGAGTCTGCTTCTCCCTCTCCCTTTGCCCCTCACCCCGCTCATCTCTCTCTCCCCCTCCCTCTCTCAAATAAATAAAATCTTAAAAAAAAAAAAATTGAGAGAAATCAGACATGCCAGCATTGTTCAAAGAGCACTTACAGAAACAGTTCCTTTAGTATCTTTGGTCAGTGATAAAAAAATGATGAGCCATTTTAAAAGGCTCATTTAAGCAAGACCTACTGCCTACATTAAGGTTAGCCCAACACTGAGGTGTTTACTAAATTACTTTTTAAGAGAGAGTGGCTTATTGTACTGTTTTTCCCCGTATTATAAAATTGCCTTCCCATAGTACACTATAGTACAGGTTAAGAAAGTTCTAAAGTAGTTCCTTTGAAATAACTAATCTAGAATGTAATGTAAAAATTCAACTTATCCATTAAAATCTTAATGCCCATCAATGCAAAAAAAACTTTCACTTCAAAAAAAGCAGTACCTCCACCCTAAAATCAGAAACATGAGACAATTCTAAATAAGTAACCCAGAGCTTAAACCTAGTTCATGACGTAAGTGTAAAATGATACTAAAAATGTTAACTTCATGGTCAACATCTGAATTACTGTATGCATGGTTAAGAAGTAAGTTTCACTTAGTAACATTTAATCCTCCCCATTCCATCAATAGCTTTATTGGATTTACTTTCTTCAATTAAAAGAAGTGGAATACTAAAATACTACAGAACATGATTATAGCTTAACATATCCACAAAGTTCATGGTAAAGAGAAGTAAATGGTCATTCCACATCTAGATTTCCTATATAAAGTAACACTTTATTTGTCCCATTATTCATTCTTCCAGAGGATTATTTAGCAGGATTACTAAAATGAGCATAAGAGGACTTCAGTTCTTTAAAACATTACAGAAAAAAAATCCTTCACCTTTTAAATCCAGAATTTTAAAATGCTACGTCTTAAAGGTATCTACTACTACATCGAACTTTAGTTATGTTCTCAATTACGTGAAATAACCGCATTCTAAAAACTATTTTTAATCCATATATAATCATAAAAGCTTGCAGAGATGCTTAGGAAACGTATCTTTATGTTGACACCAAGAGAGACAAAACTTAAAAGCAACAGCTAGAAAACTGTAGAAAACTTACAGTATTTTTCCCCTTCTGAAATAAAAACACAGGAAGTTCTTAAGAAATTTTCAGATTTCCCAAATGTTCTATGAAAGCCAAACACTATTGTGAGGTGTTAAACTACTCATGTGAAAATATGCCAAATATGTTTAAGGTAGCAACCAACAATACCAATATAGCAAAAAAAAAATTCCAATCATGTCACCAACAGCACGGAAAGTTCACTATTAGTAATTTCAAAGAACCATCATTTACAAAGGTAGCTGCGTAATTTTTGTCATCAATCACACAAAAGCAAAGATTCCCGTGGTCAGAATTTGTAAACCAAGCACCTGATTCATTTCCAACTATAGTAAAGGGTAGGTCAATTATTCCTTAAAGTTTCACACTTTTAATTAATTTTATAATGGTCTCACAATTCGCCAACAGTTTCCAACTTAAAAGTTAGTAAATTTTTATTTTAATGTTAGTTTACGTCACTATCTTTTCTTAATAGATTTTCCAACTTATATCTCGTCTTAAGTGTTTGGTTTTTAAAACTGGATTTCCTAGCTGAGGAATTATTCAATCTTTTATATATAGAGCTTAAACCAGTTTAAAACCTTATACTTTAATCTGTGGTTCTTCAGTGCCATAATCTCATTTTAGAATGGCATATCTTTGAGTGACTTAAAAGGTTTTTTCATAATAAAATGTACTACTAATAATTCATAAACCTCTTAGGAAATAAAGTCCCAGCTCTATTCATTTCAGTTTTGTGTAAAGCAATATGCACTTCATCAAATAGGAGAAACAAAACACTGTATACAAAATGTAGTGCTGAGAAGGCTGAAAAACTAGTAGAAGTTTTTAAAAAGTCCTTTACGATTATCATTCTTAATCCATTTTACAGACCTGGATTCAACTTCTAGCCCACTTCTTGATCCTTAGGCTAATGATATAAGAATGTTTGTTGAAAAGTGCCTTCAGCTGCTAAAACAGAAAACATGTTAATCAGAAGGGATTTCTATTCAGGCTCAGAATATTTTTCTTCTTCCTACGCTTAAAATTTTTCTTAGCGACTTTCAATTAGACATTAAAAATTTTTGGATTAAAGCAATACAAGATAGAAAGTTATTCCATTTACCAGACATCTGTGACTCGATTTGATTTTGATACTAGCTTGTCTTACTTTCTTTTCTTAGAATTAGTGAGTTTTCAAAAAAAAAAAAAAAAAAAAAAAATTAGTGAGTTTTCCTTCAGGTGCCATTCTGCACCCTTAAGACATTTCCTTCTACTTCCTGTTCGACTCTGTGTTTCCACAAACACTTGTACAGCTCTTTAATTTGGTATATATGGAGATTTTTACCAAATACCTTGATGTGAATGCTAGTTCTACTACAAAATAGCTGACTGAGCAAATCATTTAACATTTGTTTTTTCATTTGTAAAATGGGAAAGAAAATACCCATTTCATAGGCTGTAAACATTTAATAAATTAGTCCACATAAAACACTTAGAATGGTTTCTGACACATGGTCAGGACTGTAGTAATCATCTACTTTTAAGTAGATGACCCTAACAACCAATGAGAAAAACCTTAGATGCAAAAGGACTGACCCGGAGACATACCAATAAAGAGCTTATAAACCTTTCACTTGCACTGTACTCCCCATTTCTTATGTCAACCTTAGTGTCTCATTCATTTCTATTCAAGGCTGGAATTCATATTTGAATTTTGCTACTGAACCACAAGTAAGCTTTAAGACACCAGATTTAAAGGCTGGCAGTAACTTAGACAACACTGAAGAAAAGCAGCAGAGGCTAGGAGATCTGAACAAATTAAACCTCTTCCTATATTCTCCATTACCAATCTACCTTTAAATTAGCTTCTCATCCTTCAAAATGAAGTCCTTACCTCCCTGCCATAATCTTACTGGAGATCCGCAGTCCTCTTGCCTTTCAGCTGGCCTCTGCATCCATGTTTACAGCTTCCAATACAAACCTCCTAAAACATCGCTATTTTATATACTCTCCTGCTAAAAAACACATTACTCCCTAACTACTTACCACATGAAAAGCACACCATGGTTTTTAATGCCTTTCACGTTCCAGTTGCATCTTACTTCTTGAAATATATTTTCCACCATAAACCAACGCCTTATGCAAAAGATTTTAGAAGCAGTTATAGGACTGCTCAGTACTTGTGTAAATGTATTTGCTGGACTATCTCCCCTTCTTTACTTAATACTAGTAATTCTCTTAAGGCCCAGCACTGTGCCCCTCCTTTATACCATGCCACAACTTATATACAAACCACAGTGTATACAAACATCCAAGTTTAGAAAGGGAATGTTAACATCTTAGATACTTTCTACCTATCAATTTCCAATGGCCTCTTCTTCCCTTTCTGCAGTCCCTTATTTTTAAGTTTTATCACTTAATATATACATCCTAAAAAAGGCGTTAAATTTGCATTTATGAGTTTTATGCAAATTAACTTTGAATATGTATGGACTATTCTTACCTACTTGTAAAAAACTGACTTCTACATGAATTAAACTTACATTCACTGCAATATACATAACCACATGGCACATACACTTATTTATTCTGCAGATGATGAACATTTAGGCTGTTTCCAGTTTCCAGCCATTACCAAGAATGTTGGTAAGAATATTTCTTGGTGTCTCCTGAAGCTTCAAACTTTAAACTCCCTCCACTGTGGTGCTCATCCAGAATACTATAGCCCATACAAGGATACTCAGTTAAGCATTGTAAGTATCCTGCTGTTCCACATTTTCTTACATCAAGAATTTTTAAGTACGAATGCTTGTAATTCTTTGATACTATTTTTCCTTTCTCAAACAGGGGCTCAAACACTTGATTTTAAATATTCACATATGGAATAAGTTCTTATAAAAGTTACCATACCAAAGGGAGATATTTAATATCCTAGTAATTGCCACAAAGGGGAAAAAAATCATACAAATCATCTTGAAAGATCAGAAAGTTCTCTTCATTAGCAACCAATGATACTGCAAATCAAAGATCCTACTTAAACCCTAGTATCAACTGATTACTTTCCATACTAGCTGCATTTACTGCTTCCCAGAAAGACATCTACCATAGGTATCACCCTTTGCTCTTATCCAGCAGCAGTAGCTGGGATGAATTACCTCACCCTCCCTTCATTCACCTTTTTTGTTTTCCTAGTAACTTGCTTGTATTTTAAGATAGGCACCAACATCCACAAGCTACTGGGACTGCAGATCAAAGAGAATGTCAAATCTGCCATTTAAAAAACTTTCCAGAAAAAAGCAAGCTCTTTATATCAATTAACCTTTAAACTTTGGAAAAGCTTTTTAAACTAAACCAAATTTTTTTAAATTTTTAAAAATTTAACCTTAAGATTTCATTGCTACTTCATGCAAATTATGTTTAATTGCAAAGTCTTGACCCTTATAAATGCAGAGAACATTAAAGTTTGATACACAGTTGGAAATTATGGAAGTGCATCATATCAAAGGAACTCCATCTACTCAGACCGGCCACATTAATTATATTTGTCAGGCAAGATAACATAGCACTTTATGTATCTCCTATTGTATTACAAGTTTGTATTTAAGCTTATGATAGATACAGGCTGCAATAAGTCAAAAGCTAAAGTAGCAAACTTTAAAAACCACTTACAAGTATCTTTTAATGGCTACATATATACAATTCTCTCAAACCATTGGCTTTTCTCTCTGCTCGTTTTAACTATCCAATAAAATTTTGTACACGTACGCTTTTTTTTTTAAATCAAGAATTTCAGAGCTCTCAATCCCAATGATCCAATGAGAGGCCCAATACATGGCTAAGAATTATGAATTACAGAGCTTCATTTCCTTGGATAGTGTTATCCTTGGAATAACTATATACACACAAACACACCTATATATATACACACACAATTGTGAAACTACAATGTCTACAACCCTTCCACCCCACCCTCAAAGAACTCCGTATGTCCATCCCAAAGTCAAGTCCACTCAGAACCTGTTGCCACCAAGTGTGGGACAGTTTTAATGCAACTCTAAGTAAAAGAATATATTTTAAAAACAGTATGTATTTTTTAAAAAGTATCTTTAACTAAAAGATGTGCTATGAATAACACTTTAACAAACCCCATTCTTTGATTTTGATCATTGTTAAAATAGTTTAAAGGCTGCACTTCACATTATAACTTAATTACCATCAGTCCCCATAATGGTAAATTAAATATTCTTACATAAGGATGCCTTCGGATTCCTCCATTTGTCTACATGTAATAATCAGGGTATCTCACATAATAAACACTACTTCCTGTCACTTCTGAATACTCTGCACTTCAGATTTAAAGAAACTGGCTCACTTTTATCTCAATTTCTCTCAAGAATACATGAGGTCCTAAAGAAACAAAACATGAGATACTGGTTTTTTAAGCAGTCTAGCATGTGTAAAAATGTTTCCTCGCCCTCCGCCTACAAAGATAAATGTAATTTCTTGTGGAAATGTCAGAAAAACACAAGGAAAGAAATATAAATCACCCATAAGGCCAATGCCAACATCCAGAGCTAACAATTTTTGGTACACCTCTATTTTTATGCTTATTCACAAGTTCCTTTAAAAACCAACAAAAAGGCATCAAATTTGGGATCACCAGTGTTTTATTATTTTCTTTCCAAGTAATACTATATTTCATTATTTCCCCATCATTACTCTTCCCTTAAAACATTGCTTTAAAAAGCTATATAGATTTCTATCAGATGGCCAAACTATTATTAGCACATCTGTTAAGTGTTAAATCTTTCAGATTTTTAGCAAGCTTGGTAACTAAGATTACATTTATGTACACAAATCTTTTGTATACTGTTCCCTTAGAATAAATTCCCTTAAATATATTCCTTCCATTTTTAAACCTATTTATTATAACATGAGTCTGAATCAAGCACCCAATCAAGACACAAGTGTTCTAGAACACACCGGCAGCCCTGCCACTGTTTATACTGCCACCACCTCCTTGGGCTTTAATCTTTTCTTCTATGAAACTAGGGATTTGAATTGCATTTTATTTTTTGAAGTCACGTAAGACAATTTACTTGCTTTCCTCATGCTAATATTTACCTATCATTAACTCACCTGTAATATTATTTAGCATTTACAATACCCTAAAAGCACTAATGAAATTAGTATGTTTAAAGACTCCCTTAACATACAAAGTGATCAAATCAAGAGTGGTTAAATCCTTTCGAATTCAAAATGGTATGCAAAGGCAACTTCACTTAAAAATAGCTGAGGAGGGAGTTGTGTGAAAACTTCCTCTCTGGGTAAAATAAACGTTAATGTTATAATCATTTAAATGTTAAGTGCAAGGGGAAAAATTGTAAATTTAAAGCACTTCACCACAAACATCTTCTGGCTAAAGATCTCTTTTCCCAGTCTTACATAACAAACCAGAACAATCCTCATTTAGTACTAAATTGTGTTCAATTTCAAGTTTGCAAAAACATTCTGGTTAAGTGCAAAAGGCATACACAGCGTTTTGGCAACAAAAATCATTGTCCACTTTCCATTTCTAAAACATTACTGTTGAAAAATTATGACGACAGACTGCGCAGACGACTGAGCCACTGAGTTTTTAAAAGGAAATTTTATTTTCAACCTTTATGAAAAGAGCCTAAAACAGAATTTTTGCCCGCCGGGTACAACTGTATCTGGGAGAAAACGGGTTTCATCGACTACTTCAAAATCTTAAACCAAGCTCTATTCAACAGAACGCAGCATCAAGACAACAATTTAATGACTAAGACCTGAGAAACGACTCTCGCATTATTCCAGCGCGCCTGAAAGACTGGAAATTTCGGAATCGCCATAAGCGTTCTAGAAATATCTGGAAAACTGTAACTGATCCAACAGGAATATTCCACAATACAGGGCCACAGAGCAGTAAAAACATCTAGGAGAATTCTTCAACGGCAAATGAGAAAAGTCCTTGTAAAACACCGAACATGGCACAAGGCTAGTAATGAAAAGGACAACGATGCACCGACTACACCACGGTACTCCAAAGCCTTTGTCTGGAAACCGGAAGGTCCCACAACACACGATTCTCTTTAGAGGAACGCAGACTGATATCTTAATAAAGAAAAAAGGAATAGGAGGTGACTCTCTAAGCAAGTCTCTTGGCTCGCAGCCTACTGCAGAAGGCTTTCTTCACGACGCAATACGAAAAACAAGCGTTAACGTTTCATTTTTCGGCCATTTTTACGCGATGGGGGTTGGGAGGAATTGTTTCTGAGGTCCGGCTAAAATCCCGCGCGGATGTGTGTGGGCGGGGGACAGGGGAGTCTTAGGGGGCGCTATGAAGCAATGGGCCAAAACCAGAGCGAAGGCCGTGACACCAAGAGAAGAAAGAAACGCTGCTCAAACGACTAAGCTTTTCAGAGTCTGCGAAATCCTCCATTTTGCGGCACGTTTTAAAGGGGCAAAGGGGGGTTAAAAAAAAAAAAAAGCAAACACCTATCTGGGGCTGGCGCTATTCCAAGACTTCGCTGCTTAACTATTATCCCCAAACGGCAGGCCCCCTATGGACAGCCAGTCCCTCAGGCCTCGAGCGCTCCTCCTTCGCCTCAGAGCTGCAGCCCGCGTGTAACGGGCTCGTCGTCCCGCCCCCGCCCACAGCAAGCCCAAGACGCTGGAAGCTCCGCCGATCAGCTGCCCTCGGCGCCCCCCGACTCTCCCGCCGCACCCCGGGCCCTTGGCTGGCCGTGTGTCTCCCTCCGGGACCGCTCACCTCCGCCGCCCGAGGAGGCTGGTTGCGCCGCCACTGCGCTCCTAACATGGCGGCCGCCGATCAGGCGGCTCACATACGCAGCGAGGAGGGAGGCAGAGCGGGCGAGCGGGAGCGAGCAAGAAAGGCGCGCCGCCGGCTCCCCGCGGCCCCTGTCGCGGTCGCTGCCTCCTCCCGGCGGACGCGGAGAGCCCCCGGCCACCCCACCCCGATTCTTACCCGCTTCACGCCTACCTTAAGGAAAGGGAGAGGGAAAAGGAGAGGTACCTCTCTCCTAGCGAACGGGACGCGGAGGCTCCCACAATCCCCCGCAGCAACGGCGCTGGTAAGAGGTGGCAGCGGCGGCTGCAGCCCAAGAACAAACCCGCTCTCGCGAGAGAGTACACCCACCCCCACCCCATCTCGGGTCCTGTTTCTGCGCGCGCCAGGCCCCTCCCCCTACTCAAGGCGCGCACACCACCGCGCCTTCGGTGGCGGTCGTTGTTCTCTAATCTTGGAGCCAGCCCGTGGCGGGAAATGGATAGAGAGCTACAGTTCGTGAGTTCGAGTCCCATTACCCAAAAAAGATTTTCCCCAACCCTTAAACTTCATGGTGCAAAATTTAAGTAGGGTATTTTTTAGAAGCCGGTCGCTGGACTCAGTAGCTTAGACCCGATTTCTATTTTGATTATTCTCTCAGTATTTGCCGAGGAGTGGTAGCAAGCGCCAGACGCGGGAACCCAACCATTTTGGCTGGTTTTTAATCTCAGTAACTCCGTGGAGGGTCATGGAGGCAGAAGATAGAGAACCCAGCCCATTCAAAGAAAGACCACCGCCGCCACTTTGAATTTGACTGAATGTGAAAAGCCCGAGACTGATAGAGGTTCCCAAATTGCACATATGAAAATCCTGAGGCAGATTTTGAGATACTGCCTGAAGTCAATAAGTGAATACAAATACTAATAGCACTTAAAATTTTAAAAATCTTTACTGTGCTGAATCAGATTCGCATCTTTGAAAAATCGTTCAGGGTCATCTGTGAAGATAGTGGAGAGGGCAAAGATGGAGAAGACCACAGACCAGTAGAAAATGGAAGAGATCGTCTGGTTCAGAACTAAGCTTTTGTTAATTTCACTGGCTATCGAAGATGAGGAAGGGAAGGGTCATGGATGAATGACAACTCCATGGTTAGCGGTGCTATTAAGTGGCATTGGCAGAGTACCAGGCAAGATGTTTGGCATCAATTTTAAAGTAAGGAGTGGTATTTATGGGTCTTGAGCTCAGGGGAAAA
>CM052895.1:26630410-26690838 GCA_028534135.1 Potos flavus
TCAAGTTCAGGTTGTTACCAGTGCTTTTGACCAGTCTCTGATATAAATCAGCGTTTCCCACAAACCGGCCCCTCAGGTTTGATTAATTTGCTAGAGTAGTCTCAGAACTCAGGAAAATGGTTTCCTTACTCTTTACCAGTTTATTTTAAAAAGATATGAGAAAGGCTATAGATAAACATCCAGATGGGAGACGCAGGGGGCAAAGCTATGTGGAAAGGGGCAACGATCTTCCATGCCTTCTTTGGTGCACTAGCCAGCCCCTCCAGTGTTCACGAACCCGCAAGTTCACACTAAACCCCACACTATTGGGATTTTTATGGAGGCTTTATCATGTGGGAATGATCAATTATTAACTCCATTTCCAGCCCCTTTCTCCTTTCTGAAGAATGCAGGTGGGGCTGAAACTTCCAAGCTTCTAATCATTGCTTGGCCTTTCTGGTGACCAGCCTCATTAGAATAAGACATTCCAATCACCCAGGAAATTTCTGGATTTAGGAGCTAGGTGTCAGGAATCAGAGTGAAAGATCAAATAGTAGAACAAAAGATGCTCCTAGTGTTCTTATCACTTGGGGAATTTTAAGAGTTTGGGGAATTCTATGCCAAGAATGGGAACAGAGGCCAATATATGTATTTTTTCTATTATTTCACACCACCCGTCTGAGCCTAAACAAGTTAATAAGAACCTTCATGACAAAAGGGACTATATACATTACCTATCCTGCTGTCACACAGGCTGTCAGACATCTGAGGTCCTGATGGAGGCAGATTTCTCACTCAGGTAAAGGCATCTAGGATTCAAAGAGGAAAGGAATGACAAGCTATCCCTAAGATAGGGTCCTCTCCTCAAAGAAAAAAAAAAAACAAAAAACTGTTTGCACCCAGACTAGGACCAACTCCACAGGAGGAGTAACTCCACTCTCAGAGGTGCAAAACGCTGCCCAAGAGTACTTAGCCACAACACCAAAACAGTGCTTGGAGCCAGATCTCAATAAAGGCAGCGTTTGCTCTTCCAACAGTGTAACACCATCCAAGGCATCACACTAGCCTGGATAGCTGACAACCGCTGGGTTACTCCCGCAACAGCTTTCTTTGTTTCAGATACCCAGGCACCCCAAGAAGATATGGATACAGGTATCCTCATGAATTCAATGTTGACTGCAAACCACAAGTCTGGAAGCACTGATGACAGACTTTGCTGCCAAGCCCTTTAAACAAATAGGAAACAGGAACCCCTTTCCCATGCCTTCGGTCATTTTGTCCAACGATCAGGGAACTCCTGCTATGTGCCAGGCACTATGATTGGGATCTAGCAGTGAACACGCAAGATACACAGTCCTTTCCATCCTGGAGTTCACAGTCTCCTTATACATTCTGCAGATGGAATGGTACAGATAATCTCAGAGATCCTACATGCCTTCAGACCATAACGACCAAAATCCCACTCTGCCTTTCACTGCTCAGAGGCCGAATTTATTGGGGGGCAAATATATGTGATCTTGCCTCCCAGTTGCTTCCTGATGGATACCAACTAGCAAACAGGCCTGCCACACAGGAAGCCGTCACTGTCGGAATGAATAGGGACATTTACCTGAGAACGCCATACCGACTGTTCACCAGCCACTAATTTTCTCTCTTCAGGAGGGACAAGGATGCCCTACTTTCAAGTCATCCTAAAAAAGAAAAAGATTTCACGGTTCAACACCCTAGACTAAAACGGCAGCTCCTGAAGCTGCTTTTCTGTAGAAATGGAAACAATGCTGTCTGCTATTTATGATTTACCTTATTTTCAATATCTTCCAGAATTATTTATTTCCCATTGTCTTTTTCTTGCCTATAATTACCATTAAAGCTAACTGTTCCCCCAAACTCTCTAGATATCAGGACTCCTAAGACCCCATATGTAAAAGGCTATTCACAATGAACCTCTGAGGTATTAACACAAAGCACTCAACATTTAGCTAAGTGAACCCCTTTTAGGGAAAGCCAATTGATAGAACAAAGCTAGCTTTTATAAATAACTCCCCTGCCTCCTAACATCCTCACCAGTTCGTCCCGTGGAATCTAGGACGTCACTTTTCACAGAAGCAGCAACTAAGTCAGCCCTATTGGACAATCTCCAGCATCACCCTGAGTGATAAGTGTTTGCCTAGAACTGAGAGGCATCTCTTCTCAGAAAATTAGCAATCCAAAACAAAATCACTACAAAAAAGGACCCAGTATTTACTGTTCCAAAGGGGCCAACAACTCTGTTCACTCCTGAAAATCAGTAAGGAACCGACAAAAATAGAGTGTCCGCCTAAAGAAGAAATTAGTATGGTTGTAGCTAGGCCTACTGCCTAGAGCCTCTCAGTCACTGGTATTTTTCTATTTTATTAAAGAGCCAGAGAAGAATGCCCATAATTGTAAAGCAAATTCACACCAACATTTCCCTGATCAGGCATTCCTATAGGTCACTGCATCTATGAAATCCCCGACAAAGGGATCAGCATGACTAGCTCTATATGGTGGAGGAGTGAGGGCCAGGCACTTTGATTTCAGTGAAAAACTGCAAAATCCAATTGCCTTTTTTCCCTGTACAAACCCCCTTTGGAGCATCTGGTAGGCACTCGAACAATAAAAACGTGACTTTCTCCCTCACCTTCTACATTCCTCATGGCTTGACTACCTTTGTTCTGTTTCCAAGGAGTGATTCAAGTAACTTCATACTAGCCAAACCTGTTGAACAAGAACCACTCAAAAGATTTGGATTTTTAGGTTTCTCCCTGCAAAGTCATGCCCTTACAGATTTAACCTTAATGAATAAGCAATTATGCTGGCATCCTGGTATAGTTAATAACAGAGTTGGCATGAACCAGGCCCAGAATGCCAACCAGCTATCGGCTGCTGTTCTCCCAGCAGTGTAACACTTGCCTAGGTACACGTCAACCTAGGCAGCTGCCTACAGCTGGGGCTGAAGGCAGGCAAATGAAGTTGCACTCACCTGGAGCTGCCTCTGTCCAAAGCCCACGGCTGTCCCCTCTGCAATCAAAGCACTCCAGGTTAGAGTCAGCCAACAGTAGTGAACACTTTCGTGAAGTTCAAGACCTCTACCCGCAAAACCCCATAACTTATTTCTGAGTCATAGAGATAGACACTAAAACAAAAAGCTTTTCCTTGGTTAGCTTTATTTTCTCACATCATTTGTTACCCATGTGCCACAGCAACTCAACAGGGGGATTTTTTTTAAACGTTTTCTTTTTAAGTAATTTTCTCCCAACATGTGGCTCGCACTTACAACCCCCGAGATCAAGAGTTATGTGGTCTAGAGACTGAACCAGCCAGGGGCCCCTCAACAGCAGCATATTAATGGTCTAGTCAACAAGTAGAAGGAAGCTTGGCTCAATCACTTAACAGCTAACAATGAGCAAGTAACTTAACCTCTCCGCACCTTCCATTCTCATTTGTAAAATGCGAATGTTATCAAGAGTACTCTGTACACAAGCTAGTTGTTAGACCTAAAAAGAATACAAATTAAGCCCAAGAATATCTCGTATAGAATATGTGGTCAATAAACACTCGTTTTTATCAAGAGCTACATTCCAGGCAAGGAGACGAGGAATAGGGGGAATAGAAGTGGAAAAATTACCCTGGGAGAGCCATGGGCAGTGAAAATCATAAAGAATGGTTAAAACTAGATTGGAGAGGATGTGGATTATGAGATCTTTTGAGGAACAATAAAAGCAGTACTTTAGAAAAATCGGACATGATAATGGGTATGAAAGGAACTGGAAACAAGCTGCCATTCCTACCGACGACCTCAACTATTGGTTGAAAGCAGTAACCAAAATGTTTGCGAGAATGTTAATAAACATTTTTACCCATTCGCCACTGTAATTTACCTTATTTACATAAGATTAGGGTATCTAAGAAAAAGGTAAGACAATACCTTTTTCCAGCCAAGCTCTAATTTCACTCTTACCGAACTCCAAACAATTGAGAGAAAAAGTAAAATAGAGGGGGCTCATTGTTCAGGTCTGAAAACAAATCTTAAAACAGCCTGCCCCTTTCAGGGGCTTGGGTTGAACGACCAGACCGAGCTCCACCCGGACACGTGCTCATCACAAATCTTCCCCAGCCCCTGGCGCTGGCGCCAGGCGCCCGGGAAGCGAGGCTCTCTCAGACTAGATCTAGGTGACTCTCCAGGGACAAGACGGATGGTAGAAAACAGGGGGCGACTCTAGGGCTACATTTTCCCAGCGACTCTTCAAGATGCCCTCCAAACTCGGGGTCATAATGGAACGAACCCCAATTTCACCCCGAGCCTCGGAAGAAGCCTCCCCACCGCTGCCTCTTGCCCCGAACTAGTAGACTTCCAAGGCTTCTCCCCGCTTGGCCCTTAACTCACCCGCACGTGTCTGGGAGCTCGGCCGGGGTACTCCCGCCAGAGCAGAGGCCGCAGGGGAAAGGACAGCCCGAAGCGGAGGGAGCCCCGCCCCGGGGCGGATACTGAGCGGGCCCTCAGTGGGCGGAGCCCGGAAGCCCCGCCCAGGAAAGTCCGGGTTAGAAAAATGCGGGAGCGGTGGCAGAGGTGAGCATACTCTCTGGAGAAGCTAGCACCTCACAATAGAAGGGGCAGGAATCTGCGTGAGGGCTACCTTTATTTGACTCCCATCCCGTTTGTTACTTACGGATGGGAGGGGGCGTTGGGTTTGGACGTGCTAAAGACTAAACTTGGTGTGTCCCAAGGGGGGCCGTGCTTCCTGCCTGCCCACAGCGAGTGCCCGCCGGACGCCTGTTCCTCTCGGGCGTGTGGTGCTTTTGGGTTCCTGCAGGCGCAGCCCACGCTTTTTCCACCTCCCGCTCACATCTATCAGGCTTTCTCCAGTAGCCTTGTCCCTCGGCTGGTGGCTCGCCCACCCACGCAGGTCACCTCAGTTTTCGGGTTCTCTCTAGAA
This sequence comes from Potos flavus, assembly GCA_028534135.1. NCBI lineage: Eukaryota > Metazoa > Chordata > Mammalia > Carnivora > Procyonidae > Potos > Potos flavus. The sequence continues at coordinate 26,635,345 of CM052895.1, forward strand.
GATTTGCCGGTAGATGATGCCTGGCACTCCTACAGCCTAACCCTGTGGGGCAGTATCCCTGGTGCCCTGCAGTGGGATCCTTAGCTGAGTTGCAGTCGCTCAAGAATACTGGCTTTCTCTGCCAGAGTTGCCTTGCACCGTGGCAGTGTGCCAAAGAGGCCACATCTGGAGTTGAGACAGATTGCCCACCAGGTTATCAGTATTTTTTTTGAATACTTCCATCTCCCATTAGCTAGAGTCAGGACGATTATGTCCTGCTGAACAGTTGGTAAAACTGGAGCCCCTCTCCTAGCGGCCACGGCAGCCTATCCGGTCTGCTCATCTATCACACCTGGCACCTTTGCCAGGCAAGCCCATGGGAATCAGACACTGCCCTTGGCATCTGCCAACATGTTTTATTATCTTCCCTCAGCTGTCATCATGAAAGAAAATGTGCTTCCTGTGCACCCCAATCCTCACAGACCTCTGCTGAGAAAGGCCAGAATGCAAAATTGATTCCGGCTACAGGCAGACACTAGGCTCTAAGGCCAGAGAGAGACAGGAGAAGTGGTAAGCACAAATCCTCCAGTTTTGATGGAGTTGGACACAGGCTCTGGTTGAAAAAAGGCTTACATAAATACGGTAATTAAAAAAGTCACATGAGCAGTGCTGAGCTGGTAGGCAGGAGCTCTGCTTTGCAGTTAAATAGAAATGTGGCTGAAGACTGCCGCAATAATCAATGCCTGCATCCGGCTGTCACGGTGTATTCATAAAGGAGGGTTATGAGAGCTATAAAACCCTGCAGATTGGGTGGGTAATTGTCATGTGGAGCTCTGCTAAAAGAGAAATTGCATTGACATCTCATATATTTTGCTTTCTTTTCTTCCAAACACAAAATGCAGAAGGAGAGCTGCCCTGAGGATTCATGAAGAGGAAGAATGAGGTTTGTGTGAATATGTGCGTGTGTGCTTTCAGAGAAGAGACTGGAAGCAATTGGGGCTAGAGAAATACAGGGCCTTTGGGGAGAGAAGGCCCGATGACCTGGGGACTACTGGATTCGTAGATAAGTCAGGTAGGAGGCAGGATCTGTGTGGAAGGCAGGCCAGCCATTATGAGTAAGGGTGAGTGGTGGGCCATGTTGTCATGTCATTGACAATGTAGTCACCTTTTTTAGGTATAGGGCATTCAGTGTCCTAAGGAGGAAAAACCTAGATTATGATTTCTGTATTTCCTAGTTAAAAAATTCTTCATAGTCAACCTTCTTAGCCTCTAACCTTTTAAATTCTAAATTCATTTTGGTGAGTTGATTGATGTGGTCTTTTACCTGTAATAACAACTACTTTTCTACTGTATTTCTTATTTTTTTCTTCCACATTTTAATTTAATGTTTGTTATCCTTGCAAAGACAAATTGTTAGGAATAATAACAAAAAAGAAAAGGGAAAATTTCTAGGAAAAAAAAATGCAGCCAGATGAAAGGCAAAGGATTAAGGTAAGTCCATTAGCTCTTTCACCTTATAATCCGATCCAGCCCTAAGGGATGCTAGGTCCCCAAACTTGCATGCCTTTCCCTTTCTCTCCCTTCTTGAAGCCTTTCGCGCTTGAGATTGATGCCTTTCCTCTCCTGCCTGGACAGGAACCACCAGTAGAGAAACGTCCAATAATATATTCAGTCAGTCAGTCAACCAGCATTTACTGAGCATCTACCATTTGCCAGACCCTGTTCAGGTGCGGCAGATAAAGTCAGAGCAATAGAGAGCTCTGCTTACCTAAAGCGTACAATCTAGTGGGGGGAAAAGACAAATAGTATAGGCATCCTTGGGCAGATGTCAGAGTCAGGGAGAGTACTAGCTATGGCAGCATTTCCCCTGGATGATCCTAAGAGCTTAGAGTTGAAGAGGAATCTCTCCTTCATCCCTGTACTCTACTCCTCCCGATGCTTCTCTGTAATAGCTATCCAGATTAGAGTGGGGCCCACTAGTCCTTGTTATTTCTCAAAAGCATAGTTGGATTGGCAAGGATATAGAGAAATTGGAATCCTCATACGCTTCTGGAGGGGATGTAAAATGGTGCAATTGCTTTGAAAAACAGTCTGGCAATTCTTCAAATGATTAAACATAGAGTTACTTTATGTTTCAGCAATTCCACTCCTAGGTATATACCCCAGAAAATGAAAATACATGTCCATACAAAAACTTGTACACAGATTTTCATAGCGCCATTATTCATAGTAGATCAAAGGTTGAAATAACCCAAATGTTCATTAACTGACAAACAGATAAATAAAATGTGGGATATCCATACAGTGGAATATTATTTGGTCATAAAAAGGAATTAATTCATAAAAAGTACTAATTCATGCTAAAACATGAATGAACCTCGAAAATGTTACATTAAATTAAAGAAGCCAGACCATATATTGTTTGATTCTATTCATACAAAAGTCCAAAATAGGAAAATCTATAGAGACAGAAATAGATTAAGGGCTGCTTAGGTCTGAAGGGAAGGGGGTGGAAAACTCAAGGTTCTAGGTTTCTTTTTGAGGTGATGATGAAATATTCTAAAATTGTGATGGTTATGCACATCTGTGAATATAATAAAAGCCACTGAATTCTATACTTTAAATTGGTGAATTATATGGTATGTGACTTGTATACCAAAAAAACTATTAAAACAACAATGAAAAACATACTAGGGGACCTGAAAGAGATGCAGTTCTGATTAAAATTGTGGTCTGCATGGTCATTGCCAATTTTAAGTTTTATTTATTTATTTATTTATTTTAAGATTTTATTTCTTTATTTGACAGAGAGAGAGAGAGCACAGAAGGGGAAACAGCAGGCAAAGGGAGAGGGAGAAGCAGGCTCGCTGAGCAGGGAGCCTGATGTGGGGCTCCATCCTAGAACCCTAGGATCATGACCTGAGCCGAAGGCAGACGCTTAACGACTGAGCCACCCAGGCGCCCCCAACCAATTTTAAGCTTAGAAAGGACTTTTTTCTGGGTCCTATAGCCCCTCAGAGCTCCTTCCTCAGTATACAGAGAAGTTAATGCATTTGAGTGGGCAGCATGAACAGATGCAAAGGAGTACATTTTGCATTCCCATCCTTGCACTCCCTAGCTTCTCTCCCTCATAATGATTTGGTTCAACACTTATGGTGTACCTACTGTGTGTAAGACTTATGGACCTGAAAGAGACAGAGTCTCTATTCCTTCCAGTCGCAGAAGTTCAATCATTAATATAATGCTGTTTATATAAACAACTAAAGCTCTTTAGGAGACAGGAAGTGTGACAGAAAGAATGGTTGCAAGGCATCTTGGGACTCTGGACTTTTTCTATAGCATGTAGGGAAACATCATAATGACATCAACTAGAGCAAGACCAGTTCCCAGTCCTTCTCGATATTGAGCAAGTTCCAAGAGTTGGCTCCCTCCTCACATGCCTCCAATCACCTCTTCATTTGGCTTCTAGACTCAATTAGTCTATTTCCATACCCTTCATTTTCTCACCAACTCCACCCCCACAATGTCCAAATTGGCCCTCCAATGCTGAAACCATTTGCCAGAAATTCATTAAGCTGAACACATGGGAAATTACAGAGGAGATTTCACTTGTCACTTAGGCTCCAATATAGAAAGTAATTTTAAAAGGACAGTGGCAAGAGGCTATTTTTATCTTGCTTGTTTGTGCTGAGTTTTCTTATCTCGCTGTCTCTCAGTCTCTTCCTAGCTACTTCTCTTCTCCTTCTTTAAATTAAATGTTGGCCTTTTAATCTTTTTCTCAGATTCTCTTACCTTGTCTTACGGAGTCCTCTCTTTCTGGTGGTAGGCACTAGGAGAGATGGAGTGATGAAGAAGACAAACATGGTCCTTACCATTATGGAGATTACAGTCTGATGAGGCAGGTGGACATCAGGTGGAGTGAGTTCAGATTTGGTCACAGGAAAGACTTGAGGGAGTTACTTGCACTTTTCTGATGTTAAGTGTACCCTCCAGTAAATGGACATGTGAAAATTGTGAAGAATCCCAGCACGTTTGTGGGGTTAGGGAATAAACCTAATATATCACAAGCAATGGAAAGAAACCAAAGATCCAGGTTTCTGTGTGATATAGTTAAGCCCCCTCGGTAGAGAGAACATGGATTTGGGAGTCAGATGTTGGTGAGATTGTAACTCTACCACCTTGCATGTCAGCTATTTGACTTTAAGTGACCTCTGGACATCAGTACCTTCACCTATAAAATGGGAATTATAATCCTACATTTTCGGTTGTTGTGAAGACGGAATGAGATGTCGTATATAAGGGACAAGGCAGGTGTTCAACCTATGTTACTTCCTTTCTCATGACCTCCGTATTCCCACTTTGAATCACACAATTGAAAAAAAAAAAAAAGAGTGCAGTCTCCCCAGTTGGTAAGAAACAGGGTTCCTCAAATAATATTCACCAATCATATGCACAGAAAGATGGGTTATAACCATATTATTAGTATAAGTTGCTCTGTATATGCAACTTAGGACAGTCAAATCACTCCCTTTTTCTGGGGTAAAGGAAAGGCAGTACAAAATGAAGTTATAGGGAAAAGACTGAAATGAGATGTAACAAAGGACTTCCTAGCCATGAGGGGTGGAAGTGTGAGGGGATGCCAGAGAGAGCTGCATCCTTTTCTGTTAGGATGTGGACTGGGCTGGGGCAAGCCTACCTGGAGGTCAAGAATAAACCCGCCCACCTCCTCCTCTCCTGCTTAATACTTAACATGGGGAGTCTTGGAGGGAGAAACTGCAGCTCCTCTCCCCTTTCCAAGCCAGGCATGCTAGGGGGAGATGAACGCTGCCAGGAAGGCTATTGCTCAGGAGGAAAGGAAAAATGGCAACTGCCATTTCAGGCACTTAATAAATACACTAAATTGAGAAGCTGCTGATTTGGTTTACCTGATTCCTCCCTGATACAGAAGAAATCTCTTCAATCAGAGGTTCCTTGAAGCTAAAAGGAAGCCTGAGCTCCAACTGCGGAAATTGGCAGAGGCAACGCTCAAAGGAATAAGCTGGGCTCCATGGGCAGCACCAGGATTCTTGGATTCCTCCCCCACCCTCCAGCCCTGGGAAATTTCAGGTTGCCTTTATTCTATAGAGTTCTTTTCAACAGGGACGAGTTTGGTTGTCCTGTTCTCCCTTCACCACCATTTTTCTTTCATCTTTCTTTTCCTTGTTCTCCCTTTCCCTCTCTCCTCCTTTTTCTTTTTCTCCTCCTACTCCTCCCTCCTCTTAATATCTCCATTTCAGCTATTGATTCTCATTGCCCACTCCACCGGGATTTCTGTTTCAGGAACTTTAGAATTCCTTCTTGATCTAAAGTAACAATACCATCCTGACAACCCGAGCATTGCTCTGTGTGTATTTGTAGAGATCAAGACCAAGTTTAGTCAGGTGCTTTAGGAAAAGAGCTTTCCTATGGGATTTTCAGAGGCTTTCATATGCTAATGGTTATCAATGTCCAAGAGGAGTCATTGGAATACTGGAACCCAAAATTCCCAGACCACTTTGATCTTTTTATCTCCCCCAACCCCAAAGAGTATATCCTGAGACACATGATATGGCCTTTGGAAAACATTTCAGAATCATATATTATATATTAGATTTAAAAGAATACTGTAACATTCATTATTTGATTTCTACACCTACACTATAGGTAGGACAGGGAGGTTATAAAAATCTCACTTTACAGATCAGTAAAACTGAGGCTCAGAGAGTGATACGTGCCTCTCTTATAGTAATGTAGCTAGCCAGTAAGCAACAAAGCTAGGTCTTGTTATCCGTGGCTCTAGGCTCTCTGCACTGCCTTACACTGCATTTAGATATAATATACATGTGACGTCATAACTTGGCATGTGATATATGGCATGGCATCTAGGAGATATACATGCTATAACTGATGAATTATGACATTTTCCCCCCATTCAACCGAGTATGTGTCTCACATTTGTTACAAGCATCACTAATCACTAGTCCAGGTGCTAGGGCCAGAGCAGTGACCAAAATAGACAAAAACACAAATGATTGCCTTCATGGACCTTATATACAAGGGGAAAGATAGAAATTATAAGATAGGGCACCTGGGTGTCTCAGTCGGTTAAGCGTCTGCCTTCAGCTCAGATCATGATCTCAGGTCCTGGGGTCGAGCCCAACATGGGGCTCCCTGCTCAGCAGGGACTCTGTTTCTCCCTCTCCCTCTGCCACTCCCCCTGCTTGTGCTCTCTCTCTCTCAAATAAGTGAATAAAATATTAAAAAAAAGAAATTGTAAGATAACTATGTAAACTATATTTTATTATATATGTTATATAATCATAAAGGCTAAGGATAAAAATAGGGAAAAGAATAGATATGTGCAGGAGCTGCAGTTCAGGTGCGGAGAGAGTCAAGGAAAGCTACATTGAAAAGGCTGCACATGAATACAGACCTCAAGGAAATAGAGGAGTGACCGACTGTGCAGAGATTTAGGGGCAGCTGGCTGGGGGCTGCAACAGAGAGAAAATCAAATTTAATGGGCCAGAGCGAGGCACAAGTAAGCCTTGGGTGAGGCTGAGCTAGGGAGAAGGTGGGGTAGAAGGAGATGAGTTTAAGAGTGGGTAGGGTCCATATATTAGATCTTATAAGGAAATGAAGTGATCTACTGCAGATGATATGCCATGATATTATAGTAATAATACCATATGACAGATTTATTATGTGGCTACATAACAAATTACCCCAAACTTCGAACATTTATCTCAGTTTCTGAGGGTAAGGAAATGGGAGTTATTCAGCCGAGCTGGCTCAGGGTCACTCATGAGTTTGCAGGCAGACTTCCTGCCAGGCCTGGAATCATCTGAAGGCTTCCTAAGAGGATCTGCTTGAGTCTCACTCATATGACTGTTGACAGAAGGCCTCAGTTTCTTACCACAGGAGCCTCTTCATAGGGCTGCTCGCAACATGGCAACTGGCTTCCTTCAGAGTAAGTGATGAGGGAGCGAGGCAGAGACAGAGAGAGGGAGAGAGGGACATGAAGAAGGGAGCCACAGGGTCTTTTATAATCTAATCTTGGAAATTCATACCATCACTTCTGTCATACTCTATTGGCCGCCCAGCTTAATCCTTGTACTTTGTGGGAGGGGGACTAAAAGTGGGTGACTTTCAGGAGATGGGGAGCACTGGAGATCACCTCAGAGGTTGGCTCCCTCAGCTGGTTTGCAGGAAATTTCCTCAAGCTAACCCTTAAGTTGAACAAAAGCAAAAGTATGTGCCTGGCGTTAGTGTGGCCCCATAACACTGGAGCTCACAGCCCTCCCTGGGTTGAGGCCTGAAAAGGGACAACGCATCAGGAACGTCAGAAACCCACTGAGAGTCTGAAGGTCTTATTTCAATTCAGCATGAGCATGCTTATTTCTTCAAAGCCCCACTTTCTCTAGGCCTGGCCTCATTATTTCATTTACCCAATTAATATTACTTGGAATAATCTTACTTAAACCTGCAAAGAAACAAACAAACAAAAAAGTTTTGAGGAGAGCTGTGGAACTTCAAAGGCAGCCTGGGACCCCTCTGGGCAATTTAATCTGGAGACAACACTGGACTTTGATGAAGGGCAGAGCCAACCTACCCATCCCTCCAGAACCCTGAGGTACCTTCCTGTAAAAGAGAGGCATCCTGCCTTGTCTACGGAGAATGAGCATTTGCTCTGTCCCTGACGCCCAGTACTGGGTCTGTACACAGACAACATGGCTCTTCTGAGACCCAGGTGGGCACCCTTCCCCACTCCTGCCCTGATTGGCCGAGGCCGAGGGTGTGCAGCCAGAGTCGGCCAGTTTCCTAAATTGAGCAGCAGATGGCATCACAGCCTCAGGAGCGAGCTGCTGAGGCTGCTGGCAAGAACAGGGCACGATTAGCAACTCGGGCTCATGCTTGGCATCTGGGGGCTCCTGGGGGTGGGGTCTGCTTCCCCAGCTCCCAGCTCAGAGGGGTTTCTGTGCTGTGCCTGCAGATTGGGATATTGTTAGGCCGGTAGCTCAGAGAACAGAGGCTGGAGCCCCCAGTTAGGAAACAGATGGTGAACACGGTCTTTTCTGTGATCTTTTCTGAAAAAGCTGAAAATCAGGGACTGCTGTTCGCAGAGCAATTGCGTTTTTCCATCACTCCCTGTCCCTACTCATGAGGGTTGCATGGAGTATATCCTGGCTTGGGGGCTGGCAGGTCCCTGGCAGAAGCCTCTTGGGCCAGATAGGGCCAGAGATAATTTGAGGGATCATCTAGGGAATCCCAAGAGGTCAAAACTGAATCCTTCCCGACACCTTTTCCCCCACCCCCCAGTGAACCAAATGAGAAGGGCAGGGCTCGGTCCTTCAGGCCTTCTGTCTCTGCCTTTGTCTCCTTCCCTGTCCGTATTTTTCTGACTCCTCTTCTTCCTACTCCGTGTTCCACTTTTCCTCTCTTTCCTTTCTCCTCAGTCATTCCTATCCATTTACGTCTTTCCCTCTGTGGATCTCTTTCTTTCTCGGTTCCAGGGCAGAGAAAAAAGCCAGTTGCCAAACTTGCTGGATGAAGTGGTTTTAGGCACTGGGCTACAACACCATTGTCCACTCCTCCCTGCCTCCTACTTCCTGCTGCAGCTGGACGGCTAGTCCCATGGAGACCCAGACAAAGGGAGGTCCAGAGGTCCCCAGAGGCTGTGCTCCTTGCTTTGTAGTTGTAGACGGGAAAGCCCTCACGGGCTTCCCAGTAGAACTGAGATCCACTGAACCTCCTGTTCCCTAGACACCCATATATGACAATAGGATGTGAGCTTGAGAGCAGCTCACTGCTGCATCCAGAGTATCTAGTATATAGTAGTTATTCAATAAAAATTTGTTTAAAATAATAAGAATTAACAAATAGAAGAAGATGGATGGAAGGTGAATGTTGACCTCTGTGTTAGGCATTGGAGTACATTCAAGTTGCCATCCTCATCCATCAGGAGAGAGGAACATGCAGGGAAGCATTCCCCCATAATCCAGAAGAGTAAGTGGGTACCTAAGTCCACACTGTAAAGACAGGGAAGGCTTTGTTCACTCACCAATTCAACAGTTGTTCATGGAGGGCCTACCAGTACTAGACTCTGGGAAGAAGGTAGGCTCCCAGGTGGTTGTGGGAAACATATGAGCAAACAGATAGGTAGCAACAGACCAGATAGTTGCTGTCCTAGGGGAAATCATGGGCAGTGGGGGCAGAAAGCAGAGGCATCTTGCTTCATTATCAGGGGCGTTCTGGAAGGCTTTGTGGTAAAGGGAGTCCAAGCTGAGACCTGCCTGAAAGGTTAGTAGAAGTCAGCTAGGGGAGAAGGAGGGAAAGAAAGTTCCAGCCAAGGGAACATTATGTAGTAAGAAGAAAATGGGCAGTTTTCAAGAAACTGAGCAAAAGTATCAGGAAATCTGGCTTGAGTACCAGTAGGATGGTCGACAGGGCTGGAAGACATGAAGCAAGAGAAGTGGGTGGGAGCAGGGTGGAAGAAGCACCCAAACCAGGTTGAGTTATGAGTTTACCTTCAGGGCATGGGAAACCATTTGCAAGTTTTAAGAAGGGAAGTGATAGGATCAAGTTTGGATTTTAGAGAGGTTACTCAAGGTGCATTGTGGGCACTGGGTGGCTTAGGGCCAGAGAGGCATCCTAAAGACCAGTGAGGGAACAGTCCAGACAAGAAATGATAACCTGAGTGATGATAACATCCCTGGGGCTGGAGATCATGTTTGAGCCAAGCCTGAGGATAACTGGAGGTTTCCCTGAAGAAAAACTTGGGGTGGAAAGGATGCTGGCATCCCAAAGAGAGAAAATGCACATGCGTAGATTTTAAGAATTCGGCATGTTTGGGGAAGCACATGCGGTTATATATTTGTAGCCTGTGAGAGGGCACAGGGTTAGGTAGTGGGAGATGAAGTAGAAAGGAGCTAACCTTTGCTGAAGAGCCTTGGAAGCCCAGGGTCAGGCCAGACCCTTTTGTTAGAGTTGGGGAGGACAGGGTGGGTAGGTGGAGCCATCCTCACGAGACACCTGAATTATCTGCAGAGGTTCCAGAGGGTCCTGGTCCACCCAGGCATTTTCAGAACAAATGTATCACCCAGAACCTGAAAGACAAGGGCAAACTGTATATAAGGAGGTGAAAGAGGGTATGGGAACTAGAGTAAGCAAGTGGATCAAGACAGGGCATGGGGAGAATGGGAGAGACTTCCTGCCAAGCAGAGAGAGGAGCAAGGCTGGATGAGCTAGGTCCCATCAGAACCTGGAAATCCCAGTTCCAGAATAGTCTGGTTCTGCACTCGCTCCTCTGAGTTCTACCTCCTGACCTCAAAAGACCTCCTTACAGGCATCTCTCCCAAAGACATTTCCCCCAAAGAAGAGATTTGCAAAAAGTTAGAGAGCAGAGACCAATTAGTGTAATGATTAAGAAATTGGGCTCTGCTTCTTCCTTAGTTTCCAACAGGGCAAATCACTCACTGGAGTCATTTTCTTTACCCGAAGTGGGAACAATAACACCTACCTCATCAGTGCTGAAGAGTGGAAATGAGATAATGTGAACAGGAAACTTACACAGTGAAGGTTCTCAATAAATCTTTGGTGTTATTAAGATTTTGGTAGGAGACAAATGGGATGGGGTGGGGGGGCAGAGAGAAATAGGAAGAGATGTAAGTAAGGAGGGCTAAGTGGAAGGGAAGTGAGTTCCAATCTGTACAGGATTCTTCAGTGGCTTCCATGGCCTATGGGACAAAATCCTCCACCAAGGCCGATTCCTGCCTACCTGTCCTGCCTCATTTCTCGTGGCTCCCAACCTCACTTTATAGACTAAACAGGATCTTACCACCTGTGATTCCCAGAACAGAGCAAGTTCTTCAAGCCTTTCCATGAACTGTCGTGGAGAAAAAAAATGCCCCTCAAGCCGATCTTCATACCAAATATTAGGAAGCATGAGCTACCTGGAACAGATGTTGGGAAGGGACCCAGGATGTGTATATCTTGGGGAAGGGGTGGAGGACTAAGGGAGGGAGGAGCAGGGGAAAGTTAATATGGCTCAAATAAATGGCATTCACCTCGGACTTAGGTGAGGCAGAGGGGCAGGCGGGCCGATGTGCATGCTTTTCTTGGTGGTGAAGCCAAGACTGGAAGAGAGGAGAGAAAGGGCAGAGGCTTAAGGGAGTCCCAGCATATGTCTGGTCTTCCACCTCCTCCCCTGTTTTCTCTTTCCTTCCTTTCTTTAGGGTCTTAATTCCTTAGGAGGGAATTGCAAGCCTGAGAGTGTTGACCTGGGACTGACTTACTCCTTTTAGGAGCTAAGACCCCAGGATACAAAGGTCCAGTTATAATTCAGTGTGGGAAGTGTGTTATGAAGACTTGTGCTCAGGCCTGTGGGAGCCTCTGGAGTTTGCAGAGGCAGGAAGCTGGGCCTTGGCAAAGGACTAGATTATCAGATGGGAAAGGGTTTCCGGGAGGTGAGAACAGCATGAAGGTCAGCAGATTATTCACTCCTTCTCTTTTCCTCCATCTCTAGAATTGAGCTCCCGCACCTCCTCCCAGCCCAGCTTTAGAATCATCAACTGTTAGACCTGAAAGAAATCTTGGTGATCTTGCTGGTCATCCCAGTCTCTTGAATTCTGTATTTAGGGAAACAGAGACCCAGAGAGAGGAAGAAACTTGTGTGAGGTCTCTCAGTGGATGAAGAACTCAGTCAGATCTCAGAGTTTCTGACTCATCTCTGCTTGCATTTCCTAGGTCTGCGTTGCCTCAACATCAACCACTTTGGCCCCCATCCTCCAGGGGCTGGCTTTTGTTTTGCTTTGTTTTTTTCCGGGTGAGGATAGAGAAGGGACTTTACTTAGCTCCCTGTTATCGAAAAATAATAATTATGACTATCCCTTATCAAACATTTACTATGTGTCAGGCACAGTTCTAGGTGTAAGGGACATACACTAAACAAAGTTTCCCCTTTCATGTGGCTCACATTCTCGGGGGAGGGGGACAGAAGTTAAATAAACAAACATGCCATGTGGTGTCACCTGATAGGATCTCTGAAGAAAGTAGAGGTTGGAAAGAGGGGTTGAGTGTGACTACACGGAGGCTATTTTATTTTATTTTTATTTGTTTTTGTTTTTTAAAAGATTTTATTTATTTATTTGTCAGAGAGAGAGAGAGAGAGAGAGACAGCACGCACAAGCAGGCAGAGTGGCAGGCAGAGGCAGAGGGGGAAGCAGGCTCCCTGCCGAGCAAGGAGCCCGATGCGAGACTCGATCCCAGGATGCTGGGATCATGACCTGAGCCGAAGGCAGCCGCCCAACCAACTGAGCCACACAGGCGTCCCTTATTTTTATTTTTTTTTAAGATTTTATTTATTTATTTGACAGAGAGAGATCACAAGTAGGGAGAGAGGTAGGCAGAGAGAGGGGGAAGCAGGCTCCCCGCCGAGCAGAGAGCCCGATGCGGGGCTCGATCCCAGGACCCTGAGATCATGACCCGAGCCGAAGGCAGAGGCTTTAACCCACTGAGCCACCCAGGCGTCCCTGGAGGCTATTTTAGATAGTTCACTCCAAAACTCAGAGGCCTAAAACAGTCATAAATTATCATCTTACAGTTTCTGAGGGTCAGGAATTCAGAAGTGGCTGAGCTGGGTCATTCAGGCTCAGGGTCTTTCTTGATGTTGTGGTCAATATGTCAGACAGGACTGCAGTTGCCTGAAACCTTGCCGGGGCTGGAGGATTCTCTTCCAGGATGGTTCGCTCCCATGGCTGTTGGCTGGATACCTCAGTTGCTCACCACGTAGAGTAGCCCTCCCCATAGGGCTGTTTGAATACCCTCATGATATGGCAGCGTGTGCATGGTCTAAGGAAGAAAGCAAGGAGGAAGACACAATGCCTTTTTTTAAAAAAAAAACTTTTTTATTTAGGAATAATTTTAGATTTACAGACAACTTACAAAGATAGTACAAAGGGTTCCCTTACGTATTTCACTCAACTTCCTCTAACATTAATATCTTATATAACCATGGTGCATTTCTCAAAGTCAAGAGATTAACATTGATAGACTACGATTAACTAAACTACAGACTTTATTCAGATTTCCCTAGTTTTTCCACTAACATCTTTTATGTTCCAGAATCCTGTTCAAGAGATCACATTGTATTTAGTCATCATGTTTCCTTAGTCTCCTTTGATCAACAATAGTTTCCTACTCTTTCTTTATCACAATCATTTTTTTTAGGTTTTTATTGTAATTCCAGTTAGTTAACATACAGTGTAATCTTAGTGTCAGGTGTACAGTACAGTGATTCAACAATTCCATACATCACCCAGTGCTCATCACGACAGGTGCGCTCCTTAATCTCCCCATCAGCTATTTCACCCATCCCCAACGCACCTCCCCTCTGATAACCATCCATTTGTTCTCTAGAATTAAGAGTCTGTTTTTTGGTTTGTGTGTGTCTCTCTTTTTCTCCCCTTTGCTTGTTTGTTTTATTTCTAAATTCCACATTCGAGTGAAATCATCTGGTATTTGTCTTTCTCTGATGGACTTATTTCTCATAGCATTATACTCTCTAGCTCCGTCCCCATTGTGGCAAATGGCAAGATTTCATTCTTTTTTATGGCTGAGTAATATTCCATTATATATGTATGTGTGTATATATATATATATATATATACACACCACGTCTTCTTTATCCCTTCATCAGATGATGTACACTTGGTCTGCTTCCATAATTTGGGTATTATAAATAATGCTGCTATGAATATAGGGGTGCATGTATCCTTTTGAATTGGTGTTTTTGTTTTCTTTGGGTCAATACCCAGGCATGAGATTGCTGGATTCTAGGGTAGTTCTGTTTTTAACTTTCTGAGGAACCTCCATCCTGTTTTCCGGAGTGGCTGCACCAGTTTGCATTCCTAACTGAAAGAGGGTTCTCCTTTCTCCACATCCTCGCCAACACCTGTTGTGTCTTGTGTTGTTGATTTTAGTCATTTTGACAGGTGTGAAGTGATATCTCATTGTAGTTTTGATTTCCATTTCCTTAATGGTAAAAACATAGAACCCTTCGTGAATTTGCGTGTCCTCCTTGTGGAGGGGCCATGCTAATCTTCTCTATATCATTCCAATTTTAGTATGTGTGCTGCTGAAGCAGACACTGTTTTTCATAATCTTGACAATTTTGAAGAGTACTGATCAGGTATTATGTATAATGTCCCTTAATTTGCATTTTTCTGATGTTTTCTCATTACCAGACTAAGGCAATCACAAAGCCTCTTATGACCTTGTCTTAGAAGTCATACGCTGTTACTTTTACCGTATTTTGTTATTTAGGAAGTAGACACTAAGTCAAGCCAACATTCAAGGGGGTGGGGAGAATTGAGTTCTGCCTATTGAAGGGAGGAGTATCAGATTTTGTGGGCATATTTTAAAATCACCACAGGGGAGTCAAGGAAGGCCTCCCGGATACAGTGAAACTTGAACAAAACTTGAAATAAGCAAGGGAACAAGCCATGGAGAGATCAAGATAAAGCTTTGTAGGCACAGCCTACAAAGGCTGTCCTTTGTAGGACAGCCAGGAAGGGCCTGAGGCAGGAGCGTACACAGCAATGTTTGAGAAGTATGTCAGGAAGACGGAGTGGCCTACCAGGGACAGCAAGGAGCAGAGTGGTAGGGCATGAGGTCGTTAAGTTTGCGGGCTGGGGGTTAGGGAGATAATGTCGGGCATTGTAGAACGTAGTAAGGATTTGGATTTTATGCTGAGTGAAATGGGGAGCCATTGAAGAATTCTGAGCAGAACAGTGACATGATTTTAAAACGATCATTCTGGCTGCTGTGTGCATACCCTGTAGATGGGAAGGGCAGAAGTTGGGTATCAGATGAGGAAGAACTCAGTGTTCTTCCAGAAAGAGGCTCTTTCCTTAATCCAGGTGAGATAATGCTTATCGTCTCAATCCCTAACTCAAGGGCCATTACGAGGACTAAAGAAGATAACTTCATTAGGGTGCCTTGCATACAGTAGGTGCTAAGCATATCAAAGTCTGAAGTAATAGCTGTATCTTGAGGAAGAAAATGAGTACCTTCCATTGTCTGGAAGAAAATGAAGGTCTGTACAATGCCCTTCTTTGATGTCCAGCATGTGGCCTGGCTGTAGGGATACAAAGAAAGAACTGAGTTCTTGACTTTGAGGAGCTCAGAGTCTGGTGGGTTGGACATTGCTGCAAGAAATAATCTCGACTTGACTGGCCAAGTGCTATAACTGATTTGGTACGGGAGGCTCTGGGGGGCCTAGGAGGAAAGCTTGATTTGGGGAAAGTACCGAAGGCCTCATTTGACACCCAACTTCCACCCTTGCCACCTATAATCTACTCATACAGAAGCCAGACTCCAAACTCAAAGCTGCCTGACTCTCGAGGCCCGCATTCCTAGCCACTCTGATACACTACCAACCCTATAGAGCCATGGTCTTCGTACACTTTTTTATACCTTATTTATACCTTCAGCAGGCGCTGCTTTTTAACGGATTGAGGAGTTTTCAAAACCATAAAGACCGAGGGAAAGTGAGGCTTATTATCCTCTGATTTATATTTACTGCAGTTGCATTAAATAGCATATACTGTGGGAGAGGAAATAGCTCTCTGTTGGGTATTGGATGCCAGTGGTCTCAAGGCTTTGGCCAGGCTTCTGTGGATCAGGATGTGGGAAGGTCAGTGCTGTGGTTCTGAGACCCCTCCCTCAGGCCCACCAGCACTGGTTCAAAAAAACCCTGTAAAAAACTCTGTCCATTTTGTAGATGGAGAAAAATGCCCTCTGCAAGGGGCAAGGCTTTGGTACAAGACGACTTCCAACAGTGGAAGTTGGCCTCTGAAATCACCAATTGCAATTTAGTTGGATGAGCTCTCTCTCAAGAGAGGCATGGGAAAGAGAAGCAAGCAGGGAAGCAAAAAGAACAAGAATGAGAGTGAGACAGAACTCGAGGAGGATATGATTAGCGGATGCCAAATTGAGGGGACGGGAAGGGATACAAGATCTGAGGGACGTTAAAAAAAAAAAGAAAAAAAACAGCTGAAAAGGATGGAGGAGATAGTGGGTTTCTTCCATCAGCTGATAACAGTTCCCTCTGTGTCTTTGGAGAGAGAGCGCACCTCCAGCACCTGCCCTCCATCCGCCCTCCCCGTCACATCACCCTGTGCGGGAGGCAAGGTGGGGCTCACTCCCCAGCAGCTTCTCATCCCTTCATTCCTTCAACAAGTATTCTTATTAAGAACCTCCTTCAGGTCAGAAAGTGCTCCAAGTGCCGGGGATATAGCTGTGAACAAGGCAATAAGCATGTAAGTGAGTTAATACGCCCGTTGTAGACAGTGGCAAAATAAAACAGGCGTAACAGGATGGGGCATTGTCGTCTGTGCAATGGTGACATTAACAGGACTGTCCTCACTGGGTTGCTGTGAGGATTAGCAGAATTTGTCCATGGAAATGCTTAGCACAGTGCCTGGCACAGAGTGAGTTCTCATTGCTGTTATCCATCCTTCCTTCCTTCCTTCCTTCCTTCCTTCCTTCCTTCCTTCCTTCCTTCCTTCCTTCCTTCCTTCCTTCCTTCCTTCCTTCTTCCGCTTTGCCTAAAACTCTTTCTCCCTGTGTCTTTCTGTCTCACTCATCCCCTCTTTCCAGATCTCTCATCTTCCTCCCTCCCTTTCTCCTTTCTCTCCTTTCCACCCTCCCTTCATAAGGCAATAGCCTTGCTCTTTCCGCCCTAAATTGAAGGGCAGTGGTGTAGTAAAACAAATTGTTGTCAACAAAGTACATTTCCACTGTATTCTTCCCCATGCAGAGAAGATTTATCAGGGTCTCTCACCCTGCACTGTTATGTAAATGCGGTAATCCAGTGGAAATATGATATCTGAGGAGTCTGAGGATAAAGACACCATAAAAACTATCAATTACCCACTGGAGTTTGGGTTTGGTTAACTCACTCGCTGCCTTGCGTGTCTTCTGCCTTTCCCCTCTGGGGGCAAACTTGACAGGTGGTGACAGCTTATAAAAGATGCTTTCTTCCTCCTTGGGTCCTAGGAGGTCATCTGGAGGATCAAATGTTTGTAAAGCGCCTGAGAAATTTTAAAGTGCTACATAATTCAAGGGTGTTATTATTTCTATTGTCATGTGGGCCATCTCTGTGCCTCTTCCGTGTGACAGATGTCTGCTCTGTCTGCAAGGCTGGGCTGACCCCACGCTTGGGTTTACTGTAATCTCCTTCTGCCGCCTGAACCTATAAGCAATGCTCCTTCTTTTCGCTCTTTCTAGGTACCCCCTGGGCACCCCAGAATCACATTGATGTTTGCCCTGAGTTTAATAGGAAGTTAAGCTCTCAAAAGGGATGAAAATCCTCTGAATAGCCCACCACATTCCCACCACAGGAGTAAAGAGTGCGGCAGGTCCACAAGAGTCATGGGCAACTAGGAGGGAGGCTAGGGTCAAAGCCCTCAGTCCCCGAGACCTAAGGGCATCTGTACTGAGAGCCTCAGGCATGCCCATGCTGCCCTAGATGGTGCAGAGACTGTGCTCAGAGAGGCCTGTGCTGTCCTTTGTCCCCAAAGAGGCAGGCAGAAGAACCTGGTGGTTCAGATCCCAGTATCTGAGTCCTGGGTTTGATCCCCATTCTGCTACTTCCCAAATGATTTCTCTTACTTTTCTCATTTGCCAAATGGCAGTGATAATAGCGTCTTTTCATCTAGTTGTTGTGAGGAGTAAATGAAACAAAGCTTGTGAAGCACTTAGCATGAAGTCAAATAATTTTGTTGTTGTTTTTAAGTGTTGCTTAGAATGTTTTCTACATCATAGGCCCTGTTCCTCAAAGGCCTGGCCATGGGGATACAGACCTTGTCTGGGTACCTTTCCAGGAAAGGGTCCCTAGGTCTGGGTTGTACCTGCTTCTCTTGGAAACCCAGCAGCCCCATGGGGGCTGGAGGTGGGGGACCAGAAGAGGCAATAGAAAGGCAAGAAGAGTTTTGGGGGAGGTGGGTGTTTCTTACGCAGAAATGTCAAGAGTCAGAGCTGGAAGTGGGGGAGGTGGCGGGGGTCGGGGGAGGAGGGAAAACATAGGATGTTCTAAGCTGCCAGAATCCGGATGGGGATGCAACTCTGGGGCTCTGGCACTTCCTGCCACCCCCAGTCTTGGGAATGAGTCACTAGAGGGGGGAGTGATGGAGGTGTCATGCTCTGCCCACAGATCATTGGGCTGTTCCCCACAGAGGGCTGATGGGAGGGAAAAGGAGAAAATC
Source organism: Potos flavus (assembly GCA_028534135.1). Lineage (NCBI taxonomy): Eukaryota > Metazoa > Chordata > Mammalia > Carnivora > Procyonidae > Potos > Potos flavus. The sequence continues at coordinate 26,653,605 of CM052895.1, forward strand.
TCGAGACTTAAGGGTGGAGAGGAGCTAGGAATAAGGGGACAGAGGAGGAGCTCCTAAGGTTCAGCTCACCTATTGGAAGGCCAGGGAGGCAGGCCCTAGCCTCCTTCACCTCCTGTGCCAGCTTCACAGCCCATCCTGGCCACAAATAATAAATCCACAACTGCTCTTTTGACTTCTGCCTCTGCCTGAGCTGGGCTGGCTCTCTCCAGTTTCCCCACAATGGGGTGCTTCACATCTTTTTGCTAACCTACAGTGGAGAAGGGGACAAGGACCCACTTGTCCCTTTTCCATCTGTCCAACTCTTAAAGTGTCCTCCCCCTTAAAGGCCTTTGTCTCTGACCCTGAGCAGCCTGTCTATAACTGTGTCATAGCTCCTGGTTCTTTTCTTTGGGATTACTTTTCTTCAGGAATGCCTGATCCCTTAGCTTTCCACTCCTCAAAGTCAGGGACTTCTTTATGTCCCTAGAGCCCAGCCAAAGGTTAGACATAAATGTAGGGACGTGGCCTTAGCTCACAATTTTTTTTTTCACAATATTTTTTCTCCTTCTCTCGCACTTTAGTTACTGCTATTCCCAACTCTTTATATTTTCCATTTACTGAGCACTTACTATATGGCAGGTATTTTTACATGTTAATTTATTTAATCCTCACAACGATCTTCCCTAGATGAGAAAACTTTTACAGATGAGAAATTTAGTAAGTTGTCCAAGGTCCCAGAGTCTCAGGTGCGAGAACTAAAATTTGCCAGCAAAGCTCTTAGATTTTTTTGTTTGTTTTGAGAGTCTTTTTATTATTTTTTTAAATACAAAAATGAGGGGGCACCTGGGTGGCTCAGCCAATTAAGTGTCTGACTTTGGATCAGGTCATGATCCCAGAGTCCTAGGATCTAGCCCCACGTGGGGCTCCACACTCAGCATGGAGTCTGCTTCTCCCTCTCCCTCTACTCCTCCTCCTGTTCATGCTCTCTCTCTCTCAAATAAATAAATAGATAAAATCTTTAAAGGAAAATAAAATACAGGGGCGCTTGGGTGGCTCAGTTGGTTAAGTGACTGCTTTCGGCTCAGGTCATGACCTCGGAGTCCTGGGATCGAGTCCCGCATTGGGCTCCCAGCTCCATGGGGAGTCTGCTTCTCCCTCTGACCTTCTCCCCTCTTATGTTCTCTCTCACTCTCTCTCTTTCAAATAAATAAATAAAATCTTAAAAAAAAAAAAGGAAAATAAAATACAAAAGATTGCCTGGGTGGTTTAGTTGGTTAAGCAGCTACCTTTGGCTCTGGTCATGATCCCAGTGTTCTGGGATCCAGTCCCACAGCGGGCTCCTTGCTCAGTGGGGAGTCTGCTTTTCCCTCTGCCTGCTGCTCCCCCTTCTTGTGCTGTCTCTTGCTCACTCTGTGACAAATAAATAAATGAAATCTTAAAAAAAAAAATAAAAGAAAATACAAAAAGAGACCTCTTAGTTGTAACAATTTCATACAGAATTTTTTATTTTTAGTTAATCTTTTCAGATATCTTTTTAGATTTAAATTTAATTACTATATAGGGTATTATTAGTTTCAGAGGTAGAGTTTAGTGATTCATCAGTTGCATGTAAAACCCAATGCTCATTCCATCACATGCCCTCCTAATACTCATGACCCAGTTACCACATCCCTCTACCCATCTCCCCTCCAGCAACCCTCGGTTTGTTTCCTATAGTTAAGAGTCTCTCGGGGCGCCTGGGTGGCTCAGTGGGTTAAGCCTCTGCCTTCGGCTTAGGTCATGATCTCAGAGTCCTGGGATCGAGCCCCACGTCTGGGTCTCTGCTCAGCAGGGAGCCTGCTTCCCCCTCTCTCTCTGCCTACTTGTGATCTCTCTCTGTCAAATAAATAAATAAAATCTTTAAAAGAGTCTCTTTTGGTTTGTCTCCCTCTGATTTCATCTGATTTTAATTTTTGAGTTTCCTGTTGTTTTTCTTCATATATATGTATATATGTGTATACCTCTTTGTTGAGAGGTAATTTATATACTATACAATTCACCCACTTAAGGTGCATAATTCAGTGGTTTTTGGTATATTTACAGTCGTGCAACCATTGCCACAATTAATCCTAGAAGCTTTCATCACTGGAAAAAGAAACCCTGTAACATTTGGAGTCACTATCCATATCCTTTCAACATCCTCAGCCCTAGGCAACCATAAGTCTACTTTCTGTCTCTTTAGATTTGCTTACTTTGGAGATTTCCTGTGAATGGAAGCATACAATATGTGGTCTTTGTGACTGACTTCTTTCACTTAGCATAATGTTAAGTTTCATCCATGTTGTAGCATTTATCAGTACTTCGTTTTTTCATTGCCAAATAATATTCCATTAACATTAATGAAATGGAATAATAGTATTCCGTTGTGTGGATATTGTATGGAAATACCGTGCAGTCCCATGTGTATTACCCATTTATCAATTGGCAGAAATTTGGATTGCTTCCCTTTTATGGTTATGAATAATGTTGCTATGAACATTCATGTACACATTTTTGTATGAACACCTGTTTTCCATTCCCTTGGGTACATATCTAGGAGTGGAATTGCTGGACCATATGGGAACTCTATGTTCAACCTTTTGAGGAAATGCCAGACTGTTTTCCAAAGCGTATTATAATCCCACCAGAGGTGCATCAGGGTCCCAATTTCTCCACATCCATCCAACATTTGTTGTTATCTTTTTTATTGTAGCTATTCTAGTAGCATGAAGTAGTATCTCATTGTGGTTTTGTTTTTCATTTCTCTGATGACTAATGATGTTGAACATCTTTTTATGTGCTTGTGGCCTATCTTCTTTAGTGAAATATCTATTCAGATCCTTTGCCCATTTGAAAATTGGGTTATTTGTCTTTTTGTTATTGAGTTGTGAAGTTCTTTATTTTTTAAAAAGATTTTTCTTAAGATTTTACTTATTTACTTGACAGAGAGAGAGAGAGAGGGAGAGCACAAGTAGGCAGAGAGGCAGGCAGAGAAAGAGGGGGAACCAGGCTCCCTGCTGAGCAGAAAGCCTGATGCGGGGCTCGATCTCAGGACCCTGAGATCATGACCTGAGCTGAAGGCAGAGGCTTTAACCCACTGAGCCACCCAGGCGCCCCCTTTTTAAAAAGATTTTATTTTATTTATTTATTTCAGAGAGAGAGCAGGAGCAGGGGGAGGAGCAGAGGGAGAGGGAGAAGCAGACTCCCTACTGAGCTGGGTGCCCGATGTGGGGCTCTATCCCAGGATCTGGAGATCATGACCTGAGCCCAAGGCAGATGCAACTGAGCCACCCATGTGCCCCATGGAGTTCTTTATATATTGTAGATTCAAGTTCCTTCTCAGATATACAATTCTCAGATATATAGTCTCTCCCATTCTGTGTTTTTCCTCCTGCTTTCTTTCTTTCTTTTTTAAAATTTTATTAACATATAATGTGTTATTTGCCCCAGGGGTACATGTCTGTGAATCATCAGGCTTACACAGTTCACAGCACTCACCATAGCACATACTCCCCCCCAATGTCCATAACCCAGCCACCCTATCCTACCCCCCTACCCCCCACCAACCCTCAGTTTGTTTCATGAGATTGAGAGTCTCTTATGGTTTGTCTCCCTCCCTATCCCATCTTGTTTCATTTTTTCCTCCCCGACCCCCCACGACCCCTGGCCCTGCCACTCAAATTCTTCATATCAGAGAGATCATAATGATAATTGTTTTTCTCTGATTGACTTATTTCACTTAGCATAATACCCTCTAGTTCCATCCACGTCGTTGCAAATGGCAAGATTTTGTTTCTCTTGATGGCTAAATAGTATTCCATTGTACATATATAGCACATCTTCTTCATCCATTCATCTGTTAATGGACATCTAGGTTCTTTCCATAGTTTGGCTATTGTTCCTCCCACTTTCTTGAAGGAGTCCTTTGAAGCACAAAGTCCAGCTTAGCTTTTTTTTTTTTTTTCCTGTCACTTGCGCTTTTGTTATCATACCTAAGATGGCTTTTCCTAACCCAAAGTCAGAAAGATTTACTCCTAATTTGTTTTGGGAGTATTATAGTTTTAGCTGTTTAAGTCTATGACCCGTTTTATGTATGGTATGAGCAAAGGGGTCCAATTTCTTTCTTTTCCATGTGGATATCTAGTTGTCCCAGCATCATTTGTTGAAAAGACTATCCTTTCACCATCAATTGTCTTGACATAAAATCAACTGACTATAAATGTGAGGGTTTACTCTGAAGTCTCCAGTCTATTCCATTGGTCTACATGTCTTTTATTATACCAGGGCTGCACCAACTTGATTATTATAGGTTTGTGTAAGTTTTCAGTTCAGAGAGTGTGGGTTTCCCCAACTTTGTTCTCTTTTTTCAGGATTGCTGTGGGTATTCTGGGTCCCTTGCATTTCTATGTGATTTTTAGGATCAGCTTGTAAATTTCTACAAGGAAGACAGCTGCTTTCCAAACATTGGAATTCACAACATACAGATTGTGTTGAATCTGTAGATCAATTTGGAGAGAAAGCGCTCGCTCCTAGTCGGAATACCATACCATCATTTACAATGCAAGAGGAGACAGGAAAATCGTACGAGAGGAGAAAGAGAAAGAAAGAGAGAGGGAGAGCAGAAAAGGAGAGAGGGAGATGGAGTCAGAGAGAGAGAAGAGAGGAAGAGGAGAAAGAGAATTAAGGAAGAGGAGTGGTCATCCATATGGGACAAGCAGAAACAAATCCACATGTGAGGAGGCCCCAGGCCAATGAAGAGGCAGAATCTTGGAAACACTGAATTCTTCATCACCAGACACATCTTCCAATAACCCAATTTCAGTTCATATGTTGGTGAATAGTACAGCTTCTTCCTTCTCCAAATCATTATTTTTTTCCCTGAGATCTCTTCCAAATAAATGGAAGTTAGGGGGATGCCCGATATGCCTTAATTTGTGGGATTTAATGGAAGTTCCTGTTGAAAAACCCCAAGTCTCAATAATGGAAAGAAATGAATCTCATTCCTCCCCCCTATTCTGCAGTAAGAAGTGCCACAGCCCATTCTTGGTGAGTATGAGGGAAATCAGCCTGCCCTGGGACCTCAGTTCTGGGGAGACTGGTGTATGGAAGGTGTTCCTGGGTCTCCGTGGGTGCTTTGGGGCATGCAGAGCAGGGAATGGGTTGTAACTCTCTTACAGCCTCATCATCTGGTGAACTTAGCTGGACCCAAAGTGTCTTGCTACAATGTGTACCTTCTGAATCTCAAACAAACCATCCTTTTTACTAAGAGCTGGTGAGGGAATGAGGATATGGGAGGTGGGGATACAGACTGGGGAAGTGAGCTTAATTCCCTCCTAGTGGATGGAGAAAGGATGATTGAAATTGCTCATTTAGCAAACGATTTAGCCTGCTGTAGAAAATCCTATTAAATCACAATTCTTATCTCAGTCCCTGGCTCCTAGGAAGAGCAGCTCTGGGCTTTGTGAAGACCAGGGCACACAGTCTTTTCTGAATCCAGCCAAACAATCATCACCACTAAGAAGCTAAAATCCAGAGGCAGGGAAACTTCACCAGGTTTCCCTGTCTCTTCCCACCCCTTCACCCTAGTTCCTCATATCATCTGTCAATTATCTGGTTAGTTGAGCCTTTTCTCTGCCCTTCGTAATATAAATAGCAAGCATTTTATGGGTCCCCATTAAGCAATGTGATCAGCATCAATTACCTAATGAGACTCTGGAAAGTCCTGATTTAAAATCCTGTCCTCAATTGTGACTCAGCTTTGTCTGCAGCCAACATGATAATTGCAGTGACATCCAAACTAATGGCACTCCAGATGTGGGGCCTCTGCTCTCAGCCTGGGTTTGGCCCTGGGAAAAGATCACCCTGTGCCAAAGGTGCTGATCTCTTTACTTTATTTGGAAAGGGAGAGTTTTATTTGTCCTACCAGGGCTCAGGGAGTGATGGCACAGATCAGGGCACAGCTCTGCCCTATGGTCTCACAGCCTCCGGGCACAGAAGACTACAGGAAAGTGCAAGGACACAACTCCATAGGGTGGGCAGTTTTGTCTGTTTTGTTCTCTGCTGTTTCCATAGAGCCTAGACTACCTGGCACATAGTAGGGGCTCCATAAATACTTGATGAATGAAGAAATGAAATCCTGGGATGGTCCCTTAGCCAGCAAGCCCGTCTCTTTGCAAGCTCAGGCGTACTTCCCTGGAAGACACGGAGATATTTTTGTGTTTAGTGATGAACTTTCCAGCCGGAAGGTTTAGTAATTGGCCCATTTGGGCTGGTGGCATGAGATACAAGTATTCGATGTTGGCAACCTAAAGGTTTTCATCTCTTTGGAAGCATTCTCACCCCCCATTCCTAGACAGCCTGGTTTAGGATTATATTCTGGCTGTTTTTTCCCCCCAAGAGCAACACAAATGGTTCTTTTCTTCCTCACTTTTTTTTTTTTTTTTTTAATGTACTCTCAACACCCAACATGGGGCTTGAACTTACAACCCTGAGATCAAGAGTTGCATGTTCTACCTACAGGCCAGCCAGGTGCCCCTTCTTCCTCACTTTTCTTAGCTCCTCCCTTGGATAAAAAGCAACTTGAAGCCATTTGCCAAATCCATTTGTCAGTTTTCATATATTCTGTTTTTCATATATTCAGTTTTCATATATTCATATATCATATATTCTGCGTCTCAGCAGCATTTGACCTACTTGGTCCCACCCTTCCTTTTGAAACACTTTCTCCACTTGGCTTCCGGGGCACTAACACTTTCAAGCGTCAGTTTTTATTTTAGGATACTTTTAGATTTATGGAAAAGTTGCAAAGCCACTACCGAATTGCCCTATACCGCACCCCCAGTCCCCCTCCCGCCCCGCCATTATCTGCATCGTCCTTTAGTATGGTACCTTTGTCACACCCATTGAGCCAAATTCTAATACATTATTATTAATGAAAGACCATATTTGATTCAGATTTTCACCTAATGTCCTTTTTTTGTTCAGAATGACACATTTTATTTAGTTATCATGTCTCCTTAGGCTCCTCTCGACTCTGACACAGTTTCTCAGACTTTCCTTGTTTTTGATGACCTTGACACTTTTGAAGATTACTGGCCAGGTATTTTGTAGAACCTCCCTCAATTGGGATTTGTCTGGGTCTTTCCTATGATTAGATTAGGGTGACATGTCTTTGGGAGGAAGACTATAGAAGTGCCATTCTCACTATATCCTATTAATTGACATGATTTATTACTATTTTTTTATAAGTTTTTTTTAATTTATTTGATAGAGAGAGACACGATGAGAGAGGGAACACAAGCAGGGGGAGTGGGAGAGGGAGAAGCATGCTTCCTGCCGAGCAGGGAGCCTGATGCGGGGCTTGATCATCCCAGGACCCTGGGACCATGACCCGGGCAGAAGGCAGACGCTTAACGACTGAGCCACCCAGGCACCCCATGATTTATTACTATTGACGTTAACCCTGATCACCTGGTTGAGTTTAAGTTTGCCAGGTTTCTCCACGATAAAGTTACTCTTCCACCATCCCTGCAACTTTTATACTGTATTCTTTGGAATGAAGTCACTATGTACAGCCCACATTTAAGGAATCCTTGAAGGTAGAGTATCTACATAAATTATTTGGAATCCTGTAAAGGGGATTTGTCTCTTTCTCCATTTATTTGTTTATTTAGTCAATTAATTTCTATCAGTATGGGCTCATAATTACTTATTTTACACTTTAGGTTACAATCCAGTAACCTTTATTTTGTTGCTCAAATCTTTCCACTTTTGGTTATTGGGAGCTCTTTCATTTACTATGTCCCTTTGATATACTTCCATCACTGCGTTGTCGTTTGAGCCCTTTCTTTTTTTTTTTTTTTTTAAAGATTTTATTTATTTATTTGACAGAGAGAGACACAGCCAGAGAGGGAACAAAAGCAGAGGGAGAGGGAGATGCAGGCTTTCCGCTGAGCAGGGTGCCCAACGCAGGGCTTGATCCCAGGATCCTGGGATTATGACCTGAGCCGAAGGCAGCCACTGAATGACTGAGCCACCCAGGTGCCCCGAGCCCTTACTTTCTTTCTGACACTGCAAGATGCTCCAGGCTTACATTACATATTTCCTGCCCCTGTCTAGAATCAGCCATTTCTCCAAGGAGCTCTGCTTTTTTTTTTTTTTTTTTTTTAATAACAGAAGAGTTTCACTCCCTGAAATTATATTATTTCCTTGCATTCTATCTGTATCTCCCACTAGAACATTAGGCCCTTAAACAGGACCTTTTCTGCTTATTCACTGCTGAATCCTGATTACCTAGAATAGTATCTGGCACACAGGAGGATATCAATAAAAGTGTAGTGAATGAATGAATAAATGAATAAGGCTAAGTATTATGCCTTTTATATACATGTATTCTTTTTTTAAACTCAAGTATAATTAACATACAGTGTTATATTAGTTTCAGGTGCACAATGTAATGATTCAATACTTCTATACACACTTCCGTGTGCATGATGACAAGTGTACTCTTAATCCCATTCACCTATTTCACTTATACCCCCACCTACCTCCCCTTTGACAATCGTCAGTTTGTTCTTTGTGTTTAAGAGTCTGGTTTTGTTTGTTTGTTTGTTTGTCTCTTTTTTCCTTGTTCATGTGCTTTGTTTCTTAAATTCTACATATGAGTAAAATCATATGGTATTTGTCTGTCTCTGACTGACTTATTTCACTTAGCATTATACCCTCTAAATCCATCCATGTTATTGCAAATGGCAAGATCTCACTCTTTTTAATGCTTGAGTAATATTCTATTGTATGTATATATCTATATTTATATCTACATCTATATCTATCTCACATCTTCTTTGTCCATTCATCTGTAGATGAACACTTGGGTTGCTTCCATATCTTGGCTATTGTAAATAATGCTACAGTAAACAGAGGGATGCATATATCTTTTCAAATTGGTGTTTTCATTTTCTTTGGGTAAATATCCAGTAGTGGAATTCCTGGATCATATATATACATGCATTCCTCGAGATGCTTTGACACTTAGGAGAATTTGATCACAGGCTAGATGTAGAGATGGATGTAGAGATGAACATATGGATATACGAATCAAAAAATGGATGAATGAATGACTGAAGGGATGGATAGATTATTAGATGTATGAATGAATTGAGAAATGGATGGAAGATGGTGTTACCACTTTGCACTCCAGTTGTTCATGAGAGAAGGTGAGTGGAGAGGGGCCTCATTCTTGATTCCTTCCACACTTTCTTCTTCCACATTCAATCAATTGCTAAGTCCTGCCAATTTTACATCTCAAATACTTCTTAAATCCATTTCCTGTTTTTCATTTCAACTGGTCATTGCCCTAGTGCACACTCTCTTCATCTCTTGCCTGGATGCTGTTACAGCCTCCTAACTCATCTCTCTGCTTTCAGCCTTGTTCCCTCCCCTACCCACATCCACATTCCTGCCAGAGGGATCATTCTAAAATACAACCATGCCTGTGTTACTCTGCTGCTTAAACCCTTAGGGTAAAGTCTAAACTCCTTAGCATGATATAAAGCACCTTTGATGACCTGGATCTTGGCCATCTCTTTAGCCTTTTTTTTTTTTTTCCCATTCTCTATCTTGCACTGATTAGTATGCCTCAAAAATACCAAACTGCTTAGAGTTCCCACCAGGGATCATGCTGTCTCCCTGCTCTGTCCTTTGCTTATAGCCGTCCCCCTGCCTGGAATGCCCTTTCCTCACATCCATGGTTGAGAATTCTTACGTGTTTCAAGTTGAGAAACAGTTACAAAGCATGTAACTTTGCAGGTGTGATTATGCTTCATAACAGGCTAGGACTAGGGTGCCAAGTTTAAGGAGAGTTGTATAGGTGACAGTGAACCCACCCTTCACTTTAGTGCCTTTGATAACTCACTTGACTCACCCTAGTCCTGGTCCTGGTCTTTTCTAGACTGGGAGTTGCTGAGAGTGAGAATTTTGTCTCTTATTCCTATAATCCCTTTTTCAAGGACTGATGCCAAGCAGGTGCTCAGTATCTGTGGGAGGGAGGGAGGAAGGATGAATTGGAAGTCCACGGCCTAGGCCTTGAATCCAGACTCTGCATCTTACTAGCTATGGGAATCTGAACAAGTTTCTCTCTGTTCCTCAGTTTCCCCATCTGTGGAAAAGTAATGATAATAATGAATATCTCTATTAGAGGGTTGTCTTTCCATTTTAAGGGAGATTACCCATTTCACCAAAAATTTAGAATTTATCGACCACAGCTAACTTTAATTTCTAAATAGCTCCATTTTGATTTATTTTTTTGTCCCATGAGTTTAGAAGTGTTTCCAAATGCATGGGGACCTTGTTATCTTTCTGTTGTTAAGTTCTATTTTGATTAGAAAAAGTAGTCTATTGATTTTTTTTTTTAATCTGATGAGATGAGCTCTCTGGTCTAGTATGTGATCAGTGCTTTAGATGTTACATGGGTGCTTGAAAGGATAATCGTTGGCTGCCTTATGGGATTATTGTGAAGATAAATATCAGATAACACCTATACAGCACTTAAAACAGCGCTTAGCACTTAGTAACATCTGGAGAAGTAGTGGCTCTCGTTGTTTTGTTATTATTGTCGGTGGATGACAATCTTAGTCGTTCCTCTGTGTGTTACCAGGAGCTCTGGGAATTAGGGAAATTGAGCCCTTTCCTGCAAGTCAGTGCTCTACTGTTTAATATCTATACTGGCTGCAAGGTCAATTAATCTTTGACACTCAACAGAAAATACCATTCAGCTCATTAAGGGAAAAAGAGCTCAGAATTTGAATCAGACTGACCTGCGCTGGGACCCTAGTGTGGCCTCTCACTAGTCGTGTGACACTTCTCTTCCCCCAAATTCTACTTTCCTTACTGGGGTTTGATCTTGGACTTGCAGGGTTTTTGAGAAGATTAAAGTGAAAGCCTTCAACACAGGACTGGATACAAAGTAGACTTCTGATAGTATTGCTTTGTTTTCCTTTTCTTCCACTGAACCTGCAGAAACAGAGAGGAAGAAAGATAGAGCTGTAATATTGTAGCCATCTCTCCTCTCCTCTGCTGTTCTTCTCTCCTTAGAAAGCCTCCTTCTCATCCCTGCAAGGCTGCATTTCTTTGACGCTCCTCATCATGGAGCAGCTCGAAATTAGCCATGACTGAGGGAGGGGAAGGGGAAAGAAAGGGGATGTTGACATATGCAAATCATTACCCAGCTTCCTGCCAAATTAGTGTGACACCTGCTTGGACAGAATTTCCTTTTCATTTCCCATTACGAACAGCCCAATTAATTTTTCAGGCCACCAGTCACCATATCCCATAGGTGACAGCTTCTCAGACCTTCAGTGAGAGCAGTGTCATCCTCCTTGGAGGCCACTCAAAGTTGGGGTTTGTCTCTGCTCATTCTGGGGTCCCTAGGTGGACTGCACGTCTTGGGCACCTCTGCCTTGCCCTGGGGCTGCGCTTCCCTCAACACTGGCTTCAACCTCTCCTACTTTCTGTCTTCTAAGCCTCAGTCCCAGTGTGCAAAATGGGTTGGTTGGTTTTCCTACCTTTGAAGAAGAGGTATGAAACACATAGAGGGCAGAGCTAAAGGGAACAGATTTAGGGAAGCTCTGGACAGGGGTGTTTCAAACGCACTTTCAAAGATATACTTTGACTTCATTCTTACTGTTCCTTTTAGTTCCATTGCCTCCTGTCATTGTTTCTCCCCACTGTAATTCCCACACAGGTCAGATTTCATTTTCTCTGTTTCTGCCTCCAGGCTGCTAGAGAAAACCATAGAACCATGCTCACTGGCTCCAATGTCTGATTTCCTGGTGTGGTGAGGCATACAATGCCCCTAGATAATCTTTTTATCCCCAGTCAATGATTTTTTTCATTCCCCTGTTATGGGCATTTGAGCTTGTTACCAGTTTCAGCTATCATGAATGAAGTTGCTATGGATATTCTTATACACATCTTTTTGTGAACATATGTTTTTCTTTTTCTTGGGTAAATATCAAGGAGTGGAATTGTGGGGGCGCTGGGTGGCTCAGTTGGTTGTGTCTGACTCCTGGTTTCATCTTAGGTCATGATCTCACTGTTGTGGGATCAAGCCCCGCATCAGGCTCTGCGCTCACTGTGGTGTCTGCTTCAGTTTCTCTCTCTCACTCCCTCTCTGCCCGTCCCCCTGCTTGTGCTCACTCTCTGTCTAAAATAAATAAATAAAATCTTAAAAACATAAATTAAAAAAGGCGTGGAATTGTAGATTATTTATAAGAAAGTACCAACAATTTTCCAAAATGTTGTACCAGTTGGTGCCCTTATTACAAAGAAAGATCCCTGGACTCCTTGCTGGACTTATGGACTCGGAATATTCCAGAAATAAAGGCCACAAAGCTATATTTTAATTAATTAATTAATAAAGTAAGCTGTACACTTGACGTGGGGCTTGAACTTATAACCCTGAGATCAAGAGTCACATCCTCTACTGACTGAGCCATCCAGGTGCCCCCAGGAAAGTGTATTTTTTTTTTTAAAGATTTTATTTATTTATTTGACAGAGAGAGAGATCACAAGTAGGCAGAGAGGCAGATAGAGAGAGAGGGGGAAGCAGGCTCCTCGCTGAGCAGAGAGCCCGATGCAGGGCTCGATCCCAGGACCCTGAGATCATGACCTGAGCCGAAGGCAGAGGCTTTAACCCACCGAGCCACCCAGGCGCCCCAGGAAAGTGTATTTTTAAAGAAATCTCCCCATGTATTTTTAATGCAGCTAGTTCATTAACCGGCATGTGGAAACCACTTGGAGAATACTTTTTTTTTTAAATTCATTTGAGAGAGATACAGACAGAGACAGAGCACAAGCAGGGGGAGAGGCAGAGGGAGAGGGAGAAGCAGACTCCCCGCTGAGCAAAGAGCCTGACATGGGGCTTGATCCCAGGACCTGGAAATCATGATCTGAGCCTAAGGCAGACGCTTAACCATCTGAGCCACCCAGGCACCCTGACTTGGAGAACACTTAAAATCTTTGCTTTCAGGTTTTATATTCCCTCCTGAATAGATGCAATTCTGGTTTCCCTGTCTACCAAATATCATGATTGCAAATAATGATATAGTTGACTAACAGCGATGTAAGGAGTAAGGACATTAGTTTATCTTACATAACAAGAAACGGAGGTTGGTAGCTTCATGTTGGTTAATTTAGCCATTCAACAATGTCATCAAGGATCCTGGTTTTCTCATTTGCCATCCTCAGGGTATTTGTTCTATTCTAGGGCTTGTGCCCTTATGGTCCTAAATTGACTGCTGCAGCCCTCGACAGCATGAGCTCACATGATGACTTCCAAGGAGGGAAAGAAAGGGGTTGAAGAAGATATTGATTGAATTGAGTAGGAAAATATTTTCCAGAAGCTTCCAGACTTCTAGGCTTCATCGTCCAGAAACAGGTCACTTGTCTATCTTTAGGTTTAAAAGGGTGGGGGAAGGAGTATTGAGAAAGTATCTGGCATTTTTGAGCCCCTGTAGCAGGGGGTAAGGAAAAAGGGTAGGAAAATGGCTTTTGGGTAAATAATCAACAGTACCTTCCTTAAGACCTCTCTAAAACTACTCTTAGAAGGTGATCTTAATTGCTAGATCCAATGACTTCTCTCCAGCTGTCCTTGTACTTGACCTCTCTATGATGTTTTATGTTGCCGGCTCTCTCTTTCTTGAAACTCTTTTCTTGTTTGTTGCTATACATTCTACCTACCTCTCTGATCACTTCTGCTTGGGCTTCCCTCCACTACCCTTCTCTTCTTTATAGGCTAGTGTTACCCTGGGTTTTTAACCAGACCCTGTCTTAGCATCTCTGAGCATCTGAACCAAGCAATCCATCCTAACATGTGACCAAGACATAATGAGAGCTGTTTGTGGTCTGCCCCTTGAGACTTTATATTTATATTGGGCTACCTTTCTCCACTACAATCCTGATACTCTCTCTGCCATGACTCTTTCTCTTCTCTATGTTACAGAGGTATTGCTCTTGATAAGATCCTTACTAGCTCTCTCTTAAGGACAGACTTAAAAAAAAAAAATGTTACTTATAACCTCTCACAGGGATAGATGCTGGAACTGAAGGACACTTTGTTTTTCCACACTCCCTGGGATTTCAGAAAAGAGGCTGCATTGCTCTACAAAATAAGGAGGTGATGAGTTTGGAGTTTCAGAGATTAAAAGATCAGGAAGAGAGAGACTAGAGTCAGTTGAGAACTGGGTGATAGAAGAGTTGAGAAGCACCTACCACTTATGGCTATATGAGAGAATTTGAATAGACACGTCTAGAGCTGAGTTTTTAAGTGAAACAATGTGTGTTATGACCCGTGTCTGTGATGTACAAATTTTTATTGAATACTTCTGAAGCCACCGTATATGTGATATGACTCGATTTCAGACAGACAGCAGCGAGGGGCCATAGGTTTAGGAAGCTGGCAGTGTGGCCAGCCCCACATCTGAGTCACACCAGGCTATCAAAGCCTCTCTTTGATCTTGGGCCTCGAGCAGCTTCCAGCCCACCCTCCATGCAGCTGCACCTATATTAAGGCACAAACCCAGGTCATTTCCTGCTTAAATCTTTTACTGGGTCCCCAGTTGGTTCTTCTCAAACCTGGGGTTTTTCATGGAGCATCGTCAGGGGTCTTCAGTATCCATGAGAAAATTTGTTATTTAATTTCAGGATGAATTTTTTAAAAAATTTAAGTATAGTCCATAATACCTAGATGACCACCTATTTTTTTTTAAAGATTTTATTTATTTATTTGATAGAGAAAGAGAGAGAGATCACAAGTAGGCAGAGAGGCAGGCAGAGAGAGAGGGGGAAGCAAGCTCCCTGCTGAGCAGAGAGCCCGATGCGGGGCTCGATCCCAGGACCCTGAGGTCATGACCTGAGCCGAAGGCAGAGGCTTTAACTCACTGAACCACCCAGTGATGATGACCACCTATAACCAAGTACTTTGAGGAGATTTTGTGTTAGTTTCTACTCCTATTTATTGATCAGATTGGTGCCAAGTAATCTTCTAAAATGGTGGCATTTAACTTTTAATGTTGTAATTATTTTGAATCTCATTGTTGACAGATATATCTTCAGCACTTAGAACAGTACCTGGGCACATTGTAGGTGTTCAATAAAGATTTGTTGAATAAATGAATGAATGAATGAAATATCTCAAACCAAGTTCTGATATTCTTGGGGATTCTCTATAGTTTGAGATCTCCTCAGCATGGCATGTAAGGCTCTTCACAATCAAGCTAGGAATACTCAACTAGTAATTTTACCAGACAGTCTGGGCAGGATGTGGAGGCGTAGTCCTTTTTAGAAAAAAAAAAAAAAAGAAAGTAGAAAGGATTTATGTACATTTTGACAGGGAAGACGTGATATGCAAATGACTTGCAAATATAATGCAAATGACATGCAACTTCTCATGCAAATGAGCATCCTGTCTTTGGAATCAACTGCCAAAGTATTCACTAATTTGTCTGTGGCACTGGCAGTAAATCTTTCAAGGGCTTAGGATGCGAGTTTCCTTGATGGGAATGCGTGTGTATTGGGAGGAGGAGGTGGTGAAAGGGGTCTCTCAGGGAAGAGTCAGTGTGATGCTACAAGCCTGCTTCTTAGTATGAAGCTTGGCAGAATGCGCAGCTTAATACGAAGTTATTCTGCCACAATACTCCAAAGTATTGGCCTTTTGGAATTGGCAGAAAGTGTGGGGCAACAAAATACAACTACTTATACCCCTTCAATTCTGGCTACCTCACATTTTCTGTCCCACCCGTCTTGCATCATTCAGGCTGCAGACTACAAGAGCAGAGATTGGGGAATCAGAGATCCCTCGCCTAAGGTCTTCACCATGAGGACCACAGATGAGCCTGAGATAAGGGCTCTTGTAAATCACATCTGAAGGAGGTTAAGAGCCTGATGTGGCATTCTGCATTTCCTAATCTCATGACAAGAAGAATTTAGCTGAATTTTTGCTAGACCTCTTAGAAAAAGATGGGTGGTTACAAGAAGCATGGGGGCTTTCTAAGAAATATATCTGCTTAATCTCAATGCCAAAGATGTGGTCTGACAAAATTGGAAGCTTACTTGGAAATCTAAAGGAAAAAAGGTCAGCTGTGATTTTTTTTCATTATAAAAACTTGTTCTTCCTTGTCCGTGACGTGAAAGGAAATTTTTGGTTACACAGACTTTTCTCCAGTGATTATAAAAGTACCGGGAAAGGGCACCTGGGTGGCTCAGTTGGCTGAGCATGGGACTCTTGATTTTGGCTGAGGCTGTGATCTTGGGGTCCTGAGGTTAAGCCCCACTCAGCAGGGAGTCTGCTTGAGGATTTCTCTCCCTCTGCCCCTCCCCCTGCTCATGCATACACCTTCTCTCTTTCTAAAATAAATAGATTAATCTTTTTTTAATTAAAGTATTGGGAAGGGGTACCTGGGTGTCTCAGTCAGTTAAGCATCTGTCTTCAGCTCAGGTCATGATCCCAGGGTCCTGGGGTTGAGCCCAGTGTCGGGCTCCCTGCTCAGCAAGAAGTCTGCTTCTCCCTCTGCCTCTCCCTGCCAGCTTGTGCTCTCTCTCTCTCTCTCTGGCTCAGTCTTTGTCATATAAATAAATAAAGTCTTAAAAAAAAAAAGTATTGGAAAAATAAAATAAAAGAGCCTCTAGCAGATGTATTTTAACATAGCTCAGAATCTGTGGGGCACCTGGATAGCTCAGTCAATTAAGCTTCTGACTCTAGGTCTTGGCTCTGGTCTTGATCTCAGGGTCGTGAGTTCAAGCCTCATGTTAGGCTCCATGCTGGCCATGGAGCCTACTTAAAAAAAAAAATTAGTCAACATGGCTCAGAGTTGTTTTTTTCTCTGACACTTTGCTTTGCAATCAGATTTTGGTTCAAATTCCCACCTTCCAGCTATATAGACTCAGGCAACTTACACAATTTTTCTGAAACTTAGTTTCCTCATCTGTAAAATAGGAATAACAGAATCCTTGGGAGATTGCTGTGAAGATTAAATGAGATAATGCATATACTTAGTGATGTGGAAATGTTGGGGTTTGGAGCAAATGGTAAGAAAGAATTCTTGAGACTTCTTTGGTGCAAAAAGGTTGTTTTATTAAAGCATGGGGACAAGACCCATGGGCAAAAAGAGCTGCACTGGGGTTGCGATGGGTGACTGATTATATACTTTCAAGTTAGGAGGGGGCGAGAGATAGTGTAAGTCTCTAAGGAATTTTGGAAGCAAGGTTTCCAGGACCTTGAGGGGGCTAGCTATTGTTAGGAAAGGTCATTTATTACTGTTCAGTAAAACCTTAGTCATGAGACCCTTCAGATGTGTATCAGTGGTCCATATGCTTGGAGGATGATTGCTAACATGTATCTTGGGGGGTAGAGATAAAGGAAGTTTCCAAAGGAATTTTATATGTTAAAGTAGACTTACAGGATCCTGGGGGGCGGGGGGAGGGTCAGGATAATATTAAGCTAAGATTGCCTTTTGCTCTTAGTAAAGTGTCAACATTGAGAGTCAAGTTCCTAGAGGAAGGTTGTTCTGCCCATTTCAAGGACTTGTCAATGGGCTGTAAGTACAAAGGACATTTAATTTTTTCTTTTGCCTTTGTTTCCCACATCACTCAGCCCAGTGTCTGGCTCACAGTAAGCATTCGGTAAATGTAGTTATTTGCAGTGGTGATCTGTGGATTTGCTGCTTAGAGTCCATTTACTCTCCGTCTGGTAAATGTCCCTCACTTCCTTCTGAGGAACCATCATTCTCTCCTGAGTCCATGTAGTTCTAATGAAACAGGCTCCACCCTGAGCACCAGGAATAGAGCATGTGACTTAGGTTTAAACCGATTAGACCATTCTGTCCTCTAACCCATAGTTATTGATTAAAAAATGGAGGCATATGGGGCGCCTGGGTGGCTCAGTGGGTTAAGCCTCTGCCTTCAGCTCAGGTCATGATCTCAGGGTCCTGGGATCGAGCCCCGCATCGGGCTCTCTGCTCAGCGGGGAGCCTGCTTCCCCCTCTCTCTCTGCCTGCCTCTCTGCCTACTTGTGATCTCTCTCTCTTTGTCAAATAAATAAATAAAATCTCTAAAAAAAAAAAATTTTAAAAAAAAGGAGGCATACATAGTTACCACATGCTCTCGAAACTCCATTCCTCAGTATATACCCAAGGCAATTGAAAACAGGTGTGCACACAACTCGTATGTGACTGTTCATAGCAGCGGTACTTGTAACAGCTAAAATGGAAACAATCTAAATGTCCACTGTCTGATGAACAATAAAGATGTTATTGTGGGGTGCCTGGGTGGCTCAGTCGTTAAGCGTGTGCTTTCGGCTCAGGTCATGATCCCAGGGTTCTGGGATCGAGCCCCACGTCAGGCTCCCTGCTCGGCGGGAAGCCTGCTTCTCCCTTTCCCACTCCCCCTGCTTGTGTTCCCTCTCTTGCTGTGTCTCTCACTGTGAAATAAATAAATAAAATCTTAAAAAAAGAAAAGAAAAGAAAATGTTGTTGTATCCATACAATAGGAACCTTGAAAACATTACGCTAAGTGAAAAAAAAAATTCCCCAAAAGACGTATGTATGATTTCATTTATATGAAATATCCAGACTAGGCAAATCTGTGGAGACAGAGAAAGCAGCTTAGTGGTTGTTAGGGACCAGAAGGAAGGGAATGGGGAGTGACTGCTAATGAGTATGGGGTTTCTCTATAAGTCTCAGCCTTAATGTTGCCTTTTGGGGGAGGCCTTTCCTAAAACCCTCAGTGACATTAAATCCCATTGCACCTGGCCCATCTCCTCTATGTGGTTATTTGATTAATTGTTATTCTTTTGTTTTGTCTGTCTTACTTGCAGTTTTTAGCCTCATGCAGGAAAGGACTGTTCTGGTTAGCTGTTTCTAGGTAAGTAACTACTTAGAATCTTAGTGCTTAAAATAGAGTTCGGCAAAGTAGGGACCATGGGCCAGATCTAACTCATGGCCTCTTTTTGTATAACTAGAAAACTGTGTCTCTGTGCGTGTTTATATTTTTAAGGGGTTATTTAAAAAACCCAAAACAAAAACACTATGTGGCAGAGACAGTACAGTGGTCTTCAAGGCCTAAAATATTTACTATCTAGCCCTTCATAGAGAAACTTGGCTTACTTATGGGTTAAAACAACAGCCAGTTTGTTACAGCTCATGGTTTTGTGTGCCAGGAATTCAGGAAGGGTTTGGTTGGATGATCCTTCTGCTCTCTGTGATGTTGACTGTGACCTCTCAGTGGCATTCAGCTGGAGGCTGGTCTGGTCTGAAAGGTCCATGAAGGCTTCACTCAAAGTCTGGTACCTTGCTGGGGTGGCACGAAGGCTGGGCTCAGCTGGGCCCTCTCCCTGTCCACACTGTCTCACTATCAGGGTGGATGGACTTACCGCAGAATGGCTCAGGGCTCTATGAGACCAACGTGGAAGCTTTCCAAGAGTGGGCTTAAAACTGGATAGCATCACTTCTTCTGTACTCTATTGGTCAAAGCCATCTAGATTCACAGGGATGGGATATATATCCCACCTGTCGATCAGTGGAGTGCAAAGAATTTGAGACTACCTTTAATCTACTTCAAGACTAAGTCTGCTCACTCGCCATTAAATCCCCAGTTCTTAGCACAGGACCTGGCACGTGAACTCAATAAATTTATCAACTAATGGACACACCGTAGTAGGTGGAATCTGACCTATTTGTAATATGAAAGTATTAGATTTGGAACTAGAAGAAAGCGTCTCCTAGGATCATTAGGAACATTCCATTCCACGTGTTCCATTTGGGGGCTGCTGTGGTCCCCGCACTGTGCTACATCTCTCTCAGAGTATTTGAACTTCAGTTTACTTTTTGTTTAATGAGGAACAGTAACACCTGCATTTCGCAGGCTTTCCATGAGAATTAAATGGCATACATGAGAAAGCTTTCTAAACTGTGAAGTTCTGGTTAATGTTGTTGTTATTCTCATTGTTGCCCAGGGTGAGCAGTTGACGAGGCCAGAGCCCCTAGATCCCCTGCCCTGGGGAAGGACCCCTCAACCTTACCTGGCTCTCCATCTCTTACCCCTGCCAGTCACGAAGGAGCAGGCATTAGGAGAATGAAGTAGGGTTCCTGTGGCTATGCAATCCAGTTCTAGCCAGGAAAGATTTATTTCCCCACAGTGGCTCTAGTGATGGTTTGCTCGGGCTCATAATTCCATAATGATCTTGGTGCCAGTGACTCCCACTCTGGGTGTCTCTGCAGAGGCCGTGGGGGAATGGGAAGCCACACTAGCTAAACAAATAAGAATGATGAGTTGCATGTGGCCAGTCCCTTGCCACCTGAGCTGGCCTACTGTGTGCTCCAGCGTGTATAGTAATAAAGATGCCACTGAGAAAAACCACATTCACCTTATCATCCTCACCCAGCCCAGAAAATGCAGTATGCCTCCTCCAGAAGAGCTCCCAAGACCCTCTGTTCCAGAGACACTCCCATACCTTTCATCTCACCTGTGTCTCATTTTTGACCAGAGGAAGGGTTTGTCTGCTTGAGTACCTCTTCTTCCAGCTTTTCCACAAAAGCCCATATACAGCCTGGGCATGATGTATGATGTGTGTGCGGTATGTGCAGGTCTGCCAGTGGAATAATTAGTTCGAATGTTAAGTGGGAATATAGAGGAGGATCTCCTGTGTGAGTTTTTAAGTATCTGTACATGTATTTGTGTGTGATTTAACTGTACCCAGCTTCTAGCACCATGTCTGTGTAACCAACAGGCCTGGAAAAGAATAGTACTAGTAACCAAGATCAACTCAGCACTTACTGTGCCAGGCACTGGGCTGAGTGCTTTACATATATTATCTCATTTAATCATCATAACAGTTGCTGAAGGGAAGACTAGTTTGTGTGTGTTTTTTTTTAAAGATTTTATTTATTTATTTGACGGAGAGAGATCACAAGTAGGCAGAGAGGCAGGCAGAGAGAGAGGAGGAAGCAGGCTCCCCGCTGAGCAGAGAGCCCGATGCGGGGCTTGATCCCAGGACCCTGAGATCATGACCTGAGCCGAAGGCAGAGGCTTTAACCCACTGAGCCACCCAGGCGCCCCTGAAGGAAAGACTAGTATTATCTCCATGTTACAGATAGGGAAACACCCCTGTAAGGTAGGTTAGGGTTAGAACAACTTGCTTAGCTAGTGAGGGGCTGTCAGGATTTGAACCATCTGTCTGATTCTAAAGCCTGTTTTAAAATGTTCCACGGTCCCAAATCCAGTCTCCCCTGCTGACAATGATGCTGGATTTGATGATGTAATATTGTGAAACATGCCACAGAGCCAGCCTTATTCTCCATATGTGATCTCTCAAAGCTTGGGTGCTTGGGAACCTTGACGAGGGACAGTGTCAGAGGCGGGAAGTGTTCTCCCCTCATTGGCTTACTGACCCAGGACTGTGCTAGCATGTGCAGGCATGGTCAGTCACTGTGCCTATCATACCCGGAGTCCCCCACAGCAGACAACATCCCTTCTGCAGCTCTCTGCTTGGAGAAGCAGCCCTGGCCCTTGTGTAGGGTAGAGGCACGGATTGGACTAGGAGAGGGCCCACATAGGCTGCCCTACAACAGCCCTGTAGTGGCCTTGTTGTTAGGGATCTTACAGGTGTGTGTGTGCGTGAGGGGGTCAAGACTGCAATAAACTGTTCCAGTCAACTTGGCTCATCCCAAATTAGGAATGGAATTAAACCATCTTGGCCAGTCAGACATCTTGGTGTGATGCAGATGACAAGAGCAAGAGGACAGGTGGTCCCTGAGAAGAAGACATGAGAGAGTAGCCTGTCTTTAGACCACCTTAGTTCCAGCTCCAGTCCCTGCCTGTGTGTCTCTCTACATCATCCCTTTCTTTTCTTTTCTTTTTTTTTTTTTACATCAGCCCTTTCTAATGGATCTGGGCAAACATGAACTCTTCTGTATGATAAAGGAGTGAAGAATTTGGAGGCTTGAGGGAGAATCCAGGAGGAGACAGAGATGTGAATTGGCTGACTGGGTATCATGCAAGGGAAAGAAAAGATAAAAAAGCGATGCACGGAGTGATAGAAGTGAGACAGGGACTTGGGAGGAAAGAACTGCTCAAATAGGCTTCCAGGTTGTCTGCTGTGGGGTGTGTGGGATTAACATTCTCCTCCATCACCCCTGTGATACCTGCAGTAAGTTATGCATTTCACACTGATGGTTGTGCAGCCATGGGTTCTTGGTGGGGAAATGGAGCAGGGTGAGGGCACAGCTCACATCTAGGTCATAATCTGCTCCCAATCTGGTTTCCTTAGGGTCTCTCACTGATGTTCAAGGCTACTCTCTCTCTGTATGTTTTTCATGTTTCCCTAAACACATATAATTGTGTAATTATGTAAGAAATATATATGTGGCAAAGGGCATAGCATTAGGTGACATGTTATATATGTGAACGTAGGATGTTTTCATTTATGTACATGTGTAAACACAACTGCGTACTGTGTGTGACTCTGGATGTGTAAGCTGTGTGCACGACTGTGGGTGTCTGTGCCAGCGTGTGGGGCCTGTGGCTATTCTCCAGAGATGGCTTCCATGGTACATACCATCCCACATGTTCTCCTTACCATATGATGTCAACTTCTTCCAGAGAGAGAGAGTCTCACTTTCCTTCTCCTTCAATGTGGACAGACCTCTGTGACTCCCTCAACCAACAGAACATGGCAGAAAAGATGCTATGTGACTTCTGAAGCGAGATCATAAAAATACCATGCACTTTAATGTTTTGTCCTCTTGGGATGCTCATCGTTAGAAACCAGCTACCAAACTGTGAGGAGGCCAAGCAGCTATTGGGAGAGGCCACTTGTCATGTCCTGGCTGACAGTAACCAGTGGAGGTTCCAAGCGACATCCAGCATCAGTTGCCAGGCAAGTGAGTTGAGCCTCTTGCCTTCATTGAACCATGCCAGCCGACAGTACACAGGGCAGAGTTGGTTCTTCCCTGCCAAGCCCTACCCTAAATAAATAAATGCTAAATAAGTGATTGTTTTGGGATGCTTGGTTATGCAGCAGTGGATAACAGAAACAGGGCTGTAGCCGTGTCTGCCCTAACTGTGTGTGTGTTCCTGTGGTTCGCTGTCTTTGTGGGTGCCTGCATTTGTGTCAGATGTCTGTGTCCCTGAGTAGGTGTGTGGTTGAAGGTGTTTCTGGAGACAGAATCGTGGTTCTTGGGGGCTTTGCTTTGGCCTCAGTGGGAACTGTTTGGTGAGAACCCTTTGAAATCTTGTCTGTCTTGTAGGTCTCTTCTTTTGAGTGCTTTTCCTTTGAACCAGAGAAACCTGTTTAGCTGAGAGCAAAGGCAGCTTAAATGTACTGACTTTTCTGGCCAAAGCCCCCTGGAGCTGCCAAGGCCTTCTAGCAGGTGAGAGGCTGCCATACAGAGAGGTCTCACATCCCTTTTACAGGGACTGTTTTGTTATTTTTCCTTTTCTGCTAATGAGGCCTTCAGAGATGAACCAGAAACAGAGGAAAACACAGTCACTGGGGTCCTTGATGTTTTCTGGAGTCGAGATACCTAGAATTCCTGAGTTCCACCAAAGAATCTGCTTATGTGGCCTCAAATGTGCCCAGGTTTCGGTATAGAGATCATCTGGTTTCTGCCATGCCTTGGCTCCTGCCACCCACGCCATCTGTGTGCAGCCCAGGAAGTGGAGGACCCTGCTTTAGGAGGCCAGTTCCTCTTGGTCTCCTTGGCAGTGCCCCTCAGCTTCTTGCTTCTTCTATGTTGGCAGCCCTACTCAGCTTTTCTGGGAACACTGAGAGCTCTGGCTCTACACTCCTGCCCTTGCACTGCCTCTCAGGACCTCTAAAGTGCTATTGTCCAATAGAGCTTTCTGTGATGATAGAAATGTTCTATAACCCGTGCTGTCTGATATGGTAGACATTAGCCACATGTGGCTCTTGAGCACTTGAAATGAGGCTACTAAGTGACTAAGGAACTGAGTTTTAAATTTTATTTCATTTTAATTCATTTAAATCTAAATACTACATGTGGCTATTGGCTACCATATTGGACAACATAGATCTGATGAGTTCAAGGAGTTTTGTTTTATCTGTAAAATGGGAATAAAATCTGCCCCATCTGCCTCCCAGGGCTGCCTGGAGCAAACAAGATGATGAACGGGGAAGAGATGTACTCACGTAAGGGATATGGAAAGAAAGACAGCAGTGTGAACTGAGTGGGCTTCTTCTTATAGCTCTGTTAATATTTCTGTTCTATAGTCCTTGTTGGATTGTGTTGATTTGATCTGTTTACATTTCTGTGTCTCTTATCTGACCCTGAGCTCTTTGAGGGTAAGAACCCAGTGAGACTATTTCACAGCTGTATCCCCATAGCCAATGGCTGATATGTAGCTTGGCTATTCGTGTTCAAGTTAATAAAATGTCTGGAGTCCAGAAGGGATTTCTGGCAGCAGGATTTAAAGTGTATGGTTAAGTGTCTGCCTTCAGCTCAGGTCATAATCCCAGAGTCCTGGGATCGAGCCCTGCGTTGGGCACCCTGCTCAGCGGAGAGCCTGCTTCTCCCTCTCCCTCTGCCTGCATCTGTGCCTACTTGTGCTCTCTATCTGTCAAATAAATAAAATCTTTTTAAAAAAAAGTAAAGTGGGGTGCCTGGGTGGCTCAGTGGGTTAAAGCCTCTGCCTTCGGCTCAGGTCATGATCTCGGGGTCCTGGGATCAGGCCCCGCATCGGGCTCTCTGCTCAGCAGGGAGCCTGCTTCCCTCTCTCTCTGCCTGCCTCTCTGCCTGCTTGTGGTCTCTCTCTCTGTCAAATAAATAAATAAAATCTTAAAAAAAAAAAAAGTAAAGTGTATGGTGAAAGCTCAGGGGGGAGGGGTACAGAGAGGAGGAAGCAGGAGAGAACAGTATTGTGGTGAGAGAGCTGGGGCTCCTGCCCCTCATGCTGAACATTCTAGGCCCATCCAGAGAAAGCAGAGAGACAATTTCTGATGCCAGGAATGCTTTCACACAACTGGGTATCAGGCTTATGGGAGCTTAATTGAGACTGGCTGATCAGAGGAGAAATGATCTACTCAACACATTTTGCTTGTTGAGGGAGGCTAGATTGATCCTTAAATCTCTGCCTAGCAGAGCTCTGGGGATGGATGCTGTGGTGTCCTTTGGTTGATGATGGCCAGATTGAAGGTCATTTCTCAGACTCTAGCCTTCCAAGGTTCTGCTCTTCTGAGGAGTGGAAGAGTGATCTTCAAAGCTCTCCAATTAAAAAAAAAAAAAAAGCTCTCCAATAAAGGTGCAAGAAGAGGTGGCTTTTTGTTTGTTGTTTACTTATTTAAAAGGAAATATAAAACTTTTTTCTGCCTAATTCCAAGAGTAATACAAGGAAACAGAGAAGAGACTTCAGTGATCCCATCACCCATTCTGTTCCCTGGACTTTAAACTTCCCACTTTTACAGTGGTCCTCCTTGTTTGCGGGCCATGAAAGTAGGGGCTGTCTGCTTAGGCCTAGCCTTGCACACTGCTGGTTTTAGCAGCTGAGGAGACTTGAGCTCAGAGCTGGTTCTCCTGGGAAGGTGGTTCTCAGGTCTTTTCAAGGTTTGGGGGACTGGCGGGACTCAGAATTTCCCTTCCCCAGACACTTTACCCAGTCAGATCTGTCCCAAGAAAGAAGCCAGCCTCCTGTGAGTGCTGGCATCTCTGTGTCCAGCTGGACTCTTCTCTTGGCCAATGCATATATTTATTCATTCTAACATTTGAGCTTATTCTATTTATAAGCCTATTGCTCTCCTAGCACTTTGTTAATGTCTTTTTAGAACTTGCTCAGGCTCGATTGTAATTTATATATTCAGTCTGTGAATTACCACTGGTGCACTAGGTATTTTTTGAACACTTACTATTTATCTTCGTGGTACTAGGCAGTGACATAAGCTAGAACTATTCCTGGGCTACTCTCACTAGCCTCCTGGGTGTTCCATGGAAAAAGTGAGCTGATACCTGTCCTTTCCCACTTAGTCCCAGGAAAGTGTCTTTTGTAGACTTTTCTGAAAAACAAAACAAAACAAACAAAAACAAAAACAAAAAAACCCTGTCACTTCCCACTCAACTATTGCCAAAGTCTTGTTCTCCTTCCCCATGCTAACCAAAGTTTGCTCACAGCTGCAAAGTCAATTTCCCATCTGTTTGAAGTAAACATAATCAAGAAAGTATATCAACTGCTAGAGCCCACATAATACATCGGAAGTGGGAAAAAACCGGTGACAGGTTGATTGTTTCTTCTTTGAGAATACGTGCTGTTTGGGGGGAGTTACTGCTTGTTTGGATAGTCCTTTTCTCCACTCCTGAATGTCCAGGAATCACTGTGTCTGGACTCTCAGGGTCTGAGGGAGCACTCCATTTTATTAGGTTAAACGCCTCTGGTCAAGGGGAAGGTCTTATCATGAAAAGAGAAGGGGACTTTGGGAGGCACCCAAATCTGGCTTACATTCTCAGTTTTATTACTTCCTGACCGTATGACTTTGTACAAGTTCAACTTCTTTGACCCTTAGCTTCCCCATCTATAAAAAGGAGTTAACAGTTCTGATCTCCGGTAGTTCTTAGAAGTAAATATATATGCAGCACCTGGCACAAAAGATATTCAAGGGTAGAGCAGAATTTGAGCTGTGGATGACTAACTTTGAAAATGGTCGTATCAATTCACATAGTACATAAATATAAAAAGTAAATGACCGGCTGGTGACCTATTTGTACGAATTTCCAAAGGAATATTTTTACTGCTTGAGTCTCGGATGTATCCCACACTGTGTGGCAACAGCTTGATTTATCTTTACGCCTCACGTCCTCCGGTTTCCTTCTGTTGTTCTTTCCGCTAGAAAGAAATTAGACTGTTGGGAAATCAGAGATGAAACTTCGAAGTCCCATTTTAGTCTGGGTTGGAAGCAAAATCAGGCCCGTGGGGATCTCCTTCAGTCGTCTCTGACTCTGGCGGAGGGATACAGGGGAAAATCCCTCCATTACACGTGCGCTAAAAGGCGGGACTTAGCAGAAGCAGGGGGGAGAGAGGCGGGGCTTAACAAGTTCGCGAGCAGTAAAGGGAGAGGCGGCCGCACGTCTTTCTGGAAGGCGGCAATTGGGCGGGACGGCGAGTGACGTAATAACTGCGCGCTCACAACTTCAGAGGGTCGCCGCCGCGTCTGCGCATGGGGAGCTTGTTGCCACTGCAGCCGCCTGGAATTGTGGGGGTTGTGTCTAACCCCTTGGCTGCCGGGCTGGAAGCCGAAGGTAGGGGCGGTGAGGGCCGCCCGGCCCTGGAGCTGGGCGGGGGTCTCGGACCGGTGACCTAGCGTCGTCCCACCAGCGGCCCTGGCGCCTTCCCAGCACTGCACCGGGGTCCCCACATAGGACCCCTCCCCCCCCATACATCTTCCTCCAAAGCGGCACGACCAAGTTAGCCCTGGCCTCAGCCCAGGAGTCGCCTTACCTACCTTTTTTGTTCACAGCGTCTCCAGTAACTTTTCTTAAGTGCCAGGAGATGAGGCGGTGGGGATTACGAGACTAGCTTCTGGTTCTGTTTCAGCTTCCTTTTCTGTTTCCTTCTCCCACCCTGTTTCTGCATCTAACCGCTCCTTTGCTGACATTCTGGTTCTTGGCCGAGGCCTCGATGTCTCTTCACCATATGGAAGTGCCCTCTACCCGCGTCGTGTTCCCACGCCTGACTTGTGTTTTTCTTTTCCTGGTAGATGGAAGACTTGTTTTTGAAGTACGGATTTCACACTTTGGTGTTTTTCACATTACCTAGGAGGTTGTGTACATCCCTGGCCTGTACTCAGGGATTTCTTTTAACGTGGAGTATGGGCACCTGCAGTGCTTCCCAGGTGATTCTGATGGTCCTGAAATTGTTGCTTTGAGAGTCTCTCCTGGAGAAGAGTGGAGGGAATCTGTTGACATATGAGCTCCTGAAATGGGCCTCTAGGTGGGAAAGGACACCTAACACCTGAGAGGCCAGTGGGGTTTTCTTTGCACTCTGGAAGGTAGAGGGACGTTTGATGTCTTAAAAAAAAAATATTGCCCCACCACCCCATGTAATGTCAGTTTTCTACTAAAAACTTTAAATATCTGGCATTGACTCAAGTTTGTGTGGCTTTCTGACCTCATTGAAACAAAACGAAACAAAACAAAACAAAACCACAAACTGCTTTGGAGGGATTGAAGGGGTTAGATTAACCTAGAGTAGGTAGTCAGGAGGAGAATGAATCTTCCATGTCTACTAAGAAAAGAAACTGATGTGTTTATAAACAGTAATAGTGTTTGACAGTGTAAAAGATGTTTTGTTTCATATCTTTGTGTCTTTTTGGCTCCCACCCCCACCCAAGCTTTTTTTGTTGTCTGATAAAAATATAGCCAGATTTGGGGTTGGACAGGATTTTGATGGGAGCCAGGGTATGAGGATGTTAGGATTGATATATAACATGGATTGTAAGTTGGTGTATGGTTTCAGTTGAGAATGTAGCCCTTAGGTTTTTAAGAAAGTGTTGCCACACCAGATTTATGTTTTTCTTTTGGTTGTTTAATGAATTTAAGCTGCTAATTATGTGGTGTTCTGAAGGGAAATTGGCTACGGAAAAGACTTCCTCCATTTTAGAGAGGGTGGGAATGGGGAATATGTTAGTAAGGCTGCGGTGACCCAGGAATGAAAAATTGCCTTGTTCTTGGATTCCTGCTTTCTTGACCTTCCCTGATGTCTTTGGAGACCAAGTTATTCTCTGCAGAGGCCAACTTTGACCCCTGGTGTGTTTCATTGACCCGATATAAGGCTAATTAAGCGAAACCGAAAAGTTAACAACATGGGTTTTAAAATGAACATGCTAGAACTTCTTCATTGAGTGCTGTTCTCCTTTAGAGTGGCATGTGTGGGTGTGAGTGGTGGGAGTGTGGCCTTATTTAAATGATACGTTATTGTCCAAAGCAGTTTTGAAAATCTACCTCTGAAATTGTCTTCAGAGACATTTTTGAACCATGTTAGTGATCAGTTTCATTAATACATAATACCATACTGTAGGGTTTTTTTTTTTAACCCCAAGTGGCATGGTTAAAGCAACCTTGTCACCTGACTTGTCTTCAGATGAGTAAAAAGTTCTTTTGAAGTGGACAATAGATTTTTGGTGTGTGGTGAACATGTTTTGAATCTATTACTTATTAGCCATATGACCTTGCACAAGTCACCTCTCAGGCTCTGTTTTCCACTGCATGAAAATGGGAAAACTGCAGCACCTGAACCTGGCCCAGTCAGTGGAGCATGTCTCTTGTCTTGGGGTTCTAAGTTCAAGCCTTGTGTTGGGTGTAGAGATTACTTTAAAATTCTTAAAAAAAAAAAAAAATGGAAATGCTTACTCGGAAGAGTGGTTAAATAAGGAGGAACACATTAATGACATAGGAATGCAGTAACTGTTTCTACCCCCCAAAAATAAAGATTTGCTATTAATGAGAATAGTTTTTGAAAAATGAGTCTTTAAAGGGAATTTGTATCTTTTTCCGAATAGGTAGATGCCTTTCAATTCTATTATCTTTTCGATTCATGCTCTGACCTCATCCTACCTCCCCCCCCTTATATTCTGTCCTTTCCTCAGTGAAGCTGTGTCGCAGAGGCTGTCTGCCATCCCTTGGAGTAAGCCTCTTTTCAGGAGAGCTAATCTGAACATTCTTACAATGCTAGCCCCTTGGTCATGTATTCTTGGGGATTTTTCTTTGGGGCCTCAGCTGGTGCTTAGCTCACGCTCTGTAGCACAGGCATCTCTAACTCCTGGATTTGGTGTCAATTTGGAGACCTGTCCTTGTGAGGCTAATCTTTTCTCTTTTTGAACAAGGATGAATACTTTATCCTTCTCTGAGTCAGTCTTACGCTGCAGGCCTTTGCTTTTCACAGCACAGAGCTTCTTATTTTAATTATATGTGGTCTAAAGGGGCAGTATCCGGCCCTTTTCTTCATGTTCTTTCACCAGGGGCTTCACTGCTGAGTAGGGGAGGAGAAGAATAGCCCCTTGCCATTCAGGTGGGGCTTTGGGTAACCCCTGATTCCTAGCATCAAGAGTAATTGAGTTTGCCTTTGGGACAAGAACCTTGTAAAAGATAGAAGCTGCTCAGGACACATGTGAAGATTCTCCCAGAATTTTACTGACTTGGGAAGGTTTTACACTTGGCATCCTTCCTTGTTCTATTTTCCACCTTGGAAACAGAATCCAGGAGCAACAGAATTATGTTCAGCACAGACTTGTAGTTCCTTCAGGTTCCACCAGGCAGCGCATAGGTAAGGGTGTGGTTGTCTTGGCTGGCCATGTCTGCTCTCATTCTCCTAACGGTGCCCTTGGCTTTAGTGTTTTAGGGATTGAGATGCGTCTTAGTCGGTTATGGGCTGCTGTAATAGAATACTATAGACTGGGTGGCTTAAATAGCAAACATTTATTTCTCCCCATTCTAGAGATTGGAAGCGTGAGATGAGGGTGCCAGCATGGTCAGGTTCTTAAAAGTAGTGGGTCAGCTCTTGAGACCTCTCATCAAGTGATTTTCAACCTTTTCTTCACTATCACCTTTTGAATTTTTTTCCCCCCTAATTGTCCCTTCCCCCATGGAATTTTAATATCATAGATAGACCATGTATCTATTTGTGTACTGTGGCCCTTTGGAGTACCATAAACATAAAATAGCTAAGATTTTTCTTCCTGAAGAATCATTCCCCGCCCTGCTTGGGGGCGATCCTGCTCTCATTGAGAATGCATGGTCTTACCTATATTCTTTGTCTAATACAGCCATCAAGGCATGTTTTATATCTATAAGATCCAGCTGTTAGGACACCAACACCAGACTAGTAAAAGTGGGAGAACATAATCTCATCTAATCTTCCCATTAACCTTGTAAAATAGTTGGTATTACCCCATTTTACAGATGAAAAAAATAGGCTCAGTGAGCTAAGTGACTTGACCAAGGTAAAAAAGTTTTTTGTAGCCAGGCTTTAAACCCAGTTCTGACTCCACAGAGATTTCTTTTGCACTGTGCTACCCTCATCCTCTCACCATCAGCCTGCTCACATCAGCAGGATATTTGACCTTTCACCTTATTTTCTTAAGGCCTTCCCAGGTGCCAGGCCTAATGGAAGATGTTGAAGACACTAAAGTGAGAAAAAGTTCCTGCTCTTGAAAAGCTCACTTAGTTTTCCTAGGGTGGAGTGCCTTAGGCATAGTTCCCTTGGTACCCATCCTGTTTGACTTCTCCTGAGATGGCTGGCAATAGCTAAGGGCTGTCATGCAAAGATTTGAGGTAGTTGGCCTTGACAAGGATCAAAGCTGTGAATATGTCCCTCCCAGTTCGATTTGCCAACCAGCTGAGCTGTTTCTAATCACTGAGCCTGTTGCCTAAAGTGTGTTGCAGGGCCAGGAAACTCCTTGGCCATTACATGTTTATAAGCATGGGGATTAGTAAGATGCCATTTCTGCTTTTCTTAATGATATTCCTAATTCAGAGCAGAAGTTTCGTCCCTTTCTGATGTTACTCCATATTGTTGGCCTCAGAACCTAATGCTGTTAAGAGAGTTGGAGAAGAAATGGAATATGTATGGAGGTAGAGGTGGGTGGGAAGGATAATTTTTACCTGGACTTTTCCAAAGGATTGAATTGAGTTTAGTCTACTATTTTTATTTTCTTCCAAATCTTGGACTTTTTAAAAACATTTTTTTAAGAGCGAGAGAGGGATAGAGAAGGAGGGTAGGGGCAGAGGGAGACAGGGACTCTTTTTTTTTTTAAATTAACATATAATGTATTATTTGCCCCAGGGGTACATGTCTGTGAATCATAAGGCTTACACATTTCACAGCACTCACCATAGCACGTACCCTCCCCAATGTCCATAACCCAGCCACCCTATCCCTACCCACCCTTCCGCCCAGCCACCCTCAGTTTGTTTCACGAGTCTAGGAATCTCTTACGGTTTGTCTCCTTCCCGATCCCATCTTGTTTCATTTCCCCCCCATGACTCCCCACCCTGCCTCTCAAATTCTTCATCATATCAGAGAGATCATATGATAATTGTCTTTCTCTGACTTGTTTCGCTTAGCATAATACTCTCTAGTTCCAACCACGTCGTTGCAAATGGCAAGATTTCATTTCTCTTGATGGCTGCGTCGTATTCCATTGTATATATATACACCATATCTTCTTTATCCATTCATCTGTTGATGGACATCTAGGTTCTTTCCGTAGTTTGGCTATTGTGGACTTTGCTGCTATAAACCTTTCAGGTGCACGTGCCCCTTCGGATCACTACATTTGTATCTTTAGGGTAAATACCCAGTAGTGCGATTGCTGAGTCATAGAGTAGCTCTATTTTCAACTTTTTGAGGAACCTCCATACTGTTTTCCAGAGTGGCTGTACCAGCTTGCGTTCCCACCAACAGTGTAGGAGGATTCCCCTTTCTCCACATCCTCACCAACATCTGTCGTTTCCTGACTTGCTAATTTTAGCCATTCTGACTGGTGCGAGGTGGTATCTCACTGTGGTTTTGATTTGTATTTCTCTGATGCCGAGTGATGTTGAACACTTTTTCATGTGTCTGTTGGCCATTTGGATTTCCTCTTTGCAGAAATGATACAGGGACTCTTAAAGCAGCCTTCATGCCCAGTGCAGAGCCCAACTTCTGGCTCAGTCTCATGACCCTGAGATCATGACCCTTGCCAAAATCAAGAGTTGGAAGCTTAACCGACTGAACTACCCAGGCGCTCCCTAAATCTTGGCCTTCTGAAGTGTTCTTTTTACCAGCTGTTTCTCTGATGCCTCCTTGGCCTTACTTTTTCATAGCCAAGCCTGCTTTGTTGGCTCAGGTGTTCCTGGAAGTTGGAGCCTTTGGGTAGTGTCTGAGGACCATGTCTACATGTCCTATCCACAGAGAAATGGGAAGCGATATGTTACTGAGGTCTGCTTGCTGGCTGTGTCTCGACTAAGGGGGATGTTATCCTTTTTAATTACCACTTATCATTCCAGGCAGAAGAATATCACAGCAGTCAGTGAACCGATCCATGTCTAGCTACTGCCTTTTCTGTCTTATGAAGGGGAGGAGTTCTAGAAACTGAAAGAAGAATCACAGATACATCTCATAGGTCAGATGAGGAAGGCTGATACCAATGGACTTTTAATGGGCATTTCTTTATGTCTGGAAATAGTTTCATGCTTTTGCCTTTCTCATTTCTGTGAGGCTCCCATGGGGTCAGCAGCCATCTGACCAAACTCGAGAAAACTAACAGGCTTCAGTTCAGTGGAAGTAACATAAAGTAGGACAGTTGATTTGGACAACATTGATTGGTCACACTTTGAATTCAGTTGGTAGTAGAGTTGGGAGCTTAAGGGGCAAAATCCTAAGGAAGGTATTTAAGGTTGATTTTGTGACTCTCCCCATTGCTGGTCATGGGAAGTTGGGTTTGATTGTATTCATGAAGCAAAGTCTCCATCCTTGGCCCCAGCTGCTGAAGTCTGAAATCATGGTGTTTATAGGCTGGAAAAAATCATCCTAGGGGTCTTTATATCAATTTTATTGGAAACATCAGTGCTGGGTCTGGTTCAGATCCAAGGAATGGCTATTGATGGTTTCTTTGGTGACTGAAGAGTCAGGAGATTCCCTTGTAGTTCTGTCACCTTCCAGTGCTTGAGTTTTGTATTCAATGGGTTCTTATTTTACTGATGACAAAGCTGAGTTCCAGAGAAGTGAAATGGGCAATATACCTTTTTTAGGGCCATCAGCGTATTACTGGCAGAGCTGAGACTCAAGCCAGAGGACTCACAGAGGGTGGCCATAGAAGTTGTTAAAATTATTTAAAGCCTTATAAAGATGCAAGATGCCATTGCAGTTAAAAATCTCCAGGGAGGGAGAAGGGCCCGCCTCCACTGACTGCCTTATTCATTATCTTAAAACCTTCACTGTTGAGGATTTTGGCTGTCATGCTGATTTCTTTCCTCTTCATGTTGAGGTGTGTTTCTTCTTGATCTTACCCCAGAGGAAACAGATTTGAAGATTCCCCCTATTTTAGAAACAAAGAACAAGTGCTCAGGCCAGGCTGCTTTGAGGGTGTCCTGTAAAGAATGGGGCCAATGCACCAGTGGACCTTATCTGGTGGCCCAAGTAAACCTGTGATATATCACTAAAAGAAAAAGAGTGAGGGAATGAAGGGTGTATCAGAGTGGTTTAAAAACATTCTGGAGGGGGCGCCTGGATGGCTCAGTCTGTTGGGCATCTGCCTTCGGCTCAGGTCATGATCCCAGGGTCCTGCCATTGAGCCCTACATCAGGATCCTTGCTCGACAGGGAAGTCTGCTTCTCTTCTCCCTCTGTCTGCTGCTCTCCCTGCTTGTGCTCTCCCCCTCTCTCTCTATCAAATAAATAAAATCTTAAAAAAAAAAACATTCTGGGGTGAGCTTACTTGGTTTCATATTTTGCTGTTTACCTACCAGCTGTCAGGTCATGGACAAGTTACTCATTTTCTCTTAGCCTTAGTTTCACGATGTGTAGAATGGGACTAGTAATAGTTCCTCTTAGAACTATCTTGAGAATTACTTGAGAATACATATGGAAAGTGGTTCCTCTGGCACAGTATAAGTGCTCTGTGTTACCAGTCATGTCAATAACAGTAGTTTCTAATTCCTGACCCAAGACTTGGTTACAGGATAAGTTATGCTGACTAAGCCAGTGTTACCTTAACCATTGTCGGTCTTTGTTGTTTGATTATTCATATCAGTAGTCACAGCTGGCTCGTGCTGAATAAAAGTCACGAATAGCAGGGAAATTTGAAGCTTCTCTGCCATCTTCGTCCTTACTCGGCTTAGTTCTCACCTTTCCGGGGCTGTCTTTAACTGCCTGTCCCAGCCAGTGGGCCCTGTCCTGGGCAGTGGCTGACATGGGGATGTTACTGGAGCGGGGCTGGCTGTCCAGAGTCTGCCTGGGGCCCTCTGACAGAATGTTCTGTCTCTTGCCATTTGCTCTTCAGCCAGACATGAAGCAATTAGCTCATTATGGGAACTTTGACTTCTGTCACGGCTTTCTTCTGATTTGTATGCCCATTTCTGGTCTTTGTGCAAGGTCAGGGCGGTGCAGTCAAATACACTGACCCAGATTTTGTGTTGAAATTGACTCTTTCTTTTTGAGATTTACAACTGGGTCTGTGTAGCAGTGAGGGTGGGAGTGGAGGAAAAAGCCCCTGAAGCTACTACCCCTCATACTGATCTCAAGCTGAGTTTCTAAAAAACCTGAGTACTGTAATTATAGCCTGTGCCTTACTTCTCTGAATGAAACAAATAGGCCAAAACCTTAACATTGGTGGTGGTGGTGGGGGGGGTGCGGGAGAGCAGTCTGAACTGGTTTAAAAAAAAAAAAGAAAAAGAGTCTCTTCAAAGAAATGCTATCGTCTTAAATTGTTTGGCAAGCCTCTGCAGTATCTTTCTTACCTAGTCTTTTTTTTTTTTTTTCTTACCTAGTCTTAATGCTTCTCCTATTTCCTGTAACTGCTCTCAGTTATTATGAAGCCTCCTCCTTCAGTTTCCTCTAGGACATTGTGTACCACTGCCCCTTGGGGTCTTCCTAAATACAGTGCCGATTGGAGAACACTCATGCTTAGAAGCCTTCAGTGGCACCCCCTGGCTGCTGCTGAATATGTTCTAAAGGTATCATTTGTCCGGGTGTTCCAGTGTTCCGTGCCTATCACAGTGTATCCCTGTCCTACCACTTAAATTATATCCTCTACCGTTACCCACATGTATCCTTTGCTCTTGATAAACTGGTCCATGTGGCCCTCTAAACATGCCTCATGTTTGTGACTCGGGCAGTTCTTTTGCCCAGAGTCCCCTCTCCTTTGTTTCCTATTTAAGCTGCACAGCTGCCTTCTTCACTGAGCCTTGCCTGATACCTTCTCATCTGTATCCCCATAGCAACACTTTGATTCTAGAATTTAGCATACTTTATCCTGGCTAGTTATTTTGTCTCTTATTATGTGAGCTTCTCAAGGACATGGGCTATGCTTTATTTTGTGTCTCCAGCATAATGCTGAGTGTAACGTGGACACCATTAAATGCTTGTTGAATGAAGAAATAGGTGAAAGCCTGAGAAATGATAACAGTCTTGGTCAATTTCCAGTTCTTTCCTGAAGCATTCCTTGAACCCTAGTCACGGTGAGTCTGGCATGCTCAACTCCCAGAGCCCTTGATGTCTGAAGCGGTCTGATTCCGTAGAGTAAGTCTTTTCTTCCCAAATGGATTAGAAATTCCTGGAGGGCAGAAATCGTATCCCTCATTCCTCTTTGTATACCCAGCCCCCAGTGCAGTTCCTAACACATAGAGGACGTTTAATAAGTGCTTATCAATGTCAGAGTCCTGCTCTTTGTCAGCCGATGTGCCTACCTCAGCCGCCTCTATCACTTAGTGGCCAGGGCTCTCCCAACTCCAAGATGTTTTCAGGGTCAGGTAGGGAACGGTCTGTGTGAGCCACAGGGAATGGTGGGCCTCTGTCAAACTGGAGGGCTTGTGTGTTCCATGAAGGGCAGCTGGTATGCAGCCTATAGTCATGCGTGAGCGTGGCTCTAGTGTCCTTATCTTACATTACAAAAGAAGCCAGAAATCCAGAATTTTATGTGAAATTCCCAGGGACTATCAAAGTACATTTGTGGTCCAGATTTGGCATTGAGGCTACCCATCTGTGATCTTTGGATAGAGCCTGAAATTTGACATATTTAAATTCCTTGTAGAAGAAGAAAGGGAGCGGAGGACATAACCCGAGAGATTTTGAGGGAGTTCTGTTGAAAGCCTAGGTTTGGTTGAGAGTGTCCTGTTATTTTCTGTGGGGAGTGACGTAGTCTCTTGAGCCAAGTCCTGCAGAGACCTCCTGTTTTGCTTCATCCTCCCTTGTATTCTGTTCCTGGAAAGATGGTGACCCAGGGACTTAGGTGATTTTTTTCCCTTTTGCCCAGCCTCTACTGAGGGAGGTTTATTTTTTTTATTTTTTATTTTTTTTCCCCAAATACTTTTATTTTATTTTTTCAGTGTTACAAGATTCATTGTTTATGTACCACACCCAGTGCTCCATGCAATACGTGCCCTCCTCAATACCCACCACCAGGCTCGCCCATCCCCCCACCCTCTCCCCTCCAAAACCCTCAGTCCCTTGTTCTGAGTTCACAGTCTCTCATGGTTCTTCACCCCTCC
>CM052895.1:26698073-26736686 GCA_028534135.1 Potos flavus
CTGTTGGCTGTCACTACCGGGCAAGAGCTACCCCTTTCACTTTGGACCACTTAAGCCACTGATGTGGGCAACTACCTGAAATGTGATGTGCCAAGTTAGCAAAGCCAACACCTGTGGTTTAAGTAACATTCAGTTCTGGTTGATGTAGGCATGCACATGTTCTTTCTTGGCAGCAGCCAATGTCTGGAGGGCCGGAAATGGGCTATTGCTGCTCTTGCTACTGTGTAGCGAGGAAGACTGAGGTATAGGAGAGACCTGGGGTGTAAAGAAGCCTGGATCAGAGTCACATGCTGTCAGACCAAGTGTTAAATGCATGGTGGCTGGTTTCAGACCTTAGACCAGAGCCTTTTCAGAGTGGTACGGTAGCCTTGCCCACTGTTCCTTCACATACGCAGCTGGAAGGCTGTGCGGCACAGTGGTTAAGAGCATGGCCCTTGGACTTGGGCAGACTTCAGATAGATTCTTAGCCTCACCACTTGGAAGCTGTGTGACTTTAGACAAGTTACTTCACTTCCCTGATTGATCGTTTTCTTAGCCCTAAGTGTGGAATAATAGTATATCTACCTCACAGGGTTAATTGTGAAGTACTAATGAGAATATATGAAAGGTGCTTACGTTTGTTCACAGGGTAAATACTGAATTAAAAGTGGTAATAATTATAGTTAAAATTTATTTGTCTAATTTTTGTTTGTTTTATTATCTGTCTACTATGTGCTGGGCCCCATGCCAATGCTGGAATGAAGATGTGATCTTGGCCTTGATGTGCTCAGTCTTGTCATCTTTGCTGCTTTTGGTCTTGTTCTGTGTGGTCGTGGTTCAGCAAAACAAGGAGGTCTCCTAGAGAGTTTCTTTCTTTCTTTTTTTTTTTAAATAATCACATTAAGTTTATTTTTTTAATTTTTTTTGTTAACATATAATGTATTATTTGCTTCAGGGGTACAGGTCTGTGAATCATGTCTTACACAACTCACCATACTCACCATAGCACATTCCCTCCCCAATGTCCGTAACCCAGCCACCCTCCCAACCCCCCAACAATCCTCAGTTTGTTTCCTGATATTAAGAGTCTCTTATGGTTTGTCTCCCTCTCCGGTCCCATCTTGTTTCATTTTTCCCCTCCCTACCCCAATGACCCCCCCCCCCTTACCTCTCAAATTCCTCATATCAGAGAGATTATAATTGTCTTTCTCTGATTGACTTATTTCGCTTAGCATAGTACCCTCTAGTTCCATCCATGTCTTTGCAAATGGCAAGATTTCGTTTTTGATGGCTGCATAGTATTCCATTGTATATATATACCACATCTTCTTTATCTATTCTTCTATTGATGGACATCTAGGTTCTTTCCATAGTTTGGCTATTATTCTCCTAGGGAGTTTCTTAAAGGGGATCCAGATCGGATGTCCACTTGGTGATGCTGTCTTCTCCTCTGGGTCTTCTCTTCTGTGGCCCTGATTCCAGTTTGTTTGCTGCTTGGCTGTAGAGGGTGCTCAGCTTTGGTGAGGAGGGAGGGAGGCAGGGAGAGTACCCCTACTTCCTGCTTGGATGGCACTATCTGAAACAGCATTCTCTTTTTCTGCCTCACGAGTGCCCATTTCTAGTAGTGAACATCCCTGGATTCTTTGGTTTGCTCTTTAAAACGTTCAATTGCTGCTGTGTCTTTTCTTTTGTAAAATACTGTATAAGATGGTTGACCTAAAAGAGACCATGAAAAATAAGCTGGGTTGTATTTTTGTAAAGGTTTGTTTAGTACCGAGTCACTGAAATAAAATACTCCCCAGTGATCTCAGGGGGGAAATGACCTTTGTAATGCAATTTTTTTTTGTGAAGTTGTTGGGGAAGGTTAATTTGATTCATTTGATTTCTTTGGTGGCAGTGGGTGAGGGTGGGTGAATGGGAGAGAAAGGACAAAACCTTTAACAGTCTCCGAATTAGAGCCTATATTGGCTGAGAAGAGGAGAGGATGCATTTATCCAGAGTGTCTAGAGCTGCACGTGTAGGCCCTGACCTGTGCCCATGCTTTCTTCCTCATTCACGGTGGTGGAGACTGCCATGATGAGTTTATTTGTCCCTTCACTCACTCACCATTTCTGTGTCCTGTATACTGTAGAAGGGAATGAATTCCACTTCTGTTAAATGATACCTTTTTGACTTTTCTGGGTACTTCAGTGACTCAGTTTTGTCATCTGAATAAGAGTGTACTGGTACTCACCTCCTGGGGCAGTTAGGATGAAAAGAGATAATACACTGCATGTTTCTGGCACACGGTAGATACCTCAGAATGGTAAGGACTATAATGCCTTCAAAGAATTCAGACCCCATCTGGGAGAAAAGCCACAGATGGGACCATAGGTGCTGAGAAAGGCTGGCCAAGGCCTGGAATGGTGAGACTGGATTTGGCTTGTTGGGGAAGGTTGCTAGGCAGGGTATTTGGGGTCAGACCTCCTGTCAGGGAAGAGGGTAGCCAACAAAGTGGCCGGGAACCCTGGCTGTTTTGAGTCAGACCAACCTGGGTTCCAACTGTGGCTCTTCCATTTGCATGCTTTGTGGCCTCGGGCAAGTTCCTTCCCTTCCTCTCTGAGCTTTGGTGTCCTCATCTGTAAAACGGAAATGATAATATCTGCTTGGCGTGTTGGGTGAGGGAGGTTTAAATAAAACCACATGCAATGTCTTTCACATAGTACATATTCATAGTACTGATAATATTCTGTCATAGCACTGATAGATTACAAAGCAGTAAAGCATTTTTCTTGGGAAATTAAACTCTTCTAATTTTTGTGGCCAGATAAATTTTTTGAAAAGTCAGTCTCCGCTTGGATTGAGCGATCAACTTGCCTCAGTAAGTTTTTAGGGAGTCTGTCACTCCCCTGCCTCACACCCTCTGCAGGCTTACGGTCTTGTACTTAGAATAAAGCCCCAACTCCTCACCCCAATTGCAGGCCATTCATGAACAGATCCTGGCCTGCCTTGGCAGCCACATGTCCTAACTCTGCCCCTTGCCTCATATGTTTTCACCACAGTGACCTTGTACAAAGGGCCTTTGCTCCAACTGTACCCTTTGCCTGGAATATTCTGCCTTTATGTTCACTTGATTGGCTCCTTGTCATTCATATCTCAGTTCTGCTGTTACTTAGGAAAAGGGGCCTGCCTTTCCTCTGTTATAAAGTAACTACTTATGTCACTATTAACAGAGACATCTGATATTTTTCTTGTTTGTTTGCTTCTTGTTGATTCTCTGTTTTCTCTCCGCCAGAATTAAGTTCCATGAGACTAGGGACCATGTCTGTCGTGTTCACAGCTGTATTCACAGTGCTAGGAGCAGTGCCTGGCACATAGTAGGTGATCAAACATTTGTTGAATGAGCTCGTGAATGAGAAAGGATTCTGTTATTACTCAGAATCTGGTTACACAGGTGTTCATATTCATACTGCTTTGTTTCGTAAATAAGTGAAACTAAGATGACTTTTTTTCTTGTTCATTACTTATTAAGTGTCTCCCCTTTCCCCTATTAATTGGAACCTTCTGAGGAGAGGCAATTTTCCCTGCCTTCACTTTATGTGGCTCTCTTTCTTCTTGGCATTTTGTTATTAGAAAGGGGAGTTTGTGGTTGCTGGATGTCGTGCATTGATTTTTAGGTGTTCTCAGGAAGCAAGCTTTAGTGCATTTGGTTGGAATAAAACAAACATGAAAGCTCACCAGGACATGGCAAATTTATCTTACTCTGATTTTTTTACGGACACTTTCTCCGATACTGCGTTACTTCTTAGACAAGGACATTAGAGAAGAATTGACAAATTGACACTGGCCAGATAGAAACAAATTCACAAAATGTGAGTGAGTAACAGGTTAAGACATGGAGAGGTAAGAGGGGATAGTGCTGCTTTCTGGCAGTGGCCTGGTTTTTCATGGGTAATAGTAATGGTATGAGTGAGACCCTGGACCAGTTAACTGTCCTTTGGCAGAGGGCCTGTAACCTAGGGAACTGTGGGGGGAGGTGCTCAGGAGGAAGTGGAACTCCAGCAACCTTTGTAAATGTTTGGGCCCTAAATCTGATTAGTTCTCAAAGACTTGGTTCTTGAATTGAGAAAATAAAGTCCCAGGCATGGATATGAGCAGGAGAAGGGTGTCTGGAGCAAGGTGAGCCAGCAGGGATGGGTGTCTATTGCTTAAAAGGTTTTGTGTGCTTTGAGAACTGTAGCTCTGTAGGTACTAGTCTCCACTAATTTCCAAATCTCCCTTTCTCCCACCCAAAGCTGCTTCTAAGCACACGGTTATCTTAACCTGCTTTAGGTATTGTTGACTTCAAAGGTCTCAAAGGAAAGACACTGTGGCAGCTTCCTTGTCAGCTATGTCCTTGCTTATTTTCCTCCTTTGAAGGACTTAGCCTTGTGGTTAACACAGGGTATTTGGTCACTCTGGCATCCACCTTAAAGTCAGTGTCTTTTTCTTTTTATTTTTTTTTTAAGATTTTATTTTTAGATAATCTCTAAACCCAACATGGGGCTGGAACTCAGGACCCCAAGATCAGTAGTCACACTCTGCACTTTAGAATCAGTGTCTTATTGTGCTGTAGTTACTGACCATCCTCTATCCATTTGGGGTAATCTTTAATTTATTTTTAAACTTACTTAGAAGTCCACTTTTAGTGAAGCTCCCAACCCCTCTTAGAGCAGGAATTTCAGCTATAAGCCAGCAGGATAGGTTTTTGAAGATTCTGGTATGAGAAGGTGGTAGAACCTTCTTAGATGGTGGCTCTCGTGACCATCTTTCTCTGGGCTCAAAAATTATTAAGCCTCTTCTTAATTCTTTTACCTCCCGTCTTCAGTCTTTTCTGGGCTAGTTGATAATCCCTATTCCTTTCATCTTTTCTCCTGTGCTCTGTTTCTTTGCCTTGGTGGTGTTTCTGTAATTCTTATTCAGAAGAATGTTTGCTTTCAGAATCTTTCACAGCTTTCTTTTATTTAATTTTTTATTTTTAAAGATTTTGCTTATTTACTTGACAGAGAGAGAGAGAGAGATCACAAGTAGGCAGAGAGGAAGCCAGAGAGAGAGGGAAGCAGGCTCCTTGCTGAGCAGAGAGCCCGATGCAGGGCTTGATCCCAGGACCCTGAGATCATGACCTGAGCCGAAGGCAGAGGCTTTAACCCACTGAGCCACCCAGGCGCCCCCTTTCACAGCTTTCTTATGGCCAGCGTTGTAGGCAGCATGCTAAGCTCCATCTCTTCCACCTGCCAGGCTAGAACATGTCTTTTTCTGTGATTGTAGAAGTATGGTTGGGGTGGACAAAATGCCTTTTTATACTCTCACACCCCGTTGTGAGTGCCCTCCATAGTTCGGTATCGATTAAGGGTGGATTAGCCAGTGAGTCCCCAAATCGAAGATGCTCTTGACATTCATGGGTGTTGATGGCCTAAATTTCTTTGATGCCTAATGAGGCTATTTAATTAGTTAACTTACTTTTGGTTAAAAAGTAAACAAACTTGCATCCTTTTGTTTTGATTTGCATTGATTTTTCTCTTCCTTTCTAAATCCTGAGTGAGAACTTCATGAAAACGAAATGTCAATCTTTATGTATTCACAAGGATTTGGAGGATCAGGCTTTGCAGCCCTGCCCCCATATTCTTCACCTGTGCATCCCATAGAATGATAGACTTCCATAGACCTATAAATACAGAAAACAAGCTGATGGTTGCTGGAAGGAAGGCGGGTGCGGGAGTGGGCAGAATGGGTGCAGGGGAATGGAAGATACAGGCTTCCATTTATGGAATGATTGAGTCCTGGGTGTACAAGGCACAGCATAGGGAATAGAGTCAATGATACTGTAACAGCATTGTGTGGTGACAGGTGGTAGCTACACTTGCTGAATCACTGTATTGTACACCCGGAAGTAATGGGACATGGTGTGTGAGCTATACTCAGATAACAACAAAAAATAATGGACCGCTACGGAAATAGCTCTCAAGTGTTTCTGTTCTCTTAAACACACATGTGCACACACGTGAACACATTCATTTTCAGAGGAATGGATGCTCCTCTAGGAGGAATTCATCCTGTTTCATGTGAACACCGTCCATTACAGCGAAACTCTGTAGACTTTGTGAAAGGTAGAAATAGGGAGTTTTTCTTTTTTTTATTTCTTTCTTTTTCTTTCCCAAAAGGCCTCAAAGCTCTTAAAATAAACCTTAAAGAAACTGCTACACCGAGCTTTAGCTCTGAAAGCAGACACATTGCAAATCTGGTGCAGTAAGACTCCTTCTCTTCTCTGATCTTTTTTCCTTTTTCTCTCTCAATTTATTTTAACATCCCCTTTCATGGTCTTACCTTTCTAGAAGATTGATTTAGTCTTTCCTTGCCAGCCCTTGGCAGGAGAATCATCAGGGCTTCCAGCCCTAATTTATGGTTTACATTCCTTCTCCATTCCCTCTCTTTGCCGTTCCCGAACCTAGTGTCGTGGCATCCTGCTGAACTCTCCCCTGTCAGAAAGGACAGTGTTACCGCCAGTGACAGGTAGCTTTGGAATTTGATGTCAGTACTAGCCTAGTGATTTGGGCGAAATTTGGGTGCTTGTTTTGTGCATGTGCTGCTGCCTGAGAAAATGGGGCTTTTCTTGCTTTTGGTACCATCTTTCTTTCCCACTGCCTGCCTAGCCCTAGTGAGTCCTGTTGCCAGGGGAAATGAAATGGAGAACTCTTTACCATGATTAATTCCAGGGTTTTATCCTATGAGGTGACAAAATAGCATTTCAGAGCAGGATGTAAGGGAGTCTCTCTGCAGTTCCCATGGAACAAGTTGACCTTTCAGTTACATTTTTCAACATCTTTGGGGGCCCATTTGAAGGGAGCTAAAGCAGTAATTACGACTAGGCAAAGAAAACTAATTTGGAGCCAGAATATTTTAATAAGAAGCTTAAAAAACCAGAACCTGCTGATAATATGATAAATAGGAATTGGAGCTTTGTTCTCTTACATAATCCTTCCCTTTTTGCATTATTATGGTTTTTGGTTTTCTTCCCAAAATGTGAGGACTCTCCATGATTCCCCTGGTGATGGAATGAAGATGTCGGTGACTGCCTGCTGAGTCTCAGAGAGAGCAGAGGTGGGCTGCCTTCAGGTACTGCTAAACCTTGGGATTTTCATTCATCTGGGGAAGGGGTAAACTTGCTTTCATTTTCACGTTGATTTGTATTCCCCCAAGGATTCCTTGGGACTGACTGTTTTTTCCAGATGATTCTGGGAAATGAGCAATGAAGGAAATTTTGTGGATGATTTTAAGAACATATTTGCCAGTCTTTCTGAGCACTCAGAAGCTTAGGCAAAAGGTAGGTAGATTTGTCTCTTTAAGGTCTTCTCTAGGTGACGGTGGTAAGGCCACCAATTCATCTGATGAATGGATGTCATATGAGGCTGATGTTAAGAGC
Organism: Potos flavus; assembly: GCA_028534135.1. Classification (NCBI taxonomy): domain Eukaryota; kingdom Metazoa; phylum Chordata; class Mammalia; order Carnivora; family Procyonidae; genus Potos; species Potos flavus. The sequence continues at coordinate 26,705,491 of CM052895.1, forward strand.
TTGACTTTCTAGTTAGATGTGTTTTGTAATCCTGGCTATGCCACTGTTTAGCTCTCTGACCTTGAAAAGTGATTTAATCCCTGTGAGTCGCAGCATCCTCATCTGTAATAGGGAGATAGTGATGGTACCTATGACATAGGGTTGTTAGTGCCCAATATAGAGTGAGTAAATACTCCCTGAATATTAGATACGGTTGTTATTTTGAGATACTGATGGAAAATCAGATGGAACCTTCTTGGCAAGAGACAAGAAGGTACGATGTTGCTCAAAGAACCTTGAAGGAAGGTAAGGGGTTGAGGGAGAGGAGAAAAAAGCATCCAGCAAAAACAAGAGTGGGAGAACTCTGGGTCCTCAAATGAGTTACCTATTGTTTCACTGCTTTAGTAAGTCCCAAGTCTTCTCCTTTGCTAATCCACCAAGTTGATTGTCCTCCCAGAACTCTAACTTCGTAATGACTCCTCAGTAAAGATTGACTAGCCACATCAGCCACAAATGTCCTGCATTAGCAAGACATCATTATTTTTACAAAGCATACTGCTATGTTTTACCACCTGCACTTTGAAGTGTTAAAAATAATTAAAGCTGAACTGTATTTGTCAGAATAGGTCCAAAAAGTGCATTTTGGGATGCTGTACCTTTGCCCTGACAATGTGTATATTAGCTTGCTTACTAATTCCAGGATTGGTTAACTTGAGGCCCCTCTGGGCCAGCCTGCTCACACCAGTATTTACCCGAAGGGCTTAGAGAGAGGAGTTCAGTATAACTCACTCCTTTCCTCTGTGTTCCTGGGAAGTCATCAGGTGGTGAGCAGGGGGTAGGGAGGAAACTGAACTACTTGGAGCTGATAACTCTTTCCGAGATGTGTCTCTGCGGGGAAAGAATCAATTGTGGGCTGGGTGGAGCAGAGCAACAGAGGTTGGGAGCTTCTCGGTGTTGTGCACAACAGTCAAGTGCAAACAGATTAGATGAAAGCCTTTATTAGAAGGTTTGGTGTGCTTTCTCATCAGGGTTTTGGAATATGGGCTGTTTCACTCCTTACCTGATAATTAAAACACTAAGATAATGGTTGGGCCTCTGATAAGCCTTTCCTGTGATATGGGGGAAGGAAAGAGACTTGTCTGGGGGCCCTGTAGCAGAAGAGTTGTCACTGCTAATTACTTCAAGTCTTGGTGGGGCCGCTGATCAGACAGAGCATAGGTCTGGCTTGCTGAGGCTTTGTGCAGAAAAGGAGCAAAGCACAGGGCTCGAGAGTGCAGGCCTGCAGTCACCAGGTCTCGGGTTTGGACTCCGACTTTGTTCTCCTAACTGGATGTATTAGTTTCCCGTGGCTGCTGTAACAAATTAGCACAGACGTGGTGGCTTAAAACAGCAGACATGTACTCTCTCCTAGTTCTGGAGGCCAGAGGTCTAAAGTCAATACCCCTCGGGTGAAATTAAGATGTTGGCAGGGCTGTACTGCCTCTAGAGGCTTAAGGGCAGAGTCTGTTCCTTGCTTCTTCCAGCGGCTGGTGTCTGCTGGCATTCCTTGGCTTGTGTTCATATGACTCTCAAGTTCAAATTCAGCATCTTCAAATCTCTGTGTGTCTTTACATCACTTTCTTTTCTGTGACTGTCAAATCTCCCTCTGCCTACGTCATATAAGGATACTGTGATTGTATTTTGGGCCTTTCTGATAATCCAGGATAATCGGTTTAAGATCCTTAACTTAATCATATCTGCAAATACCTTTTTTCCTTAAAAGGTAAAATTTACAGGTTCTAGGTCTTAGGACCTGATCTCTTTAGTGGGCTGTTAGTCTGCCTGCCATACTGGGTGACCTTGGCAAGTGACTTTGACCCATGTAAGTTTGTTTCTTAATTGTAAAATAAAAATGGTAATCATATATTCTGTGCCTCATTTCTGTGAGGCTTAAATGAAACCCTGCATGCCAAATACTTGGCAGCTAGTACCTACTATAATTTATGTTCATATATGTTACTCGTTACTGTTAAACATTACTTTTATTGTTATTTAGCTATCTTCTATGAAAGAGAGAGAGGACTGGTTTCTTAAGAGTTTATTTGACTTGGGCTGCCCCCTGCCCCCACCCTAACAATTAACTTGGCCCTCATAACTCTAGGATCTTTGTCCATCATCCCCCATAGTCAGCAGGTGGATCCCCAGGCAACTTTTTTTTACCCAGTCCTCTATTTTTCCTCAAGGCCACTCTCTTAGCTACTCCATTTTCCTTTTTCAGTGAATAAGCTGGTGTGTGGCGACAGGCCTCACACTTCAGGGGGGTATTAGTGTCCCCTCAAAATTCCTATGTTGAAATTGTAACTCCTAGTGTGGCAGTATTCGGAGTAAGGAAGTAGTGTTAAATCAGGTCACAAAGGTGGGGCTCTGATAGAATTTATGTCCTTAGAAGAAGAAATATCAGGTCTTTCTTCTCAGTGCCTGGGTATAGAGAAGAAAAGGAGGCCATGCGAGGACCTAGGGAGAAGGTGGCTATGTTCAAGGTAGGAAGAGAACTCTAGGTAGAAACTAAATAGACTCGATATTGGATTTCTAGCCTCTGGAACTGTCAAAAAATACCTTTCTGTTGTTTAGGCTACCCAGTCTATGGTGTTTCATTGTGGTAGCCGTAGCAGACTAAGAGAGGGGAGCATATAACCTGGCTCTTAGACCCACTTGTGCTAGACACGTGGGTAGAAGCTTGGACTCTGGAATTATTCCAGTTACCATTCAGTATAGTTTGCTGTATTGCTGCTTTCCTATGGATAATTCTAACTCCATAATGAAGCATGGAAGAATATTATTTTTACAGTGGTATTTAGTATCTGATAGCTATTAGCCAAAAGGTACATGTCCCCAGTGAGGTACTGTAAATACATTTTATCTCTTCTATTACCTGCTGTTTCACGAACACATCCCTGAAGCATTTTAATCTTGTTTTTCATACTTGTCTTCAAGTGAGGAATTGTTCTGATTTGCAACTTCAGGGGATAATTACTATGTTCATTAATTTCTGTTCTTTTCTTCCCCTCTATTTATTACTGGTTTCTTGAGAAAATTTTTCCCTAAATCTACACTAACTGGAGACAAGTAAGTTGATTAAAAGGGTGTTTTACAACATGGGTTTCTCTGGCTCTCTTTGCCCACTGATAGAAGGGCTATGTCAGCATCTTCTTAGCTGGGGTGAGGGTCTTCCTGATCTGGGCTTACATGAGTAAGAGGCTTTTTTGCCGGAGGGGTCAGGTAGGGAGGGCCAAGGTCTCTGACCGCAGGCTGCAGGGCAGAATATTTTTTGTCCTGGGGTATTCCTGGGCAAGGGGCGGGAGAGACTCACCTGTTTTTTTTCTTTTCAGAGATTCAATGATAGCCATTAATTGAGCATGTGCTACGTAGGAGACATTGTGCACAGCACTATCAGGAACGTGGTATTTGGCTCACAGGGATGCTCAGTACATGTTGATTTAAGTGGATGTGTGGCTAAATAGAGTGACCTTAGCATGCAGAGAGACTGAATACAGGCCTGCAGGCTTGTGGATTAAGGGTGCTGTAACCTCCCTGGAAATGTAACACGATTGGGCGCATCCTCATGAAGGCTGTGATGCCCTAGCACTTGGATCTGCAAGAGGAAGCAGTTGAAGAAGAAGGCTGTGTTGAGGATGGTTTTATTTTTTCTGGTATGTCGGCCTTGTGAGTCCCCTTTTCTTTTCATTATAGACAGGGGCTGTTAAGTATGTTCGTGTAAGTGCAGATGTTTAAGAAATGTCAAGTGATCACCCAAGACAGTTGAGGGAGGAGATGGAAAAATAGTGATTTCGACAAGTTGGTTCAGGTTAGGGCGGAGGCAGGGATGTATGTGAGTGACGTGCTGGGGGAAAAGAACTGAAGAAGGTGAGAAAGCAGAAGCCAAAAAGGATTTGAATTAATCTGGAGCTAAATGGGAGCCCCGCTTAGAGAATACTGATCTGGGCTAGGTATCCAGGGAAGGAGTACTGGAGAGATTTCTGTGAGAATGAGAGATAGAGGGTAGTTAGTCTGGAACACGGGGTTTGGGAGGGGAGGGAACAGGGGTAGAATGGCTGAAATCTTCCCTCCACTGCCTCCACCCCATGTTTCTCTGCATTATGATACTTGTCATACCATGTGGCAGTTATTTGTTTATATGCCTTTTTTTCTAGAAGGTAGGAGAGGTTGACTTGGTCATCTCTGTCTTGGTTACTTGACACTGTATCCAGCACATAGCATGTGCTGCCCAGATGATTGATGAACATGCGTGAGGTTAAGGCCTGAGTGAGCCATCCATTAAGGACCAAAATGTGAGAGGTTGAGGTTGGGGCATAGGGGAGATGAGCACCTAACTGGCTGGGGTATAGGGGGGGTGAATTAGGATTAACCTGAGAAGTGAGCCTGACATAGAATCTAAATCATCCTTTAAGAATTTACTAAACATTTCTCCTGTGTCAAGTGCCAAGCGAGCTGTGCAGATTGGACATGGTCCCTGTTGTTAAGATGCTTGCAACAACCTTATTATAAGTGTAATAAGCACTGTGAGCCAGGGGAGTATGTGTGCTGTCACAGCATGCATTCTGTCCAGTGGAGAAGGTCAGCGACAACCCCCTGGAAGAAGTGTCTTTCAGAGTGAGGAGGAAACTTTTCAGGATGGTAGGAATTTGCCACATAAAGACGAGGGGAAACAATTCTGAGCAGAGGGAACGACGTGTGCAAAGGCCTGGAGGTGGGAAACAAGATGTCTTAGAGCACTGGAAAAAAGTTCCATAGAGCCAACTGTAGACAGGGAGAGGAAAGAGACAAAGCTGGAGATGATGATCTTGGCTCGATGGTGGACAGCCTGCGTGTGAAATTTGGCCTTGATCCTGAGGGCCCTGGAAAACTGTTGGATGGTTTCAAGCAGATGGGGGTGGGGGGTATAAGATCATGTTCGTGTTCTGGTTATAGAATAATTCATCTGACATTTAATCAAAGTGTGTACTTGTAATTTGCTGATGTTTTACTCCACGATCCTTTGACACTGCAACAAAGTCTGCCCATTTGCTTGAAATCCCTGAGTTCTGGAGCCTGAAGTGGGTTGGGGAGGTAGTTCCGGCTGCCATAGGCCTGCGTCCCTAGTGTTTGATCTCAGGCTCCGACGGCTCCAGCTCCGTTGCTGAGCGAGTGTAGTGAAGGACTGCAGCTCCCATGGCTTCTGCAGCTGTTCCTGCTCTCACCTCAGCCCCTTCACTGCAGCTGGCAATTCCTCAGCCACCGCACATTCCTCTGCTCTGTGCTCTCCACAAATGGAACATTTTTATGACAATGTCAAATAATGGGATAGGTTTTGAAAAGTAGGAGTGAAAATAAAGACTTCTTTGCCTTTTCTCCCTGCAAGGGAATTCGAAAAATGGAGAAATTCTAAGCTGTATGTTAAATATCCTTGGGGTTTCCTTTCCTTTCCTTTTGAAAATTTTTATATTAACCAAAAATCTGGTAGAGACGCTTGTGCGAAGATAATTCCTTTTGGCTGGAGCTTAAGCTCCACATCGTGAGCTTTTTAATTGTCTTTCATCAGAGGTGGGTTGGGACCCGACTGTGCAGTCGCCAGCGCTCATCACAGTCCTGTTGCTGGGCGAATTAGCTCTGTGAATCTGTATGTTTTCCCCTTGTACCTACCTAATGAAAGCCAAATTAAATCAATTTTTAATCAAGGAGATGAATGACAGGTTTTTCCTCAGAAAAGAAACCACAAGGCCCCAAAGTACTGGATACAATAAAAAGTGAAGTTTTTATTTGCGTATGTGCCGTTAGGCATGGCTTTAATGTCAGGAAAACAGGAGGTGCTGTTAAAATAGTATTTGGAAATATGCCATCCCAGGGAGATGAAGGAGAGTGCTTTTTTCCCTGCCCCGTTTCTCTTTCATAGGTGGTGCATGCCTGTGTGTTCAAAGCACGCTGCCCAGGTGCAGAGTACATAGTAGGTGCTTGGAGACAGAATGAATGAACATTTGGTTTTGAGCAGGTCCTTCATGCTGCTCCCTCCCTCCAGCTCCTCAGCCTGCTATTTCTTCCTTCCATCATCCATTTGTTCATTCATTCAACATACATTTTTCCTTCTTGACAGATGGGAAGGCCAGTGGTAGGGAATGTAGTGAATGGAAGTTGCTATTGAGTTGAGGCTGAGAGGCATGGCTGGATCTCTTCTTTAATACTTGTTTATTTTGGGGAATTGATTTCTAAGCTACTGTGGGCACCCACATCATCCTCCCGAAAATTGCCTTCTTCCACCTGCTTGCTTTGGTGGAGGGAAATGGCTTCCCTTGTGGCGAGGGAGGATGGCAGAGGCAGCAGGGGTGAAGAGTCTTGAGTTCAGTGGCTGTCCCCATAGGATGTCTCCATGTACTGTGAGGGGTGGGGTTGCAGGGAGCCCAGCTTGCCTCTGCTGCAATTTGATTCCCATAATCATGGGTCTGGCTTTGGGCTCTGGGCTCCCAACGCATTGGCATCTCCAGAGGATTCAGGCAAGGCACCAGATCCTCCCTGCAGCCCATGTTGCAGCTTGTTTCTGTGATTGAGTGGGCTCCCTAAGTGTGACTCCTCATCTGAGGAAGAAAGTGGCTTTTATTGAGAGCCTTTCGGAGGAACTCAGGAGACTGGATTTTGGGTACTCCACAAACCTTGGGCTGAGCAAATAAGAGATGAAGTAAAGCTGTGTTCCTTCTGCTTCCTCATTGTGCTACCTGGCTTGGTTCTGGCTTCACTGAAAGCCTGCTTGGGTGGCCCTCACCTGAGAGGTGAGGGGTGGCTATAGCAACTTGGTCAGGTGAGCAGGAACAGAACTAGTAGATGAAATTGACTGTGGTGGATGGGCAGGGCGGTGGAGGTGGGGGGAAGGAGAGGGAGATATTGAGGAGAGCTTCCTGGGTTTCTGGCTTTTGCAGTAGGGCTAGGCAACCTTAAAAGATCAGGAGCGTTGGGGGAAGAGCATGAGCTTAGCTATGAACTTGGTGAATGTGAAACAAGGAGAGCAGAAAGCAGGCATATCCTTCAGGGAGAAAGTGGCACAAACACTGCCTAGATTCTCAAGCTGCTTTCCTGTTCAAGTTATCTACTGGGGTTTTGGGCCACTGTGGGGAGTAATACAGCCCAAATCCAGATTCTGTTGACTGGCTCTTTCTATTAATAGATGCTGAGAATTTGCAAAAGCTAACAAACCACTGAACTGCAAGGCAAAGGAATGAGTTCATAAGCAGAGTTCACAAACAATGGTGACCTTCTTATCTTATCTTAGCAGGCAAACAGCAGGTCTCCTTTTCGCCTTTCTAATCTCCCTTTCATTGTGGGCAGTTCTTCAGATGCCAGAGGTTTGCCAAGACAGTGCAATGAGCTATGTGTTTGAAACTCATCTGACCTGTCTGGCAAAGAGAGTTCTTGTATGTCTTGATGCCACCTGCCATAAGCCCTTTGCTCCTGCTATTGTTGAAATAAATGCATGTTCCTAGTTTCGTGCCTCCAGGTCTTCAAAAAAACCCTCTTGCCTCTGCTTGGGATGCTTTTCTCATTGTTTGGCTGATTCCTTTTACTCTTTGCATCTTTAAAGCTCACCTCTTCCAGGAAGTCCTTTCTAACGCCCTCTGTCTCGATGAAGGTATCTGTTCTCTCCTCCTCAGAGCCATCCAGCCACATCTGTGTGGGCTCTTTCAAACCAGTGCTTACTATAACAACTGATGGACCCCCCATCTCCATTGGCCATCTTGAGGACTCCTAGAGGACAGGACCTTGATTTACTTAGCCTTTGTATCTCTAGCACTTGGCCCATGGCTGGGTTGCAGCGCGTCTCAATACATAGGTGTTGAAGGATGAATAATCTACCTGTCGAATGTGTTGGAAGTGGTGGCAACTGGATACATGTTTCTTAGTAGGCGGTAAGGATTCCTTCATCTTTTCATGGTGCACGAAATTTTGTTCTTTTGGTAGCTCTCCTATATGGGAGAATGGACAAGGTCTTGTAAAAATATTTTTCTGGGTTGGTAGGACTGTTAACTGCTTATCTGAGGTTGAAATGGATTTGGCGTGGGTGAGACACTGCAGGTAGTAAGTAAACAGCATGTCTGGGCTGCGTGGGCTTAGTGCTTTTCTGTTTTTCTGGATGCTCTCCATGTTTTTGTGAGTGGCAATGCAAACATCTGGCTTCTCTGAACCCAGGGCTTGTTGCCTAGTTTATGGGAGTGGTTGCCTTTCAGGGTAAGTGTCTGTAATATTAACCAAGTTTTTTCTACAGTGTTTTCTGTTGGCATTACCAGGGGCTGCAGTGGCTGTTTTAAGGAGAGCTGCCACAGAGGAATCCCTGAGCAGTGAGGGCCGGGATGGAATAATTAGGAAGAATTGCCTCCTACTCTGTGGCAAGGGAGACTCTTCAGGCAAAATAGAAGAAGGTGTGGGGAAGGTCCTGAGTAACAGAGACAAAAAAGTAAGGCCAACCTGGAGGTGGGGTGGTAGTTTTGTAAGGAAACTAGGAAGAACTAGGGCCTCTGCTGTAAGGGTGGGGCAAGGGAGGGCTACTTGGCATCACTCACACCTTTGATGCTCTTAAGAGATACTGTCTGATCCAGTGGAATTGGGTTCAGAGCATCTGCTGCCCACAGGGTGGGCTCCAAATGCTTACTGATCCTTGACCAAATGTACTCTGCCTAGAGGCCTTTTGTGAGACCGACTGTTTATAGGATATGTTTACCTGGGTGAGTGGCTGGCATATCACCCCTTTCAACAGACCTGGTGCTATGTTAAGGCTAGCTGGCAAGTTGTCCCTATGGAGTCTGTTGTGGCAGGAGAGACTTCCTGCTGTCCCTTTGGCATCCCCATCACAAGCTCATTCACTGGAACCTAGAGTCCCCTTGCAGGCTCCAGTCTAGGATGCTGCTCTTGGCTGAGTGTACCCCTGTCAGTTGCAGGCTGATGACTCCTGGCAGGCTGGGATTTGGTTGGTGGCATCTTGCAGAGCCCCCTGACCCTACCTGCTGTCACAAATCCTGTTATATCCCCTTTGTACACATGCTTGAATATCTTGTGATGCACCACTCTTCAGAAGAGCAGATACCAGATGGGAGAAGTATCTCTCTTGGGGGTGTGTGTGTGTGTGTGTGTGTGTGTATTTTTAAATACACTAAAAAATAAATTGTGGCCTGGTTTGGCTATTTTCCATGCTCAGAATGTGTTTGTCATGTTCTTGATCCCCTATGGAGACCAGTGGAGCTATGAAAAGAAGCCACCTCATTAGGAGACTCTAGAAGGAAACTGGGCTCTCCTGGCACTTCTTCCCCAGGGTATGGGCTCCTCCTCTTCTACAGCCTGCCAAGGCCAGTGCCTGGGAATAGCTCCCCCAGGCAGTGTGCTCTGTGCCAGTGTCCAAGGATTTTAAAGAATTTAATTAAGTAACTAATAGACTAGGAGATGTTTAAAGTGTGATTTTGTTGACGTTAAACACAGTTATTTAAATATCAGTTAATTAGTGCTTTTTAATATTGCTTCTTGAACTCAAGTTTGGTTACTGTAGTTGATGTAGCTACTTGACAAACCCAAGTTCAGTGTGGAGGCGTGGGGCATAGTTGAGCATGGACTTGGAGGAGGAGAGGAAGAGAGAACACATAATTTACAGCTGCTGAAATAATTCAGCTGTTTCCCTTGCTGATTGCTCTCCTCCTCTGTGCTGCTGATGCAGTGGATTGTTAATGGGATGGGCTTTTGCTTTTCCAATCAGGGTTGGGATGAGGCCATTTTGATTGTTGGGAATAAGCTCTGAGATTGGGAAATCTTTTAAACTGGAATCTAATGCCACATTCCCCCTTAATCTCAGCACAGGATCTAACCTTTGGGGTATGCTTTGATAATGACAAGGGCTGCATCCTGTTGGGTGAAAGCAGGCACTGAACTTCAGAATGTTGTTCACTGGGTAATGAGGGAAAATGGGGAGACGAGAATCTAGGGCTGGGGTTCAGCTTACAGGGCTGCAGACAAACTGAGCTGCCCATAGAGAAGACAGCTCTGTGGAGTTGTTGGTGAGTGCCTGCAAGGTCTCCCTGCCGGAAAAATCTGCTCTGCACATCTGCCTGAGTGGACGTCAGTATTCTGGATTGAGGTGTTCATCTGCTCACCTCCACGTACTCTTTCATTTATTCAGTTATGTATCAGCAACACTTTGATTGTGTGCTTGCTGTGGCCTAGACCTTAGACTAGCTGCGGATGGAACTGTGGATGAGGAAGGAGTCTTTGCCCTCAGGGAGTCCATATTTACAGTACAGGCTGGTGGGTCTTAGGACAGCTGCACAGAGAGTTATGGGAGTACATGGAGGACCAGCAAAATACGGCAAATCAAACCCAGCAGGATATAAAAATGACCATCTCATTAAGTTGGGCTTATCCCAGGGTATGCAAGCGTGGTTTCACATTAGGAGACCTTCACACAAAATGAGCTATAATAATAGACTAAAGGGAAAACACTGTGATCATCTTAGTAGATGTAAAAAACACACGTGGTAAAATATAACACCCATTCATGATAAAAAAAAACAGCTGTTGAGAAATAGAAGGGGCTTCTTTACCTTGACCAGAAATACTTACTAGAAAAAGTACAGAAAACACCATTTTTGCTTCTTAAATTTTTAGAAGAGAGAATAGTGTGATGAGTGTACCCACGTGCTCATTGTTCAGTTTCGGCAGTTACCAACTTGTGAGCAGTCTTGAATTCTTTTTCCATGTGGTAAAATATATATCCCATGAAATTTGCCATTTTAACCATTTTTTAAGCATATAATTCGGTAGCATTAATTGCATTCACAGTGTACAACCATTACCACTATCTATTTCTAAAACTTTTTTCTATCATCCCAGACAGAAGCTCCGAACCCATTAAGCAGTAACTTCCTGCTTCCTGTCTCCTCCCCCCAGCCCCGGTGACCTCTGACTTTCAGACTTTCATGTCTGCATTTGCCTATTGTGTAATTCCACTAATATGAAGTACCTACAATATTTGTCCTTTTGTGTTTGGCTTATTTCACTTAGCATAATATTTTTAACGTTCATCTATATTGTAGCATGCTTCAGAACTTCATTCTATGACTGAAGAATCCATTGTATGCATATACCACATTTAAAAAAATCTAAAATATCCATCTCTTAGTGAGTACTTAGGTTGTTTCCACCTTTTGGCAACAGTGACATGCAAATATCTTTTGAGTCACTGTTTTCAGGTATTTGGGTATATACCTAGGAGTGGAATTGCTGGGTCATAGAATTCTCTGTGTAGCTTTTTGAAAAACTGCCAGAGTTTTCCATAGTAGCTGTACCATTTTATGTGCCCTCTGGCAATGTACCACTTTTCCATATCTTTGTCAGCAATTTTTTTTTTTTAATTATTGCCATCCTAATAGGTGTCAGATGATATTTCTTGTGGCTTTGATTTGCCTTTCAGTAACCACGACTGATAATAAGCACCATTTCATGTGGTTATTGGCCATTTGTGTATCTTCTTTGGAGAAGTACCTTCTTTGTATATTTCCTTCACCAGTTTTCAAATTGGGTGGCTTGTCTTTTTGTTTTTGAGTTGTAGGAGTTGTTTCTGTATTGTGGAAAATTTTTTAAAAATATTTTATTTATTTGAGAGAGGAATAGAGAGTAAGTGAAAGCACAAGTAGGGGGAGTGGTGGAGAGAGAGGGAGAAGCAGGCAACTCGCTGAGCAGGGTGCCTGATGCGGGGTCCTAGGATCACGACCAGAGCCGAATGCAGATGCTTTACCGACTGAGCCACCTAGGTGCCCCTATATTGTGGAAATTAAACCCTTATCAGATATGTGATTTGCAAATATTTGCTCCCATTCTGTGGGTTTTCTTTTCATTTTATTGCTAGTGTTGAGGCATAAAAGTTTTTAAAATTTGATGGAATCCAATTTATATGTTTTTTTTCTTTTGTTGCCTATGGTTTTAGTATCATATTTAAGAAGCTTTTGCCCACTCCAGGATCATAAAGCTTTGCCCTTACGTTTTCTTCTAAGAGTTTTATAATTTTACTGTTAAATGTAGGACTTTACTCCATTTTTAGTCAGTGGCACCCTTGTTAAAAATCACCGATCGTAGATGGGAGAGTATATGTTTACCTTTATGTCAGTACCATGCTGTTTTGCTTCTGTTAGCTTTGTGGTCCAGTTTTGAAGTCAGCATGTGTGAATCCTCCCACTTGGTTCTCCCTTTTAAAGATTCCATAAGACTTTTAGGATGGATTTTTCCATTTCCTTGAAAAATGCTATTGGGATTTTGACGGAGATTGCACTGAATCTGTAGACTATTTTGGGTAGTCTTGTTATTTTGACAATATTAAGTCTTCCAATCCACCCAGAACGTCTTTGCATTTATTTAGGCTGTCTTTAATTTCTTCTGGCAGTGTTTTGTAGATTCCAGTGTACAAGTTTTTTCCTTTGGTTAAAGTATTTCTTCTTTGGTTAAATTTATTCCTATTTATTTATTAGAGAGCATAGAGAGGGAGAGTGTGGGGGTGAAGCAGACTCCCCGCTGAGCAGAGAGCCTAATGTGGGACTCCATCCCGGACCCCGAGATCATGACCTGAGCTGAGGGGAGGCACTTAACCGACTAAGCCACCTAGGCGCCCTAGATTTTTTTAATGTTATTTTAAATGGAATTGTTTTCTTAATTTCCCTTTTGGAATGTCTGTTGCTAAAGTATAGAAACACAACTGATTTTTGAGTATTGAATTTTGTCACTGCAACTTCGCTGAGTTTATTAGCTCCAGCAGGTTTTCTGCAGATTCTTCAAGGTTTTCTACATAAAAGTTTATGTCATTTGTGAATAGAGATAGTTTTCTTTCTTCCTTTCCAATATGGATACCTTTTATTTTTCTTGCCTAATCGTTCTGGCTAGAACTTTGAATATTAATGTCGAATATAAATGACACAAGAAGGCATCCTTACGTTGCTCCTAATCTTGGAAAAAACTTTCAACTTTCCATCATTGATGTTGGCTGTGGGTTCTTCATACATGATCATCTTCATATATGACCTATATCATGTTAAAGCTCTCTTCTTGGTTTGAGTGTTTATGGAAGAATGTTGGATTTTGTTAAATGCTTTCTGGGTATCAATTGAGATGATCATGGGTTTGGGGTTCCCCCCTCTTTATCAGCATGTAGTAAATGGATTAATTTTTACTTGTTGAACCACCAGTTTATTCCTGGGATAAATAGCACTCATGTTATACAATCCTTTTTAATAGACTGCTGCTCAATTTGGTTTGCTAGTATATTTTTGAGGATATTTGCATGTATATTCATATGAGATATTGGTCTGTAGTTTTCTTTAAGTGTCTTTGTCTTGCTTTGGTGTCATGATAATTCTGGACTCAGAATGAGTTCAGAAGTGTTCCCTTTTCTTGTATTTTTTTGAATATTTGGAAGGATTGGTATACTGTTACCTTTCTTAAGAGTCACTTTGCTGGCTAGGAGGCCCTGGGCTGTGTGGCATGATGGTACTTATTTGAAACTCTGGCCTCGAAGCTGGGCCAGGTCATCTTTTACATACTCTTTTGTCTTAACACCTCCATCTTGGCCACCTGTCTAGTGAGCCAGTCATACTGATAATGTACACTGGCAGGTACCCTGGCAAACAGGGTCAAGTTGATAAGTTGGACTTTAAGATTGCGGCTTCGCCCTTGTACTCTTTCTTTGGGCTGATGAATGGATGGTCTGTTCTTGGGCTTGCCAGACAATAGCAAGGCCTCTGAGCCATCCCAAGGACCAGATCAAGTCAACAAACAAGGGAGTGGGTTCTATGTTGAAGATAATATTTATTTTTTAAGGATTTACTGATTTGAGAGAGAGAGAGAGTGCGCACACATGCACGCATGCAAGTGGGGGGAGGGGCAGAGGGAGAGAATCTTCAAGCAGACTGCCTGCTGAGTGTGGAGCTGGATGTCAGGCTGAATCTCACGACCCATGAGATCATAACCTGAGCTGAAACTGAGAGTCAGATGCTTAACCAACCGAGCCACCCAGGTGCCCCGAAAATAGTATTTATTTTAAATGTTTTCTCACATAACTAATGTTTCAGGAAGAAAGACTCCGTTGAGTATAGCTTCCCGTAATTCTAATTTCATATCTGATCTTAGAGGTGGTCACACATACTATTTTTTCAAAGTAATAATTCATATACGTGTGCTGTTATGTTCTGCTTCTGCTCAAAAATATCTATTTTTGTGTGTCATCACTGTCCATATGTTCACCTATTTAAAAAATTTTTTTCATCTGTTTTAATGACAACACTCTTTTCTATTGTGCTGTTCCAGATGACCTCCCCCCTTTTTTAAGATTTTACTTATTTGACAGAGCGAGAGAGAGCGAGAGGGGGAAGCATGCACTAGCCTAGGGAGAGGGACAAGCAACTCCTCACTGAGCAGGGAGTTGGATGCGGGGCTCCATCCCAGGACCCTGAGATCATGACTTGAGCCAAAGTCAGATGCATAACCAACCGAGCCACCCAGGCACCCCAGATAACCCCTTTTAAATTTTTTTTTAAAAGAGTTTATTTATTTATTTGAGAGGGGGAGAGAGAAAAAGAGCAAGAGCAAGCGAGAGCACAAGAGCTGGGGGAGGGAGAAGCAGACTCCTCTCTGAGCAGGGAGCCCAATATGGAGCCGGATCCCAGGATGCTGGGATCACAACCTGAGCCAAAGGCAGCTGCCTAACCAACTGAGCCACCCGGGTGCCCCCAGATGACCCTTTTTTGGATTGTTGATTTTATTCAATCAACAGATATTTTTGAGTGCCAGGGACAGTGTTAGGCAGTGAGGATATAGCAGTGGACAATTGTCCCTACCCTTATGGAGCTCCTAATCTGGTGGGTTCTAGTTATTAAAGGCCCATGAAATGGAATTTCATTGGCTATGTAACAGCCTTAGAGAGGATGACGAGGTTGTGTAGTCCCCAGCTCCGGCTCCTATCATTGCCTTCTAAAAAGCAAGTGAGGCCTTGGCAGGACAGTGGCATTTGTGCTCGTGAAGCCCAGGACGGGGAGCCCTGGGACCATGGCAGAATCGACTGTGAAATGGGGCTGTCGCAGCAGGGAAGACTGCTGTTTCCTAGGCAATACGCTGCTTAATATTTTTAGTGCGTGGTCACGGCAGAACTAAATGTGGTTTCTGATCCCAAATTGGTAATAAATGTAGACATATTTAGAGTCAGAAACAATGCATTTAAAATCCTCTGCTCCTTAATGGTCCTGCCAAGTGCTGAGTTTAGGTTTCTTTGTTTCTTGGCTACCTACCCAGCCTCCCACCATCTCTTGGAGAAGGCGCCCGGATTTTCTTTGGGTGTTAGGTGGGATTGTGAAAGCCGTGAGTTATGGCTCCCTGAGCTGTATTGAGAGGCATCTGATTTTTGTGTTTCTGCCCACGTATGTAAATGTGTACATTTTAAAATTCATCCCTCTTTCAAGTTTTTAAGGATCTGGGGTTATAATTAGTCTTGGACCGTAAGGCATTTTAAAAATAAAATATGATGTTTCAGTTGCTGATTTACCTGGAAGACAGAGTCAGTGCCAACATGGTAGTAGAGAGTTCCATGCTTGGTGACCTGTCCTTATGCTGCACTAATTGTTTCTGTAAGTTAAGGCTGTTTTCTTGGGGCTCCTGAATTAGTTTAAGGGAGAACCTAATTGTCGCTCCTCTCATCATTTCAAAGTTGTAATTTGTGTCTCAAGTTGCCTAGAACAGTATCCATTTTCTTGTTCCATATTTCTTAAGAAGGCTTTCATTTTGGTGATTGTACCATCTGAAACTCATTTGTGGAAGGCCATGTTACCCACTAATGGTGAATGGGACATCAACTACCTGAGGAGAGTGATGCTATCTTTTGTATGTTCTGTTCTGTAGTATGGTGCTCACTGTGTTTCGGAGACTGAGGGTAATGGTGAAATATCTTTGCGAGGTATCTGTTTCTAGAGTGTGAGGGCTGAATGCCTATAATCCAAAGTGCCAGAGTGGCTAGCATAGAATAAGGGTTGGTGTACTTACGGATTTGCAGATGGTCCATTTGGAGCTATGGACGGGGAGTTGTACCTTCCTTCCCATTATCACTTCACTAAGAGGACTTGACCTTCTCTGGAAGCTTGGAGGCAGCAGGGGAAAGGAGAGATGAACTCCGATTCTGCCTCAGGTTTCTTTGAGAGCAGGCTATTGAGAAAACCCATTGTGCTTACTATCAGGAGATCCATTTATTATTTTAACGGAGAGGGAAGAAGGAGGATCTGGCACCTTACTCTCTGAATGCTAGCTGACCCTATCTAGGGTGGTCCAAACAGTCTAGGTCTGCTGAATTCGGCCCGGCTGTTCCTGTCCTCCCTATTGTTCCCTTAGAGGTATTGGAGTTTGGAGACAGGCCTGAGTCACCAGTAAGTGACCATTCTTTTTTTTTTTTTTTTTTAAGATTTTATTTATTTATTTGACAGAGAGCACAAGCAAGGGGAGCAGCAGGGAGAGGGAGAAGCAGGCTCCCTGCTTGATGTGGGGCTCAGTCCCAGGACCCTGGGATCATGACCTGAGCTGAAGGCAGATGCTTAACCAACTGAGCCATGCAGGTGCCCCTGAAGTGGCCATTCTCAGTCATTTCTTTAGTGTGCACCGATGCAGAGCCAGCCAGCAATGCTGAGGTTTCTGTGGAAATGCCTGTGTAGCCACATAGAGTGTAGTCCAGATGTGTAGGCAGGCCTGTGGCTCAGGGAAACTGAGTTCTAAGGAGAGACTTGGCTGTTAGAACACAAGACAATTCTGTAAGAGAATGAAGCTCTCACTGCTTTTGTTTATCCTGTCCTTGGTTCAGAGTTTTCTCTCAGAATAGTTGTTAATGAGAGCTACAAGCTTCTTGAGCCCTTACTTACTATCAGGCACTGTGCTATATGCTTCATAACATCTCACTTAATACTGGCAACCATTCTACAAAGTAAAGTGGTTACTATCAAGCCCTTTGGTAAGTGAAAGAGTTGAAACCTGGAGAGGTTAAGCAGCTAGCCCAAAGACCTGCAACAAGTCCAGGAGACCTGGGTCAAAATCCAGAGCCCTCATTCTTTTCATTACATCAGAATGGAGATGGGGTAGAATAGAGCTTCTAGTACCCTTTGCTTTTATCATACACAGGCTCATCACTCTTAGGACCTCAGGCAGGATCAGGAAGCAAGTATAAGGAGTAGGTCTCCTTACCCATTCTTTGCTGGGAGCTTGTCATCTAAGGCCTAGGGGAAAGTACACTGAGCTGGTCTGGGATATTTCTCTAACTCACTCGGTACTTAGTGGTGTGCTTAGGCAAATGACATTCACATTTTTGGGCTCCATTTTCTTCTGCCACGAATAGGTAATCCTGTCCTCAGTGTTCCCTATGGAGAGTGGGATGTCATGATCACAGATGAGTTGGAAATGAGCTTGGATATCATCTTGGCCAATATAGTTGCCCCTCCCCTCTGCTGAGTTCTTGCCAGACAGTTGGGTATATATGAAGGGAGTGTGTGGGGTTGGAGGGCAACGATATTTGTCCTTCCTGTTCATTGGGAACCCTACATAATGGGAGATTAAGAGATCAAGCCGCACAGAGTGCCAGTGATCTGGCTGCAACGTGAGTCAAGGGTGTTCTTCCTCTTGAATGTCTGTGCCTCATTTGTCGGCTGGTCTGTGCCAAAGGCATTCATTAATCAAAACGTAGTGTGTGTGTGTGTGTGTGTGTGTGTGTGTGTGTGTGTGTGTGTGTGTGAAATTTGGACATGGTAGAGGTGGGTCTTTCCACAAGAGGGCCCCAGTAGGCTCATTTTAAAAATTTTCTCCTAACACGAAATGTGTGCCTTCGTATTCACAATGTTGTAGAATAAGTAAAATGAGTCCAGTTTCTGTGGCTGATTCATAGGCCCCTGGAAAGGCAGCATGGCCTGTGGAAAGAGGATGGGTTCTGGGCCAACGGGTTTTGCTTCTTGACTACCACTCTCTGCCTGCATGAACTTGGGCAAGTTATTTAACCTTTCTGAATTTCAGTCCCTTCATGGGCAGAATGAGGAGCATATTAGAACCCTATGAGAGAGTTGTCGAGAAGAGTGAATGAGCTTAGAACTTTACTTGGAACATAGCAAGTGCTTTATAAACACTGACTATGAATACTCTGAGACAATTTATTTTCCTATGGGGGGCCCAGATAGTGCTTGGTTTGGTATCATTGAGGTATTTCTCTCCATCCCATATTACAAAGTGCAAGGCCTAAAGCTTCTGAGCAGTCTGAGGCATGGCTGAGACCTCAGAGAAGGTGAAGTTGTGTTTAATGGGAGTTTGTTCTTCACTGTTTGCTTCCCTGCCCCCTCCTTTTGCTGGTGTGACTGTCCGTCACTATCCCAAGGACTTGTGTGTTAGAGGGGGTAGTTCTGCACCACCGTAAGAACTTTGCTATGGCATTGGAGGATCCATCTGTAGGATCTGACCATTAGAGTCAATTTTTTCTCTGTTATCATTAAGACTTGAGTGATAATGTTGAAAAAATTGGATTTAGAGAAGTGGCCCCAAATCTCCAAACTTGAGTGGACCCACTCAAGCTTTCAGAGGATTCTACTTATGTGCCTCTATTTCTTCTCACGTGTGCCCTCTTTTGCAGGGCCCTCTGGCTGCCTCATCGCCAAATCCAGTGGCCTTTTTCATCCTCATTCTAATCTCTTGACATCATTGCGTATAACTTGAATTTCTCAGGATTCTCTCCTCTGTTCACCTCTTTGATTCTGCACTATTGTTTTTGTTCCTTGTTTGATAGCGTTGCTTGCTTTGCTTTCTTCCTAAACTCCAGCCATGATGTGAAGATTATTCTTGATCATTGTTCTTTCCCTCTGGATTTCTCCCTAAGACAGGGACTCTATTCTTGTTGCTTTGCTTATTATCTCTGTGGTAATGGCACCAAAGTTCTGACCCTGCCCTGGCCTTCTGTACCTCTTTGTCTTTGATAGGTGTGAAGTTGCCAGAGCAGAGCCTTCCTGGATCTACTGACAAGCTTCAGGCCTAAAGGCATTGAACCCTGGTTATTCTTTTTTTTTTTTTTAAAGATTGTATTTGTCAGAGAGAGAGAGCATGCACACAAGCAGGGGGAGTGGGAGGCAGTGGAGAAGCAGGCTCCCTGCAGATCAAGGAGCCCAATGTGGGACTGGATCCCAGGACCCTGGGATCATGACCAGAGCTGAAGGCAGATGCTTAACTGAGGGAGCCACCCAAGTGTCCCCTGGTTATTCTTCATGTAGTGAGTAAGTGCCTGCTATGTCTTCTGGATCTTCAGCAGATTTAATGAAGATTGAATCTTAAGTTCCCTTCTAGCATTCAGATTTATTGAAGGCTGTGGTTGAGTAGCATAGGTCTGAGAGGGCCCGGCTAGTCTCCTATTTGCTTTGTCCCTTTTGCTTTTACTCTCTTTTTTGCTTGTCACTTGATTTCTTTCAGCTGGTGCCACTGTCTTTTGTCTGTGAGATTGCAGTTTTTTTGCTAATATGCTTAGCTACCCTCTTGAAGATCTGTTTTCTTCCCTACTGGAGTAGGGATGGCATTGGTCATGTCCCTCACCTTTTGGGAGTACAGAGTATTGAGACAGGGTCAGGAATGCTTCATTCCTATTTCATCCCATCCCATGTTGTTCTAGTCCCCGCTGGGTTTCTGGAGTCCTTCTTGGTTCCATGTGCTCTCTGGTGGGGCCAGTACCTGTCCTTACATTGCCACTGGAAAGGGCTCTCCTGGACTCTCTTGAAGACCGCATGAGTGGATTTTGACTTTGTAGCTTTCTGTTGAGGCAGAAGCTTAGGTCTCTTGTGACCTTTCTTCCTCCAATGGCCTCCTCCAACCACTTTCCTTCTTGGGTACCTTGGGTCTGTTGAGAGCAATTTCCATTTGCTTGGCCCTAGGCATGACTTCAGTATTGGGGACAGGTATTGTCCCCATTACACAGATGGTCAGTTGTTAAGGATGTTCCCTGTCCAGCTTCCCAGCCAGTTACCCGGGCTGGGGTGGGATTGGAAGTCACTTTTCTTTTGCTGTCCAAAGGCTCTTTGGATTTAATTGCTGTTTACCTCCTGGCTTTCTATTTAGTTTATGTCTTAGGGGGAAAGAGCCTGTTTGCTTGACTGTTCCAAACTTATTTCTCTTGTCCTTTAAATTTTTCTTTAAAAACCCATTTCTTTTCCTAAGCCTTTGCACATTGTTTTCTCTTGTCAGAGCTGTCCTTTCAGTGTCCTTTTTGCATTGTTTCTTCAGCTTCCTATTTGCTCAAATTAGGCAGCAAGTTTCTGTTTGTGTAGAGGTGAGTGACTGTGTGTGTGTGTGTGTGTGTGTGTCTATGTGTGTATGAGTTTGTACAGACCATAAATAGTAATGAACATGTGTCTGTAGGAAGAGCTCATCCTCTAACCTTCAGTCTAGAGAGCAGAAGGTTGTTTCACAGCTGTTCCTGCAGCCAGCAGTTCCACACGATGGTGGCCTGGTTCTCTGGACACTCGTATGCTGGGAAGAGCACCGAGTGCGCTGGGTCTGTCTGTCTAGGGGCCGAGCAGAAAACTGGCTTACGTCTCTGTTTTCAGTTGGTGTGAGCGGTTGTCCTATAACATCTGTTTCCTTCACCTCCTTGGAGTAGATGCTTTGGTCCTAAACAAAAGGCTTTGGTCCTAAAGTTTGAGATACAGGGTCAGCTAAAGGATGTGTAGATCCTGGAGAAGGCAGAGCTCTGGAGAGTGGTTCCAGGGTGCCTGGCCTGGCCGTGATGGCCTGTGTAGGTCCAAGAGCTAGTGATCATCCCTACTCTAATGATAAGTAGGTACCAGATGCTTTATTAAGCACTTTCCATGTATTTATTTAATCCTCTCTAACACTCTTTGAAGTAGGAGCTCTTATTATGCCCATTTTACAGATTAAGAAACTGAGGCCTAGTACAGTTGTATTCAAGATCACATAGCTAGGAATTGACAGAGCTAAGAACTGGCCTTAGGTCATTCTGACTCTAAATTCATGTATTATACTTTCCATCCAGTGTTTTTCTCTTTGCCTCAGTTTCCTTCTTTTAAGATGGAAGTGGGAATTCTTGTCCTTTCCCTTCTAGATTTGGGGAAACAAATACATGGACATACACTGTAGGTTAAGACTATGAGCATTTCCTGAGACGGAGTTTGGAGTGCTCCCAGGGAACTTGCTGAGGTGGTTCTGTCTGCCCAGGACACTTGTGACCTTTTCCTGTTCTCCTTGTGCTGTGGCCCTGAGACAAGAGCAGCCACTGTCTATGGGGCCAGCTAGCCATGTAAGAAGCTTTCAGAGATCCAGCAGTCCCACTTCACCTTCCTCTGTTGGCTTTTTGCCATCCTCATCACTTTCTTTTGTTTTCCTGCCTTTGGAGAAGATAAAAGTTGTGGTATGATGGTTGGTTTTTAAAAATTTTTATTTACTTTTTATCCAGTGCCTAGTCCTTGCCCCCAGTTCTGTCTGAATGGAATAGAGGACATGAGGCACCAAGAGAGGCAAGGGCTGGTGAGTCCAAAGGCCTCCTCCCACCCATGCCCCAAGCATCTGCTCCCGTAAGCCGTACAATACAGTCAGCTGAAAATACAGATTGCTGAGAGCATCCAACCTCTATTTAGGTAGAGGTGCAGCCTACAGATGGCCAGTTTTGATAGGAAAAAAAAAGGACATTTCAAGTCCTAATTATCTTTTTGTCCCAAAGCCCAAGGATACAAGGAAAGAGTTACTAGTAGAACATTGAAATATACTTCCTTTCCCAGATGGAGTGGTGGTGGTTTAAGTCAGAAAAAGACCGTAAATGTAAAGATGTTGCTCTGTGCTCCAGTGAGAGCCAAGAATGATGGGAAGATTTGTTCTATAGTATGTGCAGGGGCAGGTAATCAGGCAAATCCGGGGTTAGTGGGGTTTGGGAAGGGCACTAACCGCAGGCCGAGTGTGCCAGCTATGCCTCAAAGGGATGCCATGACTTTGGCTTTACTTACATCAGTGTAATGAGGTTTTTTTTGCTGCTACTGTTGCTGCCTAAGTCCCTGGTTGTGTTGTGAGCCGTCGTGGTAAAACATAGCCATGTGCCACTTCCTCTTTCCTTCTTTCCACCCCCACCTCCCCCACCCTACTCTGAGCATAAAGCCCAGCGAAAACTGTGCCTGTATGTTCTCCACCTGCTGCTACTTGAATAAGGCCCAAGCCCAGGTGGACATGGCTGCAGGCCAGGCCTCAGCAGGACGCAGGACACCATTCCCCATGCCTCTGTGTTGCACTTGCTCTTAGGGTACCCCTGCAAAGCCTGGGAAACTGTCTCATTCCTTTCTCCCAGCCTCACTTCTCCTAGCTCTGTCCCCTGGTACCCCCTCCCCGCAGCATGTTCTCTCTCTCTCTCTTTCATGGAGAAATATATGGAGGCAATAAGTAGGTCAGGTGTGCAGTCCATGTGGAATTATTGGGGGGAGATGAAGGATCTATTTGCGAATCGATCGCTCATCCTTAGTATTGGCATAAAATGCATCTGAGGGTGTTAGTGTGTGTGCGTGGGAGACGGAGGCGGCTGGGAGCCCTGTGGGAACTGCCATTTCTCTCGCCGCCCCCCTCCCCCCGGAGGTGGGGAAGCTGCTGTGTATGTATCAGCTGCCCCATCCTCCTCTGCCTCAGTCTCTTCTGTATTTCTTCCTGCTGCTCATTTGTCTTCTTTGCCCTTGACTAATTCATTCTCATTTATCTCTTCCTCCTCATCTTTTCCCCCAGCATCAATTCCAGTATTTATCCCTGGCTGTGAGAAAGGAGTGTTTAACTGTGTGTGTGTCCATCCGTGTACACATGAACATTACTCTTCATGCATATTTCCCAATAATGCACCCCACTCCTGTTTTTTTTTTTTCCCCCCACTCCTGTTTTTGATTCTCCTTTTCCCCACAGGCAAGCCTGCAGATTAAGAAAGATATGGGGCATTAGAGGA
Organism: Potos flavus; assembly: GCA_028534135.1. Lineage (NCBI taxonomy): Eukaryota > Metazoa > Chordata > Mammalia > Carnivora > Procyonidae > Potos > Potos flavus. The sequence goes on from CM052895.1 coordinate 26,728,487, forward strand.
ATCTCCAGGGAACATTGTGTGTTCTTGGGACCCATCTCCCTGGGCCTTTCCAGCCTTTTCAGTCCTGATGTGGAAGCCTCTGCTCCTTGTTCATCCTTACCCAGCCTGGTCCCCCCCGACACACACACCCATGCACAGTCAGGCACCCGTCCAGAATCTAATGCTGTGCTGTGAACTCACTCCCTGCCTTTCAGTGTGATTGGTGCCCCAGGGAACCAGGTTGCTGGGGAAAACTCATGTGGCACTCAGCCGTTCCATTTTGTCGACGAAAAAAGAGGGGAGAAGCTGGCAGAAAGCAAAGTCTTTTGCTGCTGGGTGAGTGTAGCAGCTATTTTTAGTGCCCAAGCCTTTGCTTTTCCATTTGGCGATGCTTTTTTAGCACAGTGCCGGTCCAGCAGGGCTGTTTTCCTTTACGGTCCAGATGTCCTTAGGGAAGGTTTCCGTCTTGTGGCTGAGAAGGTGTGGGCTGGGCAAGGGGGTAATAACTGCTGAGAATGGGTCCAGACAGGGCTTTGGGTCCCACTGCAATCCTGTTACAGGACCAATTTCCTGAGGTGGAATGCAGAGTATGGCAGGAATAGCAAGAAGAAAAGGTAAACACCATACTCTTCAGAGATGTTCCCCTATAATGAACACAGTTAGGCCTCTGTTGAGTAAACTGCCTAATAAGGGCTGAGTGACCAACATGCAAACCTTTTTTTTTATAAGGGTCTGGACTAATGCTGACACGTTCTGACTTTTTCTAAAGCTTCTTAAAAATTTTTAGCTTGTTTTATTTTTTTTTCTTTTTGCCCTTCTTTCCTAGATCATTTGCCAATTTTTTTTAAAGTACATATATTTCTCTTCATTTTTTTCATGTTTTACTTAAATTCAAGTTAGTGAATATACAGTAATATTAGTTTCAGGTATATAGTATATATAGTGATTCAGCAATTTGGATTAAGTTCTCTCGACTGCCACTCTAGTGTACTGACCAAAATTGTTTCACCGAGAAACCCATTAAGCAGTAACTCTCCTGGTAACCCATAATCTACTTTCTGTCTCTCTGAATTTGCCTGTTGAAGAGAATTCATTTAAGTAGATTCATAACAATATCTTTTCTTTTGTGTCTAACTTACTTCACTTGGCATATAATGTTTTCAAGGTTGATTCATGCTGAAGCATGTATCAGAATTTCATTCTTTTTATGACCGAATAATATTCCATAAGTGTGTATATACAATTTTTAAAAAACTCCCATCTGTTGATGGATATTGAGGTTGTTTCCACCTTTGGGCTATTGTGAATAATGCTGCTATGAACACTCACTTGGAAGTATCTGTTTGAGTCACTGTTTTCAGATCTGTTGGGTGGAATAAATACCTAGGGGTGGAATTACTGGATCATAAGGTAATTCTGTGTTTTACTTTTTGAGGGACCCCCAGACTTTGTCCCACAGCATTTTACATTCCCACCAGCAGTGTATAAGGGTTCCAGTTTGTCTACATCTTTGTTAATATAGGTTATTTTCCTTTTTAAAAAAAAATACAGCCACCATAGTGGCTGTGAAGTAGTAAATATGTGGTTTGATTTGCATTTCCTTAATGATTAATGATGTTGAGAATCTTTTCATGTCCCCATTGGCATTTGTATATCTTCTTTAGAGAAATGACTGTTCAAGTCCTTTGCCTGTTTTTAATTTGCGTTGCTTGGTTTGTTGTTGTTGTTGTTTTTTTGGTTGTTGAATTGTAGGACTGGTTGATATATTCTGGTTATTAAGCCCTATCAGATAGGTGATTTGCAAGTGTTTTCTCCCATTTTGTTGGTTGTCTTTTCACTCTCTTGATAATGTCTTTTGAGGCATAAAGGTTTTTAAATATCGATGGAGTTTAATTTACTTATTTTTAATCACCTGTGGTTTTGGTGTCCTTTTTAAGAAATTACTGCCAAATCTAAGGTTATGAAGATTTTCTATATGTTTTCTTCTAAAAGTTTAGCTCTTAAATTTAGTCTTTGATCCATTTTGAGTTAAGTTTTGTATGTGGTGTAAGGGAAGAGTCCATCTCATCTTTTGCATGTGATATTTACTTGTCTCAGAACAGTTTGTTGAAGAGACTATTTTTTTCCCCATGGGGTGGTATTGGCACCCTTGTTGAAAATAAGCTGACCATACACGATTATTTCTGGGTCCTCAGTTCTATTCCATTGGTCTTTATGTCTGTCCTTATTGGCTGTACCATACTGTTGTGGTAACTGTAATTTTGTAGTAAGTTTTGAAATCAGGAAATATGAGTCTTTCCAACTTTGTTCTTTTTTTTTCAAGATCTTTTTGGTTGTTCTGGGTCCTTTGAAATTCCATATGTATTTTAGAATGGATTTCTCCATTTTTATAACAACATTGGTATTTTGATAGAGATTGCATTGAATCTGCATATTGCTTTGGGTGGTATTGTTATCTTCACAAGATTAAGTCTCTAATCCATGAACATGGGATAACCTTTTATCCTTTTGTCTTAATTTCCATAGCTACTAGAGCCCGCACCTCAGGCCCTCCCTTGGCCTCCCAAAATTGTTTGGCCATTTGAAAAGCGATGTGTAAGGCTTTGTGGCTTGGGAATATTGAACTTTGCTGGTTGATGGAATACTGATGGCATCTTTCTTCAGGTATAACAGTGAGCATGGTTTAGAAGTAAATGATTATGAAGGCTTAGGAGGATTTGGGCTCCGGTGTGTTCACACACAAATAAATCGGTTAGTTTCTTTCTCTGACTGTCATAGCCAATACCACCCTCTACAACCTGACAGCAAGTTGGTAATGAGGAAGGAAGGAACCACACCTTTGTATCTCCTGTAAGAGTCCTGCTTGGCTCTGTGCTTCCAACTAAGGCGTTTCTGCCCATGAGTGGCTGAACTCTTTAGGGGAGATGGAGGCTTCCTTTAGATCTTATCCTGTGGTAGAAGACCTCTGATACCTCTCTGCAGAAAATGTGTGTTATCCTTTGAATGAGTGACATCTTGGGAATCACATTGCTGGGGAATCAGGCACCAGCTTCCTGTTGACCTGTTTGCTTTTTTTTTTATATTCCTCAGGTCTATAACTATGGCTACCCAGGGCCTGCCCCCTTCTAGGATGGCGCTTCTGGGAATGCTTCTCGGGCTGCTGATGGCTTCCTGCTTCACCTTCTGCCTCAGTCATCAGAACCCGGTAAATATCTTAGCACAAACAGAAGAATCCCTATAAGGTCCCAAGAAAGCCCCCATGCCCCAAAGGCTTCTGTGGGAGTAGGGTGAGCTTTTTTTTTCTTGCAGGAATGTGGGCAGCACTGGATCAAATCAAGGAGTATGTGTACTTCTCCCCCCGCCTCCCCCTTCCCAACCCCCACCCTACTCCTCTGGCCTCTGTTAGAGCTCATAGCATAGTTTCCCTTTGGAGAAAATATGATGATGGTGATACAATAATATCAATAATGATGATGAGTTTATCATGTACCAAGCAGTTTATTAAGTGCTTTATGTGTTTTCTCATTTAATCCCCTTAACTACCTTGTGAAGTAGACAACTACAGTTATTATCCTCACTTTGAGAAGGATCCCAAGGCTCAGAGACATTAAGTAACTTGGCCAGAATCATTCAGCCAGTTTGTTGCAGAATTGGGAAGGTCAGAATTGTCTCCCAAGAGCTGGTTGCCGGTGTGGTGAGCACCAAATAAGACTCAGCTTCTTCCTCTACTCCTGTCTTCCTTGTGCTTTCTCTGTCTCTGTCTCTCTGTTCTCTTTCCTTCTGTCCTTTTCTCCCTGTTCTTTCTGTGCCTCTCTTCATTAACCTAGACCTGACTGCTCAGGGTTTCTGTCACTGCTACAGGCAGGAGTAGAATGACCGAGAAGGCTCTGAGCTTGGCCTGGTTTCTGTCACTGCTACAGGCAGGAGTAGAATGACCGAGAAGGCTCTGAGCTTGGCCTGGCTGCAGCATGCCAAGGCTTCTGGCCCTGTTTCCCTGGCTGGCCCTAGCAACAGCCTGCCCTTGACCAGCTCCCAATGCCCCCTCTTACCTCTCCCCTGAGAAGCCCTGACTGTCAGCTTTCTGACAGTTTTGCCCTCCCCTGGCCACCTTCCCCAACCCCAGGGGCTCCTACTAAATGTTGGGTAAGTGCTGCAGGCTTCGGAGCAGGAGGGCCTTGAAGTGCAAATGACAATTGTGATGAATTTAATAACAATCCAGCTCAGCTGAGGTTCACCTCTGGCTCATGGCAAGCTTCCACCTTCTCTCTAAAGTCATTTGTTTTCTCTCTGCCTTTCTCCCTACTTTGTGGAGCAGAAGAGAAAGTACAGTTAGGAGTCACGAATTCTTTTGAGCTTTTAATGTTACCTAAGATCTTACTGGTGCTGGTTTTTTTTTTTTTTTTTTTTTGCCTTTTCCTCAAGGATAATGAGGATGAGATCCCTTTGGCCCCTGAGGATGGCACTGGTCACAGCGTGAGTTAGGAGCTGTCCTTGTCATAGCCTCGGCCAGAAAAGCACACAAGTGTCTCAAGGGATCAGGGCTATGAAGGCTCTGCCTCCCCCCCAACCAACCTGCCGCTCATGAGGATCCAGTGCTCCCCATCATGAGCTTTAGCAGATGCACAATTAACAAAAACGTGCTGATGAATTTGCTTAAGGACTGTGTGTTAGTAAGTCCCTTTTGGATAATAGTCCAACCAAATAGATGAGCTTTCAGAGCCATAATTATTCTGGCCCATTTATATTAGCTCTATTGAGTCTAGTCTCAGAAAAATGTTAATACTGACTTTCATCAACAGAAGCTACTTTTATCCTTATGTCTGTTCCTAAGCTGTATCCATTTGTCATAATCTTTCATCATGTGCTAAGCACAAGTAGGAGTTGAAGCATCTTTTTTCTCATACCATAAAAATTGCTGCCCTGTTGGCATTTAAAATCCAAATTCTGCAGCCAGCCACCTTCATAATAGTGGAAATGGGTGGTGGGGGAGGTGGGGGTGGTTATGATCCTTTCTTCAAGCCCAGAGTCCAGGCAAGAGCTCCTCGTGGCCTGGAATTGTCCTCCCCACGGGCATTTGTGCAGGTTAATGGCCACCCAGGAAAGCTTGTTTGTGTGTATCAGGGTATGGTGTGGAACCAGCCACCTCTCCTGGCTTCTGTCATCCTACCTCTCCGAGATGCCACAGCTTAGGAGCGGGGTGGATGCTGAAAGGGTGTGGTTGTGTGGTATCCTGGACTCAAGAAGGTAGTGAGCGATGTGGGGTAGTGGAACCGATGGAAGGAGCAAAGACCCTTGGTAGGTTCCCTTTTACCACCAGAAAATAGGCTCGATACCTCTATGTTAAGATTTCAGTGTAGACGAAATGCGATTACATATATAGAGCACCTAGTGTTGGGATTGGCAGAGTGTGGTCAATAAATGTCAGTTATTATTTTTAGTAAGGGGGTGGCTGCTTTTATGACTTAATGTAGGGCTCTGGCAGGTACGGGTCCTGTCCCAGAATGTTGCCCTGGCAGTCTGTCTCTGTCGCAGCGTCTGTCAACTTACCATTAGAGATTCATTCATTCTCCTGGATCTTGAAGGCTTTGGTCTTTAAGAATCTCTTATTCAGATACAAGTGCAAGGAAGTGAGACATGGTAAGCTGTTGTCAGCTAACACCTTACTGGAATGTCTTGCCAGTCAGTTGAGAAGAAATTGGTATTTGGAGTGATGGTGGCAGGGAAAAGAGAGTGCTGCGTTTTCAACATGGAATGGAGCCCCAAGAAGCCAGCTGAGAGGGCACCAGACATGGGGTTTACTTGAGAGTTGACAAAAGGCTGGCTGGCTTCTGTCACCTCTTGGTCTTTTTCTCCTGTTGAGGTCACCACCCGAGCACAGAGAGGCTAGTCTTGCTTGTCCTTTCTCTGGGACTGTTTTTTTTTTTTTTTTTTTTACTTGGTCCACGAAAGTGTTCCCTTTCCTCTGGGATGGGGGGATGTGCTGGTAGACATGCAAAGGTGATCTCACTACCCCCCCCCCCCCCCCATTCCCTCAGCATTCAGGGCACAGCCTGTAGGACACATGACTAAGAACAGAAACATTGAAGGGAGTCAAAATTCCTGCATGGGCTTTGGAGCCAGGCAGGCCTGACTTAAATCTCTGCTCTGCTTTTCTCAGCAGTGTGATTTTTGCGCAGGCCCCAGACCTGTCCTCACCTGTAAAATGGGAATGAAAGTGTGTGCCTTACAGATGAAACTTGGATGAGTTGTGCCGCATGGAAGGCAATTCATAGTCTTGAGCTACGGATGGTAGCTGCTGTTACCATGGCAGCCTCATCTCTGTGATCTGCTTTTTCTCCAAACCTTTTCTGGAATGCCCCTTTTGAACCGACTGACGTCCTCAGTGTTTGTCAGATGTGATTTGGGCAAATAGTCCAAAGTCACTCAGAGTTAGATTTGATGAAAAGGGTGAGCTGATCAGAGGAGCACCAATTTTGTATCACCTGCACTAAAGACTGATTTGTACTGTAAAATAATGGCAGATGGTGTGTGTGTGTGTGTGTGTGTGTCTCTTAAAATCTGGTTCAGAGGTGACACCAAGTGGAAGCTCAAAAAACATTTTGAGCAGTGGCGGGATAATTAGCTCCTCCAGGGCTTGAGGCATGTGGCTCAGTGGTTCATCAGTCTCCTTCTTGAATTTATTAACCTTAAAAGAAATCTAGGGGGCGCCTGGGTGGCTCAGTTGGTTAAGCAACTGCCTTTGGCTCAGGTCATGATCCCAGAGTCCCCGGGATCGAGTCCCACATAGGGCTCCCAGCTCCACTTGGACTCTGCTTCTCCCTCTGACCTTCTCCCCTCTTGTGCTCTCTCTCACTCTCTCTCTCTCTCAAATAAAAAAAAAAACAAAAAACAAAACAAAAAAACCCCACAAAAAACTAGAAAAAGAAGCTTTCCCAGCCTGTAGTCAAGAGAATGAACACGGACCCAGCCTAGAGTTTGAAGGGCTTTCTGCCCTGTTTTCATCATCACCATTCCTGTTGCCTCTTTCTGCTTCTCCTGGAGATGAGAATTTGGTTGCTTGCTTACAGCCACACCTGCCAGGAGTTACCTAATAGACTAAAGCAAGAGCTGCAGTTTAAAGCTTAGAGATGTTTAGTTTGGTCCTCTTACTGTTCTAAAATAAGAAGATTGAGATAAAAGTCTGTTTCTCTGTTTTTCTCTTTTTCACGGCAGTGGTGGACCAGCTGAGTAGCAGCTGTGTTCTGCAGTCAAGGCAGGAGGGCTCCAGTTTTCACAGCACAAGCACTCCCCATTGTTGGACACCCGGCCCTCCTCCGCCCCTTGAGGCATTTGACCCACACACTTAAGACGTACATTTTATGAACATTCCCTAGTCCCATGGTCTAGTGTATGGTGCTTTTGGCAGAAGCTGACCAGTATGGATGGGCCCTGAATTATAGGCTTTGGGTACTTTGTGGAAAAGGTAGTCTTTGTTCTAGAATGTGGGGCTACTCCCTGCGTTCTAGCAGGTGTGGCTACTTTGGGCTTGCCTGAGTCCAGGGCATCCAGAACATGTCCCTGCTTGTAGGAGAGGGTTGTTCCTTCATTCCTTTGTTCTTGAATGATGGTAAACTAAGTCCTGTGTTGGGCATGGAGGTACACTGGGGAAGAGACGGACACAGAGCCTGCTCTTAGGAAATCCGGCTTTTGGCCAATGTCTCCTGCCATTCTGTCTGTCTTTTAGCCCCACAAGCATGGCTGCTCTTTTGCTCCTAGTTTGCTTTTGAGCTCAGATCTGTGCAAACTCCATGTTGAAGGGGTATGAGAGGTTTGATGGGCCAGGCTGCTCAGGTGTCCACAACCCAAACCTGATCTGCCTGAGTCATGTCATAGTGTGGAGTCACTATTGGATGTCATAGCACAGACTCATGGAACCTGGAACCTATGGTTGTCTTTACAAATAATAAGAGTAATGGCTACCTCGTACCCAGGGCTAGTGGTTTACAGGGTGGTGCCTCGTCTCATGTATGAGATAGATGTTGCTATTACTTCTACTTCACAAATGCAAAAACAGATTTAGAAAATTAAGTAGCTTTCTGGGAGTCACAAGAAACTAGGATTCGAACTTCCGGTTATGTGATGTGGAGCTTGAGTTCTTAACCACTGTGCTGTAGTCTTTGCCTGTCATTACTTGTGACATGATTCTAGGGCTTCTTCTTGTCCAAGATCTCTTCCTTACTGG
>CM052895.1:26736786-26786348 GCA_028534135.1 Potos flavus
AAGGTCAGACCCTCAGGTACTGGGTAGGTGGGGATACCTATATGAAGCTGGGGTGCTGCTTGGAAGAGATGCATTGCTTCCTCCCATGCAAGGTTAGGCTTGTTGGGAAACCACAATGAGATGTGTGTAAAGGTCCTAGCTCAGGTTTGGGTTCATAGGAATTCATGAGATACACTCACTGTTATTAGGGGAAGGCTCTGGAAGTGGGAAGGCTGACATAACCTCCCGGTGTGCTAGTGGGGGTTCCTCCTTGCAATCCAGAGCTCTGGAACCCTCTGGTTACAGTTTCCTGAGGCCCTACTGCTTTTATGCAAGAAAGGTTTAAAAATGGGACAGGAAGAATGGGAGGTCGGGAAGAAGCAAGATGAATAATACCTGGTATTTATCTTGCATCTCTGTTGCCTGAGCTCAAAGTGCTCCACAGACACCATCTCATTAATCCTCCATGCTCTCCATGGGGGTGGAAGGAAACAGGTTTTAGGAATTGGTTTTCAGCTTTGGCTTCTTCCCCCCTCACCTCAGCCGGACTCCCATCTTTCCACTTGCAGCCCTTTCACCCTGGATTGTAATGTCCCAAGAGGTCATTTATGCCCTGTAGGCACCTGGGAGAAATGCCAGGCCCTGCTGGGCCCCGTAGGTATCAGTCGGGCCTCAGCTGGCAGCTTTTGTCTGTCTGGGGTGGCCATTTGAGGACCTCTTCTCCCATTTATATGTGTATTTTTTTCTTTTAAATACATCTTTTTTATTTGTAAGAGCTATTAGGTGAGAGTTTCAAATGCACAGTATAGGAACATGGCAAGTAAAAAGCAAAAGGCTCTTACTGTCTTCTTCTGCCCAACCCTCTCCCTAGGTTGTTCCCTTAACCCCCTTGAGATAGTAATGAACTGGGGCACCTGGGTGACTCAGTTGGTTAAGCATCTGCTTTCGGCTCAGGTCATGATCCCAGGGTCCTGGGATCGAGCCCCACAGTCGTTCGGTTGTTCTCCCTCTCCTCCCTGCTTGTGCGCTCGCTCTCTCTCTCTCTCTCTCTGTCAAATAAGTAAATTAAAGCAGAGAGAGTAATGAACTTTGTGGAGTTTTTCCTTACTCGTATACATATAACACCTGCTGTGTGCTCATATAACCATATCCCCTCACTCCTACTCGTTCTGAGGCTACCCTTGTGAAGGGCCCAGACAAGGCCGGGGAGGAGAGGACGACAGAGGAGAGGGGTATACCACCCAGGCCATGTTCTTTGTTTGCCTGGTGCCTAGCAACGGTGGGTCATGCCCTGTGTTTTCCTTTCTCTGAAGGAGTTTGCACTCACCAGCTCAGAGAAGAGCAGGACCAAAGAAGCGGAGAGAAAGGAAACCACAGCAGAAGAGGAGCTGGACTCCGAGGTCCTGGAGGTGTTTCACCCGACCCACGAGTGGCAGGCCCTTCGGCCAGGTACCAAGCCCAGCCCTCTCTCCCCGTGAAACACAATCTGAATTCTAAGTGCATATGTCCTTTGTCCCCACAGGGCTGCTTTGAAAGAGCAGTCACTCTGTGGCCCACTGGAGGGGAACAGTGTGGTCCTTCCAAGTGGCAACTGCTGCTGCAGGGCTTAGGGACCTTCGTTTTCCAGCAGAGCAGAGATTGCGGCATGTGAGTGCCCTGAAAGGAAGGCAGGTGGTGAGTGGCCGAGCGTTCTGAGCAAGTGATTGAAAACTTTCTTTCCTTGAGCTTCTGAAACACAGGAGAGGCAGTGACATGTGCCTCACTCTGCAAATGCTATTTTAGGCTCTGCTGCTCGGCTCAGTGCTGCTGAAATATTGTTCAGGGGAGAGTACTGAGCACCGGTGCGGGGCAGGAGTGTTCTGTTGCTAAAGGAGCCTGTGCCAAGAAACAGGGGCTGGTCCTGGCCTGGTTTCTAAATGGGGCATCCTTAGAAAGAACAACTTTGTAGCTCTCTTATGAACCTGGGCCCATGATGTAGAAAGTAACAAGCGTCTGTGGAGAGTTTACCATATTCAGGTACTGTGTTAGGTGCTGTGTGTACATCATCTCGTTTGGTCTTCACAAGTGTAGGAAGTGTGACTGTTTGGGTTTTCCTATGAAAACATTGAGGCTCATTGACCTGTGTCATTCAGCTGACGTGTCCTAGGTTACTGACCACGGAGCCTCGACCCACCTTCCGCCCCTTCGTCCTTCTAGGCCCAACCTTACTGACTGCAGCCCCGCAATGGGGATACCTGGGTCTGTTCTCCAGAGCGGGCAGTTTGTACTGTGTGCTGTGGCATGGTGGATGGCCAGCCCTGGCAGCTGCCACCGTGGTTTCTTCCGCTCCGAGCCAGTATTCATCACCATGTCCTCACTGCCCCTGTTGCTGCTGTGCCGGCAGGGGCAGCGTTCACCGTGCCAGCCAACTTTCTGGTAGCGATAGCACTCCTGCTGGGCTTGCATACTGGTCGTTGGTGCTATTGAAGTGATGGAGCACCACGGAAGTGAAGTGGGAGCCAGAGGCATGGGGTAGAGGGAGGTTTAGGAACAGAGATATGGGGTTCAGCAGATCTGGTCTCAGGCTGTCCTCCCACAGCTTCTCTGAGAACTGAGCTCCCTGAGCCTTGAGGACAAAAACAAGAGGGCTCAGCAGGATCGGGCAGGGGATATGTGGGCTGTTTCCACCGGTTTTATGGGGTTAAAAGTGCTTATACCACTTGTACTTAGATCAAGTGCTTAGATCAGATGAGGTCAGCGTCCCGTGACCCCCAATCCTAGCGTCTCTGTTCCTGTGGCACCCTTCAAGGCCCTGATCCGCATTGTAGAACAAGCTTGAAAGTTCTGACATGGGGCCCTTGCCCAGCCCCCTCTGGCAGTGGGGCTGCTGTGTTAATGCAAGCAAAAGAGCCCCTCTCTCGAGCCTTGGGGAGGGAGAGCCAGAGCATTTGTGACAAAGGCAAGCTGAGGGCTCTGAGCGCCTTCTGTAGAATTCGAGTGGAACACTGATTTTCACATTTAACCTGATAGCCCCATTGACATCACCCTCTGCCTTCTAGAGCTTCAGGAGCTTCTTGTAAAATCTGCACCAGATTACCTTGAAACTGCCCCAAAGGTGATGTGATGTGGTTGAGCACAGACACTCAGGGCCCACAGCTCAGGGGTCAAAGCAGTTCTGCTTCTAGTCATGCCTCCCCCATCCCAAAAGTGTTTTTGCCTCCACTCACCCTCAAAGTGGGATGGGTGAGGGAAAGTTAGGTGAGAAGCTTATTCTGGCCTGCCTGTGTGATGCGGGGTGATTCAGAGTGTGCTGCCATGGAGTCAGACCAGTGGAGGCAGAGAAGGCTATGTTGGGCCCCAGTACAGGACTGAGGTGTGGTTTGTTATAGAGAATGTTCTGTATGTGCGTTTGTTGGCAGCAAATTGACCTCTTGGTGGTCTGTGTGGATAGCCGGCACTTCCCTTCTATCAGAGTGTAGTATTCAGCCCGCCACATTCTAAATGCTGCCTGGGAGCTTCCAGCACAGCTACCTGAAGTAATGTTAAAAGGAATGTAGCCATTTGTGGGGAACTTGTTTGATGGGTACATGAATGGGGAGGTAATAAAATTTAGCAGTTCCGAGGACAGACTTTTATTTATTTATTATTTACTTATATTTATTTATTTATATTCACTCAATTAACATAATGTATTAATAGTTTCACATGTAGAGTTCAGTGATTCATCAGTTGAACATAACACCTAGTGCTCATTACATCCCATGTCCTCCTTAATGCCCATCACCCAGTTACCCCATCTTCCCCTTCACCTCCAGCAACACTCAGTTTGTTTCCTGTGATTAAGAATCTTTTATGGGGGCTCCTGGGTGGCTCAGTCGTTAAGCATCTGCTTTCGGCTCAGGTCATGATTCCAGGGTCCTGGGATCAAGCCCCAAATCAGGCTCCCTGCTCAGTGGGGAGCCTGCTTCTCCTTCTCCCACTCCCCCTGCTTGTGTTCCTGCTCTCGCTGTCTCTCTCTGTCAAATAAATAAATAAAATCTTAAAAAAAAAAAAAAGTCTCTTATGGTTTGTCTCCCTCTCTGATTTTGTCTTGTTTTATTTTTCCCTCCCTTCTTCTGTTCCTCTGTTTTGTTTCTTAAATTCCACGTATGAGTGAGATAATACGATAATTATCTTTCTCTCATTGAGTTACTTCACTTAGCATAATACCAAGAGGAGAGACTTTAGACTCAACCAGTCCTGGGTTCATATCTTAGCTTTGCTATCTAAGGGATCTTGGGTGAGTCACTGAATCGTTCTCTTCAGTTTCCCCATTGGTGACATGGGGAAAATGTCCTGCCCTCCCTGTTGTGAGGATTCTTGACCTCAAGATATCACTCCGCATGCTCAGTTCTGATTTTAAATGGTAAATTCTCCATTAGTGCTACCCCTTGAACTCGATTGTGGAATTGGTTGCCAGTAAGCGTGCATGAGCGTGTAGGCTTCCGTCGTCTCTGGTCTTCGATGGGGAAGGGGACTTACGGTGAGGAGGAGAAACTTCTGTGCCCCTGAAGTAACCCCCTCCCAAGAGATTTTTGATGAGGGAGTAGAAAGGGTTAGCCCAGTTTTTTCTGCCTGGAAATCAGGGATGTGGTATAAGGAGGATGATGGAGTATCTTTTGGGGACTTTTCAGAAAATGGTTAGTTTTCACTGACAGGTATTATCCCCAGTTTGGTAACTTTTGACCTCTCAGGTCTCTGAAGGGAGGACCTCAGCTCTATTGTCCTCAGGCCTCCAAGGAGGGCATCCTGGGGTACACGGTCTGGGCTCATAGGAAGATGACTTTCTAGGCTGCCTGCTGTGGCCTGGAACACCAGGGGACCTACCTGTGACTTCACGGGCCTTTCCAGCAGGCCAGGTGGGAATTGGGCCCCAGCCTCTCAGCCCTGGAGCAGCTGCAGGTCCTTCTCCTGAAGTCGGCCCGCCTCCGTTATTACTGTCAGCATCCTCACTGTGAGCCGCTTGTTCCTGGAAGTGATTTTCCTGTCTCTCTCTGTCTTCTGGTTTATTTTGGGATCTGTCTCACCTTACGGAGACACAGCAAGCATTTGAGTGTGGATTCAGCATCAGCTGTTCACAAGCAAGCAGAGGAAAGCTGTTTGCTGGCAGGTCCTATGGGTTCTGGGCAAGCAATTCAGAAATTTGTCCTGGAGTGGAGGACCCCTGAGACCCAGGACTTTGTGCCTGTGTACTTGTTACTACAGAAAGCCAGTCACAGCCAAATGTGGTGGAGTCTCTGCTCCCTGGGCATTCGTGAGATTCTGCTTTGTGCCAGGCAATGTACTGGTAGCCAGAGATACAGGTAATATGTCACATTTACTGAGTGTTGATTGTGCCAGTGCTACAACTACCCTCACTTTCATAGACAAAAGTGAGTCTTAGAAGTGACTTAGTCAAATGACCAATAAGTGGTAGAGTCACAGTTTAAAACAAGCTTTGTCTGGCCCCAAGCCTGAGCTCCTCACCACTGTGCCATGCTGGCTTTTTGAGTAGCAAATGAAACATGACTCCTACCTTCCAGCAGCTTATAGTCTCAGAGGATACAGACACAGAAGAAGGCACTAGAGTGGGATGTTCTGGTGGAAGTGTCCTGTGCTCACTGAGGGCACAGAGGGTTTGGGAAGGCTAGGGTCTTCTCTCCGTATTGTTGACCTCTCAGTGGAACCGTGAGTCAAGTTTTATGATGCTGAACCTCCAACCCCTTGAAAGTTCTCTTTTCAAGCTGTGTGTTCTTGGCCAGGTTGATGAGAATCTTTGAACCTTAGTTTCCTCATCTGAATATATCTGCTTCCCAGAGATGATATGAGACTAAAACAAGATTAACATATGTAGAATGTTTCAAACAGGACTTAGCATATAGGAAATAGTAAGTGGCTATAGCTGTCATTTTAAAAAAAATACACCTCTGTTGCCTTCCTTTCCTTGGGGACCTGAAGGAGAAGTGGAGGTTGACAAGGCAGCCTGAGCAAAGAGCCTTGTTGTCCTGCCCGTCAGCCAGTGCTGCTTGTTGGCCCCATGTGGGCTCAGTGAAGCTCAAACCTGGGGCACCCTGTTGACCTGAGCTGACTGCTAAGAGGAGGCTCTTAGAACCTCAGAAATATTGGCATCAGCACAAAGAACCTACTTACTGGGAGCACGCAGGAAGCCTGTGCAGGAACACATTCGTGTGAGGGGGTTAAAAAAAAAAAAAAGGAAAAGAAAAAAATCCAAATCATCAACAACTGATGAGAGCAATCCAAGAATTACAGAGCACCAGCCATCTGGTCAGATCATTTCAGATCTGCACGAGCAATAGGAGGGAATTGAATTTTAAAAACCTCATTTATAGTAGACCAACTACTCTGTTTCAAGTATTTAAGAGAGGAGTCTGATTTCCTGCAGGCCCTGGACATCTGTCTGAAGGAGCACCTGACTCTGGTCTGGGTGACTCTGTGGGATTGTCCTGGGAGGCCTTTGGCCCCTTGCAGCTTGGAAGGGGCTGTGTGATTCTTTAGTCCTCAGATACCACCTGTGTGTCCAGCAGTTTAATTCTGACACCACATTCCCGGAGGTAGTGTCAGATCCCATAAGTTAAAGGTCTCAATGACACTGCATCTACTTCAGATGCTAGTTGCAAGTCCCGGATCACCCCGTATTTATGACTGACCAGCTATAAATTGGAAATTCCTACAGCCTCCCCCTTCAGGTTTGATAATTTGCCAGAACAACTCTTAGCTCAGGGAACTCAGGAACGCACTTGGGTTTGTTGGCTTATTTACATGTAAAAGGTACACCTCAAGAACAGCCAAATGGAAGAGATGCCTTGGGCAACGTATGGTATAGGGGGAGGGGTGCAGAGCCTCCCAGCCATCTCTGGGCACACCGCCCTCCCAGAACTTCTGCATGTTCACCACATTGGAAGCTCTCAAATTTATTGTTCAGGGGCTTTTATGGAGGTTGAATTTGATATACATGATTGAGTTTAATCACTGATGTCCAATGACTTAATCAATCTCCAGCCCTCTCTCCTCTTCTTGGAGGTCAGCAGATGGGGCTAAAAGTTCCAACTGTATGATCATGGCTTACTCTTTCTGGTGACCTGCCCCCATCCTGAAGTTATCTAAAGCTGCCTTCTCCCCTTCCTCTACCTCTCAAGAGTCCTCTCATCAGCATAAACTCTGGAATAACAAAAGATACTCCTGTTACTCAGTAAATTCCAAAGGTTTTAGGAGCTCTATGCCAGGAACCAAGGATAAAGACCAGATATTTTTCTGAATATCCCACAGGATGAGTTGAGGTGGGACTCCGGGGCAAAGCTCCCTGTGCCTTCTGCCACCTCTCCAGCTCTGTGGCTGGGAGGCAGGTGACCCTCCCTTCCTCCCCTAGTGTGGGGAGATCCTCCTTATGGGTCATTTCATTCCCAGGATGGCCCACAAGTGTATGACCTGCTTCTGTCCCACCCTTCCCATGCAGGTGCCCGTGCACACACACACACACACACACACACACACACACACACGTTTAGGCCCATGAGCAGTGGGTGACTTTGGGAGTATTGGTTAAGGGCAGTTTATACCTTAACTCCTGTGTCTTACCCAGAGTGGTGCAGTGGGACTTGTCTGCCACCAGAAAGTAATGTCCTGAGGGAGGTCTGTGGCGATAGGTCTCCGCTCATCTTTTCCTGGCTCTAGTGCAGCACTGGAAAGGTGTCACAGGGGCCAGATAGAGGAAACAGGGTGGTTTTTGTGTGGCATTAGTATAGTCTGTCTCCTCTCTTGAACACAAGTTGCTATCTCCAGCAACTTTAAAGGATGACGTGTTCAACACAGCTTATCTCTGGTGTTCCTTCTTTCTGCACAGTGCCTTCCCCCCACCCCTCTCCATTTTGAAGCCTTTTAAGTGTTCTGGGGATTCCCTGAGAGCTTTGTTTGTTCTTTCCTACCTATACTTCTGGCCCATCTCCATCACTACAACCACCTACGAAGTCTTTGTTAAGCATTCTGTGCTCTGAGCATCTCTTTTGTACCTTGGTAATAAGAATTTGTCAGGAGAACTGCTTGGGGCATAGCAGGATGCCAGGCCTTTTGAGGCCTACAAGAGCATTTTCTGAGGCTCCCAATTACCTTGTCCTGGGGGAGAAAAGGAAGGTGGGTTGGAATATGTGAAGGCCCCAGAAGGTTCCATGAGTACAGTTTAGATCTCTTCATTTCAGTGATTCCTCATTTCCCATTCGTGGCATTGTTCCAGGATGGCTGACCGCTGCCCCTCAGCAGCCAAATCCCACACCTCCTGGGGTAACAGGTGGAGGCCAGGGCAGAAAAGCCTGTGAACTCCATGGCAGTGATTGCCAAGGCTGAGGCCACTTTGAGACTAGCTGGCTGAGCTCTGCACTGGCACAGAGCATCTCTGCCCGGGGTTTGGCCTTCATTACCTGGATGGCGTAGGCCAGGGTCCAGTTTGCAATCTGTGGACTTGGGTGGTGATGGAGAGCAGCTGTTGGCCATCCGCTTCCTAACAAGCATTTGTATGCTTAATGCTTATCCTAGGCTCTTACCCTTGCCTTTGTCTGCTTCCTCCATCTACCTGTTCTCTCTGAGGTTTAATAAAGACTACTTAGTAGAATGGCATAGCCTCAGCTCTCAAAGGTCAGGATACCCAAACTGGCTGAAATGAAGAACTTAAACTGGAATAGGGATAACGGAAAACTAGCTGCCAAAACCAGTCCCAGCCCTCATGCCCAGGGCTTGGCTTTAGCTCAAACAATCTGTGTAGCTCTAACTTCCCTTCTTTCTCTCATATTGGCCTCACTCTGCTGGCTAAAACTGTCCAGGCCATCTCTAAGATCGGGACTCACCATGGCTGGTAGTATCTCTCAAGGGCTGCCTTGGAGCTGGAATGAGAGGGCCTTTTCCAGAACCTGTTCCATTCTTGGTTTTGTCATAGCACTAGAGGTAGGAATTGGTTGGTAACTTGAGGTAATATTTGACCAGGTAGAGAAGAGGACAGGTAGGAAGCATGAGTGGACAGGAGGGGGATGACATGAACAGAGACCTCAGAGTGAGAGTACATCTCCCTGGCTGGAGAGGCAGGGATGTTTAGGGAATAATGGGAGGATGGTGGTGGGTAGAGTCTCCTCTGTCAGAGTTAGAGGGCGGGAGCAGAGATGAGGAGTGGAGCTAACAAGGCAGTAGAACTAACGATGTAAGTAAGTGTAAACTATGAGTGTGTAGTTGAGTCCAGTCAGGGGCTGTGCTGTGAATGGGAGATGAGGAAATGAAGAAAGATGATAGAAACTCCTAGGTTTGAGGTGTTTAAGAGTAAATGGAAGAAGAAACTAAAACAGTAATTTTGGAGGTAGTGACATTAAAAAACTTGTCTATTTTATGTCACATTTGTTGTATGTTCCAGTGATGTTCCAGATGCAATGCTAGATGGTAGAGATAATGTGGTGGGCGTCGAATGCCTGCCTGGTCTTATGGTGTAGGAGGACCCCCAGACAGGTATATAGTTAGGTAAGAACACAGAGAAGGGTCCCTGAAGGGAAGACTTCCCAGAGGCAGGGTCACTGAAGCTGAGTAGAGAGAGCTTTTGTGTATGTTTGAAGGCAGAAGAGAAAGGAATCAGTGTTGACAGATTTGAAACCCAGAGAGGAGACCATTGATGAGATAAAATTGTGTAGGTGGCAGATGGAAAGTCTTGGCCTGTTGAAAATGATGAGCCTTGGAAATGAGAAGCAGAAGCTAGAAGACAACAAAGGTCAATGGGAAGGATGTAGATGTAAACTGAGGAAACTTAACTTAGATGTCTTCCAAGTTTCCTGAGCCAGGCTGAGGATGGGGCTTCTACCTTGGATGATGCAAGAGAAGGACTTGATTGGGTGCTTGAGAAATGGACAGATGAGGAAGAACCGCTGTGAGGAAGATGCTGAGATAATCAAGAGGTCAGAACTAAATGGTGTCCAGTGTCAAGAATCACTTTGAACAAAATGTTCTCGCTCCCTTCTTCATTTTCATACCCTGAGTCCTTCTCTCTTCCACTCTCCCTTGCTGCCTGCCCTCTCTGCCTCCTTTCCTTCTTTACTGTAATGGCCTTTACCTGCAGCTGAGTGGCAGGTGGCAAGGACGGATAGATGTGGGGGTTTGTAGCTGGGGGAATATTTTCTCAGTTTTGCCAGCATCAAAGAAATTACTTCCAAGGCAATCCTTCCAGCCATGTATTTCGCTGATCTCATTAAAAAAAGAAAAAAAGGCCCATATGGCATTTGACAGCATAGCCTGACTTTGTTGGGGCCAGGATCATTGGATTTGGTGACTTTGTAGAGCAATCTGAACCCTAGACTGGGATAGCTGGGGTATGAGATCTAACAGGCAGGCACATCATTAAGGGGACTGTTGGAATGTCCTTGGGATTAGTAAGGAGACCTTTGGCCTATGGGGCAAGCTGGAGAGCTTTACCAGAAGTTCCTCTGAAATTACTCCAAAGCTGTCTTCTGAACTAGGGACTATCAAGACTTTTTTAGGTCCCTGACGGTGTCCAAAGTCAGAGTTGGAGTGGCACCCTACTAGCCACTGATCTTCTTAAGTAGGCCTGAAAAGAACCGGAATGAAGCAGAACTAGTGTGCAGGGGCCTCTGTGAGCCTTTTGGTGCTTGTGCTCTAATCAGGCTGATTGTATTTCTGTTCCTGTGGGGGTTTTGTTTTGATATTGTTCATTAACTAATAGCCTGTTGGTCTTGCCTTATTTCCCATAATACGTTGATTTGAGCAAACAAAGATTGAGTTGTATTTTAATTTCTTTAATTACAGAATAGTTTGTTTTGGGTTTGTATAAGCAGTTATTTGAACGGAAAGAACCATTTCTTTGGATTAAAAGTTTCAGATTTGATTATCTGTAGACAATTCGTTTATTGGGGTAGAGGTGAGTTTTCAGGCAATACTAATAGGGTATATTTATAATTTTTTTTTCCCCCCTAGGGAGAAAAAAGAAAACTACCCCTATTCCCCCATCCCAGAAACCCTCTACATGTTGTATAAACATCATCTTGTTAATCTCTATTCTGTCATCCTGGCTTTGCCAAGTCAGGTTTATGGACAGAGGGTGTGGAGGTTGTCTAGTCTATCATGGCCAAGAATGACTGAGGCAGAAGAGGACCCAGGAACTCTAGTCTAGCTGTTGGGGAAGGGAGGAAAACCAACATTTTTTTGGGAAACCCCCTTGTCCTTGGTGCTTTGTATACATTATTTAAGGGAGATCTCAAGGTGCTGCTCCAGGAGTGATTGCCTCTTCTCTTGGTCTCTTTTGGAGCCCGTGGTCTGTCAGCGAAGGGTCTCAAATCCCATTGTTTTTTCCAGGATTTCAACCTGGAAGATCATTGTTTGAAAGCAGTGCTGTTTGAGGCCTATGTGGGAACAAAGTAATGTGAATTTTAGAGGCAGTTGACATTGAGAGGGGGAAATTATTCCAGAGGATGCAAAATTATTCAAGCTTTGTTTCCTAGATTTAATCTTAGGGATTTTAGGAGTAGATCCAGATGTCCCTAAACACAGTGGATTAAGTAGCCCTGTTTTACGCAGTCTGATTTGAGGGCACTTAGTTGGCTTTAGATTCTCCCTAGGTTGGATTGCAGAAGAGGAAGCTGGAATTTAGGAATTGTTCCCTAAAGACCATTAGCATTTCAACTTCTAGTATTTGATCAAAATACCTAGCTGAAGATACCTTGGAATTAGGTATACAGTGGTGGATTAAGTGGATTAAGTAGATTACCTTGGAATTAGGTGTACAGTGATAGATCGCAAAGGGGAGGGACTCTTGCGTAAAGTTGGCAGTAATAGGGGCGGCCAGTTGCAATGCCAGATTAACGCCAAGTCCATCTTAGTGATGGGGTTGGCAGGGACACCTGGGGAGCTGAAAGGCAGTGGGGAGAAGGAAGAGACAGATCAAAGGAAGGCTGTCTTTTCACCTATTTGCTGGCATCATCTAACCCTGCTTATGCATGTCAGGGAAAGTCTGGATTCTGTAGTGACTCACTTTGAACAAAATGTTCTCTCTCCCTTCCTCATTTTCATACCCTGAGTCCGTCTCCCTTCCACTCTCCCTTGCTGTCTGCCCTCTCTGCCCCCTTTCCTTCTTTACTGTAATGGCCTTTACCTGCAGCTGAGTGGCAGGTGGCAAGGACGGATAGATGTGGGGGTGTGTAGCTGGGGGAATATTTTCTCAGTTTTGCCAGCATCAAAGAAATTACTTCTAAGGCAATCCTTCTAGCCATGCATTTCGCTGATCAGTCAGAATGAGAGGAAAAACATATTAGCATTACCAGAGAGGCTATTTGGGAAAAATCAAGTCTGCGCAACTGAGTGATCTAAAGTTACAAGCATTAAAAACAAATCCTGGAGCGCAGCTGGAATTCTTCCCACCCTGTCTCCCATAGCCCTGTCCCTTGACGCCCCCCCAACCCCCGCTCCTGTGCTACATGAATGGGTTGTGCCTCAGCGTTCCCAAAGAGCCTAATTTAAAAGAGGAAGTGCCAGGTTGTGTTGGATATTTCTGGGCCTGACATGGAAAAGCAGTCTAAGAAGTTTCTGGTTTTGTTTTTTTTTTTTTTTTTTTTGTTTGTTGTTTTTAAATCCTGTGACTGCAGTGTCTCCATACCCTTGGAGAGGCCATTAGAAGGGAGTTCTCTTGAGTGGAGCACACCAACATGCTCTTTTTTTTTTTTTTCTCTCTGCCTGGTGCTAGTCCAGAGCGAGGTCTCAGGACAGTGGCCTCTTTGTCCTTGGGCCAGGGAGGTGCTTCTTGTAAAGAGAGGGAAATTTCTGGTTGTTTGGGCAGAACTTAGAAGTTAAAAGTGCGTTTATTTGTCTCCTTTGGAAGAAATGACAAAAGCTAGAATGCCCTTTCTTCAGAGTAATATCCTTCAAAGAAGGAATGGCCAGAGGGTAGTGTCCAGGCTGTATTGTGGCATCTAGTTGTTGCCGAGTGCCTCAAGTATAGCCGGCAGTGGAGTGTAGGAGAGTCAGTCTCCCTGGGCTCATACATCAGCTCTGCCTTTTACAGCTGGGGAGTCTTGGGCACGTTACCTAATTTTACTGAGGTTTAACGAGTATCATTTGCAAAATAAGGATAGTAAGACCTACTTCAGAGGCTTGTCTTAAGTAGTACATGAGGTGAACATATTAATTGTTCACTCTAGTGCCAGGTTCATGGCGACAGCTCTTGTAGTGAACATGAGTGGACGTCAGACAAACCCACAGTGAGGCATAATCTAGAAAAAAACTGGCCGTTACCCTGCAAGTACATCCAGGTCAAGAAAGACAAATAATGAGGAGATGTCAAAGATTGGAGGAGACAGGACAGCTATGTGCAGTGTGGTTTCCTAGAGGAGCGCCTGGAACAGAAAAAAGGTGATTAGAGGAAAAACTGGTACAGTCTGAATAAAGTCTCAAGTTAGTACTATTGTACTAATGTTAATTTCTTAGTTCCGATAATTGTTTTAGGGTTTTGTAAGATGTTAATATCGGGGAAAGGTGGGTGAAGGGTTTATGGGAGTGCTAGTTTTTTTTTTTTTTTCTTTTGTTGCAACTTTTCTCCACGTCTAAAATTATTTCAAAATAAAAAAAATTTAAACCAAGGAAGTTAATGTCCAAGTGATGTGTTAGGTAAAAAGAGAACCTGACCAGAGTGGAGCTATGCACAGCAGATCCCACCTGACTCCGTCTGACCTCCTGTGTCAGAGAGAGCGAGCTCTTACTGAGGGGCCCCAACACCGCCTTCTTTAGCCCCTCCGTACCTGCTGCATCCTGAGGAGAGGTCTGCTGTAGGCTGATAATTGGTCAGCAATGGAGACACACACCCCACGTCTGATCCTGGATGGTGCTCTACAGCGGTTGGGGAGGAGGCCATTCATTTAGCATTAGGACTGTCTGTAGGGCTGAATGATCAGGGCACTTGTGTCTGTTCCTTGGAATATAAATGAAGTTCTGCCTGTTTTATCTTTCTATCTCAGCACCAGTCACTATGGCAATATGTTTGCAGATCGCGATGCCTACCCCTACGCTCACACTCAGTGTTTGATCATCCAGACGAAAGAAAAATAAGTTCAGACCCAGCTCTGCAATAATTTATTATTTTGTTTCCTGTTTTAAGTGCCTTGCTCTTGCACAAAGCAGGCATTTTGCTTGCTGCTTGGGCGCAGAAGGTACATGTGCTTTTCTTATGACTGATGTGGTCATCTCTGTCATGCTAATAGCAGGGTGTGTAGAAGAGAGCCATTATTATAATTGGGAAAATGCGAATCTTGGGGTTTTTATTTTGCCACTGAAATCAGCTGTCAGAGGGGGTTCTAGAAAGGATAAAGTCTTCCATTCTGGCATACAACTCCTTCACAAGTATTTGCTGTCAGAAGTTCTTATTTTCTAAGCTTAAAAAAAAAAAGGTTAATGCTAAAAAATGTTCTTTGTGTTTTACGTGAGTGGCTAAGGTGTACTGCTTTTTGCTATCGATTTACAAATCTTATTGTCTGACCCTTGGGATGCGTGTGGATTACTCAATAGTGTGACAAATGGCTGGGCTCTGAATTATGTATTGTATTACAGGGGAGTTCATAAACCATATTGCTCTGTAAGTTATTTTAGGCATAAGACTAGTGAACTGTCATTTCTCTTTCAGTCACATGTGACTAAAAAAAAAGGTGGGGGTTGGTGGTGGGAGGGAGAAGTGTCTGGCTCAAAATTCAACAGAGCACCCCGGAAAGGTTTTGAGTGTAGATGCTGGAAGTAGACCGACTTTGGGTGTGGACTGGGAGGACTGGGGGGCACCTGGAATAGAGGAGAGTGGCTTTGCTGCACCTTTGCTCAGGCTAGAGCCCCTTCGGGGAAGACTCCTGGCTTCCACTCCCCTGGGGCTTCTGTTCTAGTCAAATAACAAATGGCCTGAGGCCAGAGAGTCCTGCACCCTGAGTAGACCTACCACACTCCTGCTCCCCTTCCCCCATACCACTTGTGCAGATGGATGTGCAAACCCTTTACAGACGGTTTGGCACTGCTCGGCTTGCAGAGATCATCTGTCTCTTTTGAATGAGCAACTTGATGTTTGTGGCTCCTTTTTCCTGCACAGAGGGAAATTGCTTCTGCCCTTTGATGGAAATGTTTACCTTCCCTGGGAAAGGCACTATTCTTTGGGGGTAATGTTTGCCAGTGCTCCCCACCCCTCGTGGGAGCATAAGCCTGTGCTCGAGGATGGACAGGAGGAGGCGGCCATTGGAGCATGCACAATTGCCACTGGGGCAGCCATCTGCCAGTGTCGTGGCTCACAGCCTGCCTCTGAGCAGGCCGCCGGGAGGGAGTGTCTGTACTCGGGGGCCTGCATGCATTATGCACAGCCTCTTCCCTAAATGAGCTTTCTAAGCGTATATGACTCCTTTCTACCCTGTTCTTGTATGGTCTGCCTCGGGGCACCATTCAGAATCTCCCCTAATTATACTGGAGCTCAGCTTCTACTGTCTCGCATTTGGAGTGTCTGGTGATAGCTGATTTTTTTTTTTCTTGTGGGGGGCGATGGGAATAGATTTCTAAAATTGCATTGAGGGATTAATTTACAGTTCTAGGAAAAAATACTTTTTACAAGGAAATTATCAACACTGCAATGATAGAGTTTCCCATCAGTGGTGTTTTGACTATCCAAAGCTAGGTTAGCTTCCATGTCTTTTCCAGAATGGACTCTGTAATTTCACGAGGCTGCTCTAGTATTAAAATGAAATCTGTGCTTCTGATTGCAGACCACCACCTTCCCCACATATCACCCTCCCCTCCTCCCCTTCCCTTCCTGAGATGGAGGAGTTTTTGCACATGCTGCTTAGAAAAAGGAGATTTTATCATGACTCAATCCTCGCCCACAGATCTAGGATTCCTGCCATCCAGTAAATTTTGACAGGCAGGTCCTGTGTATGGAGAACATGTCCTGCCTCCCTATCCCTGTACTGCTCCCCTTATTGCGTATGCTTCTTGGGTGGAGTCTGGGATGTCTAGCTTCTCATCTATTCTGCTTTTCCTCCCAGGCAACCCCTGCTTCTCCTATAAGGCTGTCCCTTAGTATCCATGAGGTACAGGGGACAGTCTCTCACATCCCAGGGACTTGATAGACCTATAAAGCTCAAGCCCCGAGGTGTTTTCGGGCTTGTTACTTGTCTGCCACTGCGTTAAGTACCGAGAAAGCCTAGCAGCGTGCCCTGGCCTTCAGCACCAGAGCCCACCTGGGTATTCATTCAAATAAGAAGGTTGGCAGCCCCACCCCTCCAGTCACAGGAATACAGATGTCTTTGTGCCTGTAATTACCGTGTTGACCCCTTAAAGTCATTGAGGCCTCCAGGGGGTTGCTGGTGAGGCCATGATGCTGTTGAGAGTGAGTTACTGGTGACACTGGGTCCTCCTTTGCCCTCTGGTGGGGGAAAAGGGGGAGGAAGAAAAGCATTGGGTTTTAGAAAATGTTTGGCTATGAAGACTTGGTTAAATGTTGTCTTCTCCTCCCTATCCCTAGGTAATTCAGAAGAATTTAAGATAACAGAGCGCGGGACAGAATAGGATGTTGGGGGACCAGAGACGACGAGAGATGTGTGGTGGGGAGAAAGAGGGTGAGCTGTTGGCTCACCTACATCTTAGAACAGGACCTTCTGGCCTGGCAGCCATGGGCCAGCATGGGCTGAGCGCACTGTTGGGATGTGTAGGAGGGAGTGATGAGCGCCTCAGAGACTGTTCCGTGGATAGGATATTGTTGCTGCCTCCCTGAGGCTCCCGCTCCCCTCTTCACGGAGCCACTGGAAAGCAAAGGGTCCTCAGCTACTTGGCTCCTGCAGCGAGGAGACTGGCTACACGGAGAGAGACTTAGGGCAAGTCTGGACCATATTAGATGTTGCTCCATCTTTAGTTGAGCCAGTAAGAAGCTCTTGTTGTAGGAACAGCCTCCCTGTCCCCTGAGCCTGTGTAGATGTGACTGGACCTGAATCTTTCCCTTCCAGACTGATTTTTGTGGGCTTTTCTCCCCATTTCTGGCCTCAGAACTAACCTGATGGCAGCTTCTGGAATGTCTCCAGACCTATACCATATAGGACTTAGCAATGACAAGAGGTTTTGTAGGGCATCTACACTGCACTTACTGGATGTCCTTTGAGATTGACTTTCCGATAGTCCTTAAGTGCCCCATGGGGGCCTCTTCAGTGGGCCTGGTTTCCCTTGAACTTTGTGTTAGTGCTGACTCCCACACACGTTCCTGTGTTTTTTCATCTTAACCATGATTGGTGATGAATTGGGGGAAGGGAGCAAGAATTTGCTTTCCTCTGCACTAGAAGTGCAGAGCTGCTAATTTCATTCTCCACGCTGTCTCTTAGATGAGCAGGGTCCTCTGTGCCCATGTTTAGTACCGCTGTGTTGCCGGACTCTCCTGGCAAAAATTAGGCTAATGTCTCCAACGACTGCATTAGCCACTGAAATGAGGTTCTAAATTGAAGATACTATACCAAGTCTGTCTCCAAGGTATTGCCTTGTTCTGGCTTTTATTATTCAAATTCATTCTCTCAATGATTCTCTGCAGACTGACTGGCACGCGGTTCACTGTGGAGCTTTGTATTAGCTGAAAGGCAAGATCACCTTTTAAGGGGAGGGAGAAGGGAAGGAAAAAGGAGAAAAAAAAAAACACAAAAAACCAAAAAGATGAATGCTGTGGTGCAAAGAGTCAGCAATTTGTCTGTTCGAAGAGCTCCCTGACCAGCCTGAGCAATGCCTAGAGATAGGAGAGTAAGGGACCAGACCTGGGATGGAGTGGAGGGGATAGTGTGGGGATAGAAGGGCATGTCGGTGCATTAGTGACATCTGTGCCTTGTAAGTTTACCGCACTTCCTCCTTCCTTTTCATGTTTACTGAGCACCCAAATATATGCCTTACAGGGTGTTGAGAACTCCAGGGTGGAAAACCAAAGATCAACAAAACAGGATCTTCTCTTCACAAAGCTGTTAGTCTTACAGTTTCACTGCGTTTTCTCTATCTTGGGTGTGTGGGTAGGGGTGAGGGGGATGAGGGGAGGATTCGAGCTATGATTCTTATATTTTACATCAGAAGTAGGAGCCTTCTAACAGTCATATGCTTAGAGAGTTGAGAATTTGGCTCTTATATGTTTGTTTTTAAAATAGATTTTTTTTTTGCCTGCTGACAAAGTAATATGTTTCCCAAGCAGAAAACTTGGAAAACACAGAAAAGCACAAAGGGAAACACCACCACCACCCATATTCCACTCTCCACATGTACAGATAACATTATGGCTTATGTTCTTCCAGTTGTTTTTACACAAGTGCTGTCATTCTGTACATAGTGTTTTGAGGCTGATACTTTCCCTTTAGCAATTGGGAGTTAAATTTTGCAGGGTTTTGAAAAGTAGAGCCTCTAGCACATAATTAGGCACACAGTGAACATTATCCAGGTGCTGGTCTTTATCAATTGTATGTATATACCAAATTACGCTTGATTCTTATTGTTGTACATGTAGGTGGTTTACAGCTTTCTGTTCTGAGTAATTCTACAATGAAAGTCCGTGTGTGTGTGTGTGTGTGTGTGTGTGTGTGTGTGTGTGTATAAATCTCCTTTTGTCTACTTTTATGTGCCCTCTGTGTTCTTAGAAGAGATTCACCAAAGTTGAAGCGCTTGTCTTTTCTGATTCTTCTCCCCTGTGTCTTAGCTGGGACAACCTGATGTCTGGGTTGTTAGGACAGCACCATGGTTTGAGTATCTCTCGTCCCTTTTCTGCATTACATGTCAGATGCCCTAGGATTTCTTCTCCCTGTGGTCCCTGGGTGCTTCTCTCTTGGCCAGGAAATAGCTGGCTTCAGGGAAGACAGGGCAGCAAGCACAGAACACATGTTCCTATTGTTTTGCGTGGGATGGTAGTATCCCCCTGAGACAGGGACATTGTCATCAACCTCTTTGATGATGAGCTTGTACTGAGTGCCTGCCCACCTGTGTCCCGCCCAGTGCCAGATAAGGCAGAGATAAAAAACAGGCCCCTACTTTCCAGCTACCTGCCTACTGATTAGATAATGGAATTGACACGAAATAACTCAAACAGATTTATTGAGCATTTGCTATATGGTAAATACTTGTGCCAGGCTACTGTTGGGGAATCGAAAAGGCTGAGATGCCGTTCTCCTTCTTAAAGGAAGCTGCAATACATATAAATAAGAGCTATTTATAAGTAAAGTTAACTAGGCACACAGGTCAGTAAGTAATAAATATCTAGTCATGCAGACAACAAGTATTAGACTGGCTGCTTGAAGAAGAGGATCATTCATTATGAGTCAGAGTAGTTAGATTTCAGAGAGAAGACAGGACACTCATTGGGGCTTGAGAAAGAGCTGGCATTTGGTGAGGTAGAGTGGGAAGGGTTTTCTAGGTGAGAGGAGCAGCTCGCAAGAGACGGTGGCAGTACTGATGGTGTTAAGGTGGAGAGCAGTTGTAGGGAAGCACAGGAGCAGGCTCGGGGTGGGGAACTGCAGAGAGGCAGGTGCGGGTCAAGGCTGCATATTGAGAGACCTGAGCATGGTGAGCTCCAGATCACTATTTGGTACATAGTGGATGGAAACAATTTGATAAAATTGTCTTTGATTAAAGGACAGGTAAGAAGGTCTTGATTTCTCTCAGTGCCAGAGGGCCCAGGCTCAGTCCTTCGGTCTCCACTCTTCTTTGTCTACACTAAAGCTCTGGGTGATCACATCTAGCCTAGCAGCTTTAAATTTCCTGTGCATGCCGGTCATTGTCAGATTTTTTTTTAAGTCTCCAGCACATACTTTTCTGAACTCCAGGCTCCTCTATCCGTCTGCTTACTGGACATCTGTATATGGATATTTAATAGGCATCTCAACCTTAACATGTTTAAAATTGAGCTCATGTAACCTTCCTAACCTAAGAGGATTCAGACCAGAACCCTCTTGACTCCTTTTTCTTACACCCACATTTACCCAATGCGGGGCTTGAACTCAATACCCTACGGTCAAGACCTGAGCTAAGGTCAAGAGTAGGTTGCTTAACCAACTGAGCCACCCAGGCACCCCTAAGATTTTGTTTTTAAGTAATCTCTACACCCTATGTGGGGATCAAACTCAAAGCCCTGAGATCAAGAGTCACATGCTCAAATGACTGAGCCAGCCAGGTGCCCCACTCACTCTCACATTCTGACAGCACAGCCTGCAGTAGCACTCTCTTCAAAATAAATCTAAAATCTGACCACTTCTCATTACTCCTCCGACCACCGTGATCTCTCACCTGGATTATTGTGGTAGACTCCTAACTGGCCTTCTTCATCCTTCTGCCTTTATCACCTACAGTCCTTTCTCAGTACGGCAGCTAGAGTGATCCTTTTATCATGTCTTTCTGTGCTCAGAAATACCTGTTGGCCTTCCTAATTATATAAAGTAAGAGTCAAAGTCCTTTCCAAGACCTACACATTCCTGTGATGTGGCTCACCATTACCTCTGTCAATTTATCTCCTACTACTCTCCCTTACAGTACCTCTCCTCTAGCCACCTTGGCCTCTCTTATGTTCCCTGAACACATTAGGCCCATCACACCTTGGGACCTAGAATACTCTTCTCCTAGACAGGTTTGTGGGCAACTCCCTCACTTTTCTTAGGTCTTTAATCAGAAGTGAACTTGTCTTCTAATGGCCAAAGCTGGAATGATTTAAGCAATGTAATGTAGTATTAGATTATAACCTAAAGTGTAAAATAAATATATATCAATCTGAACTGGTATAAACAAATAACTGAATGAATGAATAAATAAATAGGAGAGATAAGATAAATATCTCTTACAGAACAATTTCAATAATATATATAGGTGCTTTCACCTCCAGGAGAAGGAGCTTAAATCTTTTGAGTGTGGTCTGATCTTAGTGATTTACTTCTAAAGAACTGGTTATAGAAAGAGAAAAATAGTAACATTATGGTAGAGAAACCCAGTAAGTATTACCTGTCATCAAGAGGGACCTTGCTAGTGCTGTCATATGGATATGAGGGACCCCCTGATAGGAGGTGAGAACATGGGCCCTTTACCTCTGTGGTGTTTTTCCTTGCTACCATTAAGCCCAGAGTAATCAGGAGAAAAGTGTCAACAGATTTAAATTGAGGAACAGTCTACACGATATCTGATCAGTACTCCTCAAACTGTCATAGTAATGATAAGGAAAGACCAAAAAACTATCACAGGGAGACCTGGCTGGCTCAGTCAGTAGAGCATACGGATTCTGGATCTCAGGGTTGTAAGTTCAAGCCCCATGTTAGATGTGGAGCCTACTTAAAACAAAAAGAACAAACAAGCAAAAACCCATCATAGAACAGAGAAGACATGACACCTAAGTTCCTAAATTCTGATTTGTATACTGGAACTGAAAGAGGACATTAATGGAAAAACCAGTCAGATATGAAGAGTCTGGAGTTTAGTTACTATTAATGTAGGAATGTTGGTTTCTTAATATTGATAAATGTACCACAGTAGTATATGTTGATAATATTAGGGGAACTGAAACTGGGTTAAAGGTATGCAGGAATTCTTGGAACTCTATACTATCATTATAAGTTTTCTGTAAATCTAAAATTATTCTAAAAAAGAAAAAAGTGACCTTCTCAAACAAGGCCTTTCCTGGCCACCATCTGAAAAAAGTTTTTTCCCTCCTCTGACACTTCAAATCCCTCTCCCTGAATCATTTTGCTCCTTAGTACTTACTGTTTCGTAGCATATATTTTACTCATGTTGTTTGTTTCCATGGCTACAAGAAAGAATAGGGGTTTTGGTCTTAGTCTTGCTCACATATGGCTCTTCAAGGCCCAGCCCTATGCTTAGCTCATAGCAGCCATCCCATAAATACTTTCTCATGACTGACAGAATGAATTCTTAGATCACCTCATGTCCTTAAGCAGCATGAGGTTTTTGTGTTTGGGCCTGCCTTTTTCTTTTGAGATTTCTGGTAGTTTACCATTCCAGTGGGGGAAATGACACCTGTTGTTGCTTTTCTTCTGTAGCTCACATAGAAATGAAAGTCATGTCAGAAGTGGGTTGTACGCTTCCAGTGTATTCACGCATCAGCAGGAAGAAGTAAATGTCATCATTTACTACTTTCCTGCAGACATTATCCCCTTCCTGAAGGTGGGGGCTGGTTAATGAGAGACACCCTTCTTCCCTTACCTGTTCTCCTGTTGAAACCTATGATCCCCGGCTGGCTGGTTTAGCACGACAGATGTGAAGTGTGAATGGAATCGCTTCTTGGCTTTCTGGTTAAGGTCAAGTGAAGTGTGTATGGATGTGAGGACAGTGAGCATGGGACTCTTGGATCTGGAAAAGTAAAGTTGGTCAAGGAACATGCATTTAATCCTGAATATATATTGAGCTTTTCTTTGCCCAGCACTGAAAAGTGAAGGATGAAGATAGTAAGAATGTGGCCTGGTTCAGCAAATCCTTGTCCCTAGAACCTGACAGCCATGCTTGACTTCAAGAGGACTAAATGTAGAACAAACTAGAGAAAACCTACCTCACACAATCAGTAGTAAATGCATGGTTAGGTGTGGATTTGCAGATGCCTTAGAAAAATGTGTGGATGATAGCGATGCCGTGGGCAAGGGATGTAAAAGAGAGTTTTGAGGACCTCCATTGATGACAATGGAGAAAGAACAGTGTTTTTCACACTCGGCGCATGTGCCAGGAGGGTCCTGCAGGTTCCTCTGATACTTTGAGGGAGGTGACATTAGGTGGAGAATTTTATTGTCAGGACTTTTTCAGGCGTAAGAAGTGGGGAGATGTTGGAAGAGAGATGAGTCCGAATGATCTCTGGAGGATTGCACACAGTGTTGGCTCAATAGCATCAGTTTTCTCCTGTGTTGGGACTTGATTTATCTCATAATTTATTTTAAAGACTTCACGGAATGTAACTAGCAAAGAATGGAGTCACACTGATTTGATGCCTGAACAAAGCCATCGGGAACAACAAAACTAGAAGATAAAAGATATTTCCCTTGTAACTGAGGGTATATCAGGATATACCTCTCTCTCCTGTTGTTTTCAGGTTCCCCTTGTCCTGAGCCCAAAGATGGAGCATTTTTGCTTTGTTTTTGGTGCAGTGCCCATCACACTTGTGGGGCTCTCTGAACAAAGGCCTGCTCCCTGCTGGGCGTAAGAACTGAGCCTGCGCCTGGGGCAAGATTCCTTTCAGAAACAAATAAGCAGGGCATCTTGCAACCCCCTCCATTTTGGCCGTCTTAAGGAAGAGGCCAAGGTTCCACTCCCTTTGCAAGTAGAGCAGAATGTACTTTCTTAAAACTATTCAAATATCACAGTTGGGTTCAATTATCTGCAGAAATAGATTTATATAAAAGGAAAACTTACAAAGGAGAAATTTGTACCAAATAACAGTCTACATTTTGGTTAAATTTTCTTTTTCTTTTTTAAGGCCATCCAGTTGAAAGTCTGAGTGTCCAGGAAAGGAGGGGGGAAGGGAAGAAAAAAGGAAGAAGAAAGGGAACAGAAAAAGAAACCAAAGTATTTAAAGATTTTTGAGTATAAACCTGAGGTCTGGGCGCTCCTCACCAGCCATGCGGTCTGCCAGGGGCTTCCCCTCCATCGCCTTCTGCCTTACCTTCCACTTCCTCGCCTGCCCTGGAGTGTCAGGCAAGGAAAGCTGGCCTCGAGAACCTTAGCTGTTCTAAGCCCCTCGCTCTGGCTGCCTGCTTCTCCAGCCAAACTAGATGGCTTAAGGTCCCATCCAACTGACTTACTCCCACCTCTGGGTCTTGATGTGAACCCTTTCTCCCATCTGCAGGGCCATATTACACATAACAGCTGTGCAATAAATTACTACAAACTCGGTGGTGTAGTGGCCTAGCTCCCAGTGTAGATAGGTCAGAAATCTGGGTGATGGTTAGCTGGGTCTTCAGCGCAGGGTCTTATAGGCTGATAGAAGGGTGTTGTGCAGGCTGTCTTACTTTCTGGTGGCTCTGGAGATGAGTTGGCTTCCAAGATCATTCAGGATGTTGCTAATATATCTTTGGAAACACTTCCTGGAAGTCAGATTTCTGGGTTAAGGGGTAAGTGCAGTTGTAATTTTTACTAGACATTGTCAAATGGCTTCCATAGGGGTCGTACCATATGCATTTCCATGAGCATTGTTTGTAACTGCCCCTTTTGCTATAGTCTTACCTGTGGATAGGTATTGGCCAGTCTCATAGGTGAGAAATGGTTTTATTCCTATGATGTAGGAAGCCTTCTGCAGTTTTGTTTGACCTTTCTCGTATTCTGAGCAAAGTTGAACATCTTTTTTAGTTAGGTGGCATTGTATTTCTTTTTCTGTGAACTGCCTGTTCATATCTCCAGTCCTTTTTCCTATAGGGTTATGGGTCTTCTGTATTTTTAAAAGTGCTTTATGGATTAGTAATATTAACACTTCGTCTATATTAAGTTGCACATTTTCTTCCCAGTTTGTCATTTGTCTTTTACTTGTGATATTTTCCATGCATCTAAAATTTTTATGAAGTTATTTTTGCATCATCAAATTTATTAATATTTTTGTTATTGCCTCTGCATTTTAAATCATAAATAGGAAACTTATTCTCTATTCCTAGGTTATAGAGGAATTCACCTATGTTTTCCGCTGGTACTTATATAGTTTCATTTTTTACATTTAGATATAATTTGTTTGGAATTTATCCTGATACATAGGCATAAGGATGAAGTTAATTTTATCTTTTTCCATATGTCTGTTAAATTATCCCAAAGATGCTTATTAAAAAAATCTTCCTTTCCCCACAGATTTGAGATGCTACTCTTATTATATATTAGATTTTCATATGCAGTGGGTCTATTTTTTAATTTTCTTCACTGTTCCATTGCTAATTCTGTCTATTCATGTGCCAGTTACCAGACCCTTTTAATTATATATTGACTTTGCAATATATTTTGTTTTACTACCTACTAGATCCTTCTAGTTTATTTCTGTGCATTCCTGTGTGTGTGTGTGTGTGTGTGCGCGCGAGAGAGAGAGAGAGAGAGAGAGAGAGAAAGAGAGAGAGATAGAGAGAGAGAGAGAGAGAGATCGGCCTCAGAAGAGAGCCAAGCACTCATTCCTGGGAAATTTTAACTCTTCAAGGTAGGTAGAAGAAGATAAGCTGGCAAAGAAACCTGGGGAAGGGGAGACTGTAGAGGTAGGAGGTAATTGGAGGTTTGCAGTCTCATGTCGGTGCAGAGTACTTTTGGACTGAGATACTGATCTCCGTGTCAGGTGCTGCCACAAAATCTCAAGATGTGAGGAGTAAGGAGCATCAGTGGTTATCACTGGGTAGGAGTAGAGTGGAGTGGGCTATGGAGTGAGTGGGAGGTGAGGAGGTACTTTCAAGTGTAGATAACCATTGTGAAGTTTCTCAATATAAGAGAAAAGAAAGGAAATAAGGAAAGGTAGTACCTAGAAGGAGTGTAGGGGAGTTTTCTTTGTTTAAAATTCACATAATATAAAGTTAACCATTTTATTTATTTTTTAAAGATTTTATTTATTTGTCAGAGAGAGAACAAGAACAAGCAGGGGGAGCAGCAGGCAGAGGGAGAAGCAGACTCCCCACTGAGCAAGGAGCCCGGTGCAGGACTCGATGCCAGGACCCTGGGATCATGACCTGAGCCAAAGGTTGACATTTAACCAACTGAGCCACCCAGGTGTCTCTCACGTGAATCATTTTAAAGTGAGCACTTTGGTGGCGTTCAGTACATGTGAAATAATCACATCTACCTGGTTCTAAAGTGTTATCACCCCCAAAGGAAGACCCCATACCCATTAAGAAGTTACTCTCCATTGTCCCCTTTCCCTAGCCCCAGGCTGCCACCAGCCTCCTTTCTGTCTTTATGAATTTACCTCTTCTGGGTATTTCTTACGAGTAGAGTCATACAGTACGTGAATTTTGTATCTGTTTTTCTTGAATGTAGCATAATGTTTCAAAGTTCTTCCATGTTGAAGAAACTAGCTACTATGTAAAAATGCTGTTGGGAAGAACTCAAGGACACAGAGACAGGTGGGTAAGAGGTCAGGTTCTTGAAAAGATGAGCTCCATTTTTTTGGAAATGGGAAGGTGGGGAGATCCCATCTGATAGTTTTCGTGTGGTCTGTGATGTAGAAGGCCAGACCTCCACCAAGAGATAGGAGTCAGAGGAGGTTCCAGGGAAGGTAGATGATCTGCAACCAGTGATCAAATAGAGGGGTAGATGCATTAACTAGAGAAACGCAGTTATGATTGATGGGTGATACTAGATACTTTGAATCTCTGTTTATTTCAGTTCACACTGAAGGTCTTTTGGGGGGGTCCTCCAAATGTTGCGTAGTTACAGGGGGTATATTTAGTGCTAAGGCAGTGTTCTAACTGTACCAGCACTCGGGGTCCCACCACAAGTAGGACCCACAGGGTGTCCCACCTTCACAAGTTTAAAAAGGTTTTGGTTGGGCTTTCCTGAAGCAGACATTGGGATGGAGGCTGGGATACAGTATATTTATTCCAACACTAGTTCAAGGAAAGGGGAGGAAGCAGGATTGGACTGAGGAAGAAGCCATGGCCATCCCAGCAGGGAGTTCTGGAGTGAGTAGTCTTTTAGATGATCCCTTATTAGGCAAAATTGGTGAGGTTTTTATAACCATACCTGGCTCATGGTTTTTATAACCATACCTGGTCATCTGTTACAGGCTGCTTAAAAGCTCATGAGCTTGACCGAAGTAGCTCTTTGCATATGAGAAAGAACCTGAAGGAGCTGACACTGTAGTTTTCCTTGGGACCAAAGCAAGTCTTTGCTTAGAGTCAATTTGGGCATATCTGCCTCAGGATAGGCAGTCTCGCTGGGCTCCCAGCTAGAACAGCTTGGAGCTGAGGCATGTGGGAAGTAAACTTTTTCAGGACAACTCTTCCAGTCATTGCCGCAGAAATTGTTCTTAAAAGCTGAGATATGGATAGGAGCTTGGCAGGCTGGTGGAGTTGGCACCAGAAGTTACACTCTGCTTCTCAGGTAAAATGAGCTGAGCCCTCCCATTTGAGAACATAGGCATGTGTGTTCCCAGGGGGAGTGAAATCTTGCTTATGGGAAAGGCTTTATTCTCAGTCAATCAAGTGACCAGGAGTGGTGTGAATTTTGAAAATGTCTCATATGTTTTTGACTTCACTATTCTTTGTCAGAGAAATGACAAAAAGGAAAGTGCACCTAGTCAGCAGTCAGCAAATATTTGCTAAACGAGCGAATGAAAGAACCATTGTGAGCAGAGCAGCAGCAGGAAGGAAGCAGAGGGTCAGATTTCCGTGTCATCTTCTCAGAGGAGACTGTGCTCCAGAGGTAGCAGCTTGATGGGCTTAATAATAGCTCAACATGGAAAGCGAGGATGAAGGATAGAGCCTGGAGCAGAGGCACAGTGGTCCAGGGCCCAGCTAGGGAGGTTCCTGAATATAGTAGACATGGGTGCGTACTGCCTCAGCTGGCTTGTAGGAAGAGAGTGTGGGCCCCTGGAAGTGGATGTGTGGCTGGATATGTAGCCTTGGGACATGGATGGGTGATCTGGTAACCTTTTCCCTGGGGAGGCTTTTCCCCTTCCCATTGTTAGAGAACTTTGTGGCCCTCCCCTACTTCCGGCAGTTTCCTCCTCTAGCCTCTCAGCCCCACCTGCTTTATCACTTTCTCCCCCCAGAACTTAATATAAGACTGTCCCCCCCCTCTAGTCCGCTGATTGACCCCCAGCTCAGGTCTGTGGCCCATCAGCCCCATCTTGGTTCTCAGAGTCTCTCAATGTCCTTGTGGCCTCACTCTTTATCACACAGCATGGACATCATGGCACTTGTCACTTCCAACGCACTATTGATTGCCGTTCTCCTTGATTCCCTCACCTTCTAGTTGTATGGGGAAAGAGGTAGAACTCTTTCTACCGCAGCCCAAACCCCAGGACTCCAACTTGCACCCCATAGCCATTTCTTCATTTGTAATCATTGCTTATTGCTATGCAGATGACTCCCAAGCCTATGTTTCTAGCCTCAGCCTCCCCGCCCCCCCAGCCCCCATCTCATATTTTCAGCTGATTGAAATATACCCACCTGTCTCATTGGTGCTACACACACTTTTAAACCAAACTCATGATAATTTCCTCCCAAATTCCTTCTTCCTACTTAATTGTGACATCATTATCCTCCCAGTTACCTTACCTTTGCACTTTGCAGTCTCCCTCCCTCCCCATCCCCTACCAGCTTAGTCTTAACAGTCGCCTTGCTCTGCCTGGACCCATCACTTTGCTTCCATTCCCAGTGCTCCCTCTTGTTCCTACTGCATGACTTTTGACTAAGGTATGGCTCCTTGCCGAGTCTTCCCAGCCACAGGCGTGTCTGCCCAGGTGCATCCTTTACACATCAGTCACTGTTCTTGTGACATGATTTTTTCCCCCAAAGAAATGCTTCCCCTATTGCTTGGAGAGCTAAGGTCCAATTTCTCAGTATGGGTTGTGGAGGCTCCACAACCTCTTTTCTTTCCTTCTTGTCTCCGACAATGACGCTTCACACACTCACCTCATTTTCTAGCCGTGGGACTGCTTCCATTTCTCTGACTGTCCTGGACTTGACTTCTTCCTTGCCTTTGTTCAAGTCATTTTTTTGTTCTAAAGTTTCTTTTGCACTTCTCTCTTTCTCTGCTCCCTTGACCCATAGCCTACATAATTTCTACCTGTTAAAATCCTACTGATTTATGTCCATTGTAATGGAATACTGTGATACTGTTGAGAAATGAGGTAAGGTAGATGCACATGCGCTGACACGGAATAATATTGAAAGTGCACTGCTAGATGAGAGAAAACATCTCCTAAGACAGTATGTATGGTGTCATTCCATTCTTGAAAAAATTATTAGTAATAAATGTATACGAATGTGTATATAGAAAATTTAAAAAATTGTGCCCTGTTAATAATTATTATTTTATGGGTGGGCACCTGGGTGACTCAGTCAGTTAAGTGGCTGACTCTTGGTTTTGGCTCAGGTCATGATCTAAGGGTTCTGAGATTGAGCCCGGTGTTGGTCTCCTTCTGCACTCAGCGTGGGGTCTGCTTGTCCCTCTCTCTCCCTCTCTTCTCCTCCCCTTGTGCGTGTGTGCGCTCGCTCTCTCTCTCTCTCAATAAAATCTTTAAAAAAAAGTAATTTTTTTAAGAGCGTGCAAGTGGGGTAGGGGGTGTGGGGGGAGGAGTGGAGGATGAAGAAGAAGGACGGGGAAAGGATCTCAGGCCGACTCCTCACTGAGCACGGAGCCTGTCACAGGGTCTGATCTCATGACCCCGAGCCAAAACCAAGAGTTGGTTATATAATTGACTGGGCCACCTAGGCGCCCCAATAATTATTCTTGAAGAAAAGTGATGATTATAGGGATTATACCATGGTTACATATTCCTGTAATGTTTTATTTTTTCAAGTATAATGATTGTATATTTCTCTAGTAATCAAAAAATGTAAAGCAAAGAAAAAGTGGGGAAAAAAGTTGTCCTTCCTCCCCTCATTTCAGAGTTCTTCAGAATTGTCTCCTCTCTAGTTGCTTCCAGTAGTCTTACTCATATACCTACTGCCTACCACACCCTCTTGCTTGAAGCTCACATAAAGCCTTCTATTATAGTAATATATGGATTTGCTTTATACCCTTCTTTATACACTTCTTGTTCCTGAGCTAAAACCAGTTGGTATCATTTGCATCCTCGAATCCCTGTAGGGCCTGGCCTGGTGCCTGTGCTTGGTGATGCTCCAACAGTGTTGGCTGAGCTGGGATGCCATGCCCTAGGCATCTCTGGGTATCCCAGAACCTTAGTGCTCCTTTGGTTTGGAAGGAACTGAAGCCCTGTTTTTACCACAGCAAGAGCTATATGTCTGATGAGGCTGATCGATTAGCCTTTAATTCATTACCAGCTTCCGGAGTAGGGTACTAATGATGATGATTGATAAAGGTATGATTGGAAATCTGATCTGTGTTCTTACTGATCCCTAGAGGAATCCATTCCCACATGGCAACCTAGGCCCTTACCTAGCATTAGATAAATTCAATTCAGCAATCCATCAAGACATAAAGTAATTGAAGTGTGCCTGCCAAGAGTGGCAGGAAGAAATGATAGAAGAGTTTTTGGCTAAAGGGGCTGAGCTGTCCAGCCCTTAGGGAATCCATTATTCAACCAGCCCACCAATCCCTCTGTTGAGCCTTAACAATGTCTGCTTTGTTCTCAGGCCCCAGATCAGCACAGATTCTGGTCTTTGTATTGAGGTTGGCTTGTAGCACATAGTGAGAGACTTTTCTCTTTGACCCCAGTGTGTTTTCTTGGGGGTAAATAGCAGAGGTGTTGGCAGTTGGGATTTGGTTGTTCCTGAAGTGCTGTCAGGCTCAGCACATCCTTAGCAGAGCTCAGAGACTGGGGGAGGCAATGTCTGGTGGTGGAACAAGAAATGCTTTTGAAGTTAGGCAGACCTGGGTTGGAGACCTAGTTCTCTTACTAGCTTGAAGGCTAGAAGTTCCCTAGGCAGGAACTTCTGTGGGTTTTATGATCCTAGGTGGCTGGTAATTTGATGTTGGGAAAATATTTGTTGACTTGGACTATTGGTAGAACCACAGTATTCTCATCTTACAGATATCTCATAGGATTGTTGTGAAGATGAAATAAGGTGTATAATAGCTACTCTAGTGCCTAGCACCAAGAGGTGATTAGTAACTGCTAGTTTCCTCTTTCCTGCCCCCTTCCCCCTTACACCCTTAAAGGTTAGAAATTGTAGGACCTACTGTGTACATACTTACTAGGCTGCAATGACAATAGCTCAAGCTGATGTCATTTTTTAGCAGGTGTGGCCTCTCTCCTCGTCTGTCATTGTCTTCTGTGGTCCTCATAGCTATCTACATGGTCTTTGAAGGCTCTCTTAATAGCAGTGGCTCATGGCACAGCAATGTCGTACAGTGGAGAGAACCAAGGACTGGGACAAGTTACTTGAGCTGTTTGCCATCTGTGTTCCTAAAAAAAGTAACATTTTCCCTGTGTAGAATTTATATTGAAGTCCAAATCTACTTGTGTTCGAGAGGACATTCCGTTACCCCCACTGTTTTCCTGAAGGATGCTATGTCCTGTTGTATGCCTCCCTTCCCACTGCCCTGCCTGTGCTCACTTCGCTTCTCCTGAATGCCTGTCTTAGGATAGGGACTTACCCAGTGAACTATTATTGACACCATATTGTGATAACGGTGGTTAATGCTGTGCTCATGGTGTGGTAGTACACTTTTTTATTAGGCTGCCTGCTAATTAAAAGGACTTTAAGTAGCTTTTAGTGAAAGAATATATACAGAAGACTGCTTAAATATAAATTAAAAATAATTTAAGCTCTGTGGTTGTGAGGTTGGAGAAAACAAGTATAATAATCACCTAAATAATTACAGGACCTAAACATTAGATATAGTTCTGAATGTCCTGGAAGCCAAGAGAAAAAGGTAAATATGAATTACATAATTATCATCTAATAAAATTGCTGGTATTTATATTCATTTTCTGCTGAGAAATAAGCTTTTACCTGGTACTAGTAAGACCTGATCTAAAAGAATATTTTTTAAATTCATTTTTCAAGTTTTTATTTAAAATTCTAGTTAACATACAGTGCAATATTGGTTTCATGAGTAGAATTCAGTGATTCCTCACTTACATACAGTACTCAGTGCTCATCATAGGTGCCCTCCTTAATACCCATCCCCCATTTTAGCTCATCCCTCCCCCCCTCTGTCATCCCTCAGTTTGTTCTCTGTCATTAAGAGTCTTATGGTTTGTTTCCCTCTCTTCCCACCCCCGCATATGGTCATCTGTTTTGTTTCTTAAATTCCACATGTGTGAAATCATAGCGTATTTGTCTTTCTCTGACTTAGTTTGCTTAGCATAATATACTCTAGTTCCATTCATGTTGTTGCAAATGGCAAGATTTCCTTCTTTTTGATGGCTGAGTAATATTCGTGTGTGTGTGTGTGTGTGTGTGTGTGTGTGTGTGTGTGTGTGTTCGTGTGTATTCACCACATATCTTTTATCCATTCATCAGTCGATAGACATTTGGCCTCTTTCCGTAGTTTGGCTATGGTTGGTAATGCCGCTATAAACATCAGGGTGCATGTATTCCTTGGAATCAGTACTTTTGTGTCCTTTAGATAAATACCTAGTAGTTGCAATTGCTGGATCAGAGGGTACTTCTATTGTTAACTTTTTTTTTTTTTTAAGATTCTATTTATTTATTTGGCAGAGAGAGAGAGAGAGAGAGAGAGACAGTGAGAGAGGGAATACACGCAGGGGAAGCGGAAGCGGGAGAGGGAGAAGCAGGCTTCCTGCCGAGCAGGGAGCCCGATGTGGGGCTCGATCCCAGGACGCTGGGATCATGACCTGAGCGGAAGGCAGAGGCTTAACAACTGAGCCACCCAGGCGCCCCTATTGTTAACTTTTTAACTCTGTACTGCTTTCCAGACTGGCTGCACCAGTTTGCATTACCATCAACAGGGTAAAAAGGTTCCCCTTTCTCCACATCCTCACCAACACTTGTTTCCTGAGTTGTTAATTTTAGCCATTCTGACAGGTGTGAGGTGGTATCACCGTGGTTTTGATTTGTGTTTCTCTGATGATGAATGATTTGAGCATCTTTTCACATGTCTGTTAGCCATTTCTGTGTCTTCTTTGGAGAAATGTCTGTTCGTGTCTTCTGCCTATTTCTTTTTTTTTTTTTTAAGATTTTATTTATTTATTTAACACAGAGAGAGAAAGAGAGAGAGAGCACAAGTAGGGAGAGAGGCAGGCAGAGAGAGAGGGGGAAGCAGGCTCCCCGCTGAGCAGAGAGCCCGATGCAGGGCTCGATCCCAGGACCCTGAGATCATGACCTGAGCCGAAGGCAGAGGCTTTAACCCACTGAGCCACCCAGGCGCCCCACCTTCTACCTATTTCTTAACTGGATTTTTTTGGGGGTGTTGAGTTTGATAAGTTCTTTATAGACTTTGGATACCAACCCTTTATCAGGTAAGTCATTTGCAAATATCTTCTCCCATTCAGTAGGTTGCCTTTTAGTTTTGTTGACTGTATCCTTTGCCATGCAGAAGCTTTTTATCTTGATGAAGTCCCAGTAGTTCATTTTTGCTCTTGTTTCCCTTGCCTGTGGTGACATTTCTAGTAAGAAGTTGCTGCAGCCAAAGTCAAAGAGGTTGCTGCCTGTGTTCTCCTCTAGGATTTTGTTGGTTTCCTGTCTCACATTCAGGTGTCTCATCCATTTTGAGTTTATTTTCGTGTATGGTGTAAGAAACTGATCCACCTTCATTCTTCTGGATGTTGCTGTCCAGTTTTCCCAATACCGTTTGTTGAAGAGACTGTCTTTTTTTCCATTGGATATTCTTTCTTGCTTTGTTGAAGATTAGTAGACCATAGAGTTGAGGTTCATTTCTGGGTTCTTTGTTCTGTTCCATAGGTCTGTGTGTCTGTTTTTGGGCCATACTGCTTTGATGACTATAGCTTTGTAATACAGCTTGAGGTCCAGAATTGTGATGCCTCCAGTTTCGTTTTTCTTTTTCAGGATTGCTTTGGCTATTTGGAGTCTTTTCTGGTTCCATACAAATTTTAGGATTGTTTATTCTAGCTCTGTGAAAAATGCTGGTGGAATTTTGAAAGGGATTGCATTAAATGTGTAGTTTGCTTTGGGTAGTACAGACATCTTAACAATGTTTGCTCTTCCAGTCCATGAGCATAGACTGCTTTTCCATTTCTTAGTGTCCTCCTCAGTTTTTCTCATAAGTGTTCTATAGTTTTCAGAGTACAGATCTTTTAGTTGGGTTTATTCCTAAGTACCTTGTGTTTATGTATTAAAAGCATTTTTTATAATAGACATTACACCATGTACTGGACAGGGCCTTTAACAAAATTTCTTCAAAAGTGCAGAAATCTTTTTTTTTCCCCAGTCTGTTCCTTCTATAGAAAATTTGAGGGCATATAAGAAGTCAGGGTACAATGAATTTGTAATGTAGGGGACAAATCCAGTGAACATTGTTCTGTTTTAACTAGGATACAATATGGAATCCCCTTAGCAGAATGAGCAAGGAGCCTGTCCTTTT
Source organism: Potos flavus (assembly GCA_028534135.1). NCBI lineage: Eukaryota > Metazoa > Chordata > Mammalia > Carnivora > Procyonidae > Potos > Potos flavus. The sequence goes on from CM052895.1 coordinate 26,770,915, forward strand.
GGTTACCTTCCTCACATATGTGCTCTGTTTAGCTGGTTTTCAGCAGGGACTTGAATGGTAGTCAGATGAAGATTGAAACTCTGGTCAACACTTGGCACAATGTTTCATCTTCAAGATATCCTTAGCCCATAACTCTTCATCAGGAATGATCTATATGTGTTGATGTTGTATACATTGTGGTAATGTGAAAATGAATGGACACATATCAACTATTAAACAAACAAAAACTATGAATTGTTTACCTTTTCATCGGTGTGTCCAGTGGATGGTAAAATCTGCATTTTGTGTTTATGTATAGCTTTATTTGAAGAAAAATACATCATACACAGTCTATTGCCAAGTGCAGTAACATGCATGAACTCCCTCTCCCCCAATCCCACACTGAAGGTGGTAGCCTTTAGTTACGTAAGAAATTCTTTTGTCAGAGATCAGAAGTATAAATACAGGTCTAGGAGACTTACTGACAGATGTTAGTTGTGGTTATGTTAGAGAACGTAGAAATTCTAGGTTTTCCTGTCTGTTTGGTTTTTCTCTTCTTGGGACTTTGAGTGTTGGTTTGGGGAAGAAGAACGTCATTGGAAAATGTGGATGTAGCCGTTGCTCATTTGCTAATGGAGAAGATTCCTTCAGAATTCAGAAAGGGAGGAAAACTGGAAAGCTGTATATGGATAAAGTTATTATGAAGTGATTTGCTTACTTGGTGGAACCTTTTGATTATAATTAGTCTCAGAAGAAGCTATCACTAGAGTTTAATTTTCCATTTAGTTCTTTTTGCCACCTCCTGAACTAAAGAAATCCAGGCCAGTTATTATCCCTTTGGCGCTCATTAGTAAGTTATTTTCTATCCCCTTTCCCTCCATCTCTGAAAGGGTTCTCTGTATTGTTTGGGAGGGCAGAGTATTCTCTACTTGTTTACATCCATTATTTATGCTTGCCGTCAATTATACTCAGCCTTACTTTCCATTATGGAGATGGCTCTTGAGCATTTTTGTTTCAAGGGATAGGTATCTGTTAAAACAGTTAGCTCTGGGGAGAGGGGAATTACCCATAATTCTTGTCCTCAGAAGACATGTGGTACAGATGGATCCCCAGCCTCCTATCCGACTCCTCTGGAGAGTCACTGCTCTTATTTACTCCTTGGCGCAAGGTCTCCTGAATTGGAGCTGGCAGAAGGAAGATACTCAGTGTTGTAAACTAGATTTGAGTCCCCAAGAGGTGCCTGTGCTGCAAAGATTCCGGGATTCCAGCTTAAGTTTGTGCTGGCCATCATGCCCTTCAAAGCCCTTTTCCATCTAGTATTTGACTAGGCCCTCAAAATACTCCAGGGATACACCATACGTGAAATAACGATCTACCTCTCCTCTGTTTAACATGGTCGTCACTAGCCACTTGTGACAATTTAAATTAAAACTAATGAAATGAAATTTAATATTCAGTTCCTCAGTTTTACCTAGTCACGTTTCCATTGTTCAATATCCATGTGTGACTGGGTTCTGTTGTAATGGACAGCACGGATTTAGAGCATTTATATTGTCACAGAAAGTTCTGTTGGACAGCCCTGGTCTACAACATGAATGGCTGATGCTAGTCTACCTTACTTGACTGCTGAAGTGGAAACACAACCTCCTCTCCTACACTGTATCTTTTTTTTTTTTTTTTAAAGATTTTATTTTTAAGTAATCTCTATACCAGTGTGGGGCTCGACTCACAACCCTGAGATGAGGAGTTGCATGCTTTACCGACTGAGCCAGCCAGACACTCCTCCTACACCAAATCTTAAATAGCTGCTTAATAATTATTATTATTTTGCTGCTTTATTAATATAAGTCATCAAATGAAAATGGCTAGATACTGCTACCTAAAGCCATTGGCAGGAATGCTTGGTTCTCGGCCTCTTTTTGCCTGGCATTTTATATGTGTGTGTCATGTGGTAGGAGTTTTCCCTCCACTGGGGAGGATGAGTTCACATGCAGGTTGTGAAACTAAGCTTCTCAGTGGAGAAGCTGCACCTTATCATGCGGGTGGCCTCTGCAGGTTGATTCTTGACCTGTCTTGCTGCTCTTTTTTTTTTTTTTTTAACAGGAAGGCCTGGAAAAAGTAGATCTGGTGAAATCTGGAGGCTCAGGTGGGAAGATGTTTGGCTTTTAGGACCTGTAATGTGAAAATCAGGTCCAAAGGGTTGTGGAAGAATTTAGATGATTGTAGAAATAAAGATTTCTTTATTCTCTAGAGACCGTAATGAGAGATTGGGAAGCTTTTTTTTTTTCAATTACAGTGGACTCCCCTGTAATTCTTTGTAATTTTTTTTTAGGCAGGATGGGGTTAGCTGAATGTTAGAGATACAAGAGTATATAGTAACCAAAATGATTTGTGGTGTACCCAGAAATGTGAATGTGAGATTTTACGTGGAAAAATAGAGCCATATTGCCCAAGTGACTCTGGAAGGACATATTTGCTACACTGAGAGTGCCTGGACCCATGTGAAATCTTCCCAAATGCCAGATCTAGATACGTGCTTCCTTGCTCAGTGCTTTAGTTTGTCTGTGGTGTGTTAGAGGGAATGAGGACAATGGAAAGCACATTCATATACATCCCTCCTCCTACCCTGCCACCCCCTCATCCTAAATTGCATCGAAGCATATGATTTGTCCTAGAATAAGCTGAAGATATGAACTGAAGAGATGACAATCTGACTTTGGAATTTGATTAGTAGGATTTGGGAGTGGCTATTGACATTTCATTGTCTCTCTCGTGGCTCTCCAGTCCCAGCATATCAACAACTCTTTGGGTGCCTCTTGTGTAGAACTATGCCCAGATATGTGCCCTTTCAGGCCAAGTGCAGGTTATTCAGAAAGGAGGCATTGGGGAAAGTTCCTCATGATGTGGTGGCAAAGCCAAGGTTTCTGGGCTCAGGAGATATAATGATAGCTGTTAGGAAAAGCTAAGGGAGATGAAACAGCAAATTCCCAGAGAGAATTAAAAAGATTTTTAGAGGGGCGCCTGGGTGGCTCAGTGGGTTAAAGCCTCTGCCTTAGGCTCAGGTCATGATCTCAGGGTCCTGGGATCGAGCCCCGCATCGGGCTCTCTGCTCAGCAGGGAGCCTGCTTCCCCCTCTCTCTGCCTGCCTCTCTGCCTACTTGTGACCTCTCTCTCTGTCAAATAAATAAATAAAATCTTAAAAAAAAAAAAAAAAGGCTCCCTCCATTCCACTGAGCCTGCAGTCAGCTGCTTTTCTTTTTGGTGACATGCTACCGTGCTGGGAACTCTACAGAAATTCAAGTTAAAAAAAAATCACTGTCCCTGGCCACTGTGAGCTTGTAATTGAGAGTCATGGAGAACATTTAACTGATGCCTATGAGCAGATAATTAAATTATCTAAAAATGTGAAATAATGAGGATGTCTTGGGCATTGGATAATAGAAAATTGGGGGAAGTTGAGATATATGTAACTTGTGTACTTTTTGTAGCTTTGAAATAATTATTTATTTTGGAAATGAAGGAGGACTTTTCTGTTTTGTTCATAAAGGTATCGTGCATTTAGCAACATGAATTCCTGAAAAACTTGTTTTAGGTTGTGGAAAAGAGGATAGTTGAAGAATCAGAATTAGACCTGAGAGGGGACTAGCTTTTTGATCTCTTTCTGGAAGCTCTCTTATTGCTCAGTTTGGGTCACAGTGGTCCTTGAATAAGAGTGACCATTAGCTATACGAATTGAAGGGAAATTGGTTTCTTGGTCACCGTGCTGGTGAAATAAGGGGGTGGTTATAATTCTGACCTTTTGGACATCATGTCCTCAGTTTTCCAAATGTCCACGCACCTGTCACAAGCCCTAGAAATAATCATTTACTCTTTTAAATGGAGATGCTCTGAGCCCAGAGATTGATCGCAGGATGGAACAATGTGCATATAACTGTATCAATACCAAGCTTTGCTGTTCCCAAGGTCTATATATTCAGCCATTTTAGTGGCTTTCCATGTAATGCATTTGACTTTTAGTTTCTCTTGCTAAAATAATGGTAACATATTCTGTTTTCCATTTGTTTATTTATGGTCTTGTTTTCTACCCTTACAAAACTTGATATAGGTACAAAGCTTCAGAAATGTACACATACCAGAGTAATAGATAGCTCTGATTTGGTTACAAGGCAATAATTTAAGTTGACAGGTTTAGCTGATAACATAAAACACAAGAGAGAAATAGGATCAGTTTATAAATGTCAGCAGAACCCCTGAGAGTGAGTTGCTGCCTTGGAGCTGACTCTGGTACTGTTGTTTTGTCTAATATATTATAAAGCGAAATAAAGTGATGTCTGTGAAAATCTGGCTGACCAAGATTAAAAGAATAGTGTTGTAAATTAGCTGCTTCCTGTATGTCACTTTTAAGCAACTTTCAGAAAGGATTAAATGACAAGACATGAGGGTCCTTGCAAAGACCTGGGGTCAGCTTCTCAGGAATGCCAAGAGGCCAAGAGCACTGGATGAGCCTGCCTGTGGCAAGTCCTACTGGGAATCACAACTTGCCAGTTCTCCATGCCCCGCTATGCCTCTTTCATGGGAAAATGGCATCTTAGAATAGAGGAGACTGTGAAGTCCCACACGTCTGAAAACTAGACCTTGTTGAAGGTCATTATAGGTTCTGTCCCTGTGACAGCCATAGCCATCCAAAGTGGTGATGTGAAATATTTTAGTGATGTGTAAAAACGAAAATCAATTCAGCATAATGAGGCGTTGACACACAAGATCACCATCTCCCTCATGGAAAATAAATATTCCTGCTTTACCTTGGCTTTAATTCCCCATAAATGCACTAGCGTTTATGTGGCGTTATCTTAGGATTGTGTTTTATTCCCTGTGATGTGCTCTTTTATTGATGTCTGCAGAGCCAGGAGAAGCAGTGGGGACTGCTTGGGGCGTCTAGGAGTAGTTGGTTTTTAGGGAACTAGTTTCAGTTTGTGTAGGTAGTAGGACTGGACATAAAAACTAAGCACGTGCCTCTCCGTGGCTTCCACACACTCAGAAGAGTCCTTGGAATATTGCTTTTACTCTGTAGAGCAGCTTGGTCTTATGTCTTTGTTTTGAGATACCTCCTGCTGCAAAGCAAAACAAAAGTTTAAGGGATAGAAATTTTTAAAAAGTCCTCTTTCTATCGATCTGCCTCAAGGCAGAGCTGCCCTGAATCCTGTCTAGAAACCACTTTGAGAGATTTTTGTGGGGATAGCTCACAAACTCTGGTTGTTGATTCGTGCTTTTCAGTCATTATAGGCATTTAACATTGTCTTAGTCTGTTTGGGCTTTTGTAACAAAATACCACTGGGTGGCTTATGAACAACAAATTTATTTCTCAAAGAAAAGAAAGAAATTAATTTATTTCTCACAGTTTTGGAGGCTGAGAAGTCCAAGTTCAAGGCACGAGCAGATTGAGTGTCTGGTGAGAGCTGGCTTCCAGTTCATAGATGGCTGTCTTCTTGCTGTGGCCTCACTTGGCGGACGGGGCAAGGGAGCTCTCTGGGGTTTCTTTTGTATGGGCACTAATCCCATTCAGGAAGGCCCCACCCTCACCACGACCTCTTCACCTCCCAAAGGCCCTGCCTCCAAATACCATCATGTTGGGGATTAGGTTTCAACATATAAATTGGGGGGCGGGGGGCCATGGGACACGAATATTCAGTCCATAGCAAGCATTAAATAGAACCCAGACATAATTAGCTCTAAAGGCAAGAGGGGATGAGGGAAATGAGTCCTATTTTAAAAACTCTTTAATCCTCTCTACTCTTAACTCACTCACCACTGCCAGTCTGTGTATAAATCCTCCTGAAGTGCCCATCCTCTTCTGCTCTTTGGTTTCACCACTTAAACCTAGAGGACAGATAGGCTGGTTGGGTAAGGGCTCTGTTAAAGATCATTTGGGGATAAAGACACTGAGGTCCAGCCCAGCATCTTGTTAGTTTGTGTTTAAACAAGGCTGCTTCCTGTTCCCAGCCCTCTGGGCCACCTTCTTGTGAAGCCGTAACCTTAGCAAAACACCTGTTAGGTACGTCATTGCAAATATGCAATTTACATTTGATTGATTGGATTTAGTCTACTTAGCAGAATGTGTTAGAATGTGTGAATACTGTATGTTGATTATGACGATAGGGTATTCTATATCATTATTTCTCATTTTAGAAAGTGTGTATGTTGTAGGTATATAATTTAGAAATAGATCCTGATTATAACAGTATATTTAAAGAGAGCCCATATGAACTCATCCTATAGGAAAGACATGAAATGGTTGGTTGGTTGGTTCTTTCCAGCTCCCCTCATTTTTTCTTTTTAAAATACACCTTTATTTAATTTTCTAATACACGCTCACTATTTAAAAAGTCAGGGGCGCCTGGGCGGCTCAGTGGGTTAAAGCCTCTGCCTTCAGCTCAGGTCATGGTCTCAGGGTCCTGGGATTGAGCCCCGCATCGGGCTCTGCTCGGCAGGGAGCCTGCTTCCCCCTCTCCCTCTGCCTGCCTGTCTGCCTACCTGTGATCTCTTTCTCTCTGTCAAATAAATAAATAAATAAAATCTTTTAAAAAAATAAAATAAAATTTTAAAAAAGTCATAATTACGGAAATATATAACGTAGGCAGTAAAAGTCCTTTTAAATCCAGTTTCTTCACCAGAGATAAGATATACTAGTGTATATTCTTTTCTTTTGTTTTTTAAGATTTTATTTATTTATTTGACAGAGAGAGATCACAAGTAGGCAGAGAGGCAGGCAGAGAGAGAGGGGGAAGCAGGCTCCCCGCTGAGCAGAGAGCCCGAAGCGGGGCTCGATCCCAGGACCTTGAGATCATGACCTGAGCCGAAGGCAGAGGCTTTAACCCACTGAGCCACCCAGGCGCCCCATAGTGTATATTCTTTTCAAAGCCCTTTTTATTGTAAAATTAAATACAGATACAGAAAACTAAAAGTGTATAGCTTAATTATTAGAAGATGAACACTCTTGAAATCCTACCCAAATCAAGAAATAGAACTGGACCAAGTACATCTGAAGCCCCTCCCGTGCCCCATCCCAACTGCAACATCTCCCTCCCATCAGATGTAATTGTTAGCTTGAGTTTTACAGTAATTGCTTCTTTACATTTTAGAATCTTAATATTACCCGAGTGTGCACCCTACCTAGGCCCTTCAGTGTTTCCCATTAAAAAAAAAAAGTTATATCCTTCAAGTTTCTTTGATTCTATAGGTTAGTCCTTCATTTCTTTTTTTTCCTTTATAATTTGTTGCGCTCAGGTCATTTCCCAGATTGAATTTTGCTGATTTCATACTCGTGATGCAGTTTAACATGTTCCTCAGATCTCAGTATTTCTGACAAATTGTCAGGTGGGTCCAGAGGCTCAGTCAGACTCAGGTTCTGTCCCTATTGCAAAACTATAAATAGTTTTGGGTTCTTGTATTAGGACGTACGTAATGTCTGATTGCCTCTCTTTTTTCTTGGGGGTTGCAGGGTGGTGATATTCAAATCTATCATTTTCTTTTTATTTTTAGATGAATTACTTTTACAGAGACATTTCACCTCACACACTGTTTGCTTACCCAGTAGTTCAGTTCATAAAGGAAAGACAGAATAAATGTTTGGTTCTTTTTCCTTGCTTATCAGTTTTCAAGATGTATTGGTTCCTAGTCATCTTCTGAGGGTGATTAAGGTTCCCCCCCCTTTATGAATTCATGAATTTAAGTGTATTTGGTATATTTTAATCCCTTGCAATAATTTTTACTGAAACTGAAATTGTCCCATCTTTGGTCAGTTGAAGGTTTTCAAGTAAGCTCTTTTGGTATTACCCTAGTGGTTATTGATAGGTTTCTTACTTTCTGGTGTGACAAGATATTCTAGGCTCACCTTGTTTAATTCCTGCTCAAGACTGAAATCAGGCATTGCTGTAGGGAGGCCCTGGATTCGTTTAATAGGAAATGATATCTTAAGACTGCAGTCTGGCCATTGGGGTTGCTCATTGACACTGTGTTGATCATTGTTTCCAGGCCTTTTCTGTTGACAATAGCTAGGAAATATATATATGGTAATACACCTCATGCAGTCAAGTGGATATTAATATTCAGGAGAACAGGATTTTTGTTAAACCTCTTAGATATTAAATCCATATCTCCTTTCTTCCACACTAAGAATTCTTGTTTTAGGACACAGGGGAGTATACAGTTAAACTAGCTAATAATTACTCATTTGCTCTGTGTCATTTTATACATATAACAGTTTGAGAATGACAGCATTACCACCCCTGATATGGTAACTGAAGACAGTTTAAAAAATCAATGTGCATGCGTGTGTGTGTGTGCGCTCATTGTTCTTAAACTACTATACTGTATGTGTGTTGTCAGAGCATATAGCCATTATATAATTTCTTTTTAACCCTCATTTTGTCTTATTTCTACACCCAACTATATATTTGATACTCCCAGTCCTTAAGACAATGTTTGTCTAGTGATTTTTGGTTGTCTGAAATGTGTTTTCTAGTAGATTCTTTAGGAAGAGCTCATTGAAACAATGTTCTCTGAGTTCTTGTGTGTTAATAAGTTTGTCTATGCTCTTTATACCCAAAAGTCTCTTTGGTAGGTACAAAGTCCTTGGGTCACGTTTTCTTTCTTGGACTATCTTAAATGTGTACTTCATCTTCTGCTGGCAGTAGACTTTGCTGTCAAAAACACTGCTGACAATCTAATTTTTAAAATTTTATTAGTCATTTGCTGTTTTTGTGTAGATGCCCAAATGATCTTCTACTTTGGAATCCAACAATTTTCCTAGAATATGTCTTGATGTTGAATAATCCTGGCTATTACTCTCAGATACACAATGTGTTCTTTCAATATATAGTTTGAAAAAAAATTTTTTTTTATTTTGGGGAATTTGTCTCGAATTATAGGTTTTGGTATTCCGTTCACTTGTTTGGGCCTTATTCTTTATATTGGATCTTTATCTTCACTGTTTATCAGCTACTGACAAATTTTACTTTTTTTTCATTTTCTTTTGGTTTTTAAATTTTCTTCCTTTCGCCTTCTGTTTATCTTAAGGCATTTTCTGTTGTGGTTATTCTATTATTTGTAATTCTGTGAGCTTTGGCACTTTGTTTCCAATTTTTGTTCTTGAAAATCTTCTATCATTAAAAAAATGGGGGCACCTGGATGGCTCAGTGGGTTGGAGCCTCTGCTTTCGGCTTGGGTCATGATCTCAGGGTCCTGGGATCGAGCCTTGGGTCGGGCTCTCTGCTCAGCGGGGAGCCTGCTTCCTCCTCTCTCTCTGCCTGCCTCTCTGCCTACTTGTGGTCTCTCTCTCTGTGTCAAATAAATAAACTCTTAAAAAAAAAAATGCATTTAGCTCATTTTGAAAAAGCAAGCTCAAGTTTTGATCTGTTTGTGGCCAAGTTTTTCTGGCTTGCTTGCGTTATCTGTAAGCATGTTACTCTTATCTACATTCTTTTTTACGTCTTCTAATAATTTTACTGTATAGGGTTTGGCCTCAGTCCTTTTCTGTTGCTTATTCTTAGGTGAAATAAGATTTCTTGAACTGTGAGAAAGAAACATGGTTTTAATTACCTTTTCTAAATTCATAGTGCTCCCTCTTCTGTTGTTTTCATGTAGTGTTCACAAACATGGCAGCTTCCTATATGAGATCTCCTGGCTCTGTTTTCTTCTCCCACTTTTACCTGAACCTCCTCTTTCTTTTATTTCTGTTTCGGTTTTGCTCAGTTTTGATTCCACTTCTGAAAGTGTCTTATGATGGGACCCTATACTGTTAGAGAGTGCTGGTTGATTAAACTGAGAGTTCAGTGGGACTCCACTTGGACTTGGACTTGCCCACTATTAGACCGGGAAAAATCCCTCCTAGATTCAACTGCTGTTCTCCTATTCGCCCACTGTGTTTTTTTTAGTGAATACCTATCGACTACATTGAAGTTGTCCTTTCTAAAGTCTAGAAGACACCTCATTGCTTCCTCAATCCTCCCATACAGAGACTGATACCATTCAGATCTGATGTTGTTTGGTGATTTGTCTTCATTTGCTTCTGTTTTCGGATCCATAGATACTTTTGCACTTAGTTTTGATATAAATGTTGCTCATGGGTTTGGTTTTGCTATCTAGTCATTGAGTCTGTTTTTGTGTGGGGATTTGGATAGATTAGGAAACTATGCTGCTGTGACATTAACATTATATGTTCTTTAAAAAGAAAGATGAAATCATATATTTGCAATTTTTCCTTTTTGTTTGGTCTTAGTCATCTTTTTATGTCAGTACAAATCTCTCTCTTCCTTGTATTCCATTGAAGGGATATGCTGTGTTAGGCTGCAGATCCTCTGTGATAGACATTTGTATTGTTTGTCATTGTTCACAATTATCAAAAGTTCAGAAATAGGTAAAAACAAGGAACCACCAAAGTAGTAGTTAGTAAAACTTTATTGTGCACATACCAAATAGTTTGCAAACTGAGAATACTCAAACTAAAACAACAAGTGAGGAGTTTGGGGTATATTTTTATAATTCAACTTATACAGTGAGAGAGCACCAACTGTTTATTCTTCACGGTGATAGGTTATAGTATTAGAATTTCCTGGTCAGGGAACTGGTCAGTGGTCACCTCCTGTCAGCCTTGGGACACAGATTCAGGTTTTGCTTATGATGTCCAGAGGCATAAGCAAGAAATGACCCAGGTCAAGTTAGTCTTGCAAAATAAGTTTTATGCTGTGTTTGTATGATGAAACCGGTTTTGTCTGCCCAGAGAATTTTCATGGCTGGTCTCCATTTGTTGCTGGTTTTAACACAGTTTATAAAATGCTGTGATGAACTTTCTATCCATATATCATTGTCCATTGGAGACATTTCTTGAAGTGGAATCTGCTGGGTCAAATGAAATGAACAGTTACAGTTTTTTTTTTTTTTTTTTTTAAAGATTTTATTTATTTATTTGACACAGAGAGAGATCACAAGTAGGCAGAGAGGAAGGCGGGGGGGGGGGGGGGAGAAGCAGGCTCCCTGCTGAGCAGAGAGCCCGATGCTGGGCTCGATCCCAGGACCCTGAGATCATGACCTGAGCCGAAGGCAGAGGCTTCAACCCACTGAGCCACCCAGGCACCCGAACAGTTACAGTTTTAATAGATGTTGCCACATGCCCAAAGGTATTTTGAATTAATTTATATCCTTAACCTACAGTGTATTAGAATGTTTTTTGCTGAGTGGCCTAGCCAGTATTGGCATAAAGGCTCTCCAAGGTATGCATGTTGATATGTGTGTTTGGAGAGTGATTTACAGACCTCTTGAAGAAATGGATGAAGGCTATGGACCTCTTCAGAAATACGTAATTGCGTACTTAAATATTACACATACAACTTCAGTCTTCACAAGCTAGTCTCAGGTGACATTGTTCTTGTTGCCTTCCTTACCACCAGCTCTATCTTGCTTCTGTTGGTTTACTTGGGAACACTTGAAGGGCTAAGGATAAAGAGCAGTTATAGAGCTGTGACCAACAGTTCATCATTGACTAAAGCTTATAATTAGAGGTGATAATACTCAGAAGTCTGCAGTGAAGTCTGAGGCATGTGTTTAACCGTTAAGAACTAAACTGTGCTTCCCTCCCATTCTCTTTTAATCTCTTGCTCTCTGTTTCTGTTTGTGTAATTCTTAGTCTTTGTACCTCTCTTTCATTTTTTTTCTGGGTCGAGGAGTGATACTGTGGAAATAAAACACATTTAAAAATACAATAAAATTAAGTTTTATTTTCCTCCAGTCCCAAATTGAAGACTGTCTTTTCAGCAATACATCCTTCTGCCCTGTGTTTCAGAAAGATGAAATTGTTTGTTTTTCTTCCCATAAAACTCACTCATTTTTGTTGTGGAACATATACACAGTGGACATTTACTACATACCAGGCACTTCATTTAGCAATGTAAGGAATATAAAGATGTCCTGACTTCAAGAGGAATATAACCTACAGGAGAAAATTTGACAAGTATTACAATTTTATGGATTTGTTTCCCTCGCTAGACCAGCGATTGCCTTAATTACAGAGAGGCCATGTCTCATCTTTGATTTCTCTAAGACCTGGCATATTGTAAGTGGCCAGTACATGTCTGTTTAATGAGTAACAAGAACCCAAAGGACTAAGAGAAAATAAATAGAGAGAGTGCCATTAGGTGGGAATAAGCAAGATACTCTGGATATTGAAAGGAAGAGAGGACAATGGATAAAACAACGTGGAGTTGTTCAAGCTAGGCCATTAAAGAATGGATTTGAATTAGGCTGAAAGCAAGGAAAGAGGTAGCATGAAGGACAAAGGAAAGCACTGAGTGTGTTTGGCCAGAGCATAGGGTACCTGTGGATGAGAGGAGATGAGGCAGAGAAGATCAGACAGGCATGTTAGTGGATTAGGTAGGCCTTGGACACCACCAGGGGTATTGGTACTTTGGAGGGCAGCAAAGAACCACTGAAAATGTTTCAGAAGGAAAGTGCCAATAGAGTTGTCCTTGAGCGATGCCTTCTTTGCCTGTGTGCAATGGCAGGGGGCATGACACAAGGAGAGACAATTTAACTTTTCAGTGGAGATTAGCTCTCATGATCTCCTAATGTTGCTTCTAGTTCAGGTTACTGGCATCCCTGGAGTGTTGAGGGATTTGCCACCTCCTTTATAAATTTGAAATGGGAGGCGGAAAGAGGATGTCAGAGGGTGTCTTGGAGATGGCTTTTTGGGAGATGATTTCTATCACAAGGGATCCAGACCAGAAAAAAATCACTCAGTAGGGAATGAATCCAGTTATGAGTGGGAGGGAGTACCAAGGCCAGGATTTTGAAGCACAGCCTGAGCGTATGGTGGGTAGAGTGTATGTAATCAAATGACGGTTGCAAAGTTCACATTAGGTGCTTAGGATTGGGAGCACTGTGGGGAGGCCCCACTAGGGCCAGCACCAGCTGATATGATGATGGGGTGGAGGTGTGGAACAGGCCGCTTGTCAGAAGTAAACACAAGCACCAACCTTGTGCTCAGCGGCCCCAAACATCCCAGCCTCCTTGCACATACTCAGGTGGGTACCTGCCAACATAGTCCCCTGAGGAGCCAGAGCGAGGCAGCTGTTTTTATCAGCTTTATGGTGCATTGTTGCAAAACTGGCTTAAGCCTGTGATTGAGTTAAGTTCATCAGGACTCCTGAAACCCTTCTCCCTTGTTGCTGGCTGGCAGTTGTACTCATTTAAATCCTCCCCATGTTTGCCTAAGTTATGTTTCTGGATATAACCTCTTTGATTTATGTTCCGATGTCTTGGGTTGTGGGATAGAGCCCTCCCCACCTTAAATGGTTTTGGTTGGCCTGCTGGTGGCCCCAGTTAAGGAAAGCCGTAGTGGGTATTTTCAGTGCGGTACAGGCCTGGTTTACCCGGCTCATTTACTACCCTCTCAGTTTGGAGGCCCTGAAGCCTTTATTGTTACTGGACTTTTTGTAGCCTTAATGAGGCAGTTTGACATGAAAATTCTACAAAAATCATGTCCTCGTCTCTTTCTACAGAACTCAATCAGGTATGTACTTAGAGCCTATTAACACTCTGTGTGACCATCTATCATGGCACTAGCCTCTGTCTCATAGCTGGGAAAATGGAACAAGTCACAGAGAGGCAAGAGCCATGAAACACCGTTATTGAGCGCTCTGTGGACTCAACCCTAAGCATCCCACATGTATTGTCTCTTACTCCTCACAGTGAACTCTATGGAGAGGGTACTCTGAGCCCTGTTCTGTCCATGGGTCACAGGGGTTATTTTCCCAAGTTGTAGGAGGTACTAAGAGGTGGAACTGGAGCTGGAACCTGGTCTTCCTCACTCTCTGCCCTCTACCACTGGACTGGACCACCGCCCATGTCCCCCAGATGTTAGGGGCTGTAGCTCCTGGTGAAGTTGGCAGTACAAGTGAATAAAGCAAAGCACAACACTATTAAGTAGGTCTCTTAGTACTGATGACCTCCAATTTTAAAGTTGCCCTCTAAGGCAAAGAGGCAACAAATTGGGATTGTCACCACACTTGGATAGGTGAAAGAAGGCTCAAGTGGCCTCATGTTGTTATTCAAGTTGCTTCTGTTTAAGGGAGGTCCCCTCTACAATGGTGGGAGAAGGTCTTGGGACCAGTTGTTTCCTTGACTGCCTTCTCTGTGCTGTATCTGTTTCCCCATCTGCCTCTGTTCCCACTCTGATTTGCACACAACTCCCACCCTACCCCCACCCCCAAAAGGGGAGAGATTTAAGTATTCCATCCTTTAGAGCTGTTCTAGAGAGAAATTCTGTCCTAGGAATTTTGTTCCAATCCTACCTACGGATTTCCTCTTTTTCCACTGCAGGGAGCATCCAAGCTGAGGGGCTTCTTCAGCAGGCCCTGGAGAAATTGTGGAGGGCAGGAGTCACTAATACTGTTTTGGAATAATTCATAGAGCCATGTTTGGCCCTCGAGGTAACAGGTGCTGTAAGACAGAACAAAAAGAGCCAATTATGATGTCAGGAGCCCTGGGGATTGATGGGGTGGGGAAAGAAAAGGATTAAAAATTAAAGTACAATATCTTGCACTTTGCTTTTTTAACCCCCTTATTAAATTATGACTTATGTTTGAGGAAAATAAAAGAGAACAAAGGGTATGTTTAGAATACAATCTTTGTGTTTTAAATTTGACTAATGAGTGGTTTTAGCACTTTCATTTGGTTCTCAGTCAACCTGTGTTCAAAGTGTCAATTAACAAATAAATATTATGAAAAACAAGAGTCAGGAATGGTTGCCACTCCTGCTAATGAGCTGCTAATGAAATTGTGCCTGGGTGGGAAATGCAGGCACTCTGGAATCCCCAAGAGTCTCCTCCGGAAAATGAGCAGTAGTGGAGCCAAGGCCCCTGACCCCTGGGAAACGGGCACAGTTAACTCCTTCACTTCCAAGCTGGCATTTCCCCCCTCATTATTAAGTGAAGCTCATTGCCAGTCTCTCATGGTTAATATCAAATACATTGAGACTTTTACAGATGCAGTTTTATTTGACTTAATAATTACTAGGTGGGTTTAGAGGGCTGGAAAAACTGTAGGGGTGTGTTTTGGCTTATTTCTAACTGTGTGGCCTTTGGTGTCTTGGTGATTCCCTTCCTCTTTGAATTTTCTTGAGGCTCTTCTCCATCTCCTCTCCCCCAATACATGTACATGTGCACAACTGAAAATAGATTGAAGTCTGGATATACTCAGGATTTTGTAGGTTGGGGGGGAATATCTTTTTTTTTTTTTTTTTTTTTTGATGTTTTATTTATTTACTCTAGAGAGAGAGAGAAAGAGTGTGAGCCAGAGGAGGGGCTAAGGGGGAGGGAAAGGGAGAGAATCTCAAGCAGACTCCTTTTTGAACCCAGAGCCTGATATGGAGCCCAATCCATGACCTCAGAATTATAACCTGAGCC
>CM052895.1:26786448-27074217 GCA_028534135.1 Potos flavus
TTGCCTTCTAAGGCAAAGAGGAACATGATACACATTGAGGATAGAGATGGAAGGGGAACAGACGCAATCATCAGGCTAGGAAACAGACATGGAATGCCCACTGTGGGTTTGTGAGTAAAAGTAACCCCTCTGCCCCTCACCACTGTTGTCCTTTACTCCACCCCGGCCTTTCTTAAATTTGCGGGGTTCTGACAGGTACTCAGGGCTGGTGGGAGAATTACTGCTTATGCCTAAAGGTCTGGTGCTTTTGAGGGAAGAAAGATTGATGGCCATGAGAGGATTCCTAGTTTGTCTGGTTAAAATATGATCATTCCTTACTACTGTCTCATTCTACCCATTCCCCTGGTTCAGGCTTTATTACATCTGATTAGGACAAGTATAATAGCTTTTCAACTAGCCTCCTTGCCTCTTGTATCTCTGTTCTATATGCTGAGCTCCGAATGCGTCAAAGGGAGTTACTTATGGCCCCCTAAATATGTTCATTTCTTTACTTGCTTTCTGAAAGCTGTTCTCTGGACTTGGAACTCCAAACGTTACTACCGTTCTCCCTCATTTGCTTCCTACCCCTCCATGGCAGCAGTTGGTCTTGTTCATGTGGTATTCTTCCTAGTGGCCAACACAGCAAGTGGCTCTCAGTGGGTGTGCAGTAAGTTGTGATAGAAAGGATGCCTCCAGAAGAGCAGGTTCTTGCCTAACCCTCAGTAAATTCTTGTTGAAAAGCCAGTTAGGAAACGAGGCTCACTGTGTCCTATATATGCTTACTTTGAGCCTTTGTCCTGTACCTCTCTGACTCTAACACAGGAAGTCTTCTAAGTAGCATTGCTAGTCCTGGTCCTTGAAGAACGCTGCTCTTGTGAATTCTGTCTGAAGAGGTTGGTGACCACCTGTTGTTTGTCCTCCTTGAGGACAGGGAAGGAGACACTGCATAGGTCACAGCAGATGAGATTTTTAGAGCGTAGTGATGGAGGATGGTGGGAGCTGTCTGGGTAGCTCTTCCCTGAGGAAAACGGTGGAGTCACTTGTTCTGAGGGGCTTTAATGCAGGTGAGGGATTTCCACCCTGGGAAGCCATGCCAGATAATTCTTCTACGGCCCCACCCAGAGTCTTAGATTCTGTGACTCAGAGTGAAAAAATCAGTTTGGAGAATATTTTCTTATTTTTCTCATTTTGCCATTGTTGAGTACTTTTAAAAAAAGTATAAATATAACTGCAATCCAGACTGGTTCGCTGCATGTTTCACTGTTTAAAAAAAAAAAAAAAAAGGTCTCTGTTGGTGTTACCCTTCAAAATATAATAACATAAAGCACTGGTTCAGGGTTCAGCACTCTAGAGAGGTTTCTGCACATTTTTTTGTTCGTGGTTCAGTTCAAGTTTTGCCTGAGAGACAGGATAGATGCTCATTTGTGTGAGGCAGGGATCTTGCCAGGACTTGTTTGGGGGTTTTGAATAAAAAAGCAGGAGGAGAGGGCTGTAGTAGTCATGGCAACCGGGCCTGTAAAGTCTCAGCTCTGACCAGCCCTGGTTAGGGGCTTGGAGGCCCCAGTGAGGTGAGTGGCACTGCTTCCTGTTCAATAATCCTCCTATTCCTTAGGCTCTGGGGGAGGTAGGGGCAGGGGGCTGGCATTGAAACTGACCTTTCTGGAGGCCTACTCTGTGCCTGATGTTGAGTCTGAGCTGTAGACACAGGTAATTGGTTCAGAAACTCAGCATAATTGGGATTTTTTTTTTACTCTTGTTGACACATACCTATGGGACTTGATAAGTAAGATGTCATTGTTTCATCCTGGTTGACATTTACCTTTTTGGGGCTGTGTTTCCTGAAGCACTTTTAACTTATTCAGAACACGGGCATAGTATTTTCTCATTTGTTCTTCACAACAATCTAACACATGAGGGAACGCAGACACAGTAGATTCTTTTCATTTGGCACATAAGAGCGTGAATTTCCAGAAAGAAAAAGGAATTTGGCTAAATTCACCCAGCCTTGAAAGGCAATGCTGAGTGGGTAGCAGAGTTGGAGGGCTCATGGGTGCATGGCCAGGTCTCATCTGAGTGGGCTGTCAGCATAACCCTGGATTTCCTGACACTGCATCCGGGGATGACTTGAAAGAGCCTAGTGGCCCCTGGAAGGGGAGATTTCCAGGCAGGAGCCTATAGACGACAGGCCTATAGACATACTTTGTGTCGCTCCCAAAGTCGTGTAACTGCTGGGGCATCTGATGGCAAGGTGAAAATGAGCACCACGGCATCCATCTGAGCTGGCCCTGAGTCTGCTGAAGCAGGGCAGCCAGGCTGCAGGGTATCCTCACTGTGGGCACACCCCATGGGGGACCGTACCATGGTGAGTCCAGGTGGGGCAAATGTCCAATCAGTAGGAACTGGGAGGACTTGGAGCCAACACTGAGTCAGGCAAAATTTGTCAGTGGTTGAAACATCTTTTCCAGCAGTCACAAACTGGCTGGGGGACAAATTCCATTTATAGATCTGTTTTGTTTGGCTTTTGTATTCTAAAATTTGATGCTTTTAGAGGGGGCATTTTTTTTCAGCCTTCACCACTCCCTGTTGTCTTAGACAAGGCCCATCTCACTGGTCTCTCTTACTTGCCGGCCTCCTCTTACTTGCCAGAAATTGAGCGTTTCTGTTGGCTCCTCCCTCTTAGGTCACTGTTTCTTACCTGCCCTTCTACTAGGGTTCCTCTTGCCCATGTGCTTCAAGGCCTCAGGCTTTCCTGGGTCCATTTTCTTCTCCATACCATACCCACAACTATCCTGGGGCTGTGTAAGCTCTGTGCTTAGCGCTCTGTCCAGGCCCCTGGAAATAGTTAGTGTCACCTTGGACTGTATCTGATACGCTAATTGCTGTTCTGGGATTTGAAAAGAGAAGGTAATGCTTTATCCAGGGAAATGTATTTTTTAAATAGTTTTACTGAGATACAGTTCATATGCCATAAAATACCCTCGCTTAAAGTGTACAATGAGAATACTTCTCAAACGTCCTGGAGAAGGTTGGTAGAATAGATGAAGGAGTTTCCTGACTGTGGTGTTTGATGGATAAGAAAAAGTTGAAAAGCAAATTTGGGGGACCAAAGCCCAACTTTTTTACTTTGCCGAGTTAAGAGCCTTAACATAGAAACAACCCGCCATCATCCATCATCGTCATTTGCTCATTTTATAAAGGGACATTTTAACACTAAAAAGATAAAAACTACATAATTTCAGAAAAAAGAACTGTTCTTTATATTGGACACTTTTAAATTCCTTGTTTCAGTACCACTGGAATGAATTACCACAATAAACAAACCACCTCCAGACTTGGCTTAAAACAGCAGTAATTTCTTTTTGTATAGTTCTGTCTTAGAACTCCAGAAATAGTTCACACACCCTTGAAATGCCCCCCGAACAGTTAAACCGACCAGCATGCGGAGGAGCAGGAACCACAAAATGGAATACAGACACTAACAAATGAACTAAGCATTACACATTAATAATATAATCCTACTACACGGGAGGTAAGGAAGAGAAGAGCTAACCTAAGTGACTTTGTGCAAAGATATCTTGACAAGATACTGTGAAGTCAGAGGCAAAAGAATTGCATGTAAATGCTGCAGTCTAGTTCAGTAACGGCGTTTCTCATAGGGATATGGGTTACCAATTTTGAAACTATATTCATGCTAGAATTGGACAATAAAAAAATACATTGCAGAAAATAAGAGCCAAGTTTCTCTCTGCTGGAGAAAGAAGTTATAGGTAAGGTAGAGGGAAAGACAAATTAACTCTGTGGTGTTAGATTGCAATCTGAGATATCAGTATAAACTTGGAGTTTTTAATAAATATAAAAATAGATACCGAAATAGAGATGTGTATATGAGCATATATATAAATGTATACACATACATAAATTTCTTAGCTCTGTCTGACAGGGTCAAAGAGCCATGATACCCTAGTAGTAATGAGCATACCTAGCACCCAGATCTTGATTTCTAAATACTATTCTTAAGTAAAAGAAACTAAGGCTCCTTGAGAAGTAGTTGATTCCGGGGCAAAGAAAGGAAACTACAACATGAGCTTATAACCTCTTACGGAACCAGAAAGTAAGGAAATACTTGAAAAAAGAAAATGATGAGGGAAAAGGAACTCACTAAAAGGACACAAGAGCCAACTTGAAGGAATTCCTAATTGGCCAAGCTGCAACAACTGAGCAACAAAATCAATAATAATAGTATTGAATTATAACTCATAGAAGAAAATAACCATGAGGCCACATTTATTATAAGTAAATTATTAAAAGATGGAGGACTGAAAGTTCTTCTTTGTAATGAAATTTCTTTTCTCTTTTTGTTTCTCTCTCTTCCTCTTTTTCGTAGCAAATTCTCTATATTTTTGGAGAGGTGCTTATGGAAATATTTAGAACTGACATATTATGATGTTTCCTTTTTGTGTATTATGTTGGTAACATTTTGTGTATTATGTTTCTGTTTGTAACATTGCTTCTGTGAAGCAAATGTGACAAAGTAACAGTTAAGTGATGTAGGTGTCTGTATTCATTGTGCCCCACTTCTTACTGTACTTGAAATCTCAATTAACATATTAGGAAGGAAGGAAGTAGAAAATCTCCACTAGACCACCACCACAGTGGTAATTGTTGCAGAAGGATTCTCCTAATGGTGTGGTTTGAGGAGAAAAGGGATTTGTATAATCTCAAAGAATTTCCCTTGTAATTTTTTTTAACAATTCAGTGGCTTTTGGTATATGCACAATACTGTACAGCAATTAGCACTGTCTAATTCCAGAACATTTTCATCAGCCCAGAGAGAAACTCCATTCCCATTAGCAGTTGCATCCCATTCCTTCCTCCCCCTAGCTCCTGACAACCACCGATGTACTGTGTCTTTTGATTTGCCTCTTCTGGAATTTCATTTAAAAGGAACTGTCTGATATGTGACTTTTTCTATCTGTCTTCTTTCACTGAGCATAATGTATCCAAGGTTCATCCATGTTGTATATGTCAGTATTTCATTTCTTTTAATGGTTGAATAGTATTCTACCATATGTATATACTGCTTTTTCTTCATTTATCAGTTGATGGACATTAGGGTTGTTTATGCATTTTAGCTATTATAAATGATGCTACAGTGAGCATTCATGTACACATTTTTGGTGAACATACGCTTTTAAATTTTCTTGGATATACACCTAGGTGTAGAGTTGCTGGGTTCATTTGGTAACTGTTACTTTAAGTTGTCGAGAAGTGGCCAAGCTCTTCTTCTCAGTTTGGCAGTCTGCTCTGATTTTTGTTTACTACAGTGGAAAAAGCTCAATAGATAATACTTTTATTAGTTGATCAAGCCCGATATCACCAGTCATAAGATTATTACCACCACAAACTTTGCGATATGATGTACCAAGAAGAATACTGCATCCTATTCTTGGTGCTTCTGTCAAGGACGCATGACCTCAGTTTAATCATGGGAAGACACCAGACAGTCCTGAAAAACTGATCAGTATTCCTTGATGATGTCGGGATTATGAAAGACGAAGGAAGGCTGAGGGATTCTTGCAGACTACAGGGAACTGGGGAGAAATAACAACCAAAGGCCATATGGGATCCTGAAACAAAAAAGGACATGGTGGAAACACTGGTAAGGCTTGAAAAGGGGTCTTTATAGTTTGGTTAGTGTTATTGTTAATTTCCCAGTTGGGATAATTATCTGTGACTATGTTACTATGTTAAATTAATGCTATTAACATTGGGAAAGGCTGTGTGAGTAGTATATGGAAACTATTATTTTTGTGGTTTTTGTGTAAGTTTAAACGTAGTTCAGAGTAAAAAGTTATAAAAGAAATCCAGTCGTTTATTCTCGCTCATGTGTCTGTAGATCAGCTAGACCTGGCTTACCATGGCTAGGCTCAGCTGGGCTTAGCTCCGGTCTGCAGTTGGGGTCCACATTTGCTTCATGGTCTCATCCTTCTCAGACTAGAATGCTAGCAAACATTTCTCACGGTGATGGTAGAATTCCAAAAGACCAGCAAGACGCACAAGCACATTTCAAATCGCTGTGGCACATTTGCTGACATCCTACTGGCTGAAGCATGTCATAAGTAAAGTCCAGAGTCAAGGAGTAGGAAAGTATTCTACCACGGTAGGAGGGGCTGCAAGGTCACCTGACAAAGGCTGTGGATCCAGGCAAAGGGAAAGACAGCTGGTGACAATAATGCAATCCGCCACAGATTTTCCCCCTTGGAAAAGCAAGAGTTGTTACCTGGGTCTTGGACTGTGATTAAAGTCACTGACAGATTCCCAGTGGGAGTCAAAATTCAAGTATGATATGGCCTTACTTAATTTGGACAGTGTTTCTTCTTGTTAGAGACCGTTTTTTCAGGCCCCGGTTTGTCCTCAGAGAGCCGGTGGTAGGGACGTAGACGCCGTAGGCTCTGCAGGCCTGTTTGAGAGGACTTTCTGGATCCCTATCATATCTTCTGCCTTCTCCCTTGCCCTCCGCCTTTCAGTCGCTGACTCTCGACCTGGATGTACCTTGTCACTTTTTGCATCCACTCTGCTCTTTGAGTGTCCTGGTCCCCTCATAGAGGCCCTAGAAGGATGCAGGTCAGGTTGCATGCTAAATTGGCCTTCTTCCCAGTGGGGTGGAAACATTTAAAATATTCTGTTTTCTGCTGCCTCCACTGTTGCCATTGCTGGTTTTGTGTATCTTAAATGAGCGTAACCTGTATTTTAAGTTAATGCTATTGTGGTTGCTCTTGCCCCCTGTGGTGGCTTATGTGAAGGGAGTAATTTTGGAATTTTCCCCAAATAAAATAAATGGATTCACATAAGATTCTAGTCTGTTCCTTGGCCACTTTGGCACAATATAACCTGTTAAGTTTTGAAACTATTAGTCACATACTTTTTTTCACCTTGTCCATTTCTAATTTTGATCAAAAGTGAAATTTCAAAGTGCTACTGTTGTTTGTATTATTAGTAGTATTACTACAAAAGAAACTATTAACATGAGTAATTATTGTGAATCCTCTTGAGCTAGTGAAAATCCTTGTTGGCCTTCCAACACACCTCTGGATGAGCTAGGATTTCCTCTTTTTCATTTTTAATCTTTACTCAGCAAATAATTATTGAGGATTTACTGTGTACTAGACCATGGGATAGGCCCTGGGGATAAAATGGTGACCATTTCTTTTTACCAGATGAATAAAAAAGCTAAACTGTAACTGCCGATTGTGGTAGCTGCTCTAAGAAAAGGTCCATGGTGCTGGGAAAGAATGTAGGGAGCAGGAGCAGCCAGGTCTGGTCTGGGAAAATAGAGGATACCACTCAGAGGAAGTAACTGTTAGCTGGGATTGGGAAGATGAGGAGATAGGGAGACTGGGGTTGGAAAGAGCATTCTGGGCAAAGTGAACAGCGAGTGGAATGGCCCCATGGTAGGAGTAAACAAGCTTCTTTCATGGGGAATGGAAAAAGGAGAATGGGGAGTGGACAAGGCTGAAAACGCAGGCAGGGGCTAGATACTAATGGGCCTCACTGACCACCATGAAGACTTTCATCTTTATTCTGAGAGAAGTCAGAAGCCCTTAAAAGGTTTGAAGCAAGGTAATGACATAGTCGGATTTGTATTTTGAAAAAACAAAGAAAAAAACACAAAAAACCCCAAACTGTTCTTAAAGAACAGTTGGACCGGGAGCTAAGAGTAGATTAGAGAGGCCAGCTGGAAGGCTGTGGCACTGTCTAGAAGAAACATGGTGATGGTTTGGACAAGAGTAGTAATGAGGAGGACGGACTGATTTCAAGAGGCATTGTAACAGGAAAAATCACTAGGTTTTAGAGATGCACTGGGTATGGGGGATGGTGAGGTAAAGGGAATATCAAAGATGACCTGCTTATTAGCCTTTAGGCCAGGAAGATACTCGTTGTTTTGTCAGTTTGGCATCTCTCCAGGTGAGACAGCCTCTCACCTTCACACATTCAGAGATTAATGCTGAAGATTCAAGTTACTTCTTGCCCCGTGATCCTAGAAAAAGCATAGAAATTGCCAGTTCCTAGTTCTTGCCACCAGTTGGCCACATCTTGTCCTCAGCTGCCTCCATAGCCTTTCCAGTTCTCCCTGCTTTTGCTCCTGGCCGTCTGAATGTAGCCTGTAGTTTGTGTGTCTGAGTCTTTGCATGCACAGCTCTATTTTGGATTCCCTATTTTCCCAGTCTGGGTCTCACTTTCTGTCTCATTTGACCGCCAGTTTAACCTTATTCAGGAAGCCTCCCCAGAGTAAGGTTTCCCCACTCTACTTTGGACATAGATTTTTTTTTTAACCTTGAAGCATTTTGGTTGCTTTTGAGGTTAGAAGGAGATGGTTATGCACATATACTCATGTACTTAAGTTCCCATTAATTCTTTTAGCCAAAGATACAGAAACTCCCTACTGATGTGGGGCAGCAGGAACAGAACAGCTTGTCTTGGTCTGGTGTTTCCCTGGCCCCTTAGTTCTCTGGTGGAGACACAGTGGTCAGTGGAACTTGGAGTTCACTGTGGTTCTGCCAGAATTGAGAAAACTTGAGATCTTGCTACCTCATTACCTTTTTATACTTAAGGTTTACCTGATCAAGCTCTGAGAGAACTTGTGCTATATGCGTCCTTTAAAGGAATTTTTAAAAAAATTGTCATCCTTTTTTGATCCTTGAATCAAATTCGGCATCAGGAAGGCCATGCCATCCTCTGGCAGCAGAAAGCACAGACCAGCATTTCTTCTAGATTTCTAATATCTTGAACTCTTTCCCTAAAATTTTCTATCCCTGTGGCCGTTAATATTCCTCTTTGTATTCTTAGAACCTATCACAGTGGCTGGTATATAGGAGTTGCTGGGTCAGTGTTAACTCATGAATGAATGAATAAGTGTAACATTCTGTTTGTAGTATGTGATCTTGCACACTTGCTTTTTAACCAATGTTTTAAAAAATTCTTGTTTATTTCCAGTATAGTTAACATACGGTGTTATATTAGTTTTAGGTGTACGATATAGTGATTGAACATGTCTATATTATTACTCAGTACTCATCATGATAGGTATACTCTTCATCCCCTTTACCTGTTTTGCCTACTTCCCCACCCACGTCTCCTCTAGTGAGTGTGTTGTCTATATTTAAGAGCCTAGTTTTTTGTCTCTTATTTGTTTTGTTTCATAAATACCACATATGAGTGAAATTGTATGGTATTTGTCTTTCTCTGATTGACTTATTTCACTTAGCATTATGTCCTCTACATTCATGTTGCAAGATTTCATTCTTCTCTTTATGTGAGTAATATTACGTTGTATATACATACACCACATCTTCCTTATCCATTTATCTGTTGATGGACACTTGGGTTACATCTGTATTTTGGTTATTGTAAATAATGCTGCAGTGAACATAAGGGTGTATATATCTTTTCAAATTAATGTTTTTGTATTCTTTGTATAATACTCAATAGTGGAATTACTGGATCATATGGTAATTCTATTTTTAATTTTTGAGGAACCTCCATACTGTTTTCACTGGTGCTGTGGCTGCACCGGTTTGTATTCCCACCACTAGTGCACAGTTTTCTGCTCATTTTTATTTCTTTTTTTTTTTAAGATTTTATTTATTTATTTGACAGAGATCACAAGTAGGCAGAGAGGCAGCAGAGAGAGGGGGAAAGCAGGCTCCGCGCTGAGCAGAGAGCCTGATGCGGGGCTCGATCCCAGGACCCTGAGATCATGACCTGAGCCGAAGGCAGAGGCTTTAACCCACTGAGCCACCCAGGTGCCCCTTCTGCTCATTTTTCAAATGGATTATTTGTTTTCTTTTGGTGTTCTTCATATATATTTTGGATACTAACCTCTTAGCAGATATATCACTTGCAATATCTTCTTCCGTTCAGTAGATTGTCATCTTGTTTTGTTGCTTCTCTTGCTATGGAGAAGCTTTTTATTTTGATCTAATCCCTATAGTTCACTTTTGTTTTTGTTTTCCTTGCCTTAGGAAACATATCTAGAAAAATGTTCTTCCTACAGCCAGTGTCAAAGAAATTACTGCCTGTGCTCTCCTCTAGGATTTTTATGGTTTCAGTTCTCACTTTAGGTTCTTAATTTATTTTACGTTTATTTTTGTGCATAGGGTAAGAAGGTGGTCCAGTTTTCCCAACACCATTTGTTGAAGAGACTGTCTTCTTGCCACTGTATATTTTGCCTCCTTTGTCATATATTATTTGACCATATAATTATGAGTTTATCTCTGGACTCTATTCCATTAATCTATGTGTCCATTTTGTACCAGTACCATACTGTTTTAATTACTACAGCTTTGTAGTGTATCTTGACATCTGGTATTGTTATACTTCCACTTTACTTCTTTTTCAAAATTACTTTGGCTATTTGGGGTCTTTATGTTGCCACACAAATTTTAGGATTATTTGCTCTAGCTCTGTGAAAAATGCTTTTGGTGTTTTGTTAGGGATTGCATTAAATATGTAGATTTCTTTGAGTAGTATGGACATTGTAACAATATTTTTTCTTCCAATCCATGAGCATGGAATGAATATCTTTCCATCTGTTTATGTCTTGTCTATCTATCCGCCTGTCTATCTGTCTGTCAGAGAGAGTGCACAAACAGGGGGAGCAGCAGGTAGAGGGAGA
Source organism: Potos flavus (assembly GCA_028534135.1). Lineage (NCBI taxonomy): Eukaryota > Metazoa > Chordata > Mammalia > Carnivora > Procyonidae > Potos > Potos flavus. The sequence goes on from CM052895.1 coordinate 26,797,103, forward strand.
AGCAGGCTCCCTGCAGAGCAGAGAGCCTGTTGCGGGACTTGATTCAAGGACCCTGGGATCATGACCTGAATCAAAAGCAGACACTTAACCAACTGAGCCACCCAGGCGGGACATCTCTTCTTCGACATCTTTCAACAGTATGTATAGTTTTCAGAGTACGAGTCTTTCATCTCTTTGTTTAGTTAATACTCTTAAGTATCTTATTATTTTCGGTACAATTATAAATGAGATTGTTTTCTTAATTTGTCTTTCTGAAACTTCATTATTAGTGTATAGAACTGCCTCAGATTTCTGTATATTGATTTTGTATCCTGTGATTTGACTAAACTCATTTATCAGGTCTAGTAGTTTTTTAGTGTGGTCTTAAGGTTTTCTACATATAGTATCATGTCATCTACAAATAGTGGAAGTTTTACTTTTTCTTTACTGATTTGGATGCCTTTTATTTCTTCTTCTTGTCTGATTGCTGCAGCTAGGACTTTCAGTACTATGTTGGATAAAAGTGGCAAGAGTGGATATTCTTGTCTGGTTTCTGATCTTAGGGGGAAAGCTCTCAGTTTTTTCCCATTGAGGATGATATTAACTGTGGGTTTTTCATAGATGGCCTTTATTACATGAAGGTATGTTTCCTCTAAACCTGGTTTGTTGAGGGTTTTTATCGTGAATGGATGTTCTATTTTGTCATATACTTTTTCCGCATCTCTTGAAATGAGCATATAGTTTTTATGCTTTCTGTTGTTCATGTGAGCTATCACGTTGATTGATATGCAAATATTGAACCATCCCTGCATCCCAGGAGTAAATCCCACTGGATCATGGTGAATGACTTTCTTAATGTATTGGTGAATTTGGTTCACTAATATTTTGTGGGGAATCTTTGCATCTGTGTTCATCAGAGATACTGGCCTGTAGTTCTTTTTTTGTAGTGTCTTTAACTGCTTTTTAACTATCTTTGAGTAATTTTGTACACTGTGTATGAATAGGCCATCCATTGACATTACTTGTTTTTTCAGTTAGTGGATTGACTCTTCTGAGATGGGTGGGCATAGGTTTTTAGTTTCTATTGATTCCATTCCCTGCCTCCTTAGCTTGCTCTATCCTCTTACCTTCTAATCACACCCTGGTCTAGGGGCTTGGGAAATAAAATAGGAAGAAATATAGTCCCTGTGCTCATCAGGGAGAGAGCCTCACAGAAGGAGCCTGATGATGAATAGAAGAGGGAAGTGAGGTCTAAGCTTGCTGGAATGGCAAACTCTCTGGGGTTTTCTGGGACGGTTGGGGAGGGGCAAGAAGGGTGAAGGATGAAGGATGCAGTGATGTAGCCATGTCCTTAAGGGTGAGTAGATATTTACCATTCACCTGCACATTAACAGAAAGGATTATTATAGCTCAGTTTAAAGAAAACAGAATAGCTTAAAGATGCAGGTTCTTTTTTTTTTTTAAAGATTTTATTTATTTATTTGACAGAGAAATTGAGATCACAAATAGGCAGAGAGGCAGGCAGAGAGGCAAGCAGAGAGGCAGGCAGAGAGAGAGAGGGGGAAGCAGGCTCCCCACTGAGCAGAGAGCTCGATGCGAGGCTCGATCCCAGGACCCTGAGATCATGACCTGAGCCGTAGGCAGAGGCTTTAACCCACTGAGCCACCCAGGCGCCCCAAAGATGCAATAACTGGAGTTATTGGTCTCTTGATTGAAATGCAGATGCCCTTGCCCATCTGCCTCATTCCCTTAATTTGATATGTATTAGCAAAAGGAGAAAATATGTGTGAGGTATGTGTGTGTGTTAGAGAGATGGATGGATTCAGGTAATGGAACACAGCAGAATCTGATCTTCATGAATTAATAAATCCTTTTGACTTGTTAGCCAAACATTCCATTGCAGTGTCCTTTTCGAGGACTGTCTACCTCATGAGTCCTCTTTCTTCTTGGCTTTTAGGGCAGGCTGTCCCTGCAGGATCCCATGTGCGGCTGAATCTCCAGACTGGGGCAAGAGAAGTGAAACTCCAAGAAGAGGACAAGTTCCGAAGTAATATGAAAGGGTTGAAAAAAGGCAGAAGGTACAGTGACGACCCTAGGGACTGGGAGGTTGACAACATTGATTTTGTAATACTGAAAGTAACGACAATGTAATGTTTCTTACCCAAATTCATGTGGCTTTTTTAAAAATTTGAAATTTAGTAGTCTAGAATTTGTGATAAATCTGTCAGAGTTTTGTGGAAGTTTACTTGTAGAATCTTTGGAAAGAAATAGTTTGCAAAGCAAATTGATACTTTAGAAAGGGCTGTAGGGGGAATGCTTAACCTGCTTTAAAAATGAAGCTATTTTTCCCAGTACTTTAAGAGCACCCATTTGAATCCCAACAATTAATGTGCTGATTACAGATGAGTCATCTATTCATTAAAACAGGCCTGTTAGGCCTTCTGCTTTGCAGTAATACTTCCTTGGTGAACAATAAAATTGCATTTTAAAGTCTTTAATTCAGACTAACTTTTCCTCTTGTTAGTCCATATTAAACAGGCTTTCTTGCAGGATAAAAGTTCTCCAATGGTAAGAGATTGCTTTATTTTTTAATAACTGGCTTAGAGTATTTGATTTTGGACAATTTGTCTCTATTTTTCTGTTCTTTGCCTTGAGTTAGTAAGTATTATTTGCAAGTTCTTTTTACATGAGGGAGGAGGAGGCATGGGGTTTGCAGGGGCTGCTAGATTTGGGCAATTTGAAAGGTAGTAAATACCAGTCATGAGGTTTCTAACACAAGGACCAGCAAATTATGGCCTGTGGGCCATACTGGGACTGCTGCTTATTTTTGTGCAGCCCACAGCTAAGTGGTTTTTAACATTTTTTAATGGTTGGAAAAAAGCAAAAGAATGATATTTCATGGCTCTTAGAGATTTCAGTGGCCATAAATAAAGTTTTATTGGAACACAGTTATGCTCATTCGTTTATGGGTGGTCTGTGGCCGCTTTCCTGTTACCTGGCAGAGTTGAGTAGTTGGGACGATTACCATAAGGCCCATAAAACCTAAAATATTATGTGGTCATAACAAAGAGTTTGATGCCCCTCCTCTAAATACATGCAAGTATTGGCAATCAATAATGGATTGGGCAGCGTTAATGTTACTCAGTCCTTGAATTTTCCTTATTTCAACAATATTCTGAGGTTAGGTAAGAGCCAGAAAGGGAGCACAGAGACCCAATTCTTACCTGAGTCATTTCTTGATGTACTCAACAAAAGGTTATTCAGCCTGTCCATATGCACTTTCAGTCCTGTGGCACCCACAACCCCACAGAGCAGCCTGCTCAGATGTGGGCGGTTTTTACTGTTAGGAAATTTGATTGTATATTGTGATAAGGAGATCTTTATCCTCCACACAGTCACTCCCAACTGGGGAGGATCTTTATCTTACCCCGTATCTCTTGATAGGCATATACCTGGAGGCCATATGATGATTAATTTCTCACAGCCATCGAAGAAAGAATAAAATTTCATTGTTGCAACCCCTGCTAAGCTCCCTTCATCTCTAGCACACACACATATGCACACATATACCAATGTCTCAGAGTACGTCAGGAGGTCTTTTATCACTTCTGTGCCAAGTCCTATTTTCTAAATAAAAAGTTTATTTTATTCTTGGTTTAAAAATATTGAATTACGGGCTTGATTAACTTGGAATTTGTTGATTTTACTACTGTGGAAAGCTCTTTTTCCAGTACCTGACTGTAGATCTTCAGTAAGATTGCTAAATGCTTTATCAGTTGCTCTTATCTTTTTAGGATAGAAGTCAGAATTATTCGTATGGTCTGTAATAGGTACATCATAAGAGAGAGATACCTGTTCTATTTCTGCCTCTTTACTTTTCTCCTTCGGAACGTTTCTGAGGGTTCTGGTCTGAAATAGCCTCCAGGGTATACTGGACATATCCTCTTCCTTCTCAGCATTTATTAGTAGTGGCAAACCTGTCCAAACAACAACCAAAAGCATGGACAAGATAGTGTGGGTTTCACTGCTGTGAACTCGGTGAATCTCTGGCTGCCTCTGATGGTGACTTCTTCCTTCTGCTGTGGACCTCATCTTGGGCTCCTCTGATTCTACTTAAAATTGTCTTCTGGCTCTTCAGTACCAGAATGGGAACAGTGGCCAAAGGGCAGGGCTCATTTCCACAATTGTTAGAGTATTTTGCTTATCTGCTCATTCTGTTTCGGGGGGCAAAAAGACAAGACCCACAGCTTTCCATCAAATCGTCAAAGAGGTTGATGATCAGAGAGTTAAGAACCGCTGGCTAAGGAGAGATGGGGACAATCCATTTAGCCTAATCCATGGCAGCCTGTCCACCAGTTCTGCTGGATATGTGACTGGCCACATTGCTAACTAGAGTCGTAATGACTCTGGGCTCTAAAATCTGGGATAAGGCATCTGACTCTGACTTGTTTCAGAGGCCTCTCCTGGCACTGCCTTCAGTGTATATTTGGTTCCTAGCAGCCGTGTTTTCCCTTGCTATTTATGTCGTAGGCATTGTCATCTCCACTGGTTTTAGTCCATATCCCTGTCAACATCCCAACATTGTATCTGTCTTTTTTGCCCCAGAACAACCATCTTCTTTGAATAACCCTCTTTGGTTCAGAGGGATGAGGGACAGCGTACATCCAGGTTTTCCCATCTTGAGTTGAGCATTTAACATGGTAGAATACAGCATTGTGATTAAGGGAGTGGGCCAAAGACAGGGCCATTTCCTTGCTCTATTCATTAATTTCACAAAGGACCTATTGAGTGCCTATGTGCCACGTATTAGAGGTAGAGTAGTAAATGAAACAGGATGCCAGCATTAGAGAGGCTGGCAGGCAGAAAAACAGAAAGATAAAAATGCAAGTGAAGTAATTACAGATAGTGGTAGAATGTAGGGAAGAAATAAGCAAGGTAATCAGTCCCTAGGGAAGGCCACTTTAAATAGGATGGTTTGGGAAGACCTCATTAAGATGATAATTAAAATGAGACCTGAAGAATGACTGGGATTTAGTCATGCAAAGAGTTAATTTTACAGAGTTAAGGTTAGAGTATCTCAGGCAGAAGGAAAAAGAAGAGTCTTCAGCTTTGTGAAGGAAGAGACTCCATCAAGTTTAGAAAATAGGAGAATGACCAGGGTGACTAGAGAGTAGGAGAAGAAAGAAGAGTAGTAGATGATTTTGGAGAGTGGCCTGATGAGGGGCCAGATCATGTGGAGTTTGGAGGTGCATGTTGAGTGGTTTTCATTTAAGTAGAATTGTAATGGAAAGCCAGTGGAGGGTTTGGGGTGGGAGAGCAGTTTAATATGATGTAGTTTAGCAAATTCAGTCTAGTTGCTGTGTGTATGGAGAGTAGATTGAGAAGAAGCACAGAGAAAAAAAGTCATTGTATCATTTCAGTAGATCAGGTAAGATATAGTGGTGGCTTAGTGTAGAGTGTCATGATGGAGAGTGGTTGGGTGTGGAGATTTAATTTGGAGGTAGTGCCAGCAGGACTTGCTTATAAAGATTTTGGGGTTGAAGGAAGGTGGTAGGGAGGTAATTGAGATAAAGCCTCATTTTGGGATTTAACACAACTAGGTTCTTAGAAGTACCATTTATTGAAATAGAAAAGATTGAGAAAGGAACAGATTGATGGGGAAAAACATTAAGACCTATGTTTTACATGTAGTAAGTTTGAAGTGCCTGATGAATATCCGAGATCCATGATATATCAGGTAGTTGTACCACAGTCTGGCTGGTACTCAGGGAAGAAGATTGGGCAAAGACATAAATTTGGGCATCATTGCTTGACAGATTTTTATTTTATTTTATTTTATTTATTTTTAAAGATTTTATTTTTTGAGAGAGAGCATGAGCAGTGGGGTGAGGAGAGGAAGAGGAAGAGGGAGAAACAGACTCCCCGCTGAGCAGGGAACCAGATGTGGGGCTTGACGTGGGGCTTGATCCCAGGACCCTGAGATCATGACCTGAGCTGAAGGCAAACACTTAACCGACTGAGCCACCCAGGTGCCCTGCCTGACAGATACTTAAAAAGAACTAGGGGAAAATGTTCAGGATAGAGAAGATAGTTCAGGATTGATCTCCAGGGCATTCAAGTATATAGGGTTCAGATAGGAGATGAGGAACCAAGAAAAGAGTCAGAGAAGGAGGGAGGAAGGGGAAGCAGCAGCAGAATCTGGTAACAAGAAGCTAGGAAGGAGGGTGTTTCAACGAGGGAAGAGTGAACTGTGTAAATGCCGCACAGTGGTTGAGGAGCATGACGTGAGTGAAGAGTCCATGGGATCTAGTCGTCAATTATTTGAGTAATTTTGATGAGAAGTTTTAATAGGCTGTGGGAACTGAATCCAGATTAGAGCAAATGGCAGTGTAGGTAGCAGTCATGAAGATGAGAATAATGAGTTAAGACGATGTGTTCATAAAGTTTCACCGTGAAGGGGAGAAGGGGAATGGCATGATAATTAGAGATCCTAGAGTCAAAAGAGTGTTGGTATATTCAAAGGAATAATCCAACCAAAGAGAGAAACTGAAGATTCAGACAAGAGGGAATAGTGTAATTGTGGGAGTTAAAGCTTTTGAAAAGGGAAGTGGGATCTGGAATGTAAGTTTAATAGGAGCAGGGACACTGTTACCCATTGCCATAGAGGGGAAAGCAGACAATGTATATTGGTTGGTGTATAGAGGTGATGAGGGGAATATGAAGGCCTTCTTGATGACAGCATCTATTTTTCTGAGTGAAGAAAGAAGTGGGAATATCAGCTGAAGATGATTTGATGTCTGTGTGCAGTCACACATGTGCACACTTGTATGTGTGTATAGTTTGGGCTGAGAATGGATGATGGCGAGTGGCCTGGAAGAGTGGCACTTAAGGCAGTAAACAGAGTTATGAGACATGGTGGGATTTGTTCCAACCAAGTCTTGCGGGGGGGGTAATCCGTTCAAGCTGTGCCCCCAAATACTTACCTCTCTCTGAGGGTTAAGTGGCAGGGCAGTGGCATCCTCATGCTACTGTCAATGGGCGATGCTCTTCTGGAAGAGGGATGGGTCATCTTCCCTACCTCGTAGGATTGTGGTAATCAGTTGAATGAAATAATACTTTTAAAGGATTAAAACAGTGACTGACACATGGTTAAGTGTTCAGTAAATGGGAGTGATTAGCTATTATTAATTTGTTTATGAGGATTGAGGTTTAGAGAAGACAGGCATTTTTCTCAGGGCTCTAAGGGGTTCCAAGATGAATCAAGGACTAAATGAGCAAAGCCCTAAGAGCATGTGCCTCTCATAGGAGCCGAGGCCTGCTTTTAGACTGATAGGCTTATCTTGCCCAAAGCAGCCCATTAGCCCCTTCCTTCCCCATCTGTATATATCTCCTAGGTTATCCTTAAACCACTCCTCCACCCCCTGCCCCTGCCCACAGCTGGACAGTCTTGTCAAGCACAGACCACATTCCATACTTCCTTTGTCTATGTCACTCTTAGTCTCATCTCTCTGTTCACTGATCAGAAATCACCATTGGTGGCAAAACCCACCCTCCACCCCATGAATGCCTTCTCTCCAGTCAAGAACAGTCATGGCTTGGATCGGCTCCAGGGGGCTTTGAGAGGACGCCACTTGAGTCTTCACCACTTGAGATGACATCCACATTTGTTACTTTCCTTCTTCTCCTTGGAGGCCGACTTTGGAAGATGGTTGGCTTTGCATCTAGTCCTCGATATCTCAAACTTATTCCTTGGTCAGATTGACACATACCTTCTGCATTTTCTCTGTACCCAGGAGTTGGTTTTAAAGGTGTGAATTTATCCAGCCTGATTTTGTGAAGAAAGACTGTTTTGTGAAATCAGGCCAGGCCCGTATAAGGGGGTGCTCAGATCCCCATTGGTCCTTCTACTAGAAGAATATAAATAGGGGGCTTGTTATACCCTTCATCTGTGCCCACTGTCCTCCAGGAGGTCCTGCCTGTCACATGCTGCCAGAACAGCATTGTACTGACATTCCAGACATACTTCTGCCAGTGTAGCTGGCTGAGAGCTCTCTCTCCATGGTAGGCCTCTGTCTGCCCTATGGCATTTCCTCCTCTCATGAAATGACCCCATCTTCAGGTGTGTATTTCCTCCTTTAGCTTCAAGGTAAGACTGCCTGTTGGACTTGGGCTGACCAAAGGCAAAGCTAGAGTGGTGCACTCTGAGTTAGAGCCAACCTGGCTTACCGTTGTTTTGGAGTGCCAGCCCCTGCGGTGGGGGGGTGTTTTTTTCTTGGGAAAGATGGTGCCTCCTTCCTGACTCTCACCTTCTCTTTGGACAGGCTGGACATCGACACTAACACCTACACATCTCAGGACCTCAAGAGTGCCCTGGCAAAATTCAAGGAGGGGGCAGAAGTGGAGAGTTCACAGGAGGACAAGGTATGTGATACTCTTTCCAGGGAGTTAGTAAGCCTAGTGGACAGCCTTGAAGGGAATCACTTCTGCCCGAAGCTGTTAAAATAAACATGGGGTTATGATAATAATACTGTAAAATAATTCAAAGGGCAGTTAATGCCAAATAAGTAATCCTTTATAGACAATTTAAAAAATATATATCAATGCTGGAAGCATTTCATTGTTTAGGATCCAACTTTGTGTTATATGTTTGAGGAAATTGAGGCACAAAGCAGAGATAATCATACTCTTCATTGTCACAGACAAGAGTGAGGTGAATAGAGATTAAAACACAGATCTCTTCACTTTCACTTGGATTAGACACAAGGTTAAAGAACGGAGGAGCTAGGCTGGGAAGGGAGCCTTGATCCTTGTCCATGTCCTTTGAACATGTAACAAATGTATTCCCTGTTCCAGGGCTCACGTTCCTTAAATGTACAACGCAGAGGTGAACAAGAGGATGGCTGAAGTGTCCTCCAGTTCTAAATTTGTGTGCAAACTAAAGGAATGAGAAGGAGAAAGAGGCATAAATGCAGCCCAATCTTAGACTTGAGATGGATCATGAACTCATGTGATAGCCAGAGAATGTCCCACATCATTAAAAAAAAATATATGTGTGTGTGTGTTATTTTTAATTTGGCAGAGAGAGAGTGAGAGAGAGCGCGCACAAGCAAGGGGAGAAGCAGGCTTTCTGCTGAGCAGGGAGCCCGATGCGGGACTCGAGCCCTGGACCCTAAAATCATGACCTGAGCTCAAGGCAGACGCTTAACTGACTGAGCCACCCAAGCTCCACTCTCATATCATTTTCTTTTTTTTTTTCTTTTTTTAAATATGGAACGCTTCATGAATTTGCGTGTCATCCTTGCGCAGGGGCCATGCTAATCTTCTCTGTATCGTTCCAATTTTAGTATGTGTGGTGCCGAAGCGAGCACCCCATATCATTTTCTTACACTTCCATTTGAATCCTGTCCTTGAAAGAAGCTCCTCTGATGGCTACTTTAGAGACCTTTCTAAGTTCTCCTTCTTATCTTCCTCACAGTCCTCTTTTGCTTTGTCTCTCTGCTGGTGCCTCAGAATCCAGGCAGTATCTTGGAGGGGCAGCATCAGGTTCTTGACAGCTTACATGTTAAGTGGAAGGAGCCTTAGGTCACTCAGATCCTTTAGAGCTAAGCGTTTCTGAGACAAATGAGCCTTTTGTTGCTTTTGTTGTTGCTTTGTTTTTTGGTTTTGGTGTTGGGGAGGACCTAATTAGGATGTGTTAATATGCAGACCATGTTCTCCATGTCTTTCGTCATCTTAGTGAAGTCACGTCTCCCAGTATGGAGAGTGTATATGGTATGAGAAGATGAGTAGCAGGATGGCAGTGGTAGCAGCAGTGGTTGTAGGAAGGTGATAGATAAAATTTCATCCTACCACCGGTTAGGAGGGTGAGGAAAATCACATCCTCTTATGTGGTGAAGTGGAGGTCAGCAGAGGAGAGAGGTGTGTGCCTCAGTGCTTAGAGCAGAGATTGATGTTCCTGTGGCCAGGGTTTGGGCTCAGTCTCACTTGTCATCGAGCGCTCCATGTGGGTCTGATGAGAACATAGCAGTCAGCCCCTGATCCGTGTCTTTTCTGTGGGTGGAAAACCCACTCTGCCCCATCTCTTTTCTTTGTTCTCTCTCTCTTTTTTTTAATATATTTTAAAAAAGATTTTATTTATTTATTTTGAAGAGAGAGATCACAAGTAGGCAGAGAGGCAGGCAGAGAGAGAGGGGGAAGCAGGCTCCCCGCCGAGCAGAGAGCCCAACGTGGGGCTCGATCCCAGGACCCTGAGATCATGACCTGAGCCGAAGGCAGAGGCTTTAACCCACTGAGCCACCCAGACGCCCCCCTCTTTGTTCTCTTTTAATGGTATTCTTTTCCATAGTAAAGTTTGTATAGAAAAGTATGAATATTAAGAAAATATTTTTTAACCTCACACCTGTCAGAATGGCTAAAATTAACAACTGAGGAAACAAGTGTTGGTGAGGATGCAGAGAAAGGGGAACCCTCTTATACTGTTGATGGAAATGCAAACTGATGCAGCCAGTCTGGAAAACAGTATGGAGGTTTCTCAAAAAGTTAAAAATAGAACTACCTTTTGATCCAGGAATTGCGCTACTAGATATTTACCAAAAGGATACAAAGATACTGATTCAAAGGGATACATGCCCCCCGATGTTTATAGCAGCATTATCAACAATAGACAAATTACTGGAAAGAGGCCAAATGTCATCAACTGATGAATGGTTAAAGAAGATGTGGTATGTATATATATATACATGCATATCTACACAGTGGAACATTGCTCAGCCATCAAAAGGAATGAAAGCTTGCTATTGCAATGACATGGCTGGGACTAGGCTGTATTTTGCTAAGGCAGAGAAAGACAAATAGCATATGATTTTGCTTATATGTGGAATTTAAGAAGCAAAACAGATGAAAATATGGGAAGGGGGTGAAAAAAGAAGGAAACAAACCATAAGAGACTCTTAATGATGGAGAACAAACGGAGGGTTGATGGACAGAGGTGGGAGGGGGATGGACTAGATGGGTGATGGGCATTAAGGAGGGCACTTGTTGTGATGAGCATTAGGTGTTTTATGTAAGTGATAAATCCCTGAATTCTACTCCTAAAAGCAATATTACAACTGTATATTAACTAACTAGAATTTAAATAAGAATTTGAAAAAATAAAAACCCAAAAATTAACATTAAAAAATAATTTTAAAATGTAAAAGCAAGAGATTAAGTTTTCAGTTCATTTTTTTTTTTTTCCAATTAAAAAGAATCTTTTCCCATTGCAAGAGGAGATCCCAATATCGGTACCCAAATGCAGGATCCCTGTTCAAGCTGGTATAATTCAGCTGCCATTTGGAAGAGAAGACTGACACACTCTTTCTTTACTTCTGTGGAGTGTAGATTGTTGGCTTCTTCACTGAGGTGCTAGAGCCTGGTGTTTTTCTCCTGCTTTCATTTGGAGCCTGTTGGGATTGACTCAGTTCATTGTCAGTGCCCTGGCACTGGCAAATAAATTGACTTGAAGTAGGTTGGTCGTTTCTGACGTGTCTCAAGCTCTTGGCTGCAGATGGCATTATGCTTTTGTTTATCAGTCTTTAAACTCAAGTTGTATGGTGGCTTGCAAGAACAGGTTGGTGCTTTTGCTATTTATAGAAGCAATACTGTCAGATATTGTGCCATATCCTATCATTTGAGTGAATTCTTTTTGACTTGATTTTTTTAGGGGGAAAGGCACCAATTGTATTGTATATGTTCGTACCTTAGATGTAAATGAATCAGTCCTTCCCAGAACTCCTTGCTTTGTGGAAAAGCTCCGTCTAGACAAACAGATTTGGGCTACTTCTGTTGAATCTGATCCCTTTATACTTCTATTACTATACAGATGGCTCGATGCTTTATTATGTCAGCTGTTGTTCACCTGTATCCTGTAAATTGGTCCATTAAAAAATATGACCTTCTTAAACTTTTGATGCTGGACAAGATAAAGTAGACTCATTTCTTAATATTACTACTGCTATGGACAATTAAAAACCTTGGACATAATACTAAAAGCAAATATAAGAAGACTCTAAAAGGTGGAAAGAAGAAGCGACCTTGGAACTCAAAGAATAACATGATAGCGAGTTCCTTGGACATTCTTTTTGCCTTTTGTATATCCCAGAGTGGGCATTGGAGAGACTCATATCCAGGAAATGCTAACAGGTACAGATAGGAAAAAAACCCTAAAAAAGACCTACTCTTTCTAGAGAAATTACTAGGAAAAGGGCAGCCTAATAGAACTAAACTCTCTTTGACAATATCTGTTTAGCCAGAGATGATGGAAATCTCCCACCCATTTGTACCAGTAGAAGTTGAATGGGAAACTTGGATTTCCACCTCCCACTTGGCGGTAGCAGGCTGTACTCTCATTCCTGCACCAGAGTGGTGTCAGCAGAAGCCAAGTGGGTAGGCTGAACTTCTACCCCCTATCTGTGGCAATGATAGGATGTGATGCAGTATTCTGTTGCCTTGACCAAGGTGGCATCATTGAGCCTTGAACAGAGAGCTGAAATTTCTACCCTCTGCCCAATGGTAGGAGACTATTCTCTGTTTCCTCTACTGGTGTGGTACCAGCAGACACCAAGTGTGGAGCCTGGTTTTCCACCCTCTACGTGGGGGTACCAGGCTGCTTCTCCTGATGGGGTGGTATCGGTAGAGGCCAAGAAGGATTTTCGAATGTCTTCCCGCCTTACACTACCAAGGTGCTTTTCACTTGGAGCAGAGGTGGTACCATTGTGCGTGTTGGGGGGGAGTGGCGGGGAATGGATAGTGGTGAATGGAGAATCTATAGTCTGACCTTCTTCTTGGCACTGAGATAGTGTGAGGCGTCGTTTTGCTCCCCACTCTGGGACGTTGTCCGTAAGGGTAAGTGAGGAACCTGAACGTCATCCTCACACCAGCATCAGTGAAGCAGTGTTTCAGTTCCCCCAGCAAGGTGGTAAAGAGGCCAAGGAAGGACTTCTTGTCCCAGTGTAGAGTGTCCAGTGCTGGCAGGTGATGTTCTTCCTCCTAACTAGAGAATGGTGGTAGGATTTTGGAGAACAGGGAGCTGGAGTAAGGGATTTCACAAATGAAGTCTTGGACATATTCTCTGGTGATCCACGTGAGAAACTGACCAGAATTAACAGAGCAGAAGATTTGATAACTGAAACACAGTGTGGAATACTGCCAGGTTTCTAGATGAACCTTTGGCAGGATATAAAGGAAACAGACCAAAATAACGCTTCGTAGGGTCTGGAAACTAAATTGTCTTAGAGTCACAGCCATACTAGAAGGACAGAACCAGCGTATTAAATGTAAACATTTTAACTGCTTGGTGAAAAGGAAGATTCAGTAAGTTAGAGAACTCTTAGAACTAATACCCAAAATGTCCAGAATACAAAAAAATCAAACCTTGAACTAGGAAAGACAGTTAATAGATGCAACAGTGGGATGACACAGAAGTTTGAATTACCTAAAAAGGATTTTAAAGCAGTTACAAAAATCGTTCAACAAATGATTATGAACACTCTTTTTTTTTTTTTTTTAAAGATTTTATTTATTTATTTGACAGTGAGAAAGAGATCACAAGTAGGCAGAGAGGCAGGCAGAGAGAGAAGGGGAAGCAGGGTCCCCGCTGAGCAGAGAGCCCGATGTGGGGCTCGATCCCAGGACCCTGAGATCATGACCTGAACCAAAGGCAGAGGCTTAACCCACTGAGCCACCCAGGCGCCCTGATTATGAACACTCTTGAAACAAATGACAACCTTAGGAAAGAAGTAGATGATAGAAAAAAGAACCAAATGAAATTTTTAGAACTGAAAAAATACAACTCAAAATGTTAAAAAATCACTGACTAGGGCTCAGTAGCAGAACAGGAAAGAGAAGAACCAGTAAACTTGAAGACAGAAATGACTAAAAATAGGAAAAAAAAATGAACAGAGACTTAGGGACCTGTGTGATTATAAGGAAGGATCTAACATTTCTGTCATTGGAGTCTTAGGAGAGGAGTGAGTACTGAAAAATAATGAAAAAATAAACTAAGAAATAAAGATGGAAAAATTCATCCCCAAATGTGATGAAGGGCATAAACGAATAGATTCATGAAACGGAATTTTCTGTAGGATAAACTCAGAGAAATCAATACCATGACTCTTCAGTCAACCTCCTGAAAATTAAATACAGAAAAAATATTGAAAACAGCTAGCCAGAAAAAAAATACTACCTTAGGGTGCAATGATTGGCAGTGCGGTTTTCATCTGAAACTACCAAAACCAGAGTATGTAGCACAATATTTCTCAAGTGCTGAAAAAACTGTTCACTCAGAATTCTATAGCCAATGAAAATATCCTTTAGAAGCAAAAAAGAAATCAAGACATTCTTGCACAAAAGAAAATTGAAAAAAATTTGTCACTAGCGGATGTACGTAAAAGAAAGACTAAATATCCTCCAAATAAAAATGAAATAACAGTAGAACAAAACTTGGAACCATCAGGAAGAAAAGAACAATGAAATAAATGAAAATAAGGGGAAAAAGAATAGACTGTCATTCTCTTATGTTTGCAAATAGTGTTTGGGGGCACCTGGGTAGCTCAGTCATTAAGCATCTGCCTTTGGCTCAGGTCATGATCTCAGGGTCCTGGAATCAAGCCCTACATCAGGCTCCCTGCTCCATGGGAAGCCTGTTCTCCCCCTCTACCACTTCCCCTTCTTGTATTCCCTCTGTCGCTGTCTCTCTCTCTCTGTCAAAAAAATAAATAAATAAATAAAATCTTTAAAAAAAAGAAAAAGAATGTTAGATAGTTGAAGCAAAAATTATGACCTCTTCTCTAGCTCCACATACATTGCATGAGTTTCACTGTCAGAGTTACTACTGTTAGTTTCTTTGCTGCCCTTTCATCTTTCTTGGCCACTTCTTTTCTTTTGTGTACCCATTTTTGTGAAATGTTATGTGGGTTTGTCATTGGAGGGTGAGGAAGTCTTACAACTACACACTTGACCTCTGTGTATGAACTGAGTAAGAAACTTGCAGTGGCCTGTCAGACAGAGTTGGAAAGAAGTGGTATGAACAGCCGCTCATCATCATGAGCATTTGTATTACATGTAGTGAGTTGTGGACTGAAGAGCCAGCAACAGAATTTGTACTTCATGCAATTACAGTTAAATGAAATTTGTGGTAACTGAAATTTGTGTAGTGTTGGGAGTATGATGTTATTGAAACTATAGTATTTGAACTTGGTGCATATAAGATCTGTGCAAAGCAAAGACTGTATCTGATTAAAGACTTGTATCTAGAATATAATGAACTCTGAAAGCTCAACAGTAAAAACTGACAATGTATTTAGAGAACGGGGAAAGGAAGTGAACAAATGGATAATCCACCAAGGATGATTTGTGAATGGCAGATAAGCACACGAAAAGATGTTTAATGTCTTTAGCCTTTGGAGAAATGCAAATTAAATCCACAGTGAGCTATCACTATACATCTATTAAAATACCTAAAACCAAAGTGGTGATAATGCTAAATACTAGTGAGGATGTGGGGAAACCGGGTGTTTCATACATTGTTGGTGAGTATGTAAAATGGAGTCACCGTGGAAAATAGGCAGTTTCTTATAAAACCAAACCTGTTTATCCTATGACCCAGCAGTCATACTTGTGGGCATTTATCCCAGAGAAATAAGAACTTGAATTTATATAAAAACCCTTATACAAATATTTATGTGATTTTGTTCATAATAGTCAACACCTGGAAACAACTCAGATGTTCAACAGGTGAATGGTTAAGCAAACTGTACATCTGTATAATGCAGTACTACTCAGCATTAAAAATAAATGAACCATTGATGCGTGTGGTAACTTGGATAGATCTCAAGTGCATTATGTTCATATAAAAATACTATCTCAAAAGATTACGGACCTTGTGATTCCATCTTTAGACTATTGTCTAAATGCCAGAATTAGGCTGATGGAGAACAAAGTAGTGATTGCCAGGGCACAGGATTGGGTGGGAGGGTGAGGTGTAGCTATAGAGGGGGGTAGCACAGTGGAGTTGTTTGGTGGTGCTGGAATAGTTTGGTGGCCTGATTGTTCTGGTGGATACATGAATATATATATTGGATAAAATTGTATAGAATAATATACACGCATATAGGTGCAAATGTGCACATGTAAAAGCTGATAAAATCTGAGTAAGGCTCACAGTCTAGTTAACGGTGTTATACCTTTGTCATTTTCTTGGTTTTGTTAGTGTACTTTTACATAAGATGTTGCCATTGGGGGAAGCTAAACCAAGGGTACATGGTACTCGCTGTGTTATTTTTGTAACTTTCTGGGAGTTTATAATGCAAAATAAAAAGGTTTCGTGATTTTTTTTTTAAAGAGGCCCTCTTCCTGAGGACCATGTATACATCACTTACGTGAGGTGGAGGTGCTCACTTGCCTGTCATCCCACAACTCTAGGCAGTGACTCAACTTCCCCAGACCTTTTTGCCCTGCCTTTGGCTGCCATCCAGAATCCTTTAGCTGGGTGTAGGGAGAGCATTTCACTGTTGTTTTAGCCTAAAGAAGCAGGATATGACATCCTATAGATGTGATTGCTCTGTTAGGAGCTTGGTCTTTTTTAAGAGAGGCTGATTCATTTCTTTGGTTGGTGTTTCTATGGAGTACTTCTAACTGGGGAGAAAATCCATAGGTAATAGATGAGCAATTTGGAGCTGACAGCTGCTCATCATTCTACTTTTTATAAATATTCGTGCCTTTTAATTTTTCTTGGAAGATAGAGACATAAACCACTGTGACCTTTTGGACTCTATTTATAAGCACTGTCCTCTAAAATTGGGGAAAAAATGGGAGTGTCACAGGTATAAAATATCTAATTAAAGTCTTTTATTCACCTTCAGCATAACTTCATTTTTAAAATTTTTGTATGTTTGTGGGGTGGGGAAAGATTGAGAGAAAATTGAGACTTGAATATAGTACATACAGTAATTTAGCCACTTCAAACAGTTGAACAAATTGTACACCTGTAGTTAGATTGACAGTAATGACAGTGATTTAATTTTCATCAGCAAATTGCTCCCACTCCAATAGCTCTTTACCCACAGTTTCCTACATCCGGGTTTCCCTAAAATGTTGCTGGATTGGGCAGGGCAAAGCAAAGATATTAAGTGATTCTCGAAGATACAGAACCGAGGTGTAGATTATTCCACCTTAGCCCTCAGCCTTTTCAACGGAGGTCAGGGGTTGAAGGTGAGCTTGCATTGCTTCCCCTGACCTCAGTGATGGCAGCAAGAAGACTTTCCGTTCTTCTTGAACATGAGAAATCAGCCTGGAATAAGTGAACCTTGGAAGATCTTGAGTGTGTTTTGGGGGCAGAGGTCTATATGGATAGACTCTGAGGGCTCTCTTCTGTGGGCATCTTAGAAGGTACAGATATGCCTTGAAGACAGTCTGGGTTTGGTTCCAGACCACTGCAGTAAATAAAGTCAGATTAATTTTTTGGTTTCAGTGCATGTAAGAGTTATGTTTACTCTGTACCGCAGTCTACTAAATATGCAATCGCATTACGTCTAAAAAACAATATGCATACCTTAATTCAAAAAGTACTTTATTGCATCCTGAGTTTAGGAGTCTCTTACGGTTTGTCTCCTTCCTGATCCCATCTTGTTTCATTTCCCTCCCCCACCCCCCACAACCCCCCGCCCTGCCTCTCAAATTCTTCATATCAGAGAGATCATATGATAATTGTCTTTCTCTGATTGACTTATTTCGCTTAGCATAATACCCTCTAGTTCCATCCACGTCGTTGCAAATGACAAGATTTCATTTCTCTTGATAAACTCAGGAAACTGAGGGCGGCTGCAGGGTAGGGGCGGGTAGGGATAGGGTGGCTGGGTTATGGACATTGGGGAGGGTATGTGCTATGGTAAGTGCTGTGAAATGTGTAAGCCTGATGATTCACAGACATGTATCGTGGGGCAAATAATACATTATGTGTTAATAAAAAAAATAAAAAAAATTTTTTAAAAGTACTTTATTGCTAAAAAATGCTAACCACCTTGAGCTTTTAGTGAGTTGTAATCCTTTTGCTTGTGGAGGGTGTTGTCTCAATGCTGATGAGGGCGGTGGTTGCTGAACATTGGGGTGGCTGTGGCAATTTCTTAAAATAACACAGCAGTGAAGTTTGCCACATTGAACAATTTCCTGAACAGTTTCTCTGTAGCATGTGATGCTGTTTGATAACATTATAGCGCAGTAGAACTTCTCTTAAAATGGGAGTCAATTCTCTCAAACCCTTTGACTGCTTTATCAGCTGAGTTTCTGTAGTATTCTAAATCCTTTGTTGTCATTTCAGCAGTCTTCACAGCATGTTCACCAGGAGTAGATTCCATTTTGGGAAACTACTTTCTTTGCTCATCCATAAGAAGCAACTTTTCATTCATTAAAGTTTTATCACGTTGCAACGGTTCAGTCACATCCTCAGGCTCCACTTCTAATTCTAATTCTCTTGATATTTCTACCACATCTGTACTTATTTCCCCCACTGAAGACTTGAACTCATCGCAGTCATCCATGAGTGCTACAATCGACTTTTTCTAAACTCCTATTCATATCGATAGCTTGACTTGTTCCCATTATGTTCTTAATGGGATCTAGAATGGGAATACTTTCTAACAGGTTTTCAGTTTACTTTGCCCAAATCCATTAAAGGAAACACTATCTATGGCAACTGTAGCCTTACAAAATGCATTTTCTTATTATTATAATTAAGACTTTAAAGTCAAAATGACTCCTTGATCCGTGGGCTGCAGAACAGATGTTACGTTAACAAGCATAAACACAACATTAATCTCATTGTACATCTCCCTCAGAGCTCTGGGGTGGCCAGGTACATTATCCGTAAGCAGTAATATTTTGAAAGGACCTTTTTTTTTTTCTGCCAGTAGGTCTCAATGTTGGTCTTAACATATTCGGTAAACCATGTTTTAAATAGACATGCTGCCATCCAGGCTTTGTGGTTCCATTTATAGAGGACAGGCCAAGTAGATTTAGCTTAATTCTTACGGGCCCTAGGATTTTTGGAGTAGTAAATAAACATTGGTTTCACCCTAAAGTCAGCAGCTGCATTAGCCCCTAATGAGAAAATCAGCCTGTGCTTTGACTTCTCCTCTCTAGCTATGGAAGTCCTAGATGGCATCTTCCTCCAATAGAGGTGTATTTTGTCTACATTGAAAACCTGTTGCTGAGTCTAGCTACCTTCATGGATTAGCTAGATCATCCAGATAACTTGCTGCAGCTTCTGTATCCGCACTTGCTGCTTCACCTAGCACTTTTCTGTTATGGAGATGGCTTGTTTTCTGAAACCTCACGAAGCAACCTCTGCTAGTGTCAAACTTTTCTTCTGCAGGTTCCTCACCTCTTTCAGCTTTCACAGAATTAAAGAGATTTTAGGACCTTGCTCTGGATTAGGCTTTGGTTTAAGGGAATGTTGTGGCTGGTTTGATCTTCTGGCCCGACCACGAAAACTTTCTCCATGTCAGCAATACAACTGTGCTGCTTTCTTACAATTTGTGTGTTCACTGGAATAGCCTTTCAGTTTCTGCCGGGAACTCTTTGCATTTACAACTTGGCTAACTGTTATGCACAAGAGGCCTGTCTTTTGGTTATCTCAGCTTTTGACGTGCCATCCTCACTAAGCCTAGTCATTTCTTAGCTTTTGATTTAAAATGAGACATGAGACTCATCTTTCACTTGAATACTTAAGAGGCCATTGTTATTAACTGGCCTAATTTCAAAATCATTGTGTCTCAGGAAATAGACCAGGCCCAAGGAGAAGGAGAGCGATGGGGGAATTGCCTATCAGCAGTCAGAATACACAAAACATTTATCAGTTCACTGTCTTAAATGGGTGTGGTTTGTGGCACCCCAAAACAACTGCAGTAGTAATATCAAATACCACTGATCATAGATCACCATAACAAATATAATAATGAGGGGAGCTTGGGTGGCTCAATCAGTTAGGCTCTGCCTTTGGCTCAGGTCATGATCCCAGGGTCCTGGGATCGAGTCCCATGTCGGGCTCTCTGCTCAGCGGGAGTCTCTTCTTCATCTCACTCTCCTTCTGTGCTCTCTCTCTCTCTCAACAAATAAAAAAATCCTCAAAAAACCACAAATATAATAATGAAAGAGTTTGAAATCTTGCAAGAATTACCGAAATGTGACACACAGACAAAGTGAGCAAATGCTGTTGGAAAAAATGACGCTGATAGAGTAACTAAATGCAGGTTGCCACAAACTAACATCTCTAAGTGAAGTTCAATAAAATGAGGTATTCCTGTGGGAGGATTTTTTGATAGTACAGATGAAAGAAGGTTTTGAATCCAGGAGCAGCAGTTCTTTGAGAATGGACATCCATGGTAGATAGCCGCTGTCTTGGAGAGATGTCTCCAACTGATCTACTTACCTCTTTGCTTCACTTATCTTCTTAGGCAAGGCAGGCCAAGGTTAAACGACTGTTTCGCCCCATCGAGGAGCTGAAGAAGGACTTTGAGGAGCTGAATGTTGTCATTGAGACTGACATGCAGATCATGGTACGGCTAATCAACAAGTTCAACAGTTCCAGCTCCAGCCTAGAAGAGAAGATTGCTGCACTCTTTGATCTCGAATATTATGTCCATCAGGTATCGTATTTCTCTGTCCATAAATCTAACTTTTAAGTAACATCTTCAACAGCAAACCTCCCTGCCCCAAATCCAAAGAAAATAACATCAGCATCTTTACTTCTCTCTCAGGGCATCTAGTATTTTTAACCTAAGCCAATAGCTATTGTAGTAAGATACATTCTAGAAGAAAGGGCCAACCTCTTTTTCATTTGCTGTGTTACATCCATTATTTTTTCAACACCTGTTATACAGCAGGGGCAAAACAGCCATGGTCCCTGTTTCATGTAGCTTACAGTTTGGAAGAGGGAACAATGGAATCATGAACAATTGAGCAATGAACAATTAATAATAAATTTAAACATAAGATTGTGATAAGGGCTCCAGAGAATAGTGTGGGAGTATATAACAGGGGAGCTTAGCCTAGTCAAGGGTGTTGAGGAAGGCTTTTGTAGATAAAGTTTTATTGGGACACAGCCACAACTATTTCTTTATGTATTGTTCTATTGTTTTGGGCTGTTTTTATGCTACAGCGAGGAGTTGAAGAATTGTGACAGAAACCCTGTGGCTCACAAAGCCACAAATCATTACTGTCAGACTCTTTGGAAAAAGTTTGCCAACCTTTGAATTAGAGTACCACAGGCAGAGGAAACAGCATATGCAAAGATTTTGAGGTTGAGAAGCACTCAGATTACGGACCTGGGAAGTACTGGATATGATAGCGTAAAGTGGAAAGGTTAGAGATTCAGAGAGGTGGAATTGGGAATATCATGCTCTTTATGATTTTATCCTTGATTTTAAGACCCATTGGAGAATTCACGGCAGAGAAAGGACTGATCACACTTGTGCCATAATTATAGTAGTTAATATTTATTGAGTGTTGTTAGAGACAAGGCACTTAAGTGCTTCATACACCAATTCATTGACTTCCACAGCTGCCTTATGAGTGGTCGCTGTTACTAGTTCCATTTTATCACTGAGGCAAATAAGACACGGGTCACACCTGATATTGCCCAAGGTCAGCCAGTTAGTGAGTGATAGAGCTGGGATTTGCAATAAGGTCTGTCTGACCCTAACCAGTGTTCTTAACCTTTTGGTCACTCTGTCTCTCCTAAGATACTGGAATCATTTGAATGAAGCTCAAAAAGACATAGGTAGATCTAAGGAAAAGGGATAAGAGAAGTCATTTATTTATTCAGTAAATTAATTTATTGCATCCCTGTTAAGTCCCAAGAGCTATTTCAGGCACTTAAGATACATCTGTGAACAAAATTGGAGCTTAGCTTCAAGTGGAGACAGATAGATAATAAACATAACTAGTAAGTAAATTATGGACGGTGTGTTTAAAGTTGATAAATACTATGGGCAAATAAAAAGTAGTTCATGGTAAGGATTGGCAGTATTGGAAAGGCGCATCTCAGGAGATGCTAGTGCTAAAGCCCTAAGGTGGGAGCATGTCTAGTGTCTTTTGGGATCAGAGCAAGTCAGTATGTGGTTGGAGCTAAAAGAAGAGAGAGGGACATAGATGAAGCTCAGTTAGATAACGGGGGAAGATCATGGACCGCCTTGTCGACCATGGAAAAGAATATGAAACTGGACGTTATTAAAGGCTGTTGAGCAGAACAACATGCTCTGACTTACTTTTAAAGGATCCCTCCGCCTGCTTTGTTGAGAATTAGACTGGAGGCAGGGGGTGTGGGTAGAAGCACAGAAACCAGATAGAGGCTATTGCCGTAATTCAGACTAGGGACGATGGTGGCCCAAGAAGACTGTGTAATCATAATCAAAAGCTTGTTTGAGATCCTCATCAAGACACAGATCTTCAGCATCCTCCCACGCATGACTGCGTCCTTGTTCTCTATAAACTAGGCTAAAAGACATTCTTTCTTTACGATTTTGCCAGCCTTTGTGGTGAGAGAGGATGAGTGTATACTGTATCTGCAGGAATTATGATGCGGCCTCTTCATCTTCTTCCTTTGCTCATAACTCTTTCTCAGGACTCAAATAGCAGGCCTGTGATCCTCTTAGAGAGAAAGTGGGCCTGAGTTCTCTTTCCTCTTTCCTGTGTTTCTCTCCAGGGTGAAAAACAAGAATTCCAACAGCTTTTCCATTACAGATATTTAAAGGATTAAGGATCTTAGGGGTTCTTGGCCAACTTAGTCCTGCTCTGATCTTGGGAGCTTTTATTTTTTCTCATTTAACATACTTGGGTGGATCTTTAGGTATCAGGTTTCTGTAGACTCTTCCTTTAGCTGAGCATAAAAGGCCAAAATGACTAGAGAGCTGATCATACCTAGAGGGGAGTGAGTATACAGGAGGCCAGCAGGGCCCTGACAAAAATTTTTTTCCCCGCAAGTCTGCTAGTTATTTGGCAGTGTTATCTCGAGGGTGACGTCCTGTTCTGCTTTCATGGGTTCTGAGGTGGGGTAAACAGTTTCTTCAACGTCACCTAACTTATTCCTAGGTCAGACCAAGAACCAGTTCCCTGGTGAGGCCAAACGAGTTCTCTTTAGCCGAAGAGTCATAAATGTTCTGAGTCTTTGGCCTTTGGATTGGAGATACAAAGTCCTTGCTTTGGGCTGGTATGTCAGGCTGTCATGCAACAGTGTTGAGTTGTGATTTCACAGGGAATTGAAGAAGACACAGCTTAACTTTTAATTCTACTTGTGATGGGGAATTCGGGTAATTTAGTGCTAGTGTTATGGAAGATAGGACCTCTGTTGCCAGGAACTTGACTAGTCCACTCCTGTTCTAGACTCACTGAATAGAAGCTTTGGGGAACTATGGGTTCAAAGATCCAAACGAAATCTGCCCAAGGATTCCTCACAGCCATATTGGAATTGACATATTTCTATATTTTTTTAAAGATTTATTTTTTTAGAGAAAGAGAGCACACATGTGCACGTGGGAGGGGTGAGGGGCAGAGGGAGGGAGAATCTCAAGCAGACTCCCTACTGAGCACGGAGCCCGATGTGGGGCTCGCTCCCACGACCCTGAGATCATGTTCTGAGCTGAAATCAAGACTCTGGACGCTTAACCGACAGAGCCACCCAGGGGCCCCAGCCATTTTGGAATTAGTAAACAGGATTTGTGGAAAAAGCATACGTGTGTGTTTAGAAAATGGTTGTGAGTTACTGAGGTGCAGCTTCTGTCTGCCCCACATACCGTAGGGCAGTGTGTTTGCCTTTCCTCAAATGTCTCCTCAGTTATTTACTATAGTTTCTCCCTTTCTCTGTTTCCTGTTCTCTGATTGTCTGACCAGTGCTCTGGTTCTCTCTTTTCCTCTGGACTGTTGGCACGGTTCCTACTGTGTCTTTCCTCATGCGCTCCCTCCCTCTACCTTGAGCTTCTGTCCATCTGTCTCACCTCGTCCTGAAGGCAGCCTGGGGAAAGCTGTGGCCCCAGACCTAGATGTGGAGCTGCAGATCTGGGCCCTGATGATGACTTCTGTGTGATGCTGAGCAGGGCCCAGATTTTGGAGCTTGATCTTCTGAGTGTACAGTGGGCAGAATGACTCTTTTCTTCCTCATCTTCAGTGAAATAACAAATGAAAAAACATATTGAAATGGTTGAGGTGCTTATATAAATGTTAGAATTTATAACACCCTGAATCGTCTTTGTAGTAATGAAGGTGGACTACATCTGCAGCAGAACCTCTGTGACTCTGTGTCACTTGGGGGCTGTCAGACTGGCAGCCACTCCATCTACCAGCTTCGACAAGCCACCCCAGGCATGGGATGACAGGTCTCTGAGCCATGGCTTTGTTAGCCAGAAAACTTGGAGGAGGGGAGGATCAAAAAGAGGCAGTGAGTTCTTAGATTTTAAAACTAGTTCTTCGATTTTAAAACTGAGAAAGGAAGGCCCGTGAAGTATTATTCGCACTCACCTCAGCCAAACACCCAGCGCTGAGTCTCCCTAGTTGGTTGGTTGGTCCAGTAGTAACTCCTCTTCATAAGGACAGATTGAGGCAGAAAAATCCCAGCCCTGACTTGGGGTCCCTGATGGCAGAGCAGACTCCACACTTGCTTCAGGACCCTGGATCGGTCATCTCTTCGGGTTTCTGGTACTAAGGACCCATTCATTTTGTTGGCACAGATACCCCAGATTGCCTTTTTTACTCACCTAAGTATATTATTGAGCACCTAAGTATACACTCAGCACCGTTCTAATCACTGGACCTGCAACAATGGACAGGCATAAAAAAAAAAAAACCCGTGTTCTTGTGGAGATTCTATCAGAATATATAAAAATGATCTTCTAAGTGGTGAAAACAGTCTAGGTCCACCCAGAAAAAAGCGGAGTCAAAGTCCTTCAAACTCAATTTCTCTCTTAGAGTCTTTGTCTAGTTTGGAAGGGCACGGTCAGGTAGAAAACAGAGGCATCTGGAGGAAAAGGTAGATAGCAGTCCCAGTGTGGGGCTAGCTTCCTACATTTTCCTCATGATTTGTAGAGTGGGATCAGACTGTGGGCAAGTGGCAGTCTTTGTAGCAACAGAGGTGTTTCCAAAGGAGACTGTAGTTACTACATGCAGAAGATAGGATCCAGTGCCCTTTCTGAATAAGGTGAGTTTTCTTATTCCAGGATACTAAGGAAGCCTGGGGAGTGAGATTCCCTATAGAATAAAAGGGAAATACTCTAGACTGTCCTTGGGGCTTTGGACCTGAAAGGGTAGCCTAGACCAGTGCCATTTGATAGAATTTTATTTGATTATGGGAATGTTATGCACTATCCAATAATAGCCACTAGCCAGTAACTCAGGCCTAGAGTACCGCCTTTGAGAGACAGACTTGTATGCAGTTTTTATCATGGATGTCCTCAGAATCAGCCTTAGACTGTATGAAGTGAGGAAGAGAGAGGACTTCTTTTTTTGTAAGTGTCTGCTGCTTCCATGCCTTGCACTGGGACTGGACATGAACAGGAAGTATGACACCATTTAGTAGTCCTGATGTTGCCAGATCTTTGTGTTAGCAGCTTGTACATTAGGAGCAAGCTTGGCGATTCATGATGGTTACAGAGTTTTTCCAAGATGTGTTTGGCATAAGCAATAGCTAGGTGCCATTTCGGCCGCTTCCCACGCAGGTGCTCATCATTCATGTTAGATGAATTCCGAAATCTCAAATTTAAGAATTTAATTTGTTACTACAGATCTTTTCTAGTTGGTCAGGATGGCCACCATTACTTTTTACTTTTTAGGGTTTTTTTGAATACTCACCAAAGGAAAGGCAATAAATAAGAAGGGCTCTTCTTTGCCTGATGGCTGTAAAAACTAAGCTGTGCCTTTGTTGCAGATGGATAATGCACAGGACCTGCTTTCCTTTGGTGGCCTTCAAGTGGTGATCAATGGGCTGAACAGCACAGAGCCTCTGGTGAAGGAGTATGCTGCGTTTGTACTGGGAGCTGCCTTTTCCAGGTGAGCAGCATGGATGGACATCCCATTGGCCAGGATTGTTAGGGCCCTTCAGGTGAAGTCTAGCTTTACTTTTGGCCTGATTGGCCTGGAAAAAGGTTACACTTGAAGTCTTGCACATCCCTATCCACATTTCATTGTAATCCTAATGAAGCTAGGGTAAGAATTTGATTCTGCCCTTACTCCAAGTAGATAAGCATTTTCACCATGTTGTTACCATGTGTGACTCTGTGTTCCCTCTCATCTTACGGACATATAATAATGTATTTTAGGTCACATTCTCTGTTGCATTCAGAGCGAGTAAAAAGTTAGGCCACCCGTAGCTGGTTGAGTGGAAGGGAATGAACTCTAAGAGTTGATCCTTTTGCAACGAAGCTACATCTGGTGATGAATAAATGTTGAACCTGACCGAGGAGGGCCTTGGGGGGGGGGGGGGGGATATGCCTTCTTCGTATTGTGCGGTACCAGTCAACATGCAGTCGGGTTATTGTACTCTTTGGGTTGGGATTTGTTTAAATTTTAGTTAGTCTGGCTTATGCTAGAAGAGTGATAAGGCAAGAGGAATGGTGACACAGCATCTCTTAAGAGTGGATACAGAAAGATGTTTGGGCACCACATCATAATTCTAAAAATGTCAAGATGTCTTCAAGCTGTAGTTGGTCCATTGGAGCCACAGTTCCTTCCATTTTTGAAAATCTGTTTTTAGGACTATTTGTGCTTCTAAAATAGGAACCAGTCAGTATTCTGATTCTTGGTGCAAGGGCATGGGTAGTAGCTATGAGGGGTTGCTCTGCTAGGGTGCAGGGATTAAGATGTTGCAGGAGAAAGGCTATTGTAAACATTTTTGCCATTGTAGGCTTTGTTTTGAAAAGATTTCCTTTGCCTTTCATCCATGCTTGTTGTTATTTTATCAGAATCTCAGACCGGTGTCTCCTCACTGTGAAAAGCTGCTGGGTTTTTTTTTGGTAAATTGAGGGGCAGAGCTGGTAAGGCTGGAAGAATTGTTCCATGAGGGGAGGCTGAGTACCCTGCAGGCCTCTGTGCCCCTTATCACTAACCTGCTTGGATCTTCAAGCCCTGGTTATCCTGTGGTTGTGTTTTTGACAGTGTAGGCTGTGGCTTCCAGGGCACTCTGCCTCCGTTGGTCTGACCTACCAGACCCAGACAGTGTCTCAGGAAGCCCAAGGAGATGTTTGCTTGGACATCTACTGGAAGGGTGGGGAATCTGTGAGTTTGTCATAGGTAGCTGTGATTTCAGCCCTAGAGAGAAGTCCAGGGTCTTATCCTTATGGCTTCAGAGGCTTGAGAACTTACGGAAGCTCGCTTTTTATTTCTCAAGCCATGAAATAACTAAATCAAACGTTATTAACCTCTCTCCCCAGACTCTTTTTGAAATTCTTTCCTCTAATCCCAAGTACCTTCTTTCCATTTTCAAGATGAGCAAATTATCCTACATGTCCCTTGCCATTGCTTCTGAAAACACATTTCTTGAGGGGAAACTGTAACATTTTGATGTCACATCTTATTTAAAGGAGACTAACCAAGTGACTTGAGAAGTATGCGTTAGGCCTGCTTAGAAGGCCATAACTCAACCAGGGGTGTTGCCACTATGTGGTGTTATTAAGACTTATCCTTGATTGTATTAGCATAAGACCGTGTTAACATTTATGTGGCATCACTAAAATTTAAATAGAGATAAATATAAAATGTCAAAACTTAGTGTCTTGGTGGCAAGCAAACTGCTGTATTCAAAACGTTCTAGCTGGGTTTTGATGGCCCACTGGAGGGCAGTTACAGTGACGGCATGGTATGGCGCCAGAGCTTTTGGAAGCCAAAAGCAGGCTCCCTAAACATCATGAAAATGTCTGTGTTTTATGCAAAGAGGAACTTGGTGCAAGATAACTCTTTCTATAAAGAGAAGCAAGCTTCGGTGCTCTAGTCTCATTCATTATTGACTCCTAATGTCCTAAGGGTTGGTTTTGCAGCTCCCTACCTGTCCCTAGCCTATAGTGTGTGATTGGATGAAATTGCTCTTTGTCAAGAGGGCATTCAAGGGATAGTGAGCACGGTGGAATCACGGAGTCCCAGGGTTTGGCGGTGTTACTTAGATGATGGGTATCTCATGGGTAGGAATACTGCTCATTCAGTCCAGATATTTGAGTATATGGGAGGACCAGGCAGACCACTGCACCAAGAGTCAGAAAATCCAGGTTCAAGTCTTGCGCCTGTTATTTACTGACTGTTTACCCATGGACAAGTAAGCCTAAGCCTCACCTTTACTTCCGTTAACTAAAACCGTTCTTTGTATTTCATAAGATTGAATGAATATGAAGTAACATACAGGTCCTGTGAAAAAGCTTATAGAGCTTCTGTCAGTGATGAGTGGTATGACATCATCGTGCTCACCATGTGTCCTTTTTACTATGAGTTTTCACTATAGGGCAGTTTTTACTTATGTTTTCACAGTACGAGCCTTTACCTTCCTGATTTTCTTTTCTGCTTATGTTCTACCACATATATCTCTCGGTGCTAATCTTGATGCTTCATGAGGGTGTTTATTTGTCTACTTGGGTTAATTGCTTAATAAAGCCTCCACACACAATTCTGTGGATAAAGAGATATCTTGCCTGGGATTAACCGTGAAGTAATTATTCCAAGATCAAGAAGAAAGAGTTGACATAAATGTAATTGGCTTGGCTACTGAATGTTACATGGCTCCTGAAATAGTCTGTTCCCTTATTTAAATGTTATTCACACTAATTAGGGGTCACAGACACTCATTTTCTGCTGTTTGTTGCCTTTGTATAAGGCAGGTCATGCTCTTGCATAAGAATATATGCGGAGATAAGGAGATGGGGTCTGATGCCTTTGGCAGCTTCATCTTTTCATGGTTTCTTTCCTTTCTTCTCTGCTCCCCATCTCACTGCCCCTTCCCCCCACCCTCCATGTCCCCCCTCTTGCCTTCTCTCTCTTCATTCCACCTCCTTTCTTCTTCTTCAAGTCATTTATTTTCATTGGCCTTTCCCTGACCTGATAACATCTCATGAGGGCACCTGTGTGTATCTGTCTACAGTCTGACCTACCAGGAGTCTTGGAGTCCCGGACAAATCATTGTGCTTCTGTGTGTGAGAAGTCTCATAAAGGCCTTTTGAATTTCAGAGGCCCTGCAGCCTTCTGTAATCTGATTTTGGTTTTATTTCTCAAAGTAAGAGTACTTTGGCTTCTCGGCTGAACTACCATCTGCCTATTTTTCTCTCTTATCTCCCTACATGTAGCCTTTACCATTGAACTGTCAGGAGTTAAATGATCAAGAAACTGGTGTGCTTGCCCCAGGGAGCCCTGGCTTTTGCTGTTCTCATGCCCCTGTCTCCATCATTTTTCATGTTCTATATCCATCTTTAATAACTCACATTCTCATCTGCATATGTATGCATGATTATGCAATTAAATGGGATTGTAGGTTCTCACTGACTGCAGTACTTTTGTTTGAACTGCCCACAGTTTGCAGGGGTCATGGACCTGTGCCTGGTACGAAAAAGGATGTACATGTGCCGTCAGTCATACTGCAGTTATGTTCTGTTATGATGGATCCCCGGAATAGGATTCTGTTCTAGCCTCTCTTCTTGGCATCTGCCTTGGAACCTCCCTAGCAGATTTTGTGTTAGTTAACATCTCTTTATAAAATGAATGTCTCCCCCACTCCCAACCCTGCACCCCCTTATCCCACGCTTTGTTGGCTCTGGTTTCCTCGGTTATACTCTTCCCACTAGTTTTACCAATTCATTTTTTTTTTTAAAGATTTTATTTATTTATTTGACAGTCAGCACAAGCAGGGAGAGTGACAGGCAGAGGGAAAGGAACTGTGCAGGGAGCCCGATGCAGGACTTGGTCCGTCAACCCCAAGATCATGACCTGAGCCGAAATCAGGTGCTTAACTGACTGAGCCACCCATGTGCCCCTTACCAATTCATTTTTCACCAGTGGGCCAGTGTCCTATAACCAACTCCCATTTCCATCTGTTGGCCTCCAATTTTCAGATTTCTTTCCTGCTGTCCTTAGTGAATTTTAGTGCTCTCCTTCTTGATGGCTTTTGTGAGTTTTCTGGGCATTAACACTCTCACCTGTATTGACCTTTATTTTTACTTCTGTTATCCGCTAGATATCTTGAAATTCATTACCCCTTTTTGTCAACATCTCATGTTCACTGACCCCCTCTGTATTCACATTTTAATCTCTCCTGTCGAGTCTAGTTTTTAACCTTATTGTGACCTTTAGCCTCTGCACATTTTCCTGTTTTCCCTTTCCATTAGTGCTCCTTACCCTTTTTCCTCTTTGCCCACAATGTTCTCAGTTACCCACTGACCCCTTCCCACCACTACCTTAACATTGCCTCCAACATGACAACCTATATTTTCCTTTCCTTCCAACGTCCTCAAAAGAGTAGACAAAAAGGGATTCAAGTAAGTGCACATGACCATTATGTTCCTACTGTTCCTTAAGATTTTCAAGAGTACTTTGGAATCATTAACACCTCTGTAGCAGTCAGCAATGTCGACCAGTACTTTCCTTTGAAAATTTTACTTCTTGGGGTGCCTGACTGTCTCAGTCAGTGCACCATGCAACTCTTGATCTCAGGGTTATGGGTTTGAGCCCCACTTCTAGAGAATACTTATAATCTTTAAAAAAAGAAGAAACTTTACACCTTGGCTGCCATGTGATTGTGGTCCCTTGGTTCTTGTATCTCTGGAATTAATTATTCCCTCTTCCTTGCCTTTTATGGCAATGTCATCATCTTACTCTCTCCTAATTATAGCTGTTCACCAAGATTTTTTTCTGGCATTTTCCCTTTTCTCTCCCAGTGGTTCTGTGTATTCCTTTGTTTCAAATCCTGCCTCATTGTGGATGATTCCAATACCTATGTTGAAGTCCAGCTTTTCCTCTCAAGTCACACTCTCCATTTCTACCAGACTCTCTGACTGTACCTCAAACTCGAGAAGAAAGTGGAATTAATTTTTGTCTCTCTAACAAACTAGGTTCCTCCTCCCACGCTCTCTTATCTATTCTTGGCAGTATGATTGTCGTAGTTACCCAGGCTTGAAACTTTTGAGGGATATTTGAGTCGTCTTTGTCCCATTTTAGTTATTTAGTTGGTGAATGAATCTTTTGGATTTTTATTTTCACTATTGTGTCTACTAAAAACTATTTGCCTTTTTTAAAATCTGTTTTAAGGAACCTTGATATTGTAAGGATAGCAACATGTTGAAGGAGGGGGTTCCCTCTCCCAGTGCTAGGAAATGAATAATCAAAACAAACCAAAAACAATAATCTCATTCTTTGTGAGTGTAGATTGATTTAGCTATGGGCATGTGACCCAGTTCTGACCAAAGAGATGTAAAGAGATGTTTCTTGAGAAAGCTTCTGGAAAGCTTTTTTTGCTTTCTTGTAGAAAGAGAGATAGTAAGGAGACCCTGCCCACTCCTTCATGCCTTGATTGCAGTTGTCTTGGAGCCATAGCAGCTGGCTTAGACCAGTGAGGTAAGAAGCACAAGGACAAAAAGCCAACATGCTGAGGAACACGAACAATAGAGGGAAGACAAAGGAGAATAGTTTAGCCACTATACTGATCTAGGAACCAGCTATTTCCAGACTTTTGTTGTGAGAGATAAACATTTTTGTTTTTTAGAAATCACTGGTAGTCTTTGTTCTGTTACTTGTAATTGAATATATTCATATTAATAAAATTTCTGAACTGTGTCATATCTTAAATTCCTCTTACATTTTCTTTGCTTCTTCACGTGATTCATCTCAATTTCCATTTACATCTTTGTTTGATTACCTGCTTACTTTTATTTATTTATTTAATATTCTGGGAAGTTGGGGAGAGGGAGAGAGAGAATCTCAAGCAGGCTTCATGCCCAGCGCAAGCCTGATGCAGGGCTTGATCTCACAACTGCAAGATCATGACTTGAGCTGAAATCAAAGGTCAGATGCTTAACCAACTGAGCCACCCAGGCACCCTTACCTGTTTATTGTTGATAACCTTAGACTATATGAGAAAGATAGGATTTGTTCTCTGTCTTCAGCTTGTTGTCTTCCTAGTATATAGTACAGAACCTTGCATTGAAAGCTATGAAATAATGAATGAATGAAGAAATAAAAGAGTAAACTCGTACCTAGGAAATGAAGTATTTCTCAGATTGCATATGGTGGCGGAGTGGTGAGTGCCGTTATGATTAATGATGTAATAGTGGATGATTCAGATACCATTCCTTGACCCTTTAAAATCTAAAGTTGTGAAAATAAGTCTGTGCCCCCCACCCCTGGCTGAAGGCCCAGAAAATTGAAGGTTAGAGATTGGGATGAGGCGTTGGGCATTGGAGATGCCAGCATTTGATAGAAATCCAGATCTGACCGCCTAGGACTAGTTCTGACCTCTTGACTCCAGGAGCTAATTGTTCACACTCCTCCTGGGACAGGGGAGGTGTTCAAACCATTTTATATCTGATAAATTGATTAGTATATTAGCCAAAATTGGCCCGGGGAAGTTGGATAGCCATAGCTCTTAAAGCTGCATTCAAAGTCTTGTACCTTTTTTTCCAAATGGCAATTAATGACAAATGGAAAATGAGCTCTAAGCCTGACCAGTGACCCGGACAACTGCAGAAACCGTGATTTCATTCTGGTGAGGGAGGCACCACTTTGCTTACTGAACTTGTCCCTTCAGTATTTCTTGTGAATCTATCTCCGTGATGTGCCCCTGACTCCTCCACATCCTCTGTGGCTGCCTTCAAATTTTTTCAGTTATTGACTACCTCCTTCTTGATTTGTTCCTTGCATAACTCCAGCCCACAAAGTTCTAACTTTTCAACTTTATTAGTGTTTGTTGTCTGGACTCCTAAACTGATTCTTAAATACATCTAATTTTCTGTGTATGCCAGTTCTTTCCTTTTCCCTAATAAAACTGAAAGCTTCTTGAGATTGGAAACTGGTTCCCAATTCTGTGGCACCCACAGAACTTTATGGAGGGTATGTTTTAGAACATTTCATGGTACAAACTAAATGGTCAACATGAAAACTGAAACCACCAGAAATCGGTGGGAGGAATGAAGCCGCTAACAGCAGAGAAGCTTTTTATTTTCTTTTCTGTTTTGTTTCATTTTTGTTCCAATGAATCTATATTATATGAATAATTAAAATTTAAATGATAAGTAACAGAACTGGGGACTTCTGTATCTAGCAAGTGGTAGTTTATATTTCCGAAGGAGCATTCTTGGCTCAGAATACTGGAAGATGCTGGATTAAATATTTCAACCTTTCCTTAAACGCTCAGTTGACCTAACAAACTGTAGGGCCACTGCTTTGCATAACTAAAGGGGGAAATAAATAACGTCATAGTCTATGCTGTGGCCCTGCAAGAAAGTGAGAGAAGTCCTGAAGACAAATACAATGGAAAGCACAAATCCCAAGAGATACAGA
The DNA here is from genome assembly GCA_028534135.1 of Potos flavus. Taxonomy (NCBI): domain Eukaryota; kingdom Metazoa; phylum Chordata; class Mammalia; order Carnivora; family Procyonidae; genus Potos; species Potos flavus. Next base: position 26,830,622 of record CM052895.1, read on the forward strand.
AAAGTGAAACTTAGAACTCTCCTGGGGATACTGTCATTCCCTAGTGGCCAAGAGCTTTCGGTTTCATGACTCTCTAAGCTGGGGGACAGGAGACAAAGCCTACAGTCCATGAAAGGAAGAATCAAAAAGTGAAAATTTCTACTCAAAAGGAGATACTAAGACAATCTGGCTTTGAAGAGAAGGGAGAAAAATTCCCTAGAAAATTCTTCACCCAAGCCAGCCCTACAGTGCATTTAGGCTGGGACTCATATTCCCTTTATGGCCTGAAAATAGTCAAGCTGTGAATTTAGTCTAAAATGGTCTCAATAAATAATGAACTGGAAAAAATGTTAGCAACTTATAGATATAGCATTAATACTTGTAATATTTATAAAGAGCACCTAAAAATAGAGAATAAACACAACTAATAACCCTGTAGAAAATGAGCTAGACACACACAGTTCACAGAACTTAAAAAAAGGAAATGGCTTAACCACGTGAAAAAATGCTCACTTGTAAGCAGAAAAAAACAACCAATTAAAACTGCACCGAGATACTGTTTGTCACCTATCAGATTGGCAGAAATCCAAAAGTTGATAGCATACTCTCTTTGTGAAGATGTCAGGAAATAGGCTCTCAAGCATTGCTGGTGGAATTCCACCAAAATGGTACAGTCCTTATCGAAGGAAATTGGACAGTACCTAGCAAAATTGTATATATTTTCTCCCCCTGAAATGATACTTCTATTCCCAGAATTCTGCCTCGAGAATACATTGGTAAAAATATAAAAAGATATGTGTGTTGAAGGTAATTCATCATAGAACTGTTTGTAATAGCAAAAGATCGGAATGTCCATCAGTAGGAAATGACGAATGAATTGTATAACTTACTTCATGGAGTACTACATGGTCATAGACAAGATCGAAGGATATTTCTATATAATACAGACTGTTTCTACTGTGACATGTTCTAGGATATATTAAATGAGAAAAAGCAGGTCAAGTATGAATAACTGCAATGATATGCTTATATTTTAAAAAATGAAGAATAGAAGGTTATAGGGCGAGAGACTTTCTAATTATGCTCTATTTTATGTAGTCTAAAACTCAAAATGTAAAAATCAAGAGCTAAATGAAATGTTTGGATCTATCTCTAGAATTGGTGGCATAATCACACAGGGAAAACTATTTTGTATGATTTTACAACCTAATAATTTGTACATCTCTATTTGAATATGTCCTAAAGACAAAAAAAGCCTGCAGAACTTCGGACATCTTACTGTTGATGGAAGTGTTGGTTGTTGTTATTCTGAGACTGAATTGTGGGATAAAGCAGACGAATAATTATGCTGGCTTCTCTGAGAAGCAGGATTTTCAGCACAACAGAAGGGAAATACTAATGTAAAATTGGAGATTGTATAAAATCTTCCTTACTCCTGACTTTGAATTGGAAGTACTAGTAAGAACTCATGATGAATTTTTTCCTTAAAAGTGTATTTGGGGGGATGGGGAGCTCTGTCCACTGAAAGGATCTATGTAAAACATAAGCTCAGTAACAATGAGCAACTCCCACTCTAGATTGTATTTTCTAAATACCATTTCTGTCTAAAATTGCATTTGCCACTAAAAGGAACCATGATTTCTTGGAGAAATTGCTGATGTCAAGTCTGTAGTAAGACATGTGCAAAATAATAGTGAATATCTTGTCATGACAGGAAGCAAGGAAGCTCTCAAAGGCTGGTAGGATCTTGTGTGAAGGACTCAGGAGTCATTGTGAAATAGTTTCCATTGACTATGGATGGGATACTTTGAGTTTCAAGAAAGATAATAACTGCAATGAATTGCAGCAAATCAAATATATTTAAATCCCCAAGTTCATCATGATACTTAAAAAAAAAAAAGTTAAACCCATCTCATTAGTCTTTCGAGAGTACGGGGTAGGAAACCAATTTGAAAAGTACCAAATAAATAGAAACAGTGAAGCATTTATCCTACCCTTCCATATGAACTGAACCTCAATGTACTCAAATAGTTGATGAGGGGAAGTTTATAGAGAAATTCTAGCTAAAAAAGGAAGAATGATGCAATTAGAATATCATCATTTAGAGCCTTTTTAAAAATATATTTTATTTATTTGACAGAGAGAGAGAGAGCCGGAGCAGGGGGAGCAGCAGGCAGAGGGAGAGGGAGAAGTAGGCTTCCCACTGAGCAGGGAGCCCGATGCGGAGCTCGATCCCAGGACCCTGGGATCATGACCTGAGCCAAAGTCAGACATCTAACCAACTGAGCCACCCAGGTGCCCCCATGACTTCATAATTTTAAAAGCTGAGTTATGGGTCTAGGGAAGATTATTATACTATTCTCTCTCTACTTGAGTGTATATGAAAGTTTACATAAGAAAAAGTTTCTAAAGAATGTTCCAAGTTGGCAGAATTTACAGGTTACTAGTAGAACCATATATAAATCCTCTTTGGAGGAACAAATCTTAAATCCAGGCCTGAAAGCATCTCCACAAAGAAAAGAACTCCAATGATGATGAGCTCATAATCAAAACATCACAGAGCAGTTAAAAAAATAAGACATTATCTGTAAAAGACAACAGAAGCAACGTAATCAGACCAGAGAAACTATAGATAGTAAAATTCCGAAGGTATAGAATATAAAATTGTTCTTTTAATATGTTCAGAGAGGTAAAAGATTTTATCAGAAGTATGAGTAAAGACGGGCTCCTGGGTGGCTCAGTCAGTTAAGTGTCTGCCTTCAGCTCAGGTCATGATCCCAGAGTCCTGGGATTGAGCCCTGTGTCAGGCTCCCTGCTCAGCGGGGAGTCTGCTTCTTCCTCACCCTCTGCTGTCCCCCCTGCTTGTGCTCTCTCTCTGTCAAATAAAATCTTAAAAAAAAAAAGTATGAGTGAAGAATAGTACATTATCAAAAATGGCACCATCCAGGAAGATTTGGAAAAGATCCAAATGGGCCTTCTAGAAGTGGAAGATAAAATAACTGCAGTTAAGAATTCAGTATTGCTAAGGCAAACAACTGGTCGACACAGCTGGGGAATGATTAAGCAAACTGGAATACAGAATTGAAGAAATCATCCAAAGTGCAGGATGGAGAGAAAGAAATGGAAAAAGGAAAAAGAGGTTAAGAGATAAGGAGAGTAGAACAAGAAGTTTAATGTGAGTTCCAGAAGGATAAAGAGAATGGGAGAGAGGCTATATTAGAAGAGGTTTGGTTGATACTTTTCCAAAATTGCCCAAAGACATGAATTCTAATTCAAGAAGCCTACTGAATCTCAAGCAGGATGATTAAGAAAACAATGTTTTCTGGCAACATAGTGAAACCATGGAAAGGTGGGGTTATGAAAGCAGCTGGAAAAAAGACAGATTTGCTGAAAAATACTAGGAGTGGCTCTTGGCAAAAAGGAATATTCTTAGCCTAGTTGCCTGGCCTGAAAGTTAGGCTCTGGTGTTCTTTTCATCATCAGTATGCAGTAGTTGCCACCATGATTCCATTGCCTTTGACATTCCTTTCTTGGTTCCGTATGCATTTCATTAACATCTGGATTTAAGGAAGACTCCACCAGGCTCCCCAAAGTTAAGAGTACTTAAGGTCGGCCACATTTCTCATTAAGCGCATGTTGATGGGCTGAGGTTTTTAGAAAGAGGATAATTCAGCTTTTTGAGGAGAGAGAAGAGTGGAGCTACAATCTGGTAGAGAGGCAGCCAGCATGGGATTTAAAAATTATTTCATTCCGAGGTGCCTGGGTGGGTCAGTTGGTTAAGCGTCTTCCTTCGGCCCAGGTCATGATCCTAAGGTCCTGATGGAGCCCCACATCGGGCTCCCGGCTCAATGGGGAGTCTGCTTCTCCCTCTTCTCTTGCCTGCTTATGTTCTCTCTCTCTCTGTCAAATAAATAAATAAAATCCTTTAAAAATTTTTATTTCAGGGGTTCCCGGTGGCTCAGTGGGTTAAAGCCTCTGCCTTCGACTCAGGTCATGATCTCAGGGTCCTGGGATCGAGCCCCGAATCGGGCTCTCTGCTCGACGGGGAGCCTGCTTCCCCCTCTCCCTCTGCCTGCCTCTCTGCCTACTTGTGATCTCTCTCTGTCACGTAAATAAAATCTTTAAAAAAAATTATTTCATTTCTACTTATCAGGGCTCAGTTTCTCTTTGTCTTTTTTTTGTTTTTTTCCTGTTTTTATTTTTTAAGAGTTGCTGGTTTTGTAGAAAATATACTTGCTTGCTGAAAATACATAAATTACATAGAAGAGAGAGATTTCTACCATGACAGTAGGACGTTTGCTGACCCACTCCTCAGTGAAACTGGTGAAAATAAATGATCCTAAGGGCAGACAGCAAGAAAAGAAACTTTTACTCAAGAAAATCTATGTAAATTCACTAATAAAGATGAGAATTTGTATTATTTGAACCAAGGCATCTTTCTTCGTCCCCACTTGTTTACCCCAGACTGCTGCAGTTCAGAACCCAGGACTCCCTCTACCGCCAGGTCCCAGTTGGCCTTTCTTCCTGGAAGGAGCAGAACTTTAGCATTTCTCATCCTGTCCTGAGCTTCCTGTTCGTGAAGCTAAGTCGTGGAAGAGTACATTTTCCCCGCCCAGCCCCTGCTTGTGGAATGGAGCCTCTAACATGGCTGTGGAGCACTGAGAGCACTAGGACTGCCATCCCCCTCATCCTGGCTCATGAGGTGGTGGTACCATGCTGGGAGGGAGCAAGCTGGGGAGACCTCAAGCTGCTGTCCCTCAACTCACTAAGCACTCAACTCCTAGAGTAGAGGTGTCAGTCGAAGCTTCTCACTGTCACCACTTCCAGCTCCAGAGCCCTGATTCAGAGATTTTGCCCGGGGAGAAGCCAGGCCGTAAAAGAGATAGCTCCCAAACCCTACCCTTCCCAGTGGAACTGACTTCATTTGCAAGAGTGCAGAAGTTCAAACAGGACAATCTCATGACCATTGAAGGTTGTAGTGAAGGCAACTAGGAGGAGATTGAAGGAATTAGCAAAGCCACAGCCTAGACTATAGGCTGGCTAGTTTTCAGGAGGGAGTAAAACATTTGGGAAGTAGCCCTCCTGGGATCAGAGCTAACCTCAAACAGGGACCTCAGAAACTATTCCTTCAATGGGGCTGTAAGTTGATTGGATTAGTTCGTAGAACAACCTCATGCAGCAGCATATGTTCAAACAATAGAGGTCTTTACATTTTAGATATTAACTTTTTTGTGTTAAAAATATTCTTTTCCAAGTTTGTCGTTTTTCTTTTAGCCTTATTTATGGTACTTTTCTATAAGGAAGTTATAACTATTGCATGGTTTCTGTTTTTTTTTTTTTTTTTTTTAAAGATTTTATTTATTTGACAGCGAGAGAGGGAACACAAGCAGGGGGAGTGGGAGAGGGAGAAGCAGGCTTCCCGCAGAGCAGGGAGCCCGATGCGGGGCTCCATCCCAGGATTCTGGGATCATGACCTGAGCCGAAGGCAGACACTTAATGACTGAGCCGCCCAGGTGCCCCCATGGTTTCTGTTTTTAATGACAAACTTACTAAAGCCTTTTCTAACCAAGAGTATATAAATGATTTTTTCTTCATATTATTTTTAAATTTTTAAAATATGAGCTATTTCAGACATAAAGAGTTCAGAGCATCTTACACTCACCACTCAGATTTAATAAACTAAAAGTTAGTTTATTATTAGCCTCAGATTTCTTAAAGAATAAAATGTTAAATACAATAGAAAACCCTTTCATAATTCTTTCTAATTGTATTTCCCTTTCTTCTTCCCCAGAGGTGACTATTGCGCTGAATTTTATATTTATCATATCTATTTGTCATGCTTTATCATATATCTGTCCTCCTAGAAAGTGTGTGTATACATTTATATTACTTTTGGGTAATCTGGTGAGTGTGAAATGGTATTTTGTTCTTAATTCATTCTTCCCTGACTGCTCTAGAGGTTGAGTACTTTTTCGTCTCATAATTGGAATCATACTGTACACACTGCTTAGAAATGTCTTTGCTTCTTCCCTCTCTCACTTTTCTTGGTTGAGTACATTTTTTAAAAAAAGATTTTATTATTTATTTGGCAGAGAGAGAGCGACAGAGGGAATACAAGCAGGGGGAGCCCAATGTGGGGCTCAAGGACTGAGCCACCCAGGTGCCCCGGTTGAGTACATTTTTTTGTATGTTTCTGTCCTTTCAGGACTGCCACATTTTTAAATTACTTCTTTCTTTGCCCATTTTTCCATTGGGTCTTTTATTTATTGCTTAGTGGGTATTTTAAAATATTTTTGTATACTCCGGATACTTTAGTATGTGTATTTTCATTATGAGATTAGTTTAGATACAAATCTTTTGTCCGTCATATGCATAACAAATATTTTCTAGTATGTGGCTGGTCGTTTAACATTGCTCAGTATTGCCTTTTGGTATGGATGTTTTAAAATATTTTTGCAAAGTCAGAATTACCACTTTTTATATACAGTTGGTTCTGTTTATGTTTTAAGAAACTCTTCCTTGGTTTGAGGCCATAAAGATATTCTCTATTATATTACAATCTCAGAGTATAAAGTATTGACACTTAGTTTTTATTCTAAAATTTACTTTTTTGACCCTGTGATACATAGATTTAATTTTAGTTTTTACCATGTGGCCAACTAGTTGTTATGCCACCACGTAGTGAATAGTTTGTCTTCTCCCCAGGGAATTATAAAGGTTTTTCTACCATGTATCAAGTTCCCTTATTCGTCTGAGTTTGTGTTCTGTTCCACTGGTCTCTTTTTCTGTCCTTGAGCCAATCTCATGATATTTCAATTACAATAGCTTTATATGCCTCTGTATCAGGTAAAACAAATATTTTTTTCTTATTCTTTAAAATTGCCTTGGATATTTTTGGCCCTTTACTCTTCCATGTGGATTTTAGGCACACTTCATCCAGGTCAACAAAAACTCTGGATATTTCCATCAGAGTTGTAGTACGTTAATAGATTGACTTGTGAGAATTAATATACTTTACAAATTGTCTTCCCATCTTGAATATGTCATATCTTTCCACTTTTAAATCTTTTAACCAAGCTTCATGATTTTCCCCTATGTATTTTTTAAATCTCTTTTGTTATTCTCAAGTACCTTACAGCATTCATTATTGCAAATAGGGTGTTTTCAAATTTTCATCTTCTAATTTGTTGTTGCTGGTGTATGATTTTCTATTTAATGAACTTAAGTCTTATACTACTTTTAATACTTGGTGTTTTTTCTTGGATGTACTTAGTAGATGATCATATAATCTAAAAATAAGAATTTTCTTTCTTTCCCTTCTTTATCCCTCATTTGTCCTTATTGCATTGTTTAGAACCTTTAATATAATGTTCATTGAAATACTAATAATAGGTATTCCTGTCCTATTTCTGCCTTCAAAGGGAATGATACTCATATTTTACCAATAAATATTATTATAGGTTTTTGATAGGCTCAAAATTCTCTTCTGGGGCTCCTGGGTGGCTCATTTGGTTAAGCATCTGACTCAGTTTTGGCTCAGGTCGTGATGTCAAAGTTGTGAGGTGGAGCCCCTTTTCAGGCTCTGCGCTGAGTACAGAGGCTGCTGAACTTTCTCTCTCCCTCTCCTCTGCCCCTCCCCGTCTTGCTCTCTGTCTCTCTCTCAAATACATAAATCTTTAAAATAAAATTTTCAGTTTGCTGAGTTTTTTTTTTTTTTAAATCATGAATTGGTATGAGATTTTATTGATAGTTTTTTGTATCTATAGAGGTGATTATATGATCTTGCTCTTGTTAATTTGCTGATGTGACGAATTGCATTAGGAGATTTTCTAATGTTCTACTTGGCTGTGATATATTATTATCTTTAATATTTTGTTGGATTTAGTTAATGCTTTAGAATTTTTTAGTCTGATTAGAAGTGATATTGGCCATTTAATTTTTTTTTATCATACTATTCTTATTTGGTTTTGTATAAAGGTTATAGTGGTGTCATAAAAGGATTTGGAGTGCTTTCCTTCTCTTTATAATGTCTGGAACATTTTATATAAAATGGGATTGTCAGTTCCATAAAGGCTAGATGAAGCTCAACTGTAGAACCATCTGAACTTGGCACTTTTTTGGTGGGTAGATTTAAAATCTTTTTCTTACTCAGTTTTATTAATATTTAAGTGTCTTTAGATTTTATATCTCTACTCGAGTCAATTTTGGTAATCTTTCATCTCTAAAATATTTTTTCATTTAATTTTTCAAATTTATTCACATAAAGTTGTGTGAAGTATTATCTTGGATTTTTAATTTTTCTTCTGTACTGTATGTATATTTATGTCCCCCTTTTCATTCCTAACATTATTTGTCTGTGCTTATCTCCTGTTTTACTTGGCCAGCCTGGCAAGACGTTTATCTTCTATTAGTCTTTGGGTTTAATTTATCTTTTCCCCTCTTTGTTCTGGATTTAATTTATTTCTGTCATTAACTATTATTTTCATTTATATGTTCTCTTTGGGGTCATTCTTTTGTTTTTTTTTATTTTAATTTTCAAGCTGTTTTTGTATTTGAAAATAAATGTAAGTGTTTAGTTTTCTTTTTTTTTAAGATTATTTGTTTATTAGAGGGAGAGAGAGAGCGAGCGCATGAGAGGAGAGAAGGTCAGAGGGAGAAGCAGACTCCCCATGAAGCTGGGAGCCCAATGCAGGACTTGATCCTGGGAGTCCGGGATCATGACCTGAGCCCAAGGCAGTCACTTAACCAACTGAGCCACCCAGGCACCCAGGGTTTAGTTTTCTGTGATAACATTTTAGTTCAATATTTCATAATTTATATCATAATTGAGTTTTTTTTTTTGATCCATGATTTATTTAGAAATGTGGTTTGAGCTTCCCAAATACAGTGTCTCCTTTCCTGTATGTATGCATGTATGTATGTATCTATGCGTTTTGCTTTGTAGGCAAAGAGTATGGGCCTTATGATAACAATTCTTTAGTATTTGCCGAGAATTCCTTTTTTGCTTGTCAGGTGGTTAGGTTTGGTAAATGCCCTGTCATTGTTTCTGAAGAATGAGTGTTTTTTATTGGCTGGGTACATGGATGGATATAGATATAGATAAAATACTCCTTTATATATTTATATATGTATGTGAATTCAATTTTGATAAGGTATTCATGCCTCCTATTTTCTTATTAATTTGTGGCCAGCCTAGCTTTCTTTTCTGAGATACTAGTAATAAAATCTTTCTATGATTATGTATTTCCATGTCTTCCTGTAATTGCTCAGTTTTTGCTTTATTTTGAGTTACGGTTATTAAATTTATATAGATCAAGGATTCTTATAACCTCCCGGTTAATTGTGCCTTACATCCTCAAGTTATGATCATCTTGACCCCTAAGAAGTCATTTTTGCCTTTAAGTATATTTTATCTGATATTAATAAATCTATCAGCTTTCTTTCTGTTAGCAGTTTTTTGGTATATCTTTTTTTCAATTCCTTGTTTTTGATCTTTCTCCCATTCTATTTTGAGTATTTCTTTTCTTCGCACAGCATATAGCTTGATATTGTTTTATTACTCCAATTAAATATTTTTGTTTCTTATTGGGTGAATTTAATCCAATCCCATCTACTGTGATTTCTTAAAATATTTGAATTTATTTCTGCCATCTGTTTCAGTAATTACCTTTAAGTTTTTAACATGTTTGATTGGGCTGCTAAGGTGGAAAGGTTTCTACTTCCTCTCAAGTAATATGAGAGTTCTAAGAGTGCTTTAAGTCCAATTTCTCTAGTCTTCATTTTCCATGATATTGTTGGCTAACATTTTGTTTCCACCTTTTTAACCGACTTCATAAATTAGTCATTATTATCATAATCTTTGCTAATATTTTACATTTCATGCTTTTTCCTTTATACCTAAATGTCTACTGACTTCTTTGCCCACATTTTCCTCCTGGGGTTCAACTCTTTTTTTTTTTTTTTTTTAAGATTTTATTTATTTATTTGACAGAGAGCACAAGCAGACAGAGAGCACAAGCAGGCAGAGTGGCAGGCAGAAGCAGGCTTCCACCTGAGCAGAGAGCCGGACGTGAGGCTTGATCCCAGGACCCTGGGATCATGACCTGAGCTGAAGGCAGATGCTTAACTGACTGAGCCACCCAGGCATCTGGGAGTTCAACTCTTTAATCAGTTCTCTGGGACTGGTAAACTTTCTTAGTTTTCCCTTATACTGTCATCACTGTACCTTTCTTGTAGAATGATGGTATATCTAGTTACCCTTCTGGTATCTGTTATTATTGATGAAAATATCTTTTATGAGTCTAATAGTATTTTCTTCTATAGTTTTCGCCAGATTTTTGTTAAGGTTTTTCAATTGTATTTGATTATCACCAAATTTTACCATTATATGTCCAAGTATGGTTTATTTTCATTTATCCTGTTTGGCTTTTAGTGTGCTAGTTCAATCTTTGGACTTCAGTTATGAAAATTTCCAGGTTCATTAGCTTACCCCATATTCCCTCTTCTATTCTCCCTAAACTTTTTTTAGAATTACATTAGATCATGTGTTTTTAACGTCTTTTACTACTATTTCATATTTTTCATCTCTTTCTCTCTTCTGATTATTTGTGGATGATTTCTTCCACTTTATTTTCAAATTAACTGATGTTTTTCCCCTTAGTAGTGTTTAATGTGTTTATTACATCCATAAAGTTGGGATTTAAAGGGCTATACAGTTGGCCCTTAAATAGCTTGGTGGTTAGGGGTTCCGACCCACCATGCATTCGAAAATCTACATTTAACTTTTGATTCTCCAAAAACTTAACTACCAGTACTTAACTACTTAACTAATTTCACTATTGACTGCAAGCCTTACTGTTAAACAGTTGGCTAATACATATTTCGTATCTTATGTATATTATATCTGTGTTATAATATATATGTTATATGTGTATATATTATATATAAAAAAGTGTTAAGAAAATCATAAGAAAAGTACATTTACAGAACTGTACTATAAAAAATCCATTTATTCCACCAAGAAAACTGCTAGAACTGATAAATGAATTCAGTAGTTGCAGGAAACAAAATCAATGTACAGAAATCTTGCATTTCTCTATACCAATAATGAAGCAGTGGAAAGAAAAATTAAGAAAACAATCCTATTTATAATTGTACCTCCAACAGTAAGATTGCCAGGAATAAACCTAACCAAAGAGGTGAAAGACCAATATTCTGAAAACTATAAAATACTGATGAAAGAAATTGAAAATACGAAGAAATGGAAAAGCATTACATGCTTGTGGATTGTAAAACTAAGTGTGAAAATATCTATACTACCCAAAGAAATCTATACATTTGGGCAATCCCTATCAAAATACCAACAGCGTTTTTCACAGAATTAGAACAATCAATCCTAGTATTTGTATAGAACCACAAAAGACCACAAATAGCCAAAGTAATCTTGAAAAAGAAACACAAAACTGGATGCATCGCAATCCCAGATTTTAACTTACTCTACAAAGCTGCAGTGATCAAAACAGTATTGAGCTGGCACAAAGATAGACACGTAGGGCAAGGCAACAGAATAGAAGAAACCTAGGAAGAAAAGCCACAACTATATGGTCAAATCATCTTTGACAGGAAAGGATATCCAATGGGAAAAGGATAGTCTCTTCAAATGGTTTTGGGAAAACTGGATAGCAACATGCAAAAGAAAGAAACTGGACCACTTTATTACACCATACACAAAAATAAATTCAAAATGGATGAAAGACCTAAATGTGAGACAGGAAACCATCAAAATCCTAGAAGAGAACACAGCCAGTAACCTTTCTGACATCGGCCGTAGCAACTTTCTTCTAGATGTCTCCTGAGACAAGGGAAACAAGAGCAAAACTATTGGGACTACATCAAAATAATAAGCTTCTGCAACAGCAAAGGAAATTATCAACAAAACTAAATGATATCCTACTGAATGGGAGAAGATACCTACAAGTGGCATATCCAATAAAAGGTTAATATCCGAAATCTATACTTAGCAAACTCAACACTCAAAAAACAAATAATCCAGTTAATAAATGGGAAGAAGACATGAATAGACAATTCTTCAAAGAAGACAGACTGACACATGTAAAGATATTCATTATCACCATCAGAGAAATGCAAATCAAAACTACAATGAGGTATACCACACACTAGTCAGGATGGCTAAAATCAACAACACATGAAACAACAGGTGTTGGCAAGGATGTGGAGAAAAAGGAAGACTTGTGCACCATTGGTGGGAATGCAAACTGGTACAGCCACTGTGGAGAACAGTATGGAGGTTCCTCAAAAAGTTACCTTGCAGTTCAGCAATCACAAGACCAGGTATTTACCTAAAGAATACAAAACACTAATTCAAAGGGATACATGCTCCCCTGTATTTATAGCGGCATTATTTACAATAGACAAATTATGGAAGCAGCCCAAGGTCCATCAACTAATGAATGGATGAGAAGGGTGTGTGGCCCGCGTGTGCGCACCCGCGCCCGCACACACACACACACACACACACACATTGGAATATTACTCAGCCCTACAAACGAATGAAATCTTGCCATTTGTAACAACAAGGATGGAGCTAGAGTGCATTATGCTTAGCAAAATAAGTCAGTCAGAGAAAGACAAATACCATATAATTTCATTCATATGTGGAATTTAAGAAAAAAGCAAATGATCCAAGGGGGAAAAAAGTGACAAACCAGGAAGCAGACTTTTAAGTATAGAGAACAAACTGATGGTTACTAGAGTGCATCCAAAAGTTTTGAAACATAGTATTTTAAGCATTATTCATTCACAGTATTTTTTAAAAATTTTATTATGATTATTTTGATTCATTATGTTTGTGTTTTCTTATTTTCCAAATATAAGAAGTTTCTAGTTCTATTTTTGTTATGGACATGTAGCTTTTAGTCAGAGAAACACTTGTATTATTTTAGTCATTTGGAAATAGTTGGGACTTTGTTTAGTATATGATCAGTTTATTTTATTTATTTGGGCGGCGGAGAGGCAGAGGGAGAAAGAGAATCTCAAGCAGGCTTCATGCTGAGAAAGGAGCCTGACACAGGGCTTAGTCTCACGACCCTGAGATCATGACCTGAGCCGAAATCAAGAGTTGGACGTTTAACCAACTGAGCCACCCAGGTACCCCGTTATATGATCAGTTTTATAAGTATTCCACTTGTGCCTGAATAGAATGTGTATTCTGTACTTTGACCATGAGGTAGCCTCCCTGCCTTTCTTTTCTCCCCCTTTCCTTCCTCTCTCTCTCTCTCTCTCATATCTATGATGACATTTGTTTTCCTTTAGCAAATTAAATACACCATTTCATTCTGTGTCCTGTTGTTGATGTGGAGAAGTTAGCTATCCGTCACTTTTTTGAAAAAGTCTTTTTTTACCCCTGTTTACTTTTAAGATTTAAAGATTTAAGATTTGGAGTTTGTTGGATTTATTCAATCTGGATTTGTGTCTTTCATTTGTTTTGTAACATTTTCATCCATTATCCCTTTAGACATTCTCTGCCTCTTTCTCTTTGCTATGTTTTTGAGATTCCAATTAAATATATGTTAGACCTTCTTATTCAGGTTTTCATGTTTCTTTACCTATTTTCCATATATCCTGTCTACATGACACATCTCTGCTGAAGTCTAGATCATTTTGTGTAACTTATCTTGCAGTTTACTCGTTTTCCCTTGTGCTGTGTCTAATCTGCTTTGAATCTATCTATTAAATGCTTAATTATGGATTTGCAGTTACTTGGAGAAGTTTTATTTGTATTCTCCCCGCCCTTTTTTTTAGTTGACTATGCACTGCAGATATTTTAAAGGATGTCTTTTATTTATTTAATCATTGTAAGTGTAATTGTAATTCCAGGTCTGTTTCTGCTAGTTTGCACCGACTATGCCTTGTTTTCTTATGTGCTTGGTTATTTTTGACTGTATTACTCATTGATTTTTAATATTTGGGGCCTACAGAGAAGGTGTGTTTTTCCAGAGAGGCTTTGGGTTTTCTTCTGCCGGGTGCCTGGAGATAATTAACTGTCTGGAACCATCTCAAGTCAGGTTTTCAACTTGAGGCTTTCCAGTGTGCTGTTGTAAGCTGTTTGTGGAGATGGCCATCCGGCAAGGAACTGAGGGCAAGCTCCAGGCAGCAAGAAACTGAGGCCCCTAATCTGACAATAACCTGGACAAAATGGAATTCTGTCAACAGCCACATAAGTTTCCCTAGTCAACCCTCAGATTGGAGGTTTGTTCGCCTCAAAGGAGGTGAACCCAGATTGTAAAACCATATGAAGGCTACATTTTTGTTCTCAAAGAGTGGGTTGGTCTGAATAACCTAACTCCTCCTTATTGGAAATGAGAGATGGGTATTCATTTTTAAAAAAATACTATGATGCGCATTAGTCAAACCATCTTATTGTTTTCAACAGCTTTTCATTTTATTCTGTGTCTGGTTTTGGCAGTAATCTTTTTGGTATTTTATGATTTTGCATGATGTCATTTGGTGTGTATGTGTTTGTGTTTTATCTATTTGTGTTTATCTGTGTGTTAGATATGTCTATGTTAAGTATGTTACGTTAATGTTAAGTAAATATACAGCAATTTCATTTTCACCAGGGTGGGTCTAAGAACAATTTATGGTGAATTGTGTGCATTTTGCCATCTATTAAGATGACTATGTGATAAACCTCTACTGTGACTTCTCTTTCTGTGAATTTTATTTGCGTATTACTTAGTGGTGAATGATCCTTACAAATCCATAGTGAATTTCTTGATTGTTGAATTAATTATTTATTGCTGTGTAACAAATGACCACACATTCAGCTGTTCAAAGCAATGCACGATTATTGTATAATTTTCTAGGTATACGAAGTCCAGCCATGACTTAGTGGTCGTATGCATTGCTCAGTAGCTGGGGTCCAATCTGAGGGTTGACTAGGGTAACTTATGTGGCTGTTGACAGAATTCCATTTTGTTCAGGTTATTGTCAGATTAGGGGCCTCAGTTTCTTGATGGCTGGAGCTTGCCCTCAGTTCCTTGCCACATGGCCATCTCCATAAACAGCTTACAACATGGCAGCTTGCTTCTCCAAGGCCAGCAAAGGGGAGAGTTCTCAGCAAAGTAGGCATTTGAGTGTTGCATAGTTGATCACATAAACATAATCACATATGTCCTGTCACCTTTGCTGTATTGTTAAGAAAGAAGTCATACACTCCTACTTAAGGTGAGGGAATTATTCAAGGTTGTGTCTGGTTTTGATCTAGACCTTATGAATTGGCGGCAAGTGACAGAAAATGGCGTAGATAAGGTAGACATTTATTTGTCTCTTGTCTAAACATCATCTTCAGGTCAGCAGCCTAGGGCTGGTGTGGTGGCCTTTTTCCAGGTAGACACAGGATTCTTCAGTTTTTTTCCACTCACATTACGATGTCATCCCTCAGGTGTAACCTTTTCCTCATTATCTAAGATGGCCAGATATGCATTCCAGAGAGCAGAGTGAAGGAAGGAACCTAGAAGAGGAGGCAAATGACACACACACAAAAAAAGTTTTTTGTTTTTTTTTTTTTTGGAGGATCCTAAAAGCTGTCAAGTGGTGCTTCTGCTTATATTCTATTAGCCAAAATGTAGTCTTCATACTTTATTTGCCTATAAAAATTTTGCTGCTGTATACGAATGGGAGAACAGATCATGAGGGACCACTAGCAATTTCTGCCACAGTTAGCTTTAAGCTAAAAAAGACAAAAAACAAAAAACCCAAAAAACAAAAGAACAAAAAACAAAAAAAAACCCAAACTATTTTTTCTTTGTCCTGGAATAATTAAGCATACAATTTTTTTTTTTTTTTTTTTTTTTTTGAGATTTGTAAAGATAATCTGAGAAAATACCAATGACTTGGTTTCTCTTTTAGAGAAGGGGCAGGAGTTGAAGAGTTCATTATACCAGAGGGGATTGGACTGACCAGGAGCAGCTCAAGTGTGGATATTGGAGGAGTGGTTGTGGAAAAGGAGCCTTCCAGGGGGAGGGGCTTTACATATACCATCTCATTTCATCCTGGTAGTAGTTCTTACTGTAATAGTATTCTGGCTTCAGAGAAGAAGGTACTTGCCCAAGGATACTTAGGTAATTGATGGGAAGGCTATAAATTTCGTTGAAGCGCTAACTCACACAAAGTGCCATCCCTCTAAGGGTCTTAAATGGGAACCCTAGTCTTTTTATTCATCAGTCACGCAAGCTTTCGACTTTGATATTTTGAGGTTGCAGGAAATGAGATAGGGAGGGAACAGGTGGGATTTGTGAGAAGTCCTCCATACTCAGGCTAGTTCCCATAAACAGTCTGAGTGGTGGTCAGGATGTGACTTGATAAAAGTCTTGTCTGTGTCCTCCTATCCTTCCATCATCCGCTTTGTACATTAGCAAGTATCCAGTGGACCTTAACTGGATTGATCTTTATTAGGGATTTCATGCCCACAGTCTCCTGTGCATTGCTAACAAACCCTGAAAACAGCTCTAACTATCATTTCCAGAAATAGGCCTGGTCAGACTGGGCAAGCATGTTTCAATCTCTACTGCTCTGGTTCATTTTTCAGAACAGTCAGGCCCCTTCTCAGTGGTTTCTCTAGGAGATTTGAGTCACAAGGTCGTCGACGGGGAACCTTCTCCTGTCATACTTCATCTCTTCTCTCCCTCCCATCAAGTACTTCTGAGTGTTTATTAAATTCTGATGAGTTACAAGTTGCCTCTCCCAGCCTTTCTTCTGCTGGTAATAGTAGTCCATTACTGAAAGAGGAGAATTCATAAAGGGGAGGAGGAGGGCAATAATTGAAAGATGGCAGGAAACAGCAACCCCGTCCCCCATTGATGACAGCCATGCCTTGCAGCCAGGGCTATACAGGTGGAAGACTGGTGGGGGAGTCTCAGGGCTTTTTCTGGATGTTGGCTGCATCCCATTATCTCCGAATGTGTGCAAAGTGTTTAATGAACAGCACTGAGTCAAAAGCTGTCATGTGACTGTGGAACAGAAGGATTTCCTCGTATTGGACAATCCATAATTCCTTTGTTTCAGGGAAATCTCTAAGATTGACTTCCCAGTCTGCCTCTCAACCCCCACTGCATTTCATTTGTGTACACAACCTTGAGGTTTAAAGCTAATTTATTTCTATCTCATTTTCTTTCATCTTTTATACTGCGTTTAATCAGTTGCTTTGGTCCCACTGCCACTTCGGCCAGGCTTGCCGGGAAAGGATTATAGCTGGGCCCTGATGCTCCAGCCTCATCCAGAGCTTCTGGACAACAAGCCAGAACCCAGAATGTCTCTGAGGCTTCCTGCTCCCTTTGAGTGGCACACACAGGGTAGTTTAGGGAGCCTTCTCTTTGCAGAGCACCCAGAAAATGGGAAGGATGAAAGGTGCTGAAGGGTCTTTTTAAAAGCCAGCTGGAAAAATGTGTGAAACATTAAATGCAAGCCACCTCTCCTCTTCCCAAGAGTTTCCCCATTTTACTATTCGTCGTTAGGTCATTTAGATTCTCATGGCAAGTAGGTGAGGGTAAAGTAGGGTTTTTGCCCCAGTAGGGTTTCTGTTTGGCATTAGACTGGGAGCTCTGGGGGCATCCTGAGGGCCTTTGATCATAGCCATTGCTCTGGTACCTTCCCTCTGAGCAGGTGTCTTTTCATGGTCCTCATTGTCTTGGTAAAAAACTCTTTCTGGGTAAGTGTATGCCCACTTTGGAGTGTATGCTAAAAAAAGAAGCAAAGGTTAAGGAGATAGTGGGCCCAGGAGTAAACTTGCTGGGCAGCACTCAGCTAGGAAGAGAGGACAGGAATAGGCAAGCCCCCATGCATACCTGTGACATTTAACATGAGAGCCCTGATGCATAGATGCTCTTGCCAAAGAGCTTTGGATGGTGATCAGTGGCTGAATGGAGGAGCCTCAGAACCACCTCAGTGCCTCTGTTGAAGTGATGTGTGCAAGACCCCGGGGCCATCTGGCAGCCAGAATGAAAAGATGAGTCAGAAGCTCTGAGTTTTCAGGCTAAGATAAGACCTTCAGGTAGCATTTCCTGCCCAGTCGGAGAACTCCTGGCATCTGGGACAATGTGTTCCTGCAAGATTCAGATAAAGGCCCCCTCTCCAGTTCTGTAACTCACAAAGAACTTAGCCTTAAACAAGCTGTTTTGCAAAGGTGAGAAACAGTCGGGAGCTTCTCAAGCTAGATGGTGCCTCATTGGGTGTCTCATACAAAATTGTCCAGCCTGCCCGCCCGCCCACCCACCCTCTCATCCTCTCCCCTCCTTTACTACTACAGCCTAGTTTCAGATATTCATGGTAACCGCTTGGGGCTCCACATCTGTCTTGCTATGGCTGATCTTGGCCCTGTGTTCTTGAAGTCTATACCCAAAGGTTCCCTAAAACTGCTTGGCTAAGAGATGCGTAAGACTTGTTTTCTCCATGGAATGTCATTGGACATGTCTAATATTTTGGTAAAGATCCAGATAATTGTCTTTGCGGTGACTCACTTAAATTTAAATTTTATGTCTTTAACTCTGATTTAGTAATACATTCACATGGTTCAGAATTCAAAGGGCACGAAGGGGCATGATGAAAACGCTTTGTCCAACCCTCTCTTTCCTGTCCAGCTTCCCTTCCTTAAGGCAACCAGTGTTGCCAGTTTCTTCTAGAGATATTTATGCATATTCAAGCAAATAGACCCATACGGTGTTACGGTGTTTTTTCCCTGTTTTTTACATAAAAGGTAGGTTACAATATATACATCATTCTACAATTTGGTTTTTCCATTTAACAGTATATCTTGAACCTGATTCTTTATCTGTACATAAAACGCGTTGTAGGAGGTGGGTTTTGTTTTTTAATAAACATAGAGTGACTCTGGTGGAAGCTTTTGGGAAAATGCGTGCATTGACCCGCATTTAAAAATGACAGTGGTCCAATTAATTAGACTTACTACTTGGCAAAATTCACTGTTTGAACAAAGGATGTATTTGATTGTTGTGTCTAAGAAGTGATTACTGATGACTTTTTAGAGCTAGTATGACTCACAAAGCATCTTTGATGAAAAGTTTGGAATGACTGTGTCATTAGTTCTGATTGGGAGTTTGTGCAATTCAGAATTTTAGTTTAAAATATGTTAAGGCAATAAAGCAGTCATGTGCTGGGTCTCTTTGATTATACCCTGTCCCCTCTACTGTGTTGGGACAGTTTTCCAACAATCAGGTGCAGAGGGCTGTGCTACGTTTACCATGACCACTAGATACTTTGGACTCTGGTGATGCCCTGATGCTTTATCTTAGCAACTGTGAAAAGTAAAAATAAAAAGCTTGGCTATTTGCATTTTCTCTACTGAAAGCTGCTGACAAGTTGGGAATGCTTCCAGACCCATGTGGTTGACTGGTTGGGATGTGGCCCTTTCCTGATCATGTTCTTGTGATAAAGAGACCATCCCCAGAGGGATTGGGGTTGGGGGTGTGTGGGTAGGAGGGCTCCATCCTGAGTGTTTGCCAGCACTGGAAGCCACTTCAGTGCTTCCAGGAGAGCCAGGCTATTTACAGAAGACAAAAGCCACATTTCTTGCCCTTTAGGGGGGTGCAAGGGCTTAGAATTCTCAGGGCCAGCTTAAGCTATCAAGAGGTCCTAGACACTGAAAAGAACATAGTGCCTGTCCCGCCCACGGCCCCTCCTCTTCTCTCCACAAATAAGGAACTCAACATAAAAATAAGTCCGAATTTTGAATAAGGTCTGCCACCCCAGGATGGATGACTAGCTAGATTTTTTAAAATAATGTATTAAATATCAGATTGGCTCAATTTTTTTTAAGGATTTTATTTATTTATTTGACAGAGAGAGATCACAAGTAGGCAGAGAGGCAGGCAGAGAGAGAGGGGGAAGCAGGCTCCCTGCTGAACAGAGAGCCCGATGTGGGACTCGGGGCTCGATCCCAGGACCCTGAGATCATGACCTGAGCCAAAGGCAGAGGCTTTAACCCACTGAGCCACCAGGGCGCCCCTCAAATTGACTCAATTTTTGCCCTCAGGTTTTTCGGGTACCTATGCCTTGCAGATGCCCAAGAATGGATTGAGTGTTTGTTTCATGATCCAACACTGAGAGTTTCTAGTTCTCCTGAGGAGCTGCCCTTTTCTGGGATTTGGGGGGCAGGAATTACTTTACAATGTCAAGAATTTTGAAGTTTCAAAATATGTTCTTTTGTTTATTTAATAATATCTTTACCCCAACCGAACACTGAAATAGCTCTGAATTTTTTCTCCAAGAAATGCATTTTCTTCTCGAGTGCTCCATGATGAAATCAGTCTTAATTTCAGTTCAACTAGTGTGTAAAAACACACAGTGAGTGATTATTAGTCCCCGAAGGAGGCAAGACAGATGGAGCCGAGAATGGAATTGGCTTTATGATTAATTGAATCCTTGAAGAGTTGAATAGAGTTAGAGCTGATTCGGCCCAATCAGCGCCTTGAGACGGCTGGTGCTGTCCCAAGCCTGAGAGAGGAAAGGGTCACAATAACCCAGATTTATCCTCCATTAAAATGGATTGGATGTATGCACCAGACGGTTCCCATTTTTAAACCATTGATGCAGGATAATTGGAATGGAAACAAACAAGATTAGAACTAGATTACAGGTATTTGTGCAAGTTGCCTCCTAAATCAATCAGAGTCGATGAATTATTCTGAGGGTGCGTTATCATTAGAGTGAATCATTGAAACTCTGCAACACATCTGAAGCTGTCCAGGCAGAAGGGGAAGAGGGAGGAGGGGGCTCAGAGCACTGCTTGGGATCTAGGAACAACCGTATGGTGCTTTTCTGGCCTTTTGGGCAGACATTTCCAGAGAGAATTTTAATTCAGTTTTGCTCTTTTTCTTTCCAGCAAGGGTGTGTAATGTTTAGGTTTGAAATGACTGCCTCTACTCCAGAGTGAATAGATAGATGTGTTCTTTCATAATGTTTGGATCCAGTGGTCACCCAGGGCAACTGCTGCCTGTGGGGACCCTGCAGTTCAGGGAGGCAGGAGGGAGAAGGCCTGGGGCTGTGGGGAACTGCAGCCACATTAATAACCAAGTCCGTTAGGATGATGGGTAGGTGCCCCGGTGCCTTGCCAGGGGGCCTGTTGGTGCAGGCCGTCATCTGTGGAGCTGGAAAGCTTGGGTTTGCACTCATGGACAGGCTACCCTTTCTGGGCCAGGGACTGAGGGAAGAAGCCCAAGTTCCCTCCCAGCCCTCTGCCACCACTAGGTCTAGCCATGGCCATAGGATGGTATATGGGGTCATGGTCCTGAGGGTGACTGATCTAGTCCTAAATTCAGGAGTCTGGACACAGAGGTCACGGTCTCATGTCTACAGCCAGCTAACTGACATTTGAGCACTCATTTTACTTAGAAAAACAGGAGGGCTAGATATCCAAGGTTCCTTCTGTGTAGAGAAGTGTGCCAGTGTGCCTTTCCTTCCTGGATTGTCTTCCAGGCACTGGTGCCCATACCAAGTCCCTGGCAGCATGCTGGGTTAACCTCATAGAGGTCCCATCTGATAGGCAAGCCTCACCCCTACCTTCAAACTGTGCTTTTTTTTTCTTTTTCTTTTTCTTTTTTCCATTTTGAGCTCTTGTGAGTCAGGCTGCAGGCAGCTCATTTACATGGGAGTCAGCCAGAAGGAAAGCGGCTTGAAGTCTACTTTCATTTTGCCGTGGGAGGTGTTTTCCTGTTGAATTGCTAACCAGGCAGGTCAGAGGGAATCATAAGGGATCTCAGTCATCCTTAGATGGAAACAAGTATAGCAAAGTACCTCAGAAGCGGTTGAAAAAAAAATCTTCCTTGATGGCATTTCTCAACTCTGGCATTCTCCAAATTGAACATACCTAAAAGACACTGTCCCCAAGGGAAGGAGGGGGCGGTTTCTTAGTCCCACGGCAGGGAAGGTAAAAACCAAGGCCCATGCCACACCCTCAGGCCACTCTAGAGCTAAGGACTGAGCCCTGCTTCTCTTCTCTCTGTTTTCCCACTTCCATGTCCTGCTGTTACCTTGGTCCTGCTAGCTGCTTTGGCTGTGGCTTCCACCGCTGCCATTGTGTTAGGCACAAAGGCCTTTAATTTGCCTATTTTGTTGGAGTCCCCTTTGTGTGGAATAGCGCCTGAAAAGTATGTAATCCCCTTGTGTCCATTACAGCCTTTGTTCTTGTCAGAGGCATGTTCTCCCTTTCCAGCTCAGCCTCAGCTGGACATTTTGCCCTGCCCTCGCCTGGACTCCAAGATCAAGCAGTGCTCAGCAGATTTTACTTCCTTGCTTTGGGGTGGGGACAGGAGCGGGGAGTAGCTTTCCTGCTTAGGGGGGCCATGCCTGATTCCGTGGACCTGAAAGGCCTCAAGCATGTACTAGAAAGAGAGGAATTGGTGATACGATGTCAGTCTTGCCTGGGACTGCTTGTCTTTCCTGTAATCCTTGGCATCTGAGGTCTAAGGAGTGTGTTGTGCTTTTTGTGCTTGAGTCTGGATTTTACCCCCCATCTGCCTAGGGTGATACTTGTCCTGGAGTCCTGGAAATGCAGCCGCTCTGTTCAGTGACGAGAAGGCAGGCTAGACACTTACCCTGCTGGTTATATAAGATGGGAGAACTCAGCAGTGTCTTTCTTAGCCTTCGATTCTTTAGACCTTGGATGGAACCTGTCCTCTGGGACTTGGGAATATTCTAGCCACCTTTGCTAATTCCCCACTGAAGCCCAATGTGACACAAAGCTCTTATTTTAGCCTCGAGCATGACACATGGTACTTCTGCCTATCATGTCCCATCCATCTGTCAAATGCCCAGTGCTGTGGGTGGGGTACGTATCAGAGAGATGGTTGAGTGAGAGCTGTTCACAGCAGAGGAAACTCTTGTCTGAGAGTGGTGAGGATCAATTTCTGGGGGGAGGGATGCCAGCTAGGCTTGTGTCTCACAGAGACTTTGTTTTTCTGCTGGGACATCAGTAGTTTTCTGCCAGGCCTCCCTGTCCCTCTTCTTCTATTGGGACCAGCGTTCTCTGTTCTCACTGGATGGGTGGAGAAGCCCTATTGGGAAGGGCTGGAACGTGGGAGACCCATCAGGGTGGAATGGGTGGTGGTAGGACAGACATGTTCAGACACATACCTCCTGTATGTCTCATGTGGCGTGAAGGGGCTTGTCCTCATCTCCCGCCCCTCTATCTGTGACGCGCCAACTTCTGGACTACTAGGCAAATGTGATTCTGGATGACAAGCTGGAAGGGGAAAACTAAGCCAGATAGCACTCATGGCTAAGGGCTTCCCACCAGGAGCAATGCTTTTTGGAATAGTGTCTCATGCCATCCCCCCTCTCCCGTTGGCATGTTCTTAAAAGGTGACTTTGTCTGTTAAACATCCCAGAGGTAGCATGCTGGGGAAGTACTACAGGGACCACAGGTGCCATCCAGGGATGCAGAGGAACCCAAACGTCAGGAGCACTAGGGTCCCACTGATGGGCACAGTGGCCTTGACCCAAGCCCTTAGCCTCTCTGTGCTCTTACCTAGAAGTACAGACTGTTCTCCTATACCTCCTGGAGAAAAATGAGATTATCCCTGTAAAATGCTCTGATTGTCTTGGAAGAAAGATGCTGTATCTGTGCCAGTTGTTATTGTTACAAATAGTGACATTTGAAAATCGATAGGGCAACACTCGAGCTGCAAATACTACCCACACCCGTTTATTTTCCGTTTTATTTTCGCTTTTCCCTGATGAAGGGGAGGGGCAGATGCCGTCGGCCCTGCACGCCTCACTCATGGTTGCGAGAGTTAACCTCAAGGTAATGAGCACAGCCAGAGCCATGAACTGGGCAAAGACATTTGGCTGCTATGCTTGTTGCCCATGGCAGGCAGGCTCAGAGAGTCCGGTTCATTTGACAAATGTTTACTGAATTTCAACTCTGTTACATTCTAAGAGGAAAAAAGGATGCATTTGGCATACTTACTAACCCAAGATGTTTATAGAGTCTAGACCAGGGCATGAAGAATGTTTAGAAATAACCAGAGTACTTATAGTATTCCACACACTGAGCTGAGCGGTTTATATACATCTTCACACTGAATCTGAGTAAGTACTATTATGAATAAGTATAGTTACTTCCATTTTACCCAGGAGGACCCTGAGACCTAGAGAGGTCACATACTTCCCTAGGGTCACACGGCCGGACTGTGTTAGACCTAAAACATGAGCCTAGTGTGACACAAAAGCCAAGCTCTTAACCACTGTGTTGTGCCCGTGATAATAAATGCTGAGAGACAGAGGCAGAGGGAAACAGAGAGAAGGAAGGAGGCAGAGGAGGGAAGGAAGTGGGGGAGGAATGGAAGGAGGAGGGGAGCACGAAGATGCGAAGACAGGCTGAAGGGGCTTGGAGACAGAGGTAGGTAGATATCTGGGTTCCTCTTGTTTTCTCTGCCTGTGAGTGATAATCAGCCGTATTCTTCGCTTGTATTCCTGACCTTTCTGACCTCTGCTTTTATTTCGAGGATATGCCATAGGTCAGATCCAACCCCCAGAGTAAACTCAAGGTCTATATCAGGTATGGGCTCTAGATAGGAAACTTGATTTGGGTGGCTCAGCAGTCCCATGAAATGACTCTTAGCAAACACTCCGTCCTGAGGTGGACTCTGTTTCCTGGGGAAGGCTTTTGGGGTTTCTTTCCTCCTTTCTTGGTAAATACTGGGTTCTGGTGCCTCTGTAGTTGAATGGTACTCCTTTCAACCCCAGTCAGCCTGTCTTCCCGAATGGTAACCCCCTCCTCACCAGGGGCTCCTTCTGGAATCATTGAGAGCTTGAATGCCATTCTCAGTGTGTGGTCCTGGGCCTAGAGTGCTTCTCAGAAGAAATTTGTCTCTTTATTACTAGAGACAGGGCACCCCGGGTGAACCTCTGATACAAACGAGAGGGGGCCAGGACAGCGTCGAACCCACCACACCGGGAGGGAAGTTTGCCTGTTGTCATGAAGCACTAGAGAGGGACCCTGCCTTTGGGGAGAGGGTCAAGCATGGTATTTTTAGCAAGCAATCCTTTATCATTTATTCAGCCACTTTAAAAATAGATACCACTCTTTCTTTCTAATTGGCACCATTTGTCGTCCTCTGTCCTTGCTTTTCACACGCTGAATTGTTCATGAATATTTATTTACCCTCCCGGAGGCAACTCCATATATGTGTGTATGTGTGTACACGTGCATGTGTCGCTCAAAACGCATTCTGCCCCTCTTTGCTTTTTTATCATAAAAGATAACATAGTGGAAGGCAGGGAATGGAAAGCTGGGGCCCTTGTCTTTGAACCCCTTTTTTTGATGGTGCAGCTGGTGAGTCCTTGCACCTCTGTTACACATTCCTCTGTGTCCGCGGAGTTACCTCTCCTGGTTGCTCAGAGTGTTGCCCTTTTTTTTTTTTTTTTAAGCACTAAGTTAACCTTAGATTCCCATACTATACCTCCACCCTTTTAGCCTGGCTGGTAAAATGCTTCCCCTTGGCAGTCAGATCCAGGATCCCTGGGATACTTTGATTGGAGTACCGTGGCTTACACATTCAAGTATTCCGATTCGGTGGTGTTGGCAAAAACTACGTGAGAGAAGGAGCCAGGTTTCACCTTTTTTCCCCCAGTCTAACCTCTGCTTCTTAGCCACACTGATACCAAGCCCTAGCAGTTCTGAACAACAGAGGAGCCTGGAGCTTACCTCAAGGATATTGTGCTGAGCTGAGCACTCTGGAGAGAACCTCCCCCTTGTGGCTGGGCCTCTCTGCCTGATATGTCCCCATTCCCACTGTTTTGTCTTTTGACTCTCCAGAGTGGCTGAAAAGACTGAATGACTGCCTGAGCATTTAAATGATGAGGGGGTTTATTATTGATAATGTAAGTTTCTCAGGTGTGTTTCATCTAGCACCCCTAGATGCTCTTTCCGCACGCTCCTATAGAATACATTCTCTCCCTCTTAATATCTTCTCTAGACCAGATGATTTCAGATGTCATCTCAATCTTCTCCCAACCCTCCCCCATCTCCTAGCAAGGCATCCTTCTCTTCTCATAGCCTGTCTCAAGACTCAGTTCTTTTTTTTTTTTTTTTTTTTTTAAGATTATTTGTTTATTATAGAGGGAGTGATAGAGCATGAGTGGGATGGAGGGGCTGTGGGAGAGGGAGAAGCAGAAAACTCCCCGCCAAGCAGGGAGCCCCATGGAGGCCTTGATCCTAGGACCCCAGGATCATGACCTGAGCAGAAGGCAGATGCTCAATGGACTGAGCCACCCAGGTGCCCCAAGACTTAATTCTTCTGGACTTAAAAATTCATGCTTTCATTTTCAGAAAGTATATTGACTACCTGCTATGGGCTAGACACTCTGCTGTACTAAGGATATAGCAGTGAATAAGACAGATCTCACTTCTTAAATAGTTGATCTTTTAGTCAGAAATTAATATTTAAAAGTCAGTTAATACATCATCAAAATTTAAAAAACTTTTGTGCAAAAAATTGGTCAATTGGAAATTGGACAAACCACAGAATTGGAGAAAATTTTACAAATCAAATATCTGATAAGGGACTTGAATCTAGAATATGTAAAGAACTCTTACAAATCAATAATAGACAAACAACTGAATTAAAAAAATAGGCAAAGGCCCTGAATAGATAGCTGTCTGAAGAAGATATACAATGTCCAATAAGCATGTGAAAAGATACCCAACATCATTAGCCACCAGGGCAGTGTGAATCAAAACCACAGTGAGACAAAATTTTGTACTCACTAGAGTGGCTATTATCAAAAAGACAGATAATAACAAGTGTTGGTGAGACTGGAGAAATTGGAACCCTCATATGCTGCTAGTGGGAATGTGAAATGATCCAACTGTTTTGAAAAAGAGTCTCCATTCCTCAAATAATTAAGTATGGAGTTACTAAAGGACGCAGCACTTTCTTCCTAGGTGTATACCCAAGACAAATGAAAGCATATGTCTACCTAAAAACTTAGGTATGAGTGTGCATGGTAGCATTATTCGTAATAGCCAATAAGTGGAAACAACCCAAATGTCAATGAACTTAAAAATCGATAAACACAATGTGGTTTATCCATACAGTGGAATATTTGACAAAGAGAAATGAAGTACTGATTACATGTTACACATGGATGGAACTTTAAAAATGCTGAGTGAGAGAAGCCAGTCACAAAGGAGCTCATATTTTGTGATGACATTTATAACAAATATCCAGACTAGGTTAAATTTTAAAGAGCCAGGAAATATATCAGTGGTTGCTTAATCTTGGGAGGGTAGGAGTTGGGGGGTTAGACTGCTAATAGGTATGGGTTTTGGTGGGGAGGGTGGTTGATGAAAATGTTTAAAAATTGGTTGTAGTGATGGTTGCACAACTCCGAATACATTAAAAGTTCTTGGGCTGTACACTTTACATGGGTGAATTGTATGTGAATTATTATTTTTTTGAGGGATGCTTGGGCATCTGTGAATTATATCTCAGTAATGGATTATGTAGGGATTTCTTAGATGGATTAGTTAGGGAGGACTTTAGTAAGATATTTCATTCTAGTCTCAACTCAGATGTTAAGCCATGCACACACTAAGGTAAGTTTTTCTGGTGGGGGGCGGGGAGAGCAGATAGCCAGTACAGAGGCCCTGAGGCAGGGACAAGGTTGGCGAGTCAGTGAAGCAGCCAGAAGGCTGGTGTTGCTGGAATGGGAGTGACACTTTAGACTGAGCCACCTAGGTGCCTCTGATTTGCATTTTTCGAATGATCCCTCTGGTTGCCTTTGGGAAGGAACTCGTCATATTTTCATAATGTAGAACCTCCTATCTTATTGTTTTATTGTCTTGTCTTATACCTCCCATGATAGGATGTTCTTCTTGGTATCTCCTTCAAGTCATCCCTTCTCATGAGGATTCTGGAAGGTGGATCTCATGACCATAATAGCCCTTTCTAACTGGGAAGATTGTTGCTATCCAGATTAGGACATGGAGTCAGAAAGCTTCACATCTTTGCATGGATGTGGCTGCTTTTATCTTGAGGTTTTGACTTTGTAGGCTCAGGACCATGGTGTCTGCTTAGTTTTCCAATGCTGGGGTTGACTTTGGCCTTCGTACCCTGGGACAAGATAAGTAGGGCAATCCTTTTGCCTCCACCAGCTAATAACATACCCAATTCCTTCCCCTGAGTTGAAGGACAGTCTTGAGAGGAAGCAATGCAGGGTGTTGTGTTGATGTCCCACAACCCGGTGGCAGGGTCGGAATGAACTTTTTTATGGCTCCAAGGAACTCTTGAGATGCTGGTAATACAGTGAATTAGAACTTAAGACAGGAGCTCTGTGGCTGAGATTGGAATGTGGACTCTACTGCATATTAGCTGTCTAAACTTGGGCAAATTATTAATCTTCTCAGTAGTTTCCTCCTCTGTAAAATGGGAATAATACCACCCATCTCAGGCTGGTTATTGTGGGGGATTAAATGTGTTAATACACATGAAACCTTAAGAAGAATGCCTAGCAGGGATGCCTGGGTGGCTCAGTCAGTTAAGCGGCTGCCTTCCAGTCAGGTCATGATTTCAGAGTCCGGGGATCGAGCCCCATGTAGTCGCTGGGCTCTCTGCCCAGCAGGTAGTCTGCTTCTCCCTCTCCCTTGCCCCTCTCCACTATTTGTGTTCTCTATCTTCTCTCTCTCTCTCAAATAAATAAAAAAAATCTTAAAAAAGAAGAAGAAGAAGAATGCCTAACAAGTAGTGCTCAGAGTGTTAACCTCTTTCGATTATCTTCTCTTTGTTCCCCCACAAGTTACCGACAGAGTCAGCTCTGGATGGAGATGTCCTTCTCTGGGCAAGGTGGTGGTCATGAGAGCTTTGCTTGCTGTAGAAATACTCTTTTTAAATTTCATGTGTATTATTTCTTCTGATTCTAAAAGTAATACACGCTCAGAGTAAGCTTTCCAAACAGTGAAGTAATAATATATAATGCAGAATGTTGAAATTCTATCAAAAGGATGTAGATCAGCTGCAGAAAAGAACTGCCTAATGGTAGTTAATTTGCTCGTGCAACAAATATTTCTCGAGTGCCAATTATGTGCCTTCTCTGAGGGTTATTGTGAAGAGTAGTAAGGGAGATAATGTAAGGAGAGTCGCTAGCACATGCTGGGCACCCAGTAAGCGCTTGGCAATGGTGGCTGTATTACTTTGGTTACCGTTACCTTGATTAGAGGCAGAGGTGCCTTGTATTAGAGGGCATTGTATTTTCTGTGAGCTTTTTCTTGTCTAGAGGGCTGGGGCATCTGGGCCATGAAGGTCTGTGTTCTCTCCTGTATAGTGTTCTGGAGCTAATGGCTTAATCTGAGCTTTTGGTGGCCTGTGGCCCTGACACCAGACCCAGTTCTTCCATTGTAACATCATTTGTGAGAAACAGAACACTGTGAAACCTCTCTATCCTTTCCTGCTTACCGTTTATTAACTTTTTATTGCTCTATAGCAGATTGCTTCCAAACCGACCAACTTAAAGCAACAGTAATCATTTATTATATCTCACAGCTTCTGTGAGTCAGGAATTTGGAAGTGTAGTCAAGATGTTGGCTGCAACTGGGGTTGTGGGATCTGCTTCCAGCTCGTATGCCTGACAAGTTGATGCGGGCTGTTGGTGAGAGGCCTCAGTTCCTCCTTAAGTGAGCCTCTCCATAGGGCCCTTCAGGTATCCCTGTGGCTCCCTTCAGAAGGAGCAGTGTAAGAAGGGCGTAAGTGTCAATGCCTTTTATGCCATAGCCTCAGAAGTCAATACCGTCACCTCCTCTGTATTCTTTTGGTCACACAGATCAGCCATGTTTCGGTGTGAGAGGAAACTATACAAAGGCATAATGCCAGAAGGCAAAGCATTGGTGGCCATTTTGGAAACCAGCAACCACACCCTGCAGCCAAAGACCCTTTCCTAGACACTGTGGGAGGGGACCTCAGGTGTCCAGAGGCTGGCCCAGTCACTTTGTAGATACTCATCTGTGAGGTAGGCAGTGCTCATTGTGGTTTGCAGAGCCTGTAGCCCTCCCCCATGCTGTGGCGTCAGAGTTCTGAGCTACCTCTTGACAAAAGTAGTGGCATGTGCGAAGGACAGTGGTTACATTTTTCAGGCTTTGACCATGATGGTAGATGGAGTGATTTCTATCACTATCACTATGTACTCCTCTAACTCTGCCGGTGGCTTGGGCATCTAGACTCTGGATTTCTCGAAGTGGACTAACTGGCCTCTTTGTACAGGCTTCTTGGTTTCAGAGGAGGGGGGCAGTTTTGCTACTTTGAAATCCAGTCATTTCAAGATGAGGGTGGATGGTATTATACTTTTAAAAGTCCATTTTCATTCTGTATAGTTTCATGTGTTGTGTAAGGAAAAATCTCCCTTACGAGGTGGCAGAGTTACGAGTTGGTTGGCAAAAGAAGTTCTCAGGTAAGAGGCTCAGCTCTAGACAGCTTGACCGTCTTTATATGGGGCAAGTTACTTAACCTATCTGAGACTCAGTTTCCTCAACTGGGAAAGGGAGAAGACAGTGCTTCACAGACTCGCTGTGAGGATTAAGTGAGATAATGTATGTATAGTATAACTAAGTAAACTCCTAGCCCAGAGCACAGCACATGGTAAAGAAATAAGAGCTGTCACTAAAAACACTATTAATGTCAATTTAATCACCACCACCACCACCACCATCATCATCATCATGCTCATTGACCCTAAGTGGGATGGAGAGAGGGGCCGTGATTTATCAGACAACACAGAGGCAATCCGGGCCTGAGAACAAGGTCTCCTTCCCTCTTCTTGCTTTCATACTTCCCATCTTGAATGTTCTTCCATGTGATGCCTGAACCACAAATAGAAGTTTGGGCAACTCCCAATTATCCCTAGTGTGAATAATTCACTCTGAGATAATCTGTGCGACTGGCTAGCTTCCCAAATCAGCTGAGTGGATTATTCTCCTCTTTCAATTATTCAACAGTACAAGTAATTGGGAGCTGGCATTAGCATCTGCAGGCTGTGAGGTCATCTCCTGTTGTTCTCAGTTGCTCAGCCCTGCCGGGGGGGGATGTTTCGGAGGAGCGTGGAAGCTGTAGAGCAGGGCCCAAGGGGCGAGGACAGAGGTGGCAACAGGCATGAGGGTGAAGGACAAGAGCCCTGGAATGACCTGGCGGGCCAGGTGAAGCTGCCAGCTACAGAGCAGGAGAGCCAGACAGCATGGCTTACAAAGGCCGCCTTCTCTCTCCCGGGGCCAGAGCAGGGGCCCTATTGGAGGCAGGGTCGTGCTTCCTTCAGGAGCTCTTGGATTTAAAGTTGACTCTGGAACGTTAGATCTTACTGGAGTCTTTTAAAATAGGATTGGCCACCCTCCTCCCTTCTATCTGCTGTTCTCTTTGGCTTTGGGGTGCTGTACTAGGAGACTCGAGGAGCCTCTCCTTTCTGTGAATGGGGTCTCTACATATAAATAACGTATAGTCATGATGCATTCGTATACAAAGTAAAGGAGTAAAGATTTATGTGTAGATTTGTAGTACATATGTATTTTTAAATATATAATGCAAAAACCGGCTCTTACCTCTGAGGGTGGGAGGAATGAGGTTATGAGAAAAGAATTTTTCCTTTGTGTTCTGCACTCTCTATACTAGTGCATTTTTTTTAACCTTGAGCTCATGTGTTTCTAATTAAATGATATAATAAAAGTAAGACATAGAAGAGGAGCTGCTGTTGGGTTTTACAGCAGTAGCCCTTTGAGCCATCATTGTATGGAACCTTGAATTGGCTTGAGTTTTGGGGTGGACCCAGCAGTTTGTTCAGATCCCTTGAGCAAGGTGGCCATGGAGGCACTATGCATGAATACCATGACCCAGGCTCTCTTAGAGTCTTATTCTCCTTGTGGGACTAAACAAGCACATGTCTGCCCCCAGTCATCAGTGCCTTGGCCCTGAGGTGGTCATCTTCCCTCCTGTTCTTATTATCCCTTTCTCTTCTCCTTCCCTGGGGACCCAGAAACCGTTTGCCCTGGATCTGCTGGACTCAGGGTTACCCTGAAGTTACCAGCACGGTCTCCTCTTTGCCTCTGGGAAGGAGAATAAAATTCTTGATTCATAGACTATTTTGGTGTATGTGCTTTGTCTAAGTTCAGTAGTTTTGAAGAGGGAAGAAGGTTAGTTGCCTTTTGAACTGTTTCTCTAGGTTTAAAAAAGTACTTTCATTTAGGTTGTGGCTCAAGAAAAGTTGTTTGAGGGGCGCCTGGGTGGCTCAGTCAGTTAAGCCTCTGCCTTCGGCTCAGGTCATGATCCCAGGGTCCTGGGATTGAGCTCCACATCAGGCTTCCTCCTCGATGGGGAGCTTCTCCCTCTCCCTCTGCTTGCTCTCGCATTCTCTCTGTCAAATAAATAAATAACTAAAGCCTTTAAAATAAATTAAAATTAAAAAAAGAAAGAAAGAAAAGAAAAGTTGTTTGAGCTCAGTTTGGGGTTTGTAGTTACTGAGGTTAACTCCAGGTTTTGGCTGATGATTGGTTCCAGTGTGTGCTTAGGAAGGGCAGGGGCAAAGTGAGAGGTGGGAACTTTTTTGTCTCTAGGGCTCTCAACAGCAGCAATGAATTGTGATATGTGGAGCAGGAGCAGAGCCAGCTCAAAGAGCTCTGGGCCAGAGGGCCCATCCATGGGCAGGCTGCTTTTCAGCCTGGTGGAGGTTCTTACATCTGGGCCCAGCATGGCTGCACTGAACCAGACCTTCAAAAGTGGCTCTGGAGTACCAAGCATAGCTAGAGCATTTAGCTACTCCACATGGGAGCCAAGCTTCATTTTTCTCCATTCCTAGGAAAGGCCTCAGTAGCAGAAAGAACTTGGTAGCCACATGTTGGCCAGCATCATTGATAAGAGCAGGCCCCAGATCAATGGTGAAGTTGACAGAATCATGTGAATGTACAGAGCTTGAGAGCAGAAGCCTGGACGTGACTCTGCTGCATCTGGCTCCTGAGGGTCCCTATGATCTCCTTTCCCTAGCTGGTCTTGGAACAAAGAGACCTCCTGAATATGTTTCAGCTCTGTGTGGCCTGACAGAGGTCTGAGTTTCCAGAGGGAAGAAGGGAAGCCGCTTTGATAAAAAGCCAGAGAGACAGCTGGGGGTGTTGGCTGGAACCTAAGGAGGGAGTCTGAGGAGTGTGCAGGAGTGAGCCCTGCGGGTGAGGAAGGCCAGGGACCTCTCTTCCTTCAAGCCACATTAGGGGGAGATCCCCACTGTAAGCCCTTTGTGCTCAGCGCTGAGCAAGTGGTGGCTTAGGTGGCGGTGGGGAGGTGGTAGGTTTTCTCTTTCTGTACTAAAATACCTGATTCGCTTCTGCAGAAGGTAGGAGTATCTTGGAATAGAGAACCACCCTCTGGAACCATTGGCGTGAATGGGAGTGTCTCTGGGCTGAGCCTCATCCCCATCCTTAGGTCCTTACCAAAGGTGCTGAGCTGAGATTTTCAGGTTGGGAAGAGTTTATTCTCTGTGATTGGTGCAATGGGAAGAAGATTCAAATTAGCGGGTGCAAAAAGCTTCCAAAGAGTTGGCTACCCGGGAACTTGATGCTTTGGTACTATGTGAGTTTCCTAAGAATGGAGCTCTTCGGTGTCCGCATGGCCCTGTGCTTGGTTAGGCCTTGAGAGTCTGCAAGGATGGGCTGCTATTAAAGGGACAAGCAGCAGGGCCTTGAGAACATTCACAGTTGATGGGGTCAGACTGGATCTCTGCAAACAGAGCCCTGGTCAGACGGTGACAGACCTGACTTGCCTCCCATTCTAGCCCTAAATAACCAATTATTACGGAGCATCATGGCTCGAGGTGTTATCAGTGTGGTGAGCTGTGACGGCTCCTGCTTGAAGTTGTTTTTGGTCCCTTAACTCATTCTTCTATCCTCCACCTTTGGAAAATACTTCCTTTCTTTTGGGAATCTCTTCAGCCGAACCATGTGGTCAGGTAAGGGTGTTCATCTTTCTTTGCCACCTCTTTCATTCCTGGAGACTCTATGACCTTGACCAGGCACTTGCCGTGCCTCTGCCATCCGTGCAGTGATTGGTCCAGGAGCAGGCATGTGACCGAAGCAGAGCCAGTGGAAGTCCGGTCCTGAAAGTCTGAACTACTTGAGGGCGAGAATGCTTAAGCTGGGGTTGATGTGTTTAGTAGCTGCCAGTGGGCACCAGGCTCATGCCTGCCTGGAGCAGGCAGCCTCATCGAGAGAGGGAAGCAGAGCCTAAAAATGCAGCCTGGGAGAGGAGCCTCGCATATTGCTTGAGCCTGCGGTCCCAGTTTGGCTTTGACTTTTGTCATCCTCCTTCAAGATGGAACCCAACAAATTTGTCTTTTTCACTTAGATAACTCTGAATTCCATTTTAGTTCCTTAAGAACAAAGTCCTAACTAATACAAAGCAGCCTCCAGCTGATCAGACTATTTGCTTCCAGATAGCTAAAGTCATGCCTAAGGAAGCTTCTCTTCCATGGTGGAGTCCTGTGCCCCACACCGTGCTTCACACACATTGGGGTTCACTTCATGTTTCTTAGGAGGGTGTGTGCACCCTCATCCTCTGCCCCAGCCTTTGGGAAGAGAGTGGAGCCCTGAGCCTGGGTTTCCCGGCTTGCCTCTTGGTGTCGGTAAATCTTGTCATGGATGCCTGGATGTTTCACTCCTTCCTCTGCTTCTGCAGAGAAAAATATGGTCTGTCAGTCTTGCCTTGCAGGGGCCTTGCCAAACATGCCACTGGTGGGGAATTTATCGGTGTACCGCAGGTGGCCATCTTCCAGAGGGAGAAGGGATCATACTCGCATGGCACCGCACTGTTGACAGCCGCGGGGCTGACCATCTCTGTCTGAAATCGCTCTTCTCTGGTGCCCAGCTTGAGTGCTGACTGTATTGTGCCTGCAACATCAGGGCCGTGTCAGACGTTCCTTGCGCACTGCTTTTTTCCCAGACTGCTTGTGCCAGCTGCAGGGCCCTTGTGAGGCTGTTAGGTGTCTCTCTGTGGCAGATTGATTGTTCCATATTTTTATTTAATTACTTACTTTTACAGCTCTTAGAATAAATCTAATTATCCATCTGTTATGCTACATTATGCCACTGTGGTTCATGCAATTCTTTCTCATTGTATGATATTTGTCAACTTGACCTTGCCCTCTTCCAGTGTTTGTGTTCCTCTGTGTGGCTCTGTGCCACCTCCTCGGTGGATTCCCAGCATGTCAGTCTATCAGGGCCCCCAGGCAGAGCTGACTGCAAGTGGCTTTTAGATGGAGCAAAGGTTGATGTTCCTTGGCATAGTGCAGAAGAGGAGAACAGCCAAGGACCCATCTCTGGTACTATGCTGACCTGACCGAGGTCTGGAAAGTTGGACTGGTATTAGAGTTCCAGAAAAGAAAGCAGGATTTCTAGCTTAGGGTTTCTGATCTTTCGCCAGAGGGCTGTTGTCAAGGAGAACAGCCAGGAGAGGTCAGGCTGAAGGGAGAGGACAGTGGCCACCTGTGGGATAGGTCTGTGACTGTCCCACCATGGCCGTCAGGTGGTGCCTAACATTAGGAATGAATTAGGGCTGATCTTAGACATCGCAGAGGTGAACATTACTTACCAGAGATTGATTTCGGAAACCATGTAGAGGATCCTGGCTTCCAAATCTTTTTTTCCCTCCTGCTACTGCCTAAAATTCTATTATTACCATTAGGAATTAATTTCTTGTTTTTTTTAATACATCTCTTTGTGGGCAAATGTAGATCCTCCCCATAGGGTTACCCCCCACCAGGGGTCATTGAACAGCTCTGCTATATCCCTTTTCACAAGCAGGCAGGGGATGTGTGGCAGTGAACACACATGAGGAAGTCGTTGAGGGAATCAGACTACAGAGGGTGGGAAAGAGAGTGTGAAATTTAGAACATTGGCTGGCATCTGCCCTCTCTGGGCTCTTGGAGTAAGATGCTCAGAAAGGGAGGGAGATCATATGCCCTACCCACCCCCACACCCAGGTGTGGGGCTGGGCAGTCTGAGCAGAGGAGGGGCACCGAGCCAGCCTTGTCCCTTCAGGCAGCTCCTGCCTAACTGAGTATGGGCTTTGGGCTAGACCATGGAAAGTGAGGTTATTAGTGAAGAGAGAACAAGGCACAATCCATGTCCTTGGGAGAGTTGACAGTTTAGCAGTTAAAACAGACTGACCAAATCTTTTGAGTATGATGGAGGGGAAAGAGGGCCTCAGGAATGCATAACAGAGGCCTGATGTGGGTCAGGTAGTGAACGAAAGTTTCTCAGAGGCAATGTTTGTGGCCATTGTCTGTTTCTCAGAGGCAATGAAGGTGCAGGCTAGCCTGATGAAGATAGGGACTGAAATGAGGAGGGTGGGGAAAGGTTACTCCAGGCAGAAGCAGCAGAGAGCACAGCACATCTGAGTGGAGGAATTCATTTGGGAAGGGAGCCCCCCCTTTGGTCCTGACATAGAGTCACTTCCAGCAGATTCTTGGGTGGAAACATTGAGGCTGCTATTGTTACTGCTTCCAAAGCATGTGCCCACCAAGGACCAAAGGAGGACCTGTATTTGGCCCATAGGCTTTCTTGGGTGGAGGCTCTTGGGTTAGAGGCTCTGTGTTCTATACCTATGTGTCCCATACCTAGGGCAGGGTCTGCTTAACTCCTCCTCCCTCCCACCGTCCCTGCCTTCAACCCTGCCTCTGGCTCAAGCCCACATTAAAGGCCTTCCAACTTGGATGTGGGCCCAGGTTGGAGCTCATTACAGCCCTGTGGCCAGGCCCTCCATTTTCTCTTCCAGGTTAAGACTTGGCAGGCATCAAAGACTGCCAGGAACACCCCACAGGCCTTCTCCCTTAATGATCTCTCTCTGTTCCTCGGTCTGCATGGCCTCCCTAGCCAAGCTTTGCTCACCAGAGCCTCTGGTGACTTTTCGCAAGCTTTTCTTCATTCCAACAAACAGAATTCAGTGACTAATTGCTGGTATTTTTTTTTTCCTCTCAGGACTCTATTTATATAGGCTGTCATGTTGGGGGTGGGGAAGAGCAGGCTTTAGTCTTGGGAAGACTGCTGTTTCCTGCTACTGCCATCATTAGACGGAGGCCCATGTGGCATTGATGTCCACACTTTGTCTTTATTCTTGTATTTTTTTTGGTCGTTTCGACATTTGGTTCTTTGAACATCTAACATCCCTTTTATGCTTCTCATCTCCCACGGAAGATTGTTGTATTTTGTCCCCCACCGAAGCTGAGTTTTCCTTTTGTCAGATTTCTCACTTTCTTCTTTAATGTATTTTGATCAGTGCGGCCATGTAGGTCCGGGTTTTATTGGGAGCTTTTCATCTTGGCAGTGGCCCTCAGGGCTTGGGTCTTCTTGCAAAAGCCTGGCTCTGCCTTGGGCCCCTGAAGCAGGCCTTTCCTGGCCATGGCTACAGAGAGCCCAGCCTGTCACCTCTCCAGGGACATGCTCTAGCCAACAATTCTCAAACTTAAGGATGCATAAGAAGCAACAGGATTTAACCGGGATCTGTTAAAATACAGATTGCCAGGCCCCTCCCCTAAAGCTTCTCATTCAGTAAGTCTGGGTTGGGGTCTGAGAATTTTTATTGCACAGTGTTTCCCAGGTGATGCTGGTACTGCTGGTCCAGAGACCACATTTTTAAAAAAACACTGTTTTAGTGTAATTGTTCCTTTACCTTGTACCAGAGTGTCCAAGGCCCTAGAGAGGGGAGAATAGCCGAAGACCAGGTTTCCTTTTCCCCGTACTGGGCCCAGCTCTCCAAAATTAGATGATGACAGCTGTCGGCAGTGGCATCGTGATATTTAAACACTTCTACAGTGATTTCACTTGTCCTAAGTCATTTGATATAGCAGATCCTTGGGTTAACTAACAGAGTTTCTTCAGTTGAGAAGGTCAGGTAAGAACTCTTTCTTGGCCTTTCAGCTAGGAGTTGGTGGTGTTCCCCCAGTTGAATCCAGGTCTCTTAGCTTCTGTTCTTGAGCTTTTGGGACTCTGCCACTTACTACATCACTGTGTGACCTTGGGAAAAAGTACTTAACTTTCTGTGACATAGTTTATTGATTAGTAAAATGGGGGTAAAAATACCTGCCTTATAGAGTTGTCATGAGGATTGTGTGACTTAACTTTTTTTTAATTAGAAAGAGTTGTACTCTTTCTTTGGTGGGGGGAAGAGGGAAAGGGAGAAACAGACTCTCCACTGAGCATGGAGCCCGACGCAGGGCTTGATCCCAGGACCTCGGGATCATGAGCTGAGCTGAAGGCAGATGCTTAACCGAATGAGCCACCCAGGTGCCCCTTGACCTAACATTTGAAAAATAATGCAAGCTCTGAAAGGACAGCACTCCAGAATTGATTCTCCTCTTAACTGTGAGGGGTTGCCCTTAGTTTGGCGTCTCTGTTATTACAGGAGCCCCAGGAGAATGTCCCACCACTCACCAGGCAGCATCTCCGGCCATTAGGACAGGGCTCCATCGCTCTGGAAGGGCCCTGCTCTCCATGGCCTGCCCTGAGGGAACTGGAGCATAGCAAGCCGGTAGATGGCCTTGGCCTCCAGGAGTTGAAGATGAGGCTGTTGCTGATGGGCTGGGTTAGTGTGAGAAGTTTAAGACCAAAGGGGAGCTCCCAGCAGAGCAGCCCATGTCACCTCATGCCCTCCTCGGGAGCTGCTGCCATCGAGGCCCCGCAGCACTCAGCCCTGGAATGGCCCTTGGGGCTTCATTTAGAGGGAGGGGAAGTCAGGCCTGCCCTTTCGGGGCTTTCTCTCTTCGTGCTTCTCCTCCACCTTCTGACTGGGACATTCGTAGAAGTAGCTGAGGTTTTATATAAAAGGCTGGCTCTGGTAATGTTGTTATTATTGAACCTATTGAGCTTAATGTCTCAGGAATGTTATATTCGATATTTCATTTATTCCTTACAACAGTCTTCTGAAATAATCTTCATTTTACAGATGGAGGAGGTTTGGGCAAAGACAGGTTAATTAGGTTGGTCTGGCTCCGGAAGCCATGGTCTTTACTAATGTGATGCTGCCTCCTGGGACCCTGCCCTGATACTTCCCTCCATGGTGCCCTTGTCCCCCTCCCATGGGTTCCTGACCTTATCCTGTTCCCAGGATCCTTTGCCCCTCAGCTCGCTGGTTAGAGTCCAGGCCTGTGCAAAGTCTTTATTTACCCTCGTACCTCTCATAGAACTTAACACAAAGCCTTATGCAGAGGTCGACCATATGCTCCATTTATACCTCTTGTCCTAGTGCATAATTAATAGTACCTCCTTTCACTCTTTAAAGTGTCTCCATTTGGATGATAAGTTATGTGGTCACTCTACTTACACATGACCGATTCTCCCAACCCAGCGACAGTGGCATTTTAATAGAGGAACCTGAAAGACAGAATTATCGTTAAGACTCAAAGAAATAAATCACAGATGGTAAAAATTTAAGCACTTTTACAGCCCCGCGGGCAAGAGGATTTAGACAGAGGTTCTGCTCAGCACCCCACAAACCTACCACAAAGAACCATTTCTTGAGACCTGTGAAGGCTGGTCTCAGATTTCACAGGGCCAGAGTCCTACTGGGTGGCTTTGTGGAAGTGTCTGACCAGCAAGGCCAGAAAACGGGAAGGAGTGCCAAAAGCGTTTGCTTTTCCACCTCTCTTGGGTAGAAGGCAGCCTTG
Source organism: Potos flavus (assembly GCA_028534135.1). Classification (NCBI taxonomy): domain Eukaryota; kingdom Metazoa; phylum Chordata; class Mammalia; order Carnivora; family Procyonidae; genus Potos; species Potos flavus. Next base: position 26,870,315 of record CM052895.1, read on the forward strand.
CTTAGAAGCTGACTGTTCTCAGCACCTGAGGTTTCCTGCAGGAGAGAGCCACGGGCCATTTCCAGAACTGAACTCAAGCATAGTGGGAGCCTAGACTTGGGGTCCCGGTGCTGGGGGTTCTGTTCACTGCAGGCTTTACCGCATACCATAGACATGGGACCACGGCCAGCCTCAGCCTTGGTGTGTGCAAGATACATTCTAGGCTGTGTCCTTGGCCCATTTGTAGGCAGCTGGAAACTGCTGTGCATATGTCGGTTCACACTTGAACTGGTTTAATGTTTTTTCTTTTAAGCTGCAATCTAAAATTCAGCCAGACAGGGTTTAACGAGCACTAAATCGTCAAGCCTTTTGTTTCTCTTGCTATTCAAGCCATAGAGATTTTGTATTTGATTCAGCAACAATTGCTGTATCTTAAACAAACCATTTACATTTTGACATTAACTATTTTATGAGCGTAACTTTTTTGTTGGCATCAGGATGGTTCCAGCAGAAGGCCTTTTAACGATTTATTAGAAAAAGAGTTTAAAGGGTCTGTGGAAGGTGATTCTTAACATTTTCTTTGGGGACAAAAAAGACTTTCATCTGAATTCATTTGGGTAGTACGTACAGACTATAACTGTTTCCCTCCTATCTTAATGACTTTTGATCTTACTCAGGTCATTTTTCCAGGGCACCTTCCTGGTCAAGCCATCCATTTTTCAGATTACACCTAACACTGGACTCTTGCACAGTGACTTGTCTAATAAAGTGCCCCTCCGCATGTCCTTGTTGGCTGTTGATTTTGTCTGCTAGGGGCAGAAACTGTTTTCATTCTTTGCTCTGGCTCTAAGCTGCTTAGCGGAGGACCCTGTGCACACTGGGCCCAGTCAGGATTGGTCAACCAGTCATCGGGCCAAAGAGCCTCAGTCAGACAAATAGCGCGCTCACAAATGAAAACATCCATCATTCTGTCGGCAGAAGCTGAGAGTAACTGGAGCTTTTCCGCAGTTCTTAAATATCGTCACAGAGTAGGAAGTCTTCTCTTTCCTTCCAGGCCCCCATTCCGGTGCCTGGTGATTCAGGCCTAAGGGCCTCAGGCAAGGGCAGGCCTTCTAGTTCGGTTCCTACGGTTCCTCCTACGTTAGGGGAAGCTCCGTGTCCTTCACCCGGAGTCTTAAGCCTGACTAGGGAGTCAGGAGACCCACTCCACCCAGTTTTCTCCTCTGTTACAGTGTGACAGAAATGGCTAGGGGCAGGAACCCCATGCTTACTTGAGCCAGGGGGAACCACACAAACCTCCCGTAGCTGGGGAGGCCCTGTTGGTCCACCCACACCGTGAACCAGGAGCCTGGGTGCTGCAATTCCCTCTCAGAGCTACAACTAATTGTTCATAAAGATCTTTCCAAATACCGATGATGCAAAATATTTGAATGGTTTACCATATTGTTCACCATATTTAAACTGTCAGAAACCTTAAGTATCTGAACAGAACCTCAGCAAACAAAGGATATTTTGGGGACTTGTTATGTATGTTGTACAGCAGAGAAATTTGTAGTCTATATGACTTCCAAATCCTGTAAACGAAGCATTTCAGTGTTGTCATTTTCAGCTATAGACCATCCCACGATTGTTGCTTTTTCTTTTGCTATTAAGAGATGGCTCTGTATGTCAATTATTTCTCAATAAAAAACTGGGGGGAAAAAACAATGGTTCATTCATAAACATTTCTGCAGTTTGTGGCAAAAGCCAGACAGGCCCCGCTTGATTCCATTGGCTCTGATAAAGGGGAGGAGGACGTTGGAGGGAAGGGTGAGTGATTGCCTAGCACACACTTCTCAGCCCTTGAGAGCAAGGTCTGGGCGAGTAAGGGAGTTCCTTCCTGAGCCACCAAGGGCCCATCCAGAAGGTGTATAGCCTGCAGTTGGGAACAAAGATTGGCTAGGTGATTTCCCTGCAGCCCACTCACCCTGTGGTTGTGGCCTGCTCTGATTCCCCCCCCCCCCCCCCAGCATCTTGGGTGATAGAGATGAACCACCAGCTGGTATAGATGACCTCAGGTAACATCCTCTCTGTGTTCTCTAATAAACTTGATAAATCTGACTGTGTGAAAAATCTCCCATATGCTTTAGTCTAAATTTTCTTCTGCTTAACCTTGTTACTCCTACCTTGCCTCCCTCAGACTGCCTGAGACAATTACTGGGAGGCATTTGTTGAATAATTATAGGCCACAGATAATTTCTTTTTAGTTCTCATTCTTGCATGTTACCCACCCTGTGGCCTCCCTTTAGCCAGCTCTAATTAGCTTCTTTGATCCTTCCTCCCAATCTCTCCCTCTAGCTTGTTAATTACCTTTCTCCCCCATGAATTCTTTCTGCCCTGCCTTTGTCCATGTAGCCAGAGGAGCTGAGAATGACAACCTGGGGCCACTCAGTGGGAGGTGGTACTTCTTTGTCTCCAACCACAGGCAGCCCCTCCTACTTCTGAAAAGCCTGAAAACCCAGGCTCTCCTTAGCAGAAAAGTAAAAATAGTAATTTTCATTAAATAATATAATACTTTATGATAAAACAACTATTAATTGAATGCTTGGTCTTTGCCAGGAATTGTGCTAATCTCCTTATATATTATCATATTTCATCCCCACAACAGCCCCAAGGGATAAATACTACTAATCCCTGTATACAGATACAGAAACTAAAGTCCAAAGAGGTTTTGAGTTAGTCGTTCAAGTCACACAACTTGAAAAGGCTGGAAAGTAGGACTTGAACCCATTTCTCTCTGGTGCCAGAGCAATTTTTATTCACTAGTTTGCTCACTGAGTTTGGGCTTTTGGTAAAATTAAAGTCGAGATCACTGGCCCTTGGCCTACCCAAAAACACACAGACTAACCATGGGATAAGAAGTCAGCTATTTACCATCAGTGTAGAAGAGGCTCTCTGAATCGACGTGATAAAGCTGGTGCCGAAGCAAGCTGGTGTGGCACTTCGGATCTCCGTGTATCTGAGCAGCTGGAAATCTCCTTCAGTAGAAAACAAGACTCTGATAAATTCTTGATTTGCTCTAATTCTTAACTCACTTTCCTGATAGTTTCGTCTCTCAGATGATTAAGGGAACCATAAGGAAAAGGGCCCCACTGAAATGATATTCTGAGCAACAGAAAGGATACGTTCGGTGAAGTGTAAGTGGTGGGGACCTTAGCAGGAAGTGGCCCTGTTTGGAGAAGCCAAGAGAAACGCAGAACTCTCTGGGTTTGGAGGAAAGCAGATTGTAGAAGGTCCAGGAGCAGATAGATAGGATGTTTGGGCAAGAGCTTCAAAAGGAGGATGCCTCAGTCTGCGAAGTGAAATGTGCTCAATGCAGTCATAGGTGATTGCTGGACTGCTGCAGGGAACAAGGTAGGAGACGCCTAGAGGGCAACGTGGCCGCACAGCAAGCGGTTAGAGTGGAGTTTTGTTTTGTTTTGTTTTGTTTTTAAGATTTTATTATTTATTTATTTGTCAGAGAGAGCGAGCGAGCACAAGCAGGCAGAGTGGCAGGCGGAGGCAGAGGGAGAAGCAGGCTCCCCGCTGAGCAAGGAGCCCAATGTGGGACTCGATCCCAGGGTCCTGGGATCATGGCCCGAGCCGAAGGCAGCTGCTTAACCAACTGAGCCACCCAGGCGTCCCTAGAGTGGAGTTTTTGTGTAAGAGATGAAGAAAGGCGAACAAACAGAGAAGGGTGTGAAGCTCTGACAAGACTGTCAGGAATACCAGGAGGGTGAGACCTGGGATGCTAAGAACAAAGGGACCTGCCCAAGCAGCGTTCAGAGTGAGAGGATGGCTGGGAGGGCATCAACCCCCTGCTTTGGCAGATGAGTCATTGCAGCAGGTGAGGGCATCCCCGTCCTCCCTCTTAGGTTTGTTTGGCCTCTCATTTCTCTTTTAAGGAGAATGGTCTTCCTGGGGCACCTGGGTGGCACAGTCGGTTACGTGTCCTACTCTTGCTTGGTTTTAGTTGAGGTCGTGATCTCGGGGTCATGAGATCAAGCCCTGTGTTGGGTGTAGAGATTACTTAAATACATAAAACTTAAAAAGGCGGGGCTCTAAAAAAGGGGGGGAAAGTGAACACACACATGCAGCTACAACCCAGGTCAAGCAACAGAACTTTGTCAGCACCCGAGATGACTCTCTCATGCTCCCTCCCAGTTTGAACTTTATTTTCAGAAAGATTTGCCGTCCTGGGAGCTTAGATGAGTGTTACAGACATAGAGGGGCTGTGCATTTCAGGAATGCATTCAGCAGAATCTGATGATAATCTAATAGGTTAGATAGAGAAATGATGATAAAGACGTGGACTTGTAGCTACTTGAACAATCAGATCTAATAGATGTTTGTTTACAAGTGGTTCGATGTCCACAACAGTCTTGACTGTGTTGTTGTGCCAGAGATCTCATGTCAGACTCTGTCCTGTCCAGCCTGCATTCAGATTCTTATATGAGGACCTGGGGGCAGATGACACAGATCAGAAAGACTAACCACCATGCTGGGTACATGACAGAATGAGGATCCCAAGGTATAGTGACACCCTAGGATGAAGGGCTTGGGTAGCAAAGTAATATCTTAAATCTTGTTATGGAATTCTTAATTTTATAAAAGCCCATATTTGTCATTCAAAAAAATAAATCCTACCACCCAGAGACAAATATATGATGTCATACTACCCATACCCTTTAGTAACTTGGTTTTTGCCTTCTGTACTTAGGTTCAGGGCAATGTTGGAAAACCCTTGACTTATCATGTGAACAGCTTTCAGGGATTGGATCTAGGCAGGCCCAGTGCGAGTCTGTTCTGCCAAAAACCTATATGTGACCTGAGACGTTAGTTACAGCGTGATCCTGGGGCAGAGGCAGCTGGGCCCCCTGGACTCTAGAGGGGTTGGCCAGGCGGGAGCCCTGCCGGTAGGTTTGCCAGATTTTGAGGGGAACTTTCTCTCGGCAGTTGGCTGCCCCTAAGCTTCAGAAGGGGTGACCTGGTCAGAAAAGAGTTAAATGACCCTCTCTCCATTGAGAGGGCAGACTTGGGACCGGTAAGTATAAATAAGCTTCATGAAAGCAGATTTCAGCTCCTTATCAGAAGACATTTTTCAAGCAATTAGATGAGTTTAAAATTCAAGGCAGCAGAAATTGTTTGAGGAGCCCCCTACTGCTCTGGTCTTCAAATACTGGGAAGTCAGTTATCAGAGGTGCTATACCAGGTAAAAGGTTGGTGACTGGGTCTAGTTATCCCAAATGTTGGTCCTCACATCAGTGCCAAGCATATCGGTAAGGATCAGGTGGAACATTTATGAAAAGTCAGGTTTTTGAGCCCCATCTGCTGAGGCTTTGATTCAGTATGTGTAGGATAAGGGTTAGAATCTGTTAGGATTTTGAAACACTGCCCCAAGTGCTCCTCGGTGAAATGGCTGATTCTACAGCTGGTACAGCTAAAGTACAATATTGTGTGCAAGAACATCTTGGGCCAGAAAGTCAGGAAGTGTTTAGAGAACGATAGAAATAAGTAGAAAAGACACAGAAGCCAGTATGAAAAGGCTCTGGTGGTTAAATAAGGGGATAATTTGAGCATCAAAATAAATAATGATAGAAATGGATTATAACCCATAGACTAATGAAGAATCCATGAATCCATACTGATAGAAATGAGTACGTGAGAACATAGGAAAGCCTCTTCTTTCCAGTAGACTGCAACACAGACAGGTAGAAGCAGTGATCAAGTTTGAATATCATCATTTGACAAACATCATAGTAATAATAATTTTAAGGAAGAATGATGAATGAACACCAGAACTAGTGGGTGAAAGTTTGCTGAGGAACAGGCTGTTTTCATATTTCAGAGTCTCTCTCTCCACAAAACATGTATTAATTTCAAAGGGACAGATAGCATCTTCATAATGGAGAAATCTGGCGGACACCACTGTGACCGGTATAATCCAAGTGCACACGGCCCATCGTGGGCCTCCCTGACCTCACGGTCCTCCTGCTGAGATGCACCGAGAAAGATACAACATTGCTTTTTATCGTGTTCTTGCCAACATGTGTAACCTCAGTCTAACCACGGGAACACATTAGACTCAGACTCAGGAATATTCTACAACTGGCTTGCATTGTTTAAAACTGTCGGTGTCATGAGAGACAAAGACAGGCTAAGGAGAGAGTGTCAGAAGTAGAGGACTTGAGACATGCTGCTAAATTCATTGTGCCAAGTCCTGGATTGGACCAGAAGCCAAAATTACTCTTTTTTTTTTTTTTTTTAAGATTTTATTTATTTGTCAGAGAGAGAGATCACAAGTAGGCAGAGAGGCAGGCAGAGAGAGAGGGGGAAGCAGGCTCCCCTCTGAGCAGAGAGCCCGATGCAGGACTCGATCCCAGGACTCTAGGATCATTACCTGAGCCGAAGGCAGCTGCTTAACCAACTGAGCCACCCAGGCGTCCCCAAAATTACTCTTATAAAAAGGATATTTTGGGGACAGTGGGTAAAATCTGAATATCTGTAGATCACATATTGACATTAATTTCCTCATTTTGATAATTGTACTATGGTTCTTAGGAGACAGACTTGATACATTTAGGGATGAAGAGGCAGCTTACTCTGAAATGTTTCAGGAGAGAAAATAATACGTCTAAATATATATATAGAGAAAGAAAATTAAAAAGCAGATGTGGTAAATTGTTAACAATTGGTGAATCTTAATGGGAGTTCTTTTACTCTTGTAACTTTTCTGTAAGTATTCTGTGTAATTTTCTGTAATTTTTAAAGTGCCCAGTCTGAAATCATTTGAGGGGGAACACAAAGCAAATCAGTGTCCCTGGTGATTGTGGTGCAGTTATGCATGAGAGCTAGCAGATGTCTGCTAAGATTCCTTGGGGCTGCACCCTCTGAGGCCCCGTTTTTCTTTCCAGAGCTGGGCATTTGATCTCTGTGTGTGTGTGCAGAGGGCCTCTTAGAGATACTCTTGTGAGAACCATCATTGTGGTGAAGTGTGTGTGCCCCACATTTGCTTACACGACTGGCTTCTGGTTGCGAAGTGTTTAGGAATGGGTCCAGTAATACTGCTACCCTTCCCGTGTACCGATGGAACTTCTCAAGTGGCCCAGTGTGGTTCCCATCATCCCAGTTGTGGTATGAGCCTCATGTTACAGGCTGGATGTTTTGGTTCTCCTGGGCCTTCACTTTGATGTGGAAGACTTGTGTGTGGTATTTATTCTTTACCTTTTCTATTGTTATTCAAGTTGGTAATTGTCCATCTCTTGATTGACTAATTGATCGCTTACCCCCATTAATCCCTAGATGGCAGGCTAGTATAGATCCCTAGTGAACTACCTATTTCAAGATTACACATCCTGCAAATCCTTGTGTTCCACAGATGATCAAGGCCACACACTAGGTCACGGACAAGGTGAGGAATCTTTCTCTGTGGGCAAGAAGCTAAGCAGGTACCACTTCATCAGGCAGGATTGCAAATGATGAAGCCTGACCACGTCCTTCCCTGAGATATGCCCCCTTTCCACACTACGTAGATTCTTCTCGGGGAGTATTTCACAACAATGGCGGTTTTTTCCCTCCGTTTTTAAGAGAATGAAAAAAAGAATCATTATCCTACGTAGAAATATGATGAGGACTCCTGAGAGAGCAAATACCCCTATGTGTGGATAAGCCTAGAGTCTAGGTTGGGACTGGGACTCTGGATGACAGGAGCTCTGCTTTGGGGGTTTCACCTTGGTATTTACTCAGCCCCACGTAATGAGTCAACCTAACCCTTATTTTCCATTCCAGAAGTCTCTGCCTTTTCCAGCTTTTTTCCTTTTCCGGTTACTCAAACTCCCTTTTCCGTCCATGTTGTTCCACTTCACCCCAAACAGGATCTCTGTGTGTTTCCTGTTACTATGCACGTGGCCCCTGATGCCAGCAGCACCTGCTTGGTGGCTCTGTGACCCTACAGTTGCAGGGACCCCGCCCTGAAGTGGGCCCATGCTTGGTTTAATGCTCTGCCCTTTCCGTCTTGAAGTTTCTAATAGTTTTTGAGCACGGCCCCCACATTTTCATTTTGCACTGGCCCTGAAAATTACATAGCCCATCTGAGTGCCAGAGAGTGAGAAGGGCAACTCGTCGGTGGCACTCTCATGGGGCCCGTGGCCGGGCCTGACTGACACCCTGGAATCAGCTAAACCACCTTCCCCCAGACTGCCCCCCAACGCATGCTCAGCTTTGCTTAGCTGAAATATGATCTCTGACCCTTGGCAGATTGCCTACATCGGTCACCCTGACCCAAACTGTTTGGTTTCTGCAAATGTAATCATTTCCATTTCTGTGATCTACCCCTCCCCCAGCCCCACCCAAGATTTACAGAGTAGCAGCTGCTGCCATCCCTCTGCACACAGACAGCTGACTTGCCTGCTGATTGTGAACATCCCAGTAATCCAAGTGCTAATGGTATTTATTCAGTCCAGCCGGCTTAGCCCTGAACAAGGTTTAGTCTCATTTATCTCATCGGAGACGAGCTACGTCCTTAATATCCTTCTGTTGACTTTGAGCACACCAGCGCCACTGATGTCGCTGAGAGGCAAGCCAGGCCCCTGCCCATTTAACTCACTCAAAGCCCCAACTGTCAGGCTCCCCACCTTTCTGCCCCACCCCCTGCATGGGCCACAGCTCTGGCCGTGAGTCTGTAGGCTGGGAGGGAGATGAGGCCAGCATATATGTGCCAGGGACATCTGTGTTCTCGAGGATATGGTCTGGGCTCTTTGTAGCAAACCCTCCGTAATTGTAATGTTTCCATCACATTGCGTTGGTTGCATTTTGGTGCTCGTTACCTGTTGTGTCTTTAACACAAGGTAGTTTTAGCTCCGCCTCACAGGTGAGGAAACAGAAACGAAAGGACTTGCCCAAGGTCATCAGCCCTTGTTCACAGGATTCCCACCAAGGATCCTCCAGGCCCTGGCCCTTGTACATCTTCTAAACTCACTCAGCTGTTTGGGGCATTTCATCCCCCAGAGCGCAGAGTAATGAACATTCAGAGCCCGAGGCTAAGCTGCCGGGGAAGGGAGAGGTTCTGAGGGCATGTTGGTGCCTGTCCCTCCACAGTGGATTGCCCGAACGCCCAGCTTACCTGTCCCTGCCCGGCTGGACTGAGTGTCATTTGGAAACACAAGCTCTACCTTCCCCACCTTCCCTCTGCTGTGTTCCTTAGCCCCTTGGCCCCTTGATTGGGCAGGACTAAGAGCTGTTTTCAAAGGGTATTGTACGGAACCCCTGTAGCATGTATGGTGCCACCGAAGCCTGGGGCAGGGCCCACAGCGACACGGGCACCTTACCTTCATTTACGTTAGGGGAAAAGTCCCAGGGCTGCCGAGGCCACACTTGGCCACAGGTCCGTGGTTAGCCCACGGTCCTGCTCTCCTCACCCAAGTTCGTCAGGACTCTGCTGCAGGTGAAAAAGTAGATTTATTGCCTTATGAAAGTGATTTCAGCAAGTAACAAAGTATCGGGCTTTCACTTTTGCCCTCTGGTTTCTTTCTGTGTGAGTTCTCTTCTGTCCTACGTTAATGAGCTTCTCTCCTTGGGGTTGGGGTGGGACTGGGCCACTGTTGTCGTGACGGGCGGCACTCCTGGCTTATAGCGACCTACCTTATGGAGAAGAGAACTTTTTTGTCGGGACTCCGTTGTAGACTCAGGGCTCTGGTTGTCCGGTCCCGGGGGACCCACAGAGGCCATTGGGGGCGGTGGGCTATGCTGGACCAGCACCCAATCCATAAGCCCTTCCCTGTGGCTTTGGGAGTTGGGACCCACTCCATCAGGCCCATAAGGAGTGGGAGAGGAAGCAGTGTCTCCAAGGAAGGGAGGCAGGGGTGTCAGTACTGGGAGATGGGACAGAAGGGACGCTGGGCAGATACAGGCGCACAGCACATAGCCACAGCCAACCCGAGCTGGGAGTGGTAAGTTATGCCTGGTTCAGAGTGTTCTACCATCTCATCTCCTGTCCCAAGGGCCCCTGTCCCGAGGCAGACCCTGCTCCTGGCCCTCTCGGTGTCTGTGTGGCCTGAAGGAGCTTGTCACCAACTCTTCATTTAATTTGGGTTTTGTATTTGCTGAGGAAGGAGGAGCAGGTTCTGCTTGCTGGGCAGGGTCGGGGTCCTGCATCACCCTTCCTAGGTCCCAGCCAGCAGACCTCCTTGGTGCTGTCGGCAGCATGGCCCCCTGGCCTGCACCTTTTTGTCAGCTGCACCTCTTGGCCCCATTTCCCTGACTTTCTAGGACAGCTGTTCATTCAGTGGGCTCGCCCCTCCACACACCCTCATGCTTTTCCCTGAGCACCTGCCCTTCCTCCTCTCTACAAGCTATCTTCTTCAGCCTCCTGCAGTGTCTCTTCTCCAGGGCAGCCCTCCTGGCTCTTCCAGCCCGGACCTTCCTGTTCTTTCTCAGAACCCCCATTGGCCTCAGGTTCAGAGCCACTTGGTCTGGCCTAATGTTACATATCATTCATTCCCTCTAACTTCTAAGTAAAATCTGGTGATGTGGTCTCTTTCCCGTGTGTGGATCCTGGCTTGTTCCGTGACAGAGAGCTGGCTGAGCTTCCCCAAAGACCCGTCCTGCATGTGGGGCTGCCTCTGCATCTTTCCTGGGACAGACTGCTGTGTGGCCCTCTGTCACTTACATTGGGGCTCCCGTAGACAAGAAGTACCCGGGAAGCCATATCTCTCACTGGCTTTGGTGTCTTTCCTTCCCTCCCAGTCAGTCTCATCTCTCTTTGAAGGATCCCGGGGATTTGCCTACACAGTACGTGCCGTCCCCTTTAGGCCCTGGTACTTTGTTTCTTGTCGGTGCTTTGGTTCCTTTAGGGGTTTGAGCCTCCTCTCCCCTCCTAACAAGTGAGACGTGATGAGCACAGTTCTCCTCCCTCCTAACACTGCCTCGCGTTCGTGACAGGGCTGCTCCTCTGCGTGGTGTCCAGGCGGGTCCCTGTACCCAGCATGCTCAAGTGGCTCTCCTGGGGCACCTGCGGGTGATTAGCTCATCTCTAGGTCTTGTTCTCAGCAGATCCGTAGACAAGCACAAAGCTCCACGTGCTTTCTTTGGAGGACCTCGTCCCTGCCACTGTGTGGGCCCGTGAGGGGTGGTGCTCCCTGTGAGGCTGACGTGATGTTGGGTCTCGCAGTCCCCCTTCCTTGGGAGGCAGCTTTTGACGTCTGTGTGAATTTCTCAGCATGGTCGTCTCTTCCTAGAAAAGACCCCGCCTGTTGCGGGTGAGCGTTCCTCAGGCACATGATGGCAGAGACAGTCCTAATTAGCTCACGCTTTGATGAAGCAGCTGCCTTTCTCAAGTGGGGGGAGCAGGGGGCAGCGGAGAGGCTCAGCTCCCCGGCCCCCCTGCATTGGTGCCCACCTGCCTGTCTGGAGAGGAGCTGTCAGCTTCCCTTCCCCATCTCCAGGCCGCTCCTGAGACACACCGGTGGGGTTGCAGTGGGACAGGCTGGCACCCACCCTGCATGTCCTTTCTGGCTGAGACGATGCAGCGGGACCCACGCACCTCCCATTTAGAGCAGGAAAACTGGCTCAGTGTGCTGAGTGTTCTTTGAAACTTGAAGCTGGTGCCTGGTAGGATCGGGCCTCATCACCGTGTCACTGGGCCAGCCTCGACGACGGGGCGCCTGCTGTGTGGTAGGCTCTCTCTTGCAAGCAGCAGTGTGCACTCTCTTGTCACCTGCCTCCCATTTCCTCTGGGTCTCAGACCCCGCCTCACTCTGCAGGATGCCGTGAGGGCCCCTTGCCAAGGTCGGGGGGTTAAGAGGAACAGGTGCTCTTTCGGTCTCCAGGGAGCTGGTGGCCTTGCTTAGGTGAAGCAGCCAGACCCAAGAAGAGACTCATTGCCCTTTGTGAACTGTCTGGGTGAGTGTGACAGCCACTCTGTGACCTCTGGTCCGGCCCCTCCCCTTCCTTCTGGCCTCAGGTTTTTTAGGAGCCTGCCACCTTTCTTCTCTGAGGCCTCCTAAGTGTCTGGCAAGGGAGCCCTGACCTCCCTCGAGGGCCTAACCACACAGGTCCCTGTGCTTGACACTTCCTCCCTAATTGATCACTAATTTGATCTTGGAAAGCAAGAGGTTCCCAGACTTGTCTCCTCCCAGGCACCCTGCCCTGTGGAGGTGTCACCAGCCGGGCCCCTATGCTTTCATCCAGGAGAGTTGTGCCTGAATGTTTGAACCTCCTCGCTCTTTCGCCAGCCCAGAATGGGGAGAGGAGCTGGAGAGGCAGCTCTGGGTAGTGAGTGTTACAGTGTTGCTGTGTGTGGGTTGGTACAGTCCTGGTCGTGCACCCGTGTTGATTCATTCTGGCCCTCTTTTCCTGGGCCCCATGACGGAGGCTGTGTGCTGAGTGCTGAGAACACGGGGGCAATCCCCGCTCTCACAGTGGGGAGGCGTCTGGTCCTGTTTTAGGCTCTGCTCAGGTTAAGAGGCTCCCTGGCTCTCATTCGTTCTTGGGGTCTTTTTTCCCCACAAGCGTTGACTATATGTTGTCTGTGTGCTCCACCCAGGAGAGGAAAGAGGCGTGGGTCCCAGCCCGTGGCCTGGAGGAGCTCATGCTCAGAGGAGAACAGACCTGTCAGTAACTGCCCGCAGTGTATGATTGCCTGGGGTGATGGAAGGAGGAAGACCCAATGTAGGCCTGGGGAGTGTGAAGGAAGGCTCTCGTGGGAGGGACCCTGAGTAGCACCTTTAGCATCAGGAGATCTTCAAGGGGTGGAGGTGATTTCCCTTCCCAGAGGGCTCCGGCCCATCCGTGGCTGGGTGGTAGGATGGCCTGGGAGCCGTTGGTCTGTCATTTTGGCCATAGCCTTTGTGCCCAGGTAGATGTATAGCCCTTCACCTTTTCAGCCAGCTAAGTTCTAGCTCGTCCCAAGTGGGAACCCTCCTTTGGGCACCTTAGTTTTCCCCAGTACCGGCGTGGCTGGTACATTATCACCCCCCTTAGCCACCCAGATCCCTGGGCTGAGCACAGTGGTGTGCCCCCAACTTGGTGAGGAGGTGCAGTGTCATGCTGTCCTGTGCTTTCCCTCCAGCAACCCAAAAGTCCAAGTAGAGGCCATTGAGGGGGGAGCCCTACAGAAGCTGCTGGTCATCCTGGCTACAGAGCAGCCTCTCCCTGCAAAGAAGAAGGTATGTATCTGCTTTGTTAAAGGTGTCTGACCCCTCTTCTAGCTCTCACAGACTTGTGTTCTGGGGGTATAGCTGGACCTGAGGGGGGCGGGTGGGGCCAGAAAGAATGGAGGCTGGGCTAGAGTTGTCAGGGCACGTCTGGCTGCCTTTGCTGGGCCCTGGAGCAGGCCCAGCGCCACGTGGCTCGTCACCCTCTGCAGGTCCTGTTTGCGCTGTGCTCCCTACTGCGACACTTCCCCTACGCCCAGCAGCAGTTCCTGAAACTGGGGGGCCTGCAGGTGCTGCGGAGCCTGGTACAGGCGAAGGGGACGGAGGTGCTGGCCGTGCGCGTGGTCACTCTGCTTTATGACCTGGTCACTGAAAAGGTGAGTGCCCAGACCTGGGGTGCCTCCGGGCCACTTTGCTTTGTTTTGCTTTTGGCCTTTTGACCCTGGCCTTTTCCATCCCGCCTTCCATCCTCCTAACAGTGCTCCCGAGAAAACGCGCCAGACTGTGCTGGGCAGACAGGGTGGCTGTGGGGGTCCCTCCTTGGGGCCCCAAACCCAGAATTTCTGAGGCCTCTGGGAGGGTGTCCTGTGGGACATGCTGGCTAAACTGAAACCTGAGGGCGGGTGAGGAGGGGGAAGGGGCGGGGGCACCGGTAGGGGCCAGAAATGGCCAGAATTGGCCCTTCATGGAATGACGGGTCATTTGGTTAAAGCCTAGGGTGGCGCGATGGGGAGCAGGTGGGATGGAGCAGCTGTGTCCGAGCCCTCGAAGCAGCTGGAACACCAGTTAGCCAGAGGCTGGAATGATGCTGAATCTTTAGATTCTAGAAATGTGATCTTTGGATTTTTGTGTTTAGATTTTTAGATTTAGATCTTTAGATCTTTAGATTCTAGAAACATGGAGGTGCCTCCTCTGGGAGCTTTGGCCCTGGGCAAGGGCTCGGCATGGCCGCCCTCGAGGGGCCCAGGGAACCCTGTTGTTGCCACCTGGCAGGAGACTTGGTCTTTGTGAGCCTGAAAAGTGCCTTAAGAAGAGAGTGCAACCAGCTGGGTCTGGGTATGAATGCGGTGGCTGCAGAGAGCGTTAGCAAAGCTCTCAGCTCGCCCTCTGGCCACGCTCTCCCTAGCGACGCTGACTGTGGACTCGGGGAGCAGGGCTGGGCAGCGGCCCGAACCACTGCTGAGTGTCGGAGGCGGAGAGGCCCAGGCCTGCCTCCCCGCCCCCGCCTCACACTGAGGGTCGGGGTGTCTAGAGCCACTTCTCCGTCTGGAAGTTGCTGTTGTCAGTGTGCTGACTCTCTGGCGCTCCGTCTCTCCGAGCCTGCCTCGTCCTCCATTCTCTTGGCCTGTTTCTCCCCGTCTCCGCTCTCCCCCTCTCTCCCTCTCCTTCTCCCCCTTCCCTCTTTCCCTCTTTCTCACTCTCTCTCTCCAAGCTGCAGAAACCCCGAACAGCAGGCAGCCATGTGGTGCTCACATCCAATTAATAAGGCCTGGGCACAGTTGACTTCCTGGCAACAGGCCAGCAAGCCTGGAGAAGGACCTGCGTGTCGGCTTGGCGTTTCCCGGGAGAAACTGACCTCTTCCCTCTGCTGAATTCGGTGTCTCTTTGCCGCCCCCAGTCCTGGCCTGGCAGGTGCCGTGGCATTGGTGGGTCCGCGGAGAGCTGCCGAGTCAGCCGGCCCCTGGAGCTCGCCCTGAGGCTTGGGGTCCTGAGAACACTGGTGTCTCTCTGCGGAGAGCACGGAGATAGCTGTCCCTCTGCAGGCGGGGAGGCCATTGGAGGAAATTCCGCCGCCGGTGAGCATAGGGCAGGTGTCAGCCGAACTGTGCTTGACAGAGGCAGCCGGGGCTTCTCTGTCCCCGTGGTTCCTCGGAAAGAGTGAAAACTAATGAGCCCGGGGCTGGGCCCAGAGCTGCGTGAGGTGGTAGCGGGTCAGGTTGCCGTTGGAGCTGCCCCACACCTTGAGGGTGTTGTGGGAAAGCGGCAGCTGCCCCGCAGAGTTCCCGTGGGGAGTGCACCCACCTCTCAGATTGTTGCCTCTGGAGAGATGGGATGCTGGCCTCTGGTCCTGCGTCCACGTCCATTCCTGCCTCCGGGGAGCTGAAGGGACACGGGTGACCCACCCACCAGTTCCTTCCACGAGTGTCGACCGGATGTCTGCCCTGCCCAGTGCCGGTTTAGGTCCACAGTCCCTGCCCTCCTGATGCTTTGGGGCAGACTTTCATGACGGTAGCTCCTGGAGCATGAGGGCTGCAGAGGCCTACAGTTAGGGGCCTCTGACCTGTTCGGGCAATTCAGGGGAGGCAGTGAGATCGGAGGGGTGCGGTGACTGGGGAGTTGGAGTTAGGTGGGAGCGCGCCTCCAAGCTGCACCTTAAGGGCTCTGGGGGACAGTTTGTGTGACAGGTGCACAAGTGAGGGTGTGTGTGGGGATGAGGTCCAGCACAGGTTGGGGTGGACACTGCAGGGCCTTGAAGTCCTTGGGAAGGGATTTAGTTATGAACATCAGAAATGACCAGTTGTGCAGGCTGTGGGGCTGGACACGTCTGCCGTCAGTCGGCTGGAGGAGGCGGTCGGGAGTGAGAGGTGGGGGGCTGACAGGTGCAGTGAGGGGCAGAGGACGTGAGGCAGAGGCCAAGGGCGGTGGGGTCTCGGAAGTAGTTCACGAAAGGACTGTCAGAGCCCTCTCATCCTTTTCTGGGCCAGGATGCTGATCCCTGCCCCTCCCTGCCTCCGCCACCAGCCCCGATGGACCCCGAGGCCATCAGGTGGTGCTCTGTGGCCCCTGCTCTTTGCCTGGGCTCCCCTCTTCCCTGTCCTTGGCATGCCTCACTCCCCCCTGGAGTAAGGACAGAGCTTCCTCTTTCCTCTTGCAGGTACACTTAGTATAGCCAGTGGGGCACATTTCCACCCCCTGCTCACCCTCCACCTCTGCGTCGCCTTCCCCCTACATTTGAGAGAAGCTGGTCACTCAGGTTTCAGGCATGTCCCCACCGTATTGTGCTGGTGGGGCTGGGTTTCTGTACTTTACAGCCTCTGGCCAAGCTTGTGACTTTCTGCCCAAACTTGTCTCAACTCCCCAGGCCCTTGGCACAAAGGCCACACACACAGCCGGGGCTCTGTGTGCTCTGGGCCTCAGCCGGACCCTCACGCCCCCCAGACCAGACAGCCTCACATTCTTCACAGAGGAGGGGGGCCTCGGCCTGTTGTTGCGACCCTCCTGTGTGTGGACCCTCCACCCTTGTCCACTTGGACAGCTCCCACATGGCCCTCCAAACTCAGGGAAGCTCCGTCCCGTTCTCTGCGCTGCGCGCTCAGTCCTCTGAGGGAGTGGATCTAGCGGAGGCGAGGATGCTGCTGCCGTGGACGGAGGTGTAGACGGTGTGGGTCCACTTGAGAGGCGAGTGCCCGTTGCCGGCTGTGCTGTGTGCTGGGCACTGGCCGTGTGTGGTCCCGAAGGGGTCACGTCGTCCCATAAGAAATGCCACCCCATCCGCCCAAGGCCATTCGGCTGTCAGTGGTGGAGCAGGAGTTCGAACCCAGACTGCTGGCGTCCACGGCGTGCTGCCGAGACAGTTACCGCGCTCCTCAGGGACGAGTCGTTAATTTGTCTTCTCCTGCTAGATCCTGAGCTCCTCGGGGGCCGGGACCGTGTCTCCGCCTGGGTTTCTCTGGCAAACTGCACAGTTGTGTTTGATGAGTGGATGGATGGACAGACAAATGGACCTATGGGTGGATGGGTGGGGGAGCCTGTGTGAGGCCGTGAATCCAGCAGGCGCCCTCCCGTGTTGGGCCTTTGAGGCCCAGAAGGAAGAGCGGGCGGACGGATGGTGAGCCACGTGCCTTCCCATCCGAGTGGCGGCCCTGACTGCTCTGTGTGTGTTCTCTCCCCCAACCCCGTCCCGGGCGCCTGGCCGTGCGGACGGCAGATGTTTGCTGAGGAGGAGGCCGAGCTGACCCAGGAGACGTCCCCGGAGAAGCTGCAGCAGTACCGCCAGGTGCACCTCCTGCCGGGCCTGCGGGAGCAGGGCTGGTGCGAGATCACCGCCCGCCTCCTGGCCCTCCCTGAGCACGACGCCCGAGAGAAGGTGCTGCAGACGCTGGGCGCCCTCCTGGCCACCTGCCGGGACCGCTACCGCCAGGACCCCCAGCTCAGCAGGACGCTGGCCAGCCTGCAGGCTGAGTACCAGGCCCTGGCCGCCCTGGAGCTCCAGCACGGCGAGGATGAGGGCTACTTCCAGGAGCTGCTGGGCTCCGTCAACAGCTTGCTGAAGGAGCTGAGATGAGGCCGCTCCCCGCCGCCGGGACTGGCCTGGGACGCTAGTGAGGCTGACGGGCTCCAGCTTGGGTGGGCTCTTCAGGGGACGCCAGCCAGGGGGGGAGGACTTCCCTACTGGGGCCTGGGCGTCATCTGGGCAGTGCTGGCTTGGCCATTAAATGGAGGCATGAGGGCCATTGTCTGTTGTGTGTTTCTGCAGACTGGACACAGCCCTGCGGTTGAGGGACCGTGTCTCGGAGTCCCCAGGTCACTGGGTAAACATGGACCCGAGGGGCGCCTGATGACATGGTAGAGGGTCGGCCCGGGGCATCCGGTAATAGGCCCCATGAGAAGGGTCTGGGCCCAGGAGTTGGAAAACCCTGGCTGGGATCCCGCTCTTCCCCATCAGCAGCTCTATGACCTTGGCAAGTCATTTACCTTCCCCTGGGCCTGTTTTCTCAGCTGTCAGAGGGGAGTGCCATTAAGTGCAAGCAAACCTGCATAAAGCACTATAGCAGGGCACCCATGCTGTTCCTTCCCCCACCTGGCTCTGATGGAAGGTCGGGGGGATCATCTCACTGCCTCCTGTGTGCGAAAATAGCTTTGAGGCCCCCGGCAGTGGTGCTGTGTCAGCCCCAGCAGCTTACGGGCTGGGCTCAAGCGATCGGTGCTGGGACCAGGGTGCTGGAAGGACTGGGGGTACCTTGCGGCACTCCGGAGGGCTGGGCGCGGGCCTCGCTTTTGGGGAGGAATGAGCTCCCTAAAGCTGGAAGTAGGAACCCAGGCCCGCCTGGGCCACCTGACAGGGCAGAGGTGCGTCTCTGTGCCCTCGCCCCTCCCCCATGTCAGCTGAGGTGTGCTGCGGAGGAGGCCTCCGAGGCGGGGGCAGCAGAGCCTGGCAAGTCCCGGCCCCCACCCCACAGAGGCTGAGTGCCAGGCTGGGAGCCTGCTGCAGGTTGCCACGGCAACCCCGGCCCTGGGCTTTCCTGATTTGGATTCTGGTGCGTTTGTTTTTCAGCCTTTCCCAATGCATCACAGGCTCACTCCTGCTGCTTAGACAGCCCCTCCTGGCCTCTGTGTAGAAATCTCCCCATCCTGGCGTGGCATGTAGAAATCTCAGGTTCACGGAGCTCAAGGGGAAACCGAGGCCCGGACAAACATAGGGTAGTGGGTGGCTTCCTTCCCTGCGGTCCCTTTGTTTGGCCTCCCACCTTCTTCTGCCCACCTCATGCCACAGCACACAGGAAGCTTGCGAGAGATCTGTCACCTGCTCACGACCCTCCCAGGAAGGCAGGAGGGAAGCAGGAGCCTGTTTTGCCAGGGTAGGAACCTCATGGCTCGGGCATCGTGGGGATCAGACGCAAAGTCTACTGTGTATTGGGTATTTTGTGCCTCGTTGCCTTTAAAACCTTTAAATTGCCTTCTGATTATGTTTTACAGATGAGGAACTCATGGCTCAGAGAGGCTGCGTGGTCTGCATGAGGTCACACAGCTTTTGAGTGGCAGAGCTAGGATATGGTTCCAACATGCTGCGGAAGGCTTGACTGTGTGGCTCGGAAGGTGACAGTGTTGAGTCTGACAGGCAGGGGCAGGAGGACCGGGATGGCTGGCAGAACAGCTGTTCTGTGGGGAAGCAGGGCAGGGTTCAGAAAGGACGTCCTGGGGCCTGGCTAGGACCAAGGTCAAACATCCCTTTAAAGATGGTGTCAGCAGACTCTGTGGGTGAATTTGAGAGAGGAGGGTGGGAGGATGATGCTGCCCCCGCACATGCTGGGAACGAGGAGGGCTCGGGGTTGGGATAAGTCTGGTACGGGCCTCGTCGTGGCAGAGGTGAGTGCTGAGGGTGTGGGAGCAGCTGCGCCTTTGAGCGAGGGCTGGCGAGACCCTGCTGAGCTGTGGAGCAGGGCCTCGTGTTGGCCTGGGACAGTAGCAGCTGGGGCTGGAGTCCTTGAGTCCTCTTTGACCACCAGGATCTGATCTGGGTTGTGGAAAGGGGTCCCTATGGAAGGAATAACACTAGTGGGGGCTTAGTTGAGGACCTCAATATCTCTCCACCCTCAGGCATGCTGCAAAATATAGCATTTAACTGTAAAGCAGGGGGGCATCTGGGGGGCTCAGTTGGTTGAGCATCTGCCTTTGGCTCAGGTCCTGATCCCGGGGTCCCAGGATTGAGCCCCATGTTGGGCTCCCTGCTCAGCTGGGAGCCTGCTTCTCTCTCCCCCTTTCTGCTTGCCCCTCCCCCTGCTCGTGTTCTCTCACTCTCTCAAGTAAATAAATCATTTAAAAAAAAAAAGCAGTAGCTAAAAGGAGACTTTGGGCCGTGAGCTCTTTGTGGGGAGTGGAGGCAGGGGTGTGCCGGCGGGACTGCGGGAGCATCTGGGGGCAGCGGTGCGGGGAGCCACACCAGTGCGATGGTGCTGAGCACGCAGGCCGGGTGGCCCACTGCTGCTACCCCGTTCCCCGCTCCACACCCACTCAGACAAGACATAGCGAAGGGTGAGGTTGGGTCTGCACTCCACTTCCTGGCCTCTGACTTTCTGAACTTGAGGCATAACCTTCTGGATGGAGGCAGCAGTGTGACCCAGGGCTTGGGCTCAGGCCCAGGCTTCTTGGCTGTGGCTTCTGGGTCCACCACCCCGTTTATCACCGACTGTCTACAAGCGAAAAGGAGACTTTCTCTGTCCTCCCTTTGGATGCCATCCTGGAAACTGTGGCCAACAAGTAGGACCTGGGCTCAGAGCGAGGCAGAAAGCGGTAATGGGAGCTGTAGCCACCAGAACTCAGGGTGATGTGACTTCTTCCTGCCAGGGCCTAGACTCTACTCTGCTCTTCCCCCACCCCTGTCACGGGACAGGACAGGGCAGAGAGCTCTGCCTGGCTGACACCCTCCAGGCCCTGGATGACTATTGCTTCCGTGCTCCTCAGCAGGGCTGAATGAGGCCCTCTCTGTGGGAGGGTGACAGGCATGGGGAGTGGGGTGGTCGTCTGCCGTCCCCACACCAGCCCTCTGCAAACTTGGTTTTCATTAATTTACTTGTTAATTTATTCTTTCATTCACACCGTGTTTGTTGAGCACTTACTCGGTTAGCTCCCAGGGTTCTGAGGTTGGTCCGTCACAGGCCCTGCTGTTGGGGAGCTCGTGGTCTGGTGGGGGAGGCAGCAGCGGTGCGACATAGACTCTGATGGGGGAGGCCTCAGTCAGTAGGAGCTGAGGGGGGCTCGGAGGAGGCCAGTAGCTGAGCTGAGACCTGAAGGACAGGTGGAGAGCAAGCCAGCTGAAGCAGGGGAAGGGTTTCAGGTACAAGAAGGTAGAGGAAGACCTGTGCTGAGGGAGAGTGGCCTACAGATTGAAAAGAATAACTCAAACTGTCTATATTCATAGATGACACGATTGTCAAAGTAGAAAATACCATGGAATGTACAAAAAAATCTGGGACTGACGGTGAGTTTAGCAAGATCACAAGATAAAAGGTAACGTCCAAAAATCAGTTACATTTCTGTATACTGGCAATGAAGAATTGGAAACAGATTTTAAAAACAGTACCGTTGGGGCGCCTGTCTGGCCCAGTCGGTGGAGCATGCGACTCTTGATCTCAGAGTTGAGTTTGAGACCCACCTTGGGTGTTGAGATTACTTAGGAATAAAATCTTCTATAAAAAAAGTAAATAAATAAAAAAAATCAAGAATAAAAATAAAAACCATTTACAAATACCACCGAAACAAACGTGTAAATGGAACAAAATGTTTGTCGAATTGTTATGCTGAAAACTAAAACACTAATGAAAGAAGTAAAAATTATCTAAATACGCCTGATCCTTGAACAGTGTGGGGTTGGTGTGCTGACCCCTGTGCAGTGGAGAATCTGCCTAGAACTTTTGACTTCTCAAAACCTTAACTACTGAAAAAGAAAAGGAAAAAAACTTATTAACAGCCTACTGTTGACTGGAAGCTTTAGCAAGGACATACACAGTTGATTTACACGTATGTGGTTTATTAAATGTATTACAGACTGTATTAGAATAGATGAGAGGAAGGAAAATGTTATTAAGAAGAACCCAAGTATGAGAAAATACATTTACAGTGCTCGTACGTATTTACTGAAAAAAAAATCCACCTATAAGCGGACCCGTGTAATTCAAACCCGTGTTGTTCAAGCTCAACTGTAAATGGATTCATGGGTTGGAAGACGATGCACCCCCCCCCCAAATTGATCTATGGATTCAATTCAATCCCAGCAGGAATTTTTTAGATCTCAAGAGTGTGATGCAAAAATTTACATGGAGATGGAAAGGAGTCGAAATAGCTGAAACAGTCTTGAAAAAGAGGGAGGAAAAAAGTTGGAGGATGCAGACTAGCTGATTGTAAGGCCGACCCCAAAGCTCTGGTCATCGAGGCAGTGTGGCACTGGCCAAAGAACAGACACAGGTGGGTGAATCACAATGAAGAGTTCAGAAGCAAACCCACGCAAGTATAGTTACTGGATTTTTGACAAAGGTACAAGGCATTTCAGTGGAGAAATGTTTATCTTTTCGATACATGGTACTGCAACAAATGGACAGTCATGTTTTTTACAATGAACCTTGACCTATACCTGTCATCTTATTTCACTCAGATTTAACCACAAATCATTCATAGACCAATGAAAAACTACACAACTTTTAGAAGAAAAGAGGAATGAAATCTTTGTGACCTTGAGTTAGGCTAAGATTTCCTAGTAAAACTCTGGATGCACAATTCATAAAGAAAAAAAATGAATAAATGGAAATAAAACAAAAATAAAAACCCGTTCTGTGAAGGAAATTAAGAAAATAAAAACACAAGCCACAAACAGGGAAAAAAATAAGTGCAAATCACGTATCTGAAAAAGGCCTCGTATCCAGATTATATAGAGTCCTCAGAACTCATCAAGGAAAAAACTCAACCCATAGATGCCTGGGTGGCTCAGCTGGTTAAGTGTCTGCCTTCAGCTCAGGTCATGATCCTGGGGTCCTGGGATGGAGCCCCGAGTCCTTGTCAGGCTCCCAGCTCAGCGGGGAGTCTGTTTCTCATTCTGTCTCCGCCTCTCCCCAGGCTTGTGCTCTCTTGCTCACTCGCAAATAAATAAGTAAAATCTTAAAAAAAAAAGCCAGCCCAGTTAAAAAAACAAAAAACAAGACATTTGAAAAGACAATACCCTCAGAGTAGATATACAAGGGACAGACAAGCATGTGAAGAGAGATGCTCAGCATCAGTAATTGTTAGAGAAATGCAAATTAAAACCACAAGGTACTATGACCTACCTATGCAAATAGCTGAAAAACAAAACAAAACTAAACACAAACAGCCTGACATCGCCACGTGCGGGTGAGGCTGCAGAGTGAGCAGAACTCCTACGTTCCCCCTGTGGACAGAGGGCTGCAGCTGCTGTGGAAGAGGGCTTGGTGGTCTCTTACTGAGTTACATACCTACTGTATAATATACCAGTCTCACTGCCCGGTATTGACCCAAAACAAACATCTAGGTTCACACAAAAACTTGTACACAAATGCTTATGTCAACTTTGTTAAAAAGCAACGACAAAAACACAACCTAGAAACAATTGAAATGTCCCTCGGACGGACACACTGTGGTCGGCGCGTGCGAGGCGGTGGTCGTCACAGCGGGCAGCGCTGAGCTGGTGACGACAGGCCTGCATCGGGAGCGCATGACCCCGAGGGGGAGAAGCCAGACTCCGAAGACTACATACTGTACGATTCCGCTTATGCTACATCCTGGGAAAGGCCAAACTAAGGGGAAGTGTTTTGCTAGGACTTAAGGTGACGTTTCTACTACACTGGGGTAGGACAGGGAACCTTTGTGAGGGTGAGGGCACAAGGTGATCATACTACTCTGTACGTGAGTCAGAGCCATAGAATCATACACCAGAAGTGACTTCTGTATGTCCATGCACAATTTAAAAACGTGAAGGCAATAAACACTCAAAACTCTTTCTTTCCTAATTACTTGACATTGGACCATTATGATCTGTGCTCTTGAGATTATAGTTGACCCTCGAAAAATGGGCTTGAACTGCGGGGGTCCACTTATATGCAGGTTTGTTTTTTTTTTTAATTAAATACAGTACTGTACGTGTATTTTCTCTTGCACATTTCTTAATGTTTTCTTTTCTCTAGTTTATTGTAATATGGTGTATAATTCATATATCACACAGAGGCGCCTTGGGGGCTCAGTGGGTTAAGCATCCAACTCTTGGTTTCAGCTCAGGTCACGATCTCAGGGTTGGAGGATGGAGCCCCGCGTCAGGCTCCACGCTCAGCAGGGAGTCTGCCTGAGATTCACGCATGCTTCCTGCCTGCCCCTCTACCCCACTCATACTCTTTCTCAAATAAAACCTAAAAAAAAATACATGTAACACAAAATATGTGTTGATCAGCTGTGGTATCAATAAGGCTTCCAATCGACAGTAGGCTATAGTAGTTAATTTGGTGGGGGGGAGTCAAAATTTATATGGGGATATTCGACTGCACTGGGGTCCATTCCCCATTGTCCGAGTCGTTCAGCAGTCAACTGTACTTACGTCTGTCTGTCCTATCCAGGTGGTGGAAAGTACGTACCGGCCCGCCCTGGCGCTTCTCTTCCCAGCTCCGACGGCACATCACCCTGGTGGCTGGAAATCGGATGTGGGAGTTCTGACGCCATGGAACTCAGGAAATGCTACAAATCCAGGCTTGGTTTATTGTTGTGTTGATTGTCTAGACTTAAAGTGAGGAAGAAATGTTAATACTGCCTATTAAACTTGAAAGTGGGTTGTCTATACATAGCCCCCAAAAATGGATGTCTCGCAGTATTTGACACCTATTATCTGAGTGAACAGTCACTCGTGGATGAACAAGTGCAATTCTGACATATGTTATTGTTGCTTCACTTCCATCTTACTCCTTAAGGTCAACAAAATAGCAACCAACTTTGATGTCAGAACTAGACTCATTTGTCGGTTGCAACCATAGGTTGGCTATGGATGCAGTTTTGACAAAAATTAGTGAAAGCCTTTTGTGAGAATCAGTTAGCTGTATGAATTTATAGTAAAGGGTACTGCATACTTGGTTAATTGTGAATTACGTACGACATATCCTTTGCAGGAGTGGAATGTGTCATAAATGTATGTATGCAGCCCCTCCCCTCTGCCCCGGGAAGCCGTTGTTCCACACTTGGCAGCATACCAGAGCTTGGGAACCATCGCAGACGGAGGACAGGAGGACCAAGGTGTGAGGCCTGGTTGCCTCAGCATGAGAGGTCAACAGGAGGAGCT
This sequence comes from Potos flavus, assembly GCA_028534135.1. Classification (NCBI taxonomy): domain Eukaryota; kingdom Metazoa; phylum Chordata; class Mammalia; order Carnivora; family Procyonidae; genus Potos; species Potos flavus. The sequence goes on from CM052895.1 coordinate 26,895,008, forward strand.
GGGAGAGGAGGTGAGGGGCGGGGGTCAGGATGGGTGTGGGACTCCAGGGGAACGGAGTGGCCCCCAGCATCATAGCTACTAAAGAGGAGGAATGGGCAGAATGGTGTGCGCTGGGGAGAAGGGCGGGCAGCGGGCCTGGAGGCTCATCTGAGGAGTTCTGTGTGACGAGATTGGAGACAGGACTCAAGGGAAGCTCGTTGTATTGTCCTTGGTTTTAAACTTTGGAATCTAGAACGTGTTTTGTCTGCTGCTGAGAAAGATGGAGGAGGAAGGAGAACCTGGGAGGCAGGAACTAGAAGGGAGCGTTGGGTACAGCCCTTGAGTAGGTCGGGGGCCTGGAGCGCCCTGAGGAGTGGGCGCAGGGATGTGGCCGCTGCGGTGGGTAGGAGCTTGAGGCAGCTTCTGGGAGCAAGGCTGGGGGACAGGCCCCTGCCCTGCCCTCTGCGGCCCAGAAGGGATGGTCATCTGAGGCTTTAGGGGGACCAGGTCTTGAAGCTGGGAGTGGGGCTGGGCTCCTTGCCTGTTGTGGACTCGGGGCTGGCTTCACCTCTATGACTCAGTCCCATCAGTTCTAAGGGCAGACGGGCAGTAATGGCACCAGTAGTCACAGGTGGATAGGGGGTGGGGTGAGTGACGGCCTGACGTAGGCTCTGGGCCGCGTGCCCAGTATGTGGCAGCTCCTTCTCTCTTCCTTCAGTGGGGGTGGGGGCGGAGCATCCAGTGGTGAGGACTAAGGCTGCAGAGGTGAGGTGGGGTCTTTGAGGTGTCTGTCTGGGGACCATGGGGGGCACTGCTGGGTGGTCAGCAGGAGGAGGAGAAGCAGGGGGGAGCCAGGCTCTGCAGTCCCTGGCGTGCAGGTAGTGGCCAGGCCTCCCCTGAGGGAGGTGACACTGCGGGTCATGTCTGTGAGGAGAAAGAAGCCTCAGGATGCTGAGGGCAAACCGTTTTTGTGGCAAAGGAGGGGAGCGGATATCCTCAAGGACAGGATGGTGTTAAGTCTCCCTCGTGCTCAGCCCAGGCTGCATAGATTTAGACCGAGGCCTTGGAGGAGGATGGAGGATTTCAGGATTTCTGGGCAGGGCCTCTCTCTGGTGCCTCCTCACTTGCCTGATCTGTGCCTTCCAGTATCTTCTGCTAGATTGGTTTACATCAGTGAATGACCCGACAACTGTTTCTCAAGCATGTGCCAAGCCCTTTGCCGGGCAGTAGGGTGAACGAGGCCAACACTGCCTGTTCCCAGCGGAACGCGGGGCGCCCCGTGAGGGCCAGCAGCACGATCCTGCGATCCTGCGTGCAGTGGTGGAGAGGGCCGGGCAGAGGCCCCGGGGAGGGAGGGAGGCTGTGGGCCAGCGCTTCCCTCTGTGGTGCAGGAGGGAGACACGTGCACATTCATCAGAATGTTATGTGAATGTGTACTAGAAGAAATAGAAGTAGCACGGGAACATGATTTCGGATATTGCTTCGGAGGAGGATTAACTAAGTTCATCTTTTTAAGTAATGGTATTAACGCTGGGAGGACGATATGGCCGAGGATGATCCAGATCCACTCGTGATGGGTCCCAGGGAGAGCACAGGGGTGTCCCAGGAACTGGCACCAGGAGGCAGTTTGGGTTCAGAGGGGAGGGTCACAGTGCCAGGCCCTGCACACCCACCAGCCAGCAGGAGAGGAGGGCGGTCCCAGACAGGGCCTGATGCAGAGACTTGACTGTCTAGGACGTATTTCCAGAAGATCCTTTTCTCCTAGGTGAGACTGGTTAACGGATGCTGGGGGCTGAGGTAGGCTGGTTTCGGAAGCTTTGCAGCAGTCAGTCCAGGTGAGGGCTGGGCCCTTGGTCTGTGCTGGAGAGGAGTGGATGGGCTGAGGGGGAAACTGGGATGGGAATGGGGACTGCTGGGGGTGAAGCTGTAGGACAGCCGGCAGGTCAGGTGATGAAGCAACTGGGGCAGATGTGGATCGGGAGCTCAGGGTGGAAGATAGTTGTGGAGTGAGGCCAACTGATGGCAACAGGAGCCATGGGAATGGCCCAAGAGTCCGTGTGTATCCTGAGTCCTCCAGGGGAGGGGCTGAGGCACGGAGGCTGGTGTCTCGTGGGCTCAGCGACGTCCTGGGGCTGCTGCTCACTCCGTGACTGGGGCCTTGGAAAGTCATCGAGGAACGAAACAGATTCCCACCTGCATGGATGCATACACTGTGGAGAGACAGAGGGCAAGGTACGGATTTATTAGGGAAGAGGTCTTGGGTTAGAGAACTTCTTTTTTTAAGATTTTTTATTTATTCATTTGAGAGAGCACGTGTGCATGAGCAGGGGAGAGAGGCAGAGGGGAAAGCAGACTCCCCGTGGAGCAGGGATCCCGATGCGGGGCTTGATCCAAGGACCCTGGGATCATGACCTGAGCCCAAGGCAGACGCTTAATCATCTGAGTCACCCAGGTGTCCTGGGTTAGAGAACTTTTGACAGGATACCTGAAGGAGACCCTGAGGAGGTGCCCTGCAGGCAGCGGGCGCACAGGTGCAGAGGCTGAATGACAGAGACTGGTGAGTAAAGGCCAGACGGGCAAGAGACCAGGCCCATCACCGAGGACTCTTACTGGGAGAGGGAAGCCTCTGTAAGGATTGAGCTAAGAGAACGAAGCTCTCAGACCTGTTTCTCGGGGTTCCTGTGACTGCCATGGGGAGTGGAGTGAGGGGAGAGGATGAGCGGGGAAGCCTGATGGGGAGGTCACTGCAGTGGCTGGGTTGCACAGGACTGTGGGAGCCCACCCCCCTGACATTTGCCCCCATGTGCTGTCCCCTCTCACAGTGCACCGGGGGTGAGGGGACAGGGGTTGATGTGACCAACACAGTACACAGGAAGTGATTTATCACTTTTCTGAGATTTTTTTTTTTTTTTTTAAACCCTGTAGCTTCCATCTGCTTGCTGTTATCTTTTCCGGCTGCCAATCTCTCTGGATCATTCCCTCTGGGGGAAGCCAGCTACCATGTTGTGAGCTGCTCTATGGAAAGGCCCACGTGGCATGGAGCCAAGGCCTTCTGCCAACAGCCACGTGAAGCTCAGAAGCAGATCCGCCAGCCCATCAAGGCCTCAGACACTGCAGCCCCATGAGACCCCAAGTCAGAGCTTCCCACTGAGCTGCTCCTGGATTCTTGATCTTCAGAAACTGAGGTAATGAGTGTTTGTTGCTTTAGCTGCTAAGTTTTGGGGCAACCTGTTACACAGAAATAAGTTAACACTGTGATGATGGCTTAGACCAGGTAATAGTGAACAGAAGCGGTGAGTTACTAGTAGTTGGACCCGCCTACATTTTAAAGAAATTGGACAGCTCAAGTTTGAGATGCTGATTAAGACATCCAAGTGGAGAATTCAGGAGGCAGAGTAGTCAAGTTCGGAGAGCAGTCAGCATCTGGACGGTATTTAAAGCCAGGATTCTGGTTAAGATCCGAAGAAAGAGCAGAGCCAGAGAGAGAAGCAGCCCAGTTACTGAGCCCTGGGACTGCACAACGAGGAAGAGGAGGAGAAGGGGCACGTGGTAAGGAAGATGGGAGCCCAGTCAGGTGTTCCAGGAGTCCCGTGAGGGGGAGGAGGGGAAGTGGGAGGGAATGTTCACTGGGCCACTTGTATGGTGAGGCCAGTGAGACAAGCAGCCATGCTACCTGGTGGTGGGACGGACAGCAGCAGGAAGGCCAGGACACAGCTGACCAAAATGGAAGTGAGGAAGAGGACACAAGGACTATATTGATCTCTTTGGGGCCCTGTGCTTCAGGAGGGAATATGTGCCCAGGAGGGACATGAGGTTAAGGGGGACTTTTATACTTAGGGCAGCTGTTAGCACAGTTGTAAGCTGCTAGGATGATTCAGAACAGAGTGGGAGACACCCACAGAGATAGCATGGACGCCTCCAAGGTTCTGACCTGCACTTGAAGCTCCAACATGGGAGTTCCTGAGGAGAGTGAGGCCCTCCTGGGGGGTGAGGGTCGGGGGTCTGGCACAGGAGCTCCAAGGCCCTGGAGCTCGCAGCCTAGAGCCACAGACAGTGTTTCCAGATGGGCAGCGCTGTCCCTGGGGCAGAGGGACACCACAAGGGCCCAGGACACTGCAGATGCTGTGGGTAAATCCAAGAGAGGTGTTTAATGTAAAACCCGACCCACTAGAAGGCAAAGAAAATGACCTTGGCCTCTCAGACTTGGTTTCATAGTGGACTTTATTGGGAAAAGTTAGTGTAAAAAACATTCAAATTCATAAAATTTAAATAAGACAGTAAAATTATACCTTGTAGCTATAGTAATCGCTGTAGTAATCACAAATAAGGTAAAGTCTAAATTATTGCCTAAGCAAACACTATTTTTTGTCAGGTTTCTGTTGCAAAGCCCAAGGCAGGAAACACTGCAATTATTAGAAGTGAGCCCAATGGTGACTTTGCATTTGAAGCTGGGGAAAGGGAAAAAAGCATGTTCTGATTAGGGCATCACAACATTCTAGTCTGAAAAAGCAACTTTATTAATGTCCTGCAGCAGAGTACATTAGTAATTGTAACCAGGCATTAAAATTCTCATTTTGTGTCATAAAGAGAGTAATCAATTTTCTTCATGATGCGTTATGTCCTACTGAGCTTCGTGTGGTTTGTCCCTCCAAGACCTTTCTGGGAAAGCTCCTTCTCTAGGCACAGCTTCCTAAGACGCCCAGGTAGCTTACTCGGGAACATCTTTGGTCATGTGACACCAGCCAAACCCCCCGAATCCAGGACTGGCGGAAGCCGCCTCCCTAGCCAAGGTTGACTCCAATCCCCTCATCTCAGCCCATATTGCCACAGTGAGAACTCAGTCAAGGGTGTCACTAACAAGTTAATGTGGGTTTCTCTTTGGTTATGGAATTTTTATTTAAACTTATAAAAAATATAGCTAGAAATGTGCTCTTGAATTCCAAAAGTATTTCTGACCAATTTAAACACCCAAGTATGTCCTTGCCAAATTCACCACCTGGACAGGTTTAAAATCTGCCTATTTCCCTGTGGAATCTAACATCAGTGTTCTATTTAGCAGATACATCCGAGTGAAGAGCAGTGACTGATCTTAGAAGCCCCAAGGGGTGGGGGCAGTTGGCAGGGTGGCCCTAGATGCTGTCCATGGCTTTGAACTCGCTGAGGGCCTGCACAGGGTTCACATGCTTCTTCTGAGATGCCCGTTTAATCTTGGTCTGTGTCTCATCCTGCTTCTCTCTCTTCACCAAGGGCTTTTTCTCAGGTGCCTTCATCTTCCACGACACAGCCGGGAGGTTGAGAGAAGCCATTCCCTGAGACTTCTGGTATTTGGTGGAGGCCACGTAGGACGCCTTCACCGTCTGCACCACCGCATTCATCAAGTTCTTGGCAGCCTGGATCAGGGACATGGCGCTGTCCACCTGAGAGGCACAGACAGGGCGGTGAGGAACACAGGCCTGACCTCCGGCCCCATGTGCACCAGGGGCCTGGGCAGTAGCCACATTCCTGATTCGCTCTCCTAGTGGCTACTAACCTGATCCAAGAAAGCCGAACGTGCCCGTTTCACATACTTAGAAGTCAAGGGAGTAGTATCAAGACGACAAGGCAACATCACCTTGCCTGTCCCCACCCCTCCACAAATCTTTATTCAGACTCAAAACCCGGAGGAGGATCTGTCTGAGTGACTGCGGAGCTGTAACCACCAGCAGTGACAAGGAGGCATCCTAGACAGAAACCCACCGCTTTCAGTCATAACCTAGGGGCGACAGTATGTCCCACATACCCCGGAGTCTTTGAAAGGAAAACCCCTGAGATGAGCAGAAGCTACAGGGAATCCGTGGAACCCAGCAGGCCAAGTAAGAGCTCCTCTCCCCCAGGCCCAATGTGACGAGGGGTCCAGAACCGTGGCACAGGAAACAAACCAGGGAAGAGGTACTACTCGAACACTCTGAAGGGTGCAGGAGGTCTGAGACAGCCTGGCTCGGTTATCTTTGTAATTTTGGAACAGGCTCAATTCCTCTCTGGGTCAAAAAAGATAGATAAAAATACTTTTTCCCAGGGAGAGGCCAGCCCGGTATTGGCTCCCAGCCGTCACCAAGCACTGCGGTTCATCAGGGCGCACCCGACATGCAGCCCGTGGGTGCCGAGGGCTGAGAAGAAACCTGTGGTTCTTCCACAGCCTCACTTTCCTGGTTTCAGGGCAAGTAAGGAGTATATGTGGCCAAGAGGCTATTTTCATTTTGGAAAATCACTTCTTTTCATGGCTAAAACTTACCCCAGAGACGACGAGCTCCCCCCCTAGATTCTGCACCTCGGCCTTGACTTTGCTGCAGATGTTGAGCTGGTGGCAGTAGAGGGCGATCCGCTGCAGGTAGGCCAGCAGGTCCTGCTTGCAGGCTGAGTCTGGGCACTGATGGGGGAGCAGCAGGTTCAGCACCAAGCACCCCACCCCCAGGCCTGGCCCCAAACAGCCCCCCACCCTAGGCTTAGCTGGGCACGGCTCAGTGCACCGCGAAGGGCAGGAGAGAGGAGTTACCAGTTACTGGGGGCACTTGGCCCTAGGCTGCTCTCTGCTGGGGCCCATGTCTCTTAAGGGGAGAAAAAGCCTCAGCAAGAGCCTAGTTCTGGAGAAATGGGAGAGAATGCTTTGAGCTACAAATAACCACCCAAGTGCTCTTCTGCTCACAGGTATTTTATGTGCTCAACTGTGATGCACACTGTAAACATCCGATAAAAGGGCGTGTTCACTTTCGGCAAAGATGGAGGATGACTGAGTAACCCGAAGCAAGGAGAACGCCTGAGCTCTTGAGCGGCCTCAGGGAAGCTGGAGGGCAGCCCAATTCCTGTCCTGTTGCCAAAGCTGAGGATGGCTTAGGAAGCTTCCCCCCAGCAACAAAATAGAGCACCTCTCTCAAGTGTTTACAGCACCCTTTCCCTCCAGTAAGGCTAGAGGGCACTGAGGGAGGGGTGGTCTCAACAGAGGCCTGGAAAGCATGCTGGGGCTTCCGAATGTTGTTCGAAGAAGCTAGTGAAGAACTGCGGAGCCCCACCCGGTCTGCCCATTAGGACTGTGTAGGACTGTGCTGGCGGCCGTGTGCCGCATGGGGTGGGGGGCGGGACCAGTGAGGAGAGGCCGCCACCGCCAGCTGGGCCCGGGCTGTGGAGGCCTGGGCTGAGCTGGTGGTTGCACAGAGGAAAAGACTGGATGTGGCCAGCAGATACACCAGGGCTTAGTCCTGGATTGCAAAGAGGGGAGTCAAGAATGACTTCTGTATCTCTGGCTTGAATGGTGAGGAACCACGGCCACTTGTCCTGCAGCCTGGATCCTTCAGGGCAAGGAGGGGACTGCAGGGTTGGACCTGCAGAGAAAAATTCTGATGGGCAACAGGGGCTCCGATAATAAACTTAAAGCAGCAAGGGAGATGTACTATAAACCTGCCAGGAGGCAGGAACCACATTTGTTGATACATGCGTATGGAAGCAAAGGGATGAAGGCTGGGTGTTTGAGAACATGCAGTGCAGGGGACAGAAACATCTGTCCCCAGCGGAGCACATCTGCTTTCCAAAGCACTAGCGTGGGGCTCCTAATTCTTTGACGAAATACCCCCACGAGCTGCCCTTCTACCCCTAGTTTCAGTGTGGGAGGCCACCCAGAGGCAGCCCCTGGCTGGATCTGCAGGCAATGGGGAGAGAACAAGCAGCAGCCCACAGTAGCGGCTGACGAGCCCCTACCACGGCAGACGGCAGGATACACACACCTGCTCCAGAGAGGTGCTCTCATGCACACTGGGCCTGGCTCCTAAGACTTGTAAAAGAAAAGGAATTCAGAAATCCTTACAAATCTCTGCTGGTATTAATCAGGGAGATTGATGAGTTAAGTTAAGCACAATGTCAGAGAGGAGAAGAGTGCTGTGTTCCCAGAAAAAATTATTGTCACCCCCTTGGAACGGCCCGGGTTGGGCTCCCCAAGTCCCGGAATGACCTAAGAAACCCACGGAGCAAGCCTCTCACTCACGTGGTCTGCAATGGTCCGGCCGAGCTTGTCCATTCTGGATCCGGCCTCTGCAATTTTCTTCGCAGCACTGATCACGTCTGATGTATTTTTGAGCGGCCCTTTACCTCTGACAAGAGAATAAGCATCGTCATATGTAGATGGAGATGGACAGAAAAAGGAGAGGTCTGCAAAGCAGCACAGGGTCACCCTCTGTGCACGCGGTGGGGCGGGGGCAGCTCACCGGGTGAAGTCCGTCATCTCCATCATAATCATGCACATCTGCTTGGCCAGCACGATGATGTCATTACCACTGTCGTCCCACTTGGACACTTCGGCATCCAGCTTGCTCTTTTCTTCCTGGAAGCTGGCCACCTGTTCTGCAATCTTTGCTTTTTGCTCCTGGGGAAGCTGAGCCATGATCGCCTGGAATCAGAAGCACAGAAAGCTCTTACACTAAGAGGAGATGGAAGTTCTCACAGTGCATTAGCCCAGAGTATTTCTACCAAGCAATCTATGACATAGGGTAGGATAATGCTCTAATAGGTTTCATTTTGCCTAAAGGTCCATTTCTTCTCATTTTGAGCAGAAGTTTACAAGCAGCCTGAATATCCGACCCACTTTCAAGAACAAGTTTTCATGTGGAGGAAAACACACTGTGAGGAATAGAAAGCTCACATGGAAGCTTCCAGATCACACCTGTACAGGAATAGAAGCTGCTGAATTTTTTGGTAAGTTCATCCTCTGCCTGCTGCTGTGGGGAGAGGACATAGGAGAAGAGGCTGATGCATGGAGCCCTTCCCCTGGTGGGCCTTGCCTCGGCACTTCCCGTGGCTTCTACTTTGAGCTACGTGACACTGCACTGAAACCCTATCAAAGCAGCACCTGGAGGCCTGGTGCCTGCCTCAAGGCCCACGGACTCCAAGCCTTGAGCTGCTCCCCACTCAGCTTCCCCAAGTGCTCATGATGGAGTGGGGCCCAAAGCAAGGATGCATTCGCTGTTCAAAATGATTGCTAAGGAGTGCAAAAAGACTCCACAGAAATATTTCTTGGCATGCTCCCAAAAACATAAATGCTATTGATTGAAGATTTAATGACTCAAATGAATGCAATGGCTCTGAATGATTTTCTTGAATGTACCACTGTTATTTTTTTTTATAACCCATGAATAATTAAATAGTTCATACCCATGGCATCATTGAGATGGGCAAAGACAGCAATCTTTTTCGAATTTCACAATCCTTTTAACAAACATTGCATTGACTGGATGCTAGGGCCCTCCCGATGCAGGGCTCTGTCATCAACCAAAGCCCCAGGGCACAGCTGAGGCAGAGGGCTTGTTCCTGCCCTGCTCCCAACCGAGGAGGCATTCTGGAGGAACATACAACTGGCCAGCATGTGCCACAACTGAGGTTCACCTCAGTCCTGCTGCCAGAGAAAGAGTGGGAAAATGGTGTTCTCAATACCGAGAGCGTTCTCCTAGAAAATAAAAAGCCCAGCTCCCAGTGGCACAGGGAAGGGCTGCAAAGTGAAGTCAAATGTGTCCCTTACCCGGGCACTTTGGCCAGCTATCAGCTGATCATCTTCTGTCTGGACGCTTGTCCTACTTCTGACATCGAAGTCTTCCGTCTCGAAGTCAGAGTCATCCAGTTCCTCGGGGGTCTACACCAACATAGAGATCACAAGTCAGACACAACCCCGGGGCCTCTGAGCCCAAAATGTGAACACCCAAAATTCTGGATTTTCATGTGCCATGTTCCTAACAGTTCTGGGGAATGAAGTTAAAATCATTCAGTATTCGTCCAAGACCCCGCCTCACTGATGCCCACGTGGGGAGGGGGGGGCACCCAACAAACAGCGGGCAAAGCACCACATCTACACTTGCCAAAGGGCCAAGGAGTTTCTTTACGGGGTCTGGGGCTTCTACTAGAGTCAAGACTCTATTTGAAATCATGTACTCCTCTAGCACCTGTATCCTAACACAAAGGTGAGGATGATCCTGGGTAGGAAATGCACTCTGTTAAGAAGAAAAATATTTTATCCAACATTAAGCAGATTCTTATAAGCTTCCCACTTGATGGCAAAAAGAAAATTAATGAATTACATAATACTGGGCTTTCTCTTAGGATACTGCTTTGAGGAGTACAAATAGGCAATGTATTTTGATCTTTTTTGTTTTACTTTTATCAATGCAAAAAGAATATGGCAGGTAAGGTCTGAACATGTACCAAAGGTCCTGATTACCAGTCCTAGCTCTTCCCTTTAATTGTGAAATAAAACTCCTTATTTCGCACAACCTCCATCCTCTCATGATTAGCTGCTGACTTGAAACATAATGTTGTCTTCTGGAAGTTATCAGTAACAGGGCGGCAGGCGGAACAGCTGGGTTGGCTCTTGGCCCAGCTGGCCGGCCTGTGACAGGAGGGCAGTGAGGCAAGTCCCTCATCTGCACCAGGACCTAATCCAAGCCCAGCCCAAGGGCTCTCTGTGAAGCCGCAATGCGAGGACGTGTGAGGAAGCATCTGGCCCAGCCAAGACTATCTCGAGTTTGTACACAGGCAAAGGCTGAGCCTGTCCCGCAGTGAGATGAGGTAAGGACGGTGGGGGTCACACCAGGCACCAGCAAGCCACAATGAACACCTGAATGGAAGATCCTGGAGTCTCTCTGACCTGGCAGCATGAAACACTACACCACTATTGGCCATTTTCAATCCTAGGATCACAGACACTTGTGGAGGATCTTTCTCAAACAAGGGCCTCCTGACAAGAACTCTGCTTCTGCACCCCTCTCGCTAGTCCAGCAGAGACCCAAGAACTATTCTTGCTACGAAAACCCTCTTTTTTCTTTCTTCTTCTTTCATTTTTGCTGAGTATCTGTGTGTCAAGTACTGTTCTGGGCCCTGGAGGTACAAAATGACTAACACACAGCGATGTCCCTGCTCTCGCGTATACACTAATGGGAGAAATGACAAGAAACATGAAATAAGAAAGTAAATTTTATCACATAAGAAAGTGATGAGTGATGAAAATCAATCAAGCATTGAGGGGGGGCTATGGGAGGTATGTGAGGGAGGAGTGTTCTAGCACGATGGGGTCACCAGAACCAAGGCCCAGAGGCAGGAACTTGCCTGGGGAATTAGATGAGCAAGGAGGCCACAGTAGAGAGACTCCACTCACTGCCCTCATGTCGCAGGTCCACTCCTGTCAACAGGAGCCCCAAGAGAGCAATAGGCGATGAGGTCCTAGAAGGCCTCCACACAGCCTGCGGAGGGTGCCAAGCAGTGGGTAACATGATCAAACTGAAGCTTAAAAGGATCACTTGGGCTGCTCTGTGGAGAGACTGCGGGCATCAAGGGGTGAGAACAGGGAGGCAGCTGCATGAATCCAAGTGAGAGATGCTAGTGGCCTAGACTAGAGTGGGAACAGTGTTCACATGTGCTCTGTGTTGTGAAGGTAGGTAGCTCTGACAGGATTTGCTGATAGATCAGAGGTGGGATAGGGGACCAAAAGAACAAGCAAGAGTGAATCTGAGGTTGGGGCCTGAGCAAGAGGAAGGTAGGTTGCCATCAACTAACACGTAAGACCAGGTGGCACAGGGTGGGGGTAAAAGATAAGGAGGTGCCTGTTAGGTAATGGAGCGGCAAGAAGGAGCAGGTGAGTGGGACTCAGGAGAGTCAGCCTGGATGCTCTTCTCAAGTCTGAGCCACCAAGGGAATGAGGACAGTCCGAGAAGAGTTCAGGAACTTTGCTACCAGGCATGCCACTGGTCAGAAGCTGAAGAGATGAGGACAAAGCAGCAAAGCAGACTAAGAAGGAGGGGGACCAAGAGGTTTCCTGGAGAGGGGAGAAATGCTGTCATGCTGTATGCTTGGGGAAAGGTGCCGGACGAAGAAGGAAGGGGACAATCTTAGACAGGAGCACTGGGATAGCCACACAGAGAGGGCAAAGCAGAGTCTGCGCACACAGCCAGGGCAGGGGGCAGGCAGGATGTCTGAAACCCCCCCCCCCCAGGCACTAAGGTTAGGGGGCAATGCTGGCCAGTTCTGGGACGCCAGGAGGGGCGGCTGCCTGCAATCCTACGGGCTCAGCAGATGGCAAAGGACTGTACCGTGTGAGGCAACAGAAGAAAGTGAAATGGGGCAAAGCAGAGTCTGTAGACTAACAAGAGAAACAAAGCGAGAAGAGGAGTGAAGCAAAGACCAGAGAGGCCAAGTAAGGGTGATGAGGGAGGAGGACTCAGGATTGTCACAGCCCTGGAGAGCGGGAGCTGCCGAAGGGGACACCTGACACTGGTAATGACAAGGAAGGAGGGCTCAGGGGGAGGAGGACAAGACAGCAAGCAGCTGAGAGTTCCCAGGGCTGGAAGGATTCTTGAACTGAAACAGCAACAGAGCTCAGGTGCACAGCTGTAAGCGAGGGCCTGCCGCGTGGCTGCTTTGCAGGCCTCCACCTGCCGCGCCGCGGCTCCAGTGCTCCCGCAGGCCCAAGCCTCTCTCACACAAGGCGCCATCACCGTGCCCCTGCCCCCGGTATCCTCGTGTCCCAGCGCGGCCCCGTGCCGGGCACATTACCTACATTACAGCTCACTGAAACCACCCGCACCTGTTTTTCAGAGAAGACGAGAGAAACGGGGGAACCTGCCTACAGTCCAGGAGCTGGAAGAGGGGCCCGGACTGCCTGCCTGCTCCCAGGACCTGCTTTCCCAGAGCAGGACTTGAGGAAATGCATGCATTTCCTCGCATGTCTGCAGTATCCACCCACGTAAACCCCCTCAAACTGTTTACCTCAGACACCCAATTACTCCTCTTTATCATTAAGGTTCCTTTTATTCTATTTCTAGGTGTCTGTCAGTATGGAAAAGAAGTCTGGAAAAATAGGGCTGCGTTCATTACCAGTGGTTGATGGGACCGGGGGTCCCTTCACACCACTGAAATATGGCTGCTGGGTTTACCTATCATTCACCCAGGCCTGGTTTCTTCTTGGGCATAGGTATGCTGGGATGGAGAAAGCGAAACAATTCCCTGCCCCCAGCCCACACTGTGTCCAGGGGATCAGGAGCCTGTAGGAACAGCCAGCAGCCAACCAGGCAATCCATGAACACTTCTGTTTCCTCCTCACCCCCAGGGAGGAGCAGCAGCGGTCTTGCCCAAGTGTTTCTACACTGCATACGAAATGGGTCCAGCCTCATGCAACTGCCTTAGAAATGGCCTCTGTTTCCAGCTGACAATCTGGCTAGGTTCTGCACGGTGCCAAACTGAAGATAAAAAGTGGGGCAGAATCCCTGCCTACCTTGAGAGGTTTGACTAGCAAACCATGAAAGTGCAAATGAAACTCCCCTGAGCCTACCAGCCCAGCAGCCCAGCCCAGCCGCTCTCTGCAGCAGGCAGGCCCCGCAGGGCAACCATAGCTCTGCAGCGAGAGCAGGGTCTGGGCCAGGCTTGCGGGACCCTCAGGGGGCTCTGGGGAGAGGGACACCCACTGCCTGCTCCCAGCTTCCAGACCAACAGGCTCGTCCTCAGAACAGCATGTGAGAGACCAAACACTAGGGAAAGACAGCTGTGGGACCTGGCCCAGCACCCTGCACTGTATTAGAGGGGATAGTAGTTTCTCAAAACCCCTCTGTTTATGCCAACTCAGACGGGGTGCTAGCCTTTCCCTCACATGGCAAGAACTGCTGTGTTCTCGGAGGAAACCGGTCCAATGGGGCCCGGAGCAGGCGGCACTTCCGGGGAGCATCAGCAGCGGCCGCCACAGGCACTCATCCTCCCCACGCACACTGAGGCCCCAGGAGCCTCCCCGCCACTCCTTCAAGGACAGCGGCATTCTATGTGAAGGACAACTTCAGCCTGCATTAAGGAAATACTCAACCGAAGAACCTTCGTTCTGTGTCGTTTCCCTCTAACTTACCACAAACCTATTTGTGGGGATGGTATGCCTGCAACTAAATCCTCAAAGCCAACTCATACTCGCTCCCTTTCTTGGCCCAAGTTTGGGCTCTAACTTGCAACTAAAAGTCATTTTAGACAACATAATTAAATATATCTCATTCTAACAGCTTTTAGATTCATGGTTTTAATATACTGCCACCGCATCTGCTGAGTTCCAGAATGATGCATTGCTCAAGTTTAGTAAACGATAAGAAAGAAGCTGTTAAAATGTCTGAAATGCAGTTACTCACCCTTATCATCAACACCGCTTTCCTGATGTCCCGGATGCCATCGTACACCAGGCGGGAGGCATCGATAAACTCATTCTCATCCATGGGCTGGGCAGGGTCTGAGCTGAGGGCTTCCACGGCCGCCTCCACTTGCTCCGTAAAACGTGGCATGACTGTGGAGAAAGAGGCAGGGCAGATCCTACTGGCCCGGCAGACAGCACCATTCTACCAGCCCTCCCTAAATCCCTCAGTGACACAGGAGGCGGTGAGGTGTGTGATGAAGAGCCTCTACCTTTGTGAGAAGTATTTACGGTGGAAATAAATTAAATGCTGTATTTTACCAAGACTCAAATCATCTTTGTCTCCGACCAGATTTTGCAATATCGGATTTGGATGGGTGAGCCACCGAAATGAGACAAACTGGAGGCCTTGCTTAAAACAGCCCCCGCTCCTTAATTTAGTATTTATTCACTAACAAGAGACTGAACTCAAAAGTTCATCTTAAATAGTATGTTCAGAACTATCCCTATCATAAACTGTGGGACACATGGGAAAGAAAGGTGAAAACACTTAACTTGGCAGATCAACTTCTCAAAGTCTGATGTCCCACCAGACATGTCATGGGAAGACCTGAGCTGCGTCCCGATCTCGCCCTTCCTAACCACAGGGCCTGGACTCACAGGGCGGCCCGGCCCACCCAGGCCGTCTGTGTGTGGAGAGCACAATACAGGGAGGGAGTCCCCGAACCTGTGTTGGAGAGTAGCTTTGTGGCTTCCAGCACCTTCTCTGTGTAGACCCCTGGCTCATAGTTGTCCATCTCCGAGGTCACTACATGAATGACCCGAGCAGCCCGGCCTCGAATCGCACCAGCTGTGCGGTCCAGCCCGTCCACATCTTTCTCTTGAAGAGCAATGACGCATTTGTTCACATCTTCCAAAATGTGATTCTCTGAAGAACAAACAAACAAGCTGAATGAGGGAGAAGGCATTCCACTAGAAGAGGACAACTGCAGGCTGGCATCTGTCATTCACTCCGTGCTCACTCTGTGCCAGCTGCAGGGCCAAAGCTCCCCGCGTATCATTTCACAGAAGAGATCAGACTCACCATTGGATTAACTGTCCCACAGAAACTCAACCTGTAATCACCTCCAAGAATAACAATCTTCAATTCCAGGTTTATAGGAAGAGGGAGAGATCAATGGAAATCTTTAAGGCACAATTGTTCTGAAGCCAGGCAGAAAATTCAGATCACAGAAACCTTAATAACTTCTCTCTTCTTTAAATAATCTCACTGACCTTATGTCCAAAACAAAGTCTAAAATAGAAGAAAGGGTTCACTAGAAGTCTCTATCCTTCCAGTCCCTTTGCCCTTCCCTCCAGTAGATGCCAGTGGTATTCAGACAATATGCCAAGAAGTCAGGACAGCCCTGGGATAGAAGGTGCTGGAAAGCAAAACGAAGCCTCCTCTGGAGGTCACCGAGGGAGCCCACCTGAGGCAAAACATTTAGTAATCTCTCACAGGTGCCCGTGGAACTCCTGTGGTATTTGCAAAAACTCTTGAATCCTGTTAAGCAGACAGGTGACTCCTACTAGTTATAGAACTGGATTTGGAGAACCCACCAACACTATTTTTCCTCAAAGCAAAATGCTTGACACTGGATTCTGGGAACCCCAGAGTAAGGAGTTAGCCTCAGCTTCACCTATAATAACAGCAAAGCGTCCAAGAGCACAGGAGGTATAAAATATGGGCACTACAGAGCCATCCAAATAGACGGTGTCAATCTGAACCGGCCGACCCTGAATGGTAAAGGAAATGTTCTCACTCCCCCAGAAATGCAGAGACCGCCAGCAGACAGCCCAAATGACAGGGCTGCTCAGACTCTGTGGGGTGGGTGGGAGAGTGACAGAAAGGAAGCCCCCGTGTCCTCATTTGGCCACTGCCTTCCTGCTCAGAAAGTTTTCTTCAAGACATTTAAGAACTTGTAGAAGACCTACTCACTCACTTAAGCCAAAAGAATACCTGGCACAACAGGTGAAAGACTAAAGGGCCTGGTTTTTCTGGAGGAGCCAGAATAATCAGGGTAAATGCAATCTGTTTAAAAAACCTATCTGGTCATTTCTTTGGCAGCCCGGGGCCATCTTATGCACTGACATGTCACTATTCTGGACTGCCCCCTGATTTAATCCACTTCCAAAAGCCATTCCCCTTCCCCCTGCAGCCTCTGCTAACACACTCAGTCAAGTTCTATGTGACAATGTCTAGAAGGGAGATAACAGTAAGCCTGACCTCTTAAGATACTCCAAACAAGACAGTGTCATGGTGCTATTTCCTTTCATGTCAAAGGGAGCCAGAGGCAAGTGGTACTTAGTGTATCTACCGAAGAACAGAGCACCACAGTGCCCTGCCTTTGGGCTTCAGGCTCCCCTGTAGGCCCAAGAGAAACCAAAGCCCTCCTCTTTGTAGTTGCCAAGAAACTGCAGGCAAAATGAAGATGAAAAAAATCACGAGGACGAAGTAACAATGTAAAAGAACTGACAAGAAGTTTGGTAAAAAACACGTTTCCTATAAAATTAAACACACCCTGACCCTGTGATCCAGGAGTCACACTCCTTAGTATTTATCCAAAGGAGCTGAAAACTTAAGTCCACATTAAGACCTGCACATGGATGTTTAGGACAGCTTTGTTCATAATTGCCAAATGCTGAAAGCAACCAAGATGTCCTTCAGTGGGTGAAGGGAAAAAATGAGGTAAATCCAGACCATGGGATATTACTCAGCACTGACAAGAAATGAGCTATGAAGCCACGAAAAGACATAGAGAAACCTTCACTGCGTATTATTAAATGAAAGATGCCAATCTGAAAAGCTACACTATGATTCCGACCAAATGACGTTCTGGAAAAGGCAATAAAACTATGGAGGCGGTAAAATATATTGGGAGTTGGAGGGGGGAGGGAAGAACAGGCAGAGCAGAGAGGAATGTTTAGGGCAGTGAATACTGTACAGGACACTATAATGATGGATACATTTGTCCAAATCCATGGAAGGTACACCAACCGAGAGTGAAAGTAATGTACATTATGGACTGTGGGTGATAATGATGTACAGGTTCATCAACTGTAACAAATGTGCCACCACGATGGGGGAGGCTGTGCATGTGTGGGGCTACAGACGGATGGAAAATCTCTGTACCCTCCTCTTAATTTTACTGTGAACTTAAAATTGCTCCAGAAGTTCTTTCTTTTCTTTAAATAAATTAAAGTATTTCCAGTGAAAGCCAAAATACAGTATGAATGCCTATTACAGAAGGGAAAAATGAATTACCACAGTAGAGCTAACAAGATCCTAATTCAAAAATTAGAGGAGACTTGCTAGGGTTTCCATCATTGTACCATTAACAGAGAAAATGTATTAAACTTTTTACATAAACAAATTTTAGGGAGGATATGTGAACCAATCATAAGAAAAAATGGGTGGGGAACCCATTGGAAGCATCGTTTATATACAAACTCTTTACATAACGTAAGCTGAACAGACTAGTACTGAGCCTGCACATCATAGCTTTTGCTTTTGCTCAACCTAATACATTTCTCATTTGTATTTCGCCTCACCAAGGAAAGGAAAATAAAACAAAAAGGAAGGAAAAAGTATTGATAACTAAACCATGGACCAATGTTTTCTTTTACTGTTGATTTTAAAATTCACCCTTGTTTCAGGATTGTTAATTCCAGGGAGGAAACACATCTGAGAATCAATGAAGCATGGCATTCTTTTTCATTCATTAGACAAAGTAGCCCAAACTTCCACCAAGGATTTGTTAACCTTCGTCTAGACACTGATGTTTTTAAAAATCAATTTTGACTCTCTTGAATTCACAGTGGCTTTCTTCCAGTGAACCTAAACCAGGGAAGGGTTTGCCATGCTTTAGCAACAAAGGAAGCCTTCTATTTCAGGAAGCTGACTAAAGTAATAGTCTCTACCACCCCTGAACAGCTGTCTCTAGGAAAGCCCCATCCAGCTGAGGCCACCACATACCCAGGACACAAGCACCAATTCTGCTCGCTGTACTTCAGCCCTAAGGCAGAAAGGAATTTCTACTGGACAGGTACAAACAAGGGAGGGTTGGAGGTACCTACGCTAACTTAAACCATAAATTATGTTAGCTTTAATTGATTTACCAAGGAAACTCAGCATGGGTCCATTATGAGTAGACACACCAATCTGTACCCCATTAAACACTCTGACTATTCAACATTAAAGGTGCCTCTTAAGAGTAAAAAAGTCACATACACAACAGTCTAATAAGGGATATTATGAACACTATTATATGTTTTTCATTTCAAGACCTTTCTAGGCCTGCCTCCACCCATCTACATCATTCCTGTTGATGACTGCAAAGTACCCTACTGAATAGATGCAGGGGCCCTAATTTACTTATCTAGTCTTCTCTTAGACATTTTGGTTGACAAGAACATCCTTGTACAGGTATTTTGGCAAATATTTGGGTACATATCCCTGGGGAAAATTCTAGCAACAGGATTACTAAGTCAAAAGGCATATATGTTTAAAGTAGATGTGTGGTGCCTAATTGCCCTCCAAGCACCAAGCCAACTGGCATTCTCCAAAAAGGCTGCATGAACTCATACTTCAATCCATGATGAGCAACAGGGCCCATTCTGTGTACCCTTTGCTCTGGCTCTCCTTACTGGTGTAAACTTGTGCAGACACAGGAGATGATAATATTACTACTTCATATAGAGGACTTAATCTATAACAGGAAATATTAAGTGCTTGACATTTGACTCTGTATAGAGTAGCCATTAAAAAAAATTCAGGGGCACCTGGGTAGCTCAGTCGGTGAAGCCTCTGACTCTTGGTTTTGGCTCAGATCATGACTTCAGGGCCATGGGATTGTGCCCCACGTATGGCTCCACACTCAGTGTGGAGTCTGAGATTCTCTCCCTCTGCCTCTCCCCAACACTCATGCATGTATGTGCATGCTCTCTAAAATAAGTCTTTTAAAAAATAAAATTAAAAAACACCATTAATTAATGAGGAAACCAGGACACATAAGTATTAAATGAACTGCCCAAGGTCACACAGCTAGTGGGCATGGGAGTCTGAAATTACACCTAACTTGACCACTACCTTATCTTAGTTTCTACTACTAAACTACTTAGTTTCACAGGTTTTTTTGCTCTCAAACTTAACCCCCCCCCCAAATTAGGTATAATAATCCTTTTATTTAGTGGCCTTCCATTAAAAAGAAATAGTAATAATGGCCTTCGGTCAAACCAAATTCTTTGGGCACGCTGACACTTAGTGAAGAAGTACAAATCACCATTCTCAGTTGTTGCCCTAAAGTATCTAATGCAGTCTATTTGTTTCCAAAAGCATGAAGTAAAGAAATGTAATAAACCCAATTAGAACCACTCTAACCAAACTCCTGAATTAAAAAAAAAACACAAAACCTAAAACTTCCACATATATAAGCAGAATAAACATATAAGAGTAAATTAGATTTCCATGGAAAACATTTATCAAATACAATTCAAATGAATTTCAAACAGTCTTTATCACTTTGATGAATTTCAAACTCCTGTCCTTAAGGGATCAGTCAGTATAAATATAGTTGGGGTTTGCTGAATGCGCTCTGCCATCTTAACCATCTCCAATATTTATAAGTCACATTCTGAATACAACTTGGTGAAAAAGAGGCCCCACTCCCTCTTCCCCGGGGGGGGGGGGGGGGGGGAATGAATGACCCTCTATTTTCAAGTGCCACTGTCTCATATTTGATATATAGGAACCCAAGTTTCCTTTGCCCTGCGACCTCATGAAATGCTTGGTAGCTTTACCAGATTATACACAAAATGACCATTACTTCTTGAGTAATGGGGGGAACTCTGGCAAGTATGGGGGATGGGGGAACCAATGGAAATGAATATGCAGGAACAATAGAGAGAAAGCAGCCCTATTCCCTAAGTAACTTACCCCTGAAGGGGTTCTTGGCTAGTGGACATGCTACAGCGAACATCTAGGCATCATCAATTCCGAGAACAATCTGATGGTGGAAAATCAGTTGTGGAAATATTCCACAAAATCTATCACACTGCCAGAGGTACCAGAATACAGTACAAAACAGTACACAACAACCACTCCAGGGAGTCAAGCAGCTTCCTTACTCTGCATTTAGTGAAGATTTATGACACCAGAAGCCAAGCTGAAGCGAGACTGTGCTGGGCACTCGCCTGGCAGCCCCCTTACTCGAAAACATGCTGACCCCACCGACAGGACTACTGAAGTCCCAGTGTGCCACAGGGCAAGGGGAAGTTGGCAAAGGGGGCACATCAGGATGAGGACAAGACGTGACTTCTTGTCCAAAGGCTGCCCATGAATGCTACAGACTGACACCGGCTCTCCAATCCATGGTGCACAACCTCACCAGGGCTAAGGACTGGACACCCAGTGGGGGCCTGCCCAGTTCAAACTGGGGTTCCTCATGATGAGAGCCAGTCACTTCCCTAGCAAGACTGTGCCAGGGGAGATGGGAAGACCTCTGTAGTTGCCCACAGAGACATGCTGAAGCTCCCATAGGTGGGCAGGTGTGTGAATGCTAAAAACTAACTGGTCAATGGAGGAGAACTCTGCCCAGGCATCTGTGTGTCTCCTCCTTCATCCCATGTCCCTATAAAGCACACCATAAGCAAATCATAAGAATTATGAATAATAGCCTGGCCCTGTTACTCTTTTAACTGCCCAACTCTGCTAAGCGAGCCGGTGACAAAACTTTAGAGAAATATACTGGGGTAGACCTCTAAAATTCAGGTACTCTGAAAACACCACCTCTTTGTGACTGAGAGAATTGTTCCGTGTTTTTATTTGCTAAATAGAAACTGTCTAGGGATGCCTGGGTGGCTCAGTTGGTTAAGCGGCTGCCTTTCGCTCAGGTCATGATCTCAGGGTCCTGGGATCGAGCCCCGCATCGGGCTCTCTGCTCAGTGGGGAGCCTGCTTCCCCCTCTCCCTCTGCCTGCTTCTCTGCCTACTTGTGCTCTCTCTCTCTGACAAATAAATAAAGAAAATCTTTAAAAAACAAAACAAAACAAAAATTGTCTAAATTCCTCTCCATCAGGTCAACCCTTATATTTTCCCACATTTGCATAAAAATTGAACATACTCACCAGATAAAAGTCTATCTGTTAAAGAATTTGATTTCTCTTTACCATGCTTCTGTTTTATGTCATATACCCTACAGATACTGCCTGGATCCCACTAAATGCTACTGCAGAATCCTTTTTGTTCTCCAATTTGAAGAATGTTGCATGAGGGATATCTGATTCTATTACATTTTATTTTGCTGTAAGAAGGACTGAAAATCCCTTGAGACCAAGCCTGAGCTAAACCCAACCTAATCACAAGAAGTAAATTTAGGAATGTAGGATCTATCTCCGGAGGGGGGCTTTACATTTAGATTTCAAAATTTGTTGTTTGCTTATAAGTGTGCTGTGAAGGTGGAATGTTTTTCTCTAAACCTATGAAAAAGAATAATTCAGTACTTCATTGGGAAAAACAACAGAAGGCCAAGATTTCCCAAAAAAGCCATTGCTGCATTTTTGGCACCTGCAAAGATATGCTTGCAAATAGGTTTTTTGTTTTAAAGTACCAGCACCTGCAATTTGGCAGTCCTGCAGCAGCGTGGTTTATCCTCTTTTTTTTTGCAGTTTACGGACTGCGCTCCCCACTCTCTCAAGTACAGCCAAAGCTACCAGTCCCAAGGAGAACGGGCAGAGACAGGAGGACATTGGTATGCAGAACACAATGTCACCTTAGATATAGGTCATTGCTGGAGGACTGTGCTGTGCATGTACTTAAGCCCCGCTTCTCTTTCAAGCCCCATTGAAACTCACATCTCCCATGCCGCAGCCTGTGGTTCCCTGGGGTGACAGGTAGTTTTAGCCCTACAAGTACCCAGCAACTGATTCTGCCCAAAGCCACTGGCCTCAGGAAGCCTGGCACCTCCAGAGAGCAAGCAGTGTGGCTAAGGGCAGCAGAGGCCCTGTTAAATGAAGAATGCATTTATACTTGCTCAACTTGAAGGATGGATTGAAATTTATCTCTGTGTGATAAACAGTGAATTGCAGTTGACAGACATTTTCTATATGAATGCAATTTACTATGTCATTACCAGTTTATGTTTATATAATGAAATCAACTGTTTTTGTGAGGTGAATTACCCAGATTTATTTTTTGCAAGTTCATAATTAAATAGCACTTAAATATTTCCTCTCTGTTTTCTATCTGTGCATCATGCAGAGTCTTTCGAAAAGTAGGCAGTTAAACTATGATCATTTCTGAGAGAGAAAGGAAGACGCTTTCCAAGAAGGGGGAAAAATTATTTTCAAAAAGGATTTCAAGGTGATGGTGCTGGGAATCCCTTAAGTTTCACAAGCTCATAACAACCACAGCCTCTCCCAGGACCCCGGTCAGTGTTTGTTCTAAATACAACAGCAGCAAGAGGGGTGGGTCATTATGGTGGTGTACAGGTCACAGTTGCAAAATCTTACTCTACACGAATAGGGGGAAACTGCCAGCCAGCTTTCTACTTCCTGCTTCTAAGATCGAGACCAGCCCCACCACAAGGGAAACAACTCCAACCCCACCTCCCACTGCTGAGGAGTCAGTGACAGTTTGTTGTTGTTAGCTTCTGTTGTTTTTTTAATTAAAATGAAAACCAGCACCAATATTATTGCTAGAATAATTTACCTGCCCAGACTTGGGGGCGTTTTGATTGTCCATTATTGTGACTTAGGCGAAAGTAATTATGCACATTCTCACATGCTTCTCTGGGGAACCAGCTCATTACCTGAGACAGCCAAGAAGTCATCAATGGAAGTAATGTCATCGACAGCATCCGTGAGAACACGGACTTGTTTTTCCCACTGTTCTTTAAAAAGATCCATGTTCTCTTGGGCCAGTTTACTCTGTGGTTTTGCTGCTAAAGCCAATGCAGCATTGATAACCTGCAAAGATATGGAAGTTCCTTGTTTACTCTTTCAGCATATGAAAATAAAGTATGTGGGTCACCCTGGTCAGTACGGCGGTGCAGCTTTGTCTCACACGCATCTCATCAGGACCCACAATACCACGTGCTCCACCACAACACTCACAAAGATGGAGGAGAGAAGTGTCAGGCAATAGGCTGCATATGTGAGTGTGACAGAAACACAATGCAAGTACAGATATGCAGTGAAACAAAACTATCTTTTATCTCTCCACTCTGTGACAGCCACTTAAAATTTTTGACATTATATTCCATGCTTTACACACACACACACACAGACACACACACACACACACAACGTAAGTACACATGTCAAAAAATATCTAACACTATCTTGTTTCTTCTTTTAAGTACATCTCCATATCATTAAATATATGTTAAAAACATCAACTGTTTCTTATTCCATCCTATGGATGTACATCACTATTTTCCTATTATACGATTGCCAGGTTTGATCCAGTTATCCACCATTCTTAATTATCTTGTGATGAACATCTGGTATTTCAGGTTCTACACAGGAAATGTAAAATTTATTAAGTTCAAAAAGTAATTTGTAGGGGCGCCTGGGTGACTAAGTTGCTTAAGGATCCGACTCTTGATTTTGGCTCAGGTCATGATCTCGGAGTCTTGAGATCAAGCTCCACATGGATCCCACAAGAGTATGGGGCTTTTTTAAGATTTTCCCTCCCTCTGCTCCCCATCCCCTTCACTTGTGCACTCTCTCTTAAAAAATAAATAAAATAAAATAAGAAGTAATCTGTAAAAAAAAAAAACAAAAAAACCTCAGCTTGAGATATAATTCACAAACCAAAAAAATCTGGCCATTTAAACCACACAATTCACTAGTTTTTAGGATATTCACAGTTGTGCAACCATCACCACAGTCATTTTTAAAACATTTACAAAATTTTCATCACTCCAAAAGCAAATCCTGTATCTGCCAGCCATCATTTCCCTCAACATTCCTTAGGTCTACCTATTGGCATCCACTAACTTTACTTTCGTTCTCTATGGATTTGCCTATTCTGGGCAGTTCATATAAACGGAATCATATTAATCTGTGGGTTTTTTTAACTGGCTTCTTTCACTTAATGTTTTCAAGGTTCTTCCATGCTTGAGAATGTGCCAGCATTTCATTCTTTTTTATTGATGAATAATATGCCATTATACAGATATATAAAATTTTATTTATCCATTCATCAACTGATGGACACCTGAACCATTTCCACCTTCTGGCCATTATGAATAAAGCTGTTATGAACACTCATACACACATCTCTGTGTTTTCATTATTCTTGGGAATGTAAGTAGGACGGGAATTGGAATTTAACTTTAGAGAAACTGCCAGACTGTTTTCCAAAGCAGTTGCACAATTTTACATTCCCACCAACATGTATGACGGTTCTAATTTCCCCACATCTTCACTAACACTTTTTTTTTCTTTTCTTTTCTCCCACTCTTTCTTTCGTTCCTTTTAACGATAGCCATCCTAGTGGTATAATAATGCAACATGGAAGGGAAGCAAAGACAAGGTGAAACTAGTGGGATGGGAGTGGAGATCTGGACGAAGCAGAAAAACAGCTAACACAGAAGCATCCGGACATGCAAAGCGGAGGGCAGGACCTGGGATATATTTCGTTAGGTGCCATAGGAATCACATGCCTTCAGGTCATGTGTTTAATTCCCAATATATTGGAGCAGTATTTAAGAATAACATCAATTTAGCCCTCAAAGACTTGTTACCAAACTGAAGCAGCCCATCTCCTAGACTGGTGCAACTACTCCTCTTCCTCACAGAAACAAGGAAGCGCTGGACCACCGAGACTATCAGCTAGAGATTCGGAGGCATAGGAAATTGGGCAGTCTACTTATTAGTTATTGACAGCCCAGCACCTTCAAAGGTATACAGGTTTAGACAATCAATTATTTGTGAGACGAAACTTCCCATCATCTTTTCATGTGTTATGCGGTGGTCTTCCCTCTTTTCATCATCTCAAGGCTTGTTCTTTGCCTCTTTTCCTTCTTGCCACTCATTCACTTCCCACCAGGTGGTTCACCACTGAGGACTACTCTCTTCATTTCTTAACTCACTGATTCACTAAATGCATCAACGAATCAGAGCAGAGCTAGACCTTTTAAGAATATCTGGCTGAAGAAAATGTTTCCTAGGAGAGCCAAATAAACATGGGCAAGGAATTAATTATATGTTTTAAATACGAAGATAATTCCTCCATTACAAAGAGAAAATTGCTCTCTCTGTTCTGTAATATATCTTATCTCATACAGTATAATGGAGAAAAACCACCTTGTCTAAGGTTAACTTTCTCATTTTCATTTACGGAACTGTTTACAGAGGATACTTGATAAATTAAACACTCATTTCTGATGACTCTTAGTAAATTAGAAATAGATACTTAATATATTACTTCAAATAATCATCAAACATAATACTTAGTGGTGAAATCTAGAATCATTTACCTGAAAAGTAGTTATTAATGCTATACCTACAATTACCATTAGTTAAATAATATAATGGTCCCTCTAGCCAATAAAATAAAATGGGAAAGAAATTAAAGGAAAAGCTGTTAGAAAGACATGACAAAATTACTTCTCAATACAATCTTTGTTTATCTAGGAAACTGAAAAGCCAACTGAAAAAAATTTTAGAATTATTAAGAGTCATTAGGTAGCTAGACAATATAAATATAGTTTAAATTGAATAAATTTTTCTATATGCCAGAAAAAAAGTTAAAAGATAAAATGAGAAGAATCTCAGATCTTTTTGAAAGCAATTAATAGGAAATAAAGGGGGTTAAATTTGTAAAGAAACTCACATGATTGAAATAACGGTAAGTAACTAAACTTTTTTAAGTTACATGACAAAAACTCAAATTAAAAAGCAACACATTTCTTGTTTAGGGGTAGGAAGAGTGACCTATTTATTCACAAATTCATCTGGAGCAATAAATAGCTGGGAATACCGAAAAAATCATGGGGACAGAGAGCAAGAGTAATGAAGCAAAATAATTAAAATGTAATACAAAGCTAAAGTAATTAGAAGAGAACCTTCTAAAAACAGACCCTATCAGGTGCCTGGGTGGCTCAGTTGGTTAAGCGTCTGCCTCTGGCTCAGGTCATGGTCTCAGGGTCCCAGGATCCAGCCCAGAGTGGGGCTCCCTCTCCCCCTCCCCCTGCTTACACTCTTTCTTTCACTCTCTGTCAACTTAGTAAATAAAATCTTAAAAAAATAAATAAATAAAAACAGACCCTATCATACAGCATAATTCAGTGTACAATAAAAATGACATCACATACCAGCAGGGAATAACAGTACTTTTTTTTTATATTTGATGTGCTATCAGGAGAAAAATAAAATTAAAGTCTCACTTCATGCTTATATTTAAATGCTATGATTGTTTCCAGACAAATGAGATAACAAAGCTAAAGAATTTATTTATGCTTTTATTTAAAATTTAAATAGAAATAAATATTTCTCACTTCTTGGAAAGTATCCCGTACTTCCAAATAACAATGGGAGAAGTCAATTCATAAATTGACTATATTATTTCTGTATTTAGTATACTTATACAGTGTTAGGTAAATCCATAAGGAAAAGACCAAAATACTAGTAGAAACATGAGGGAAAGACGTGGACAGCCTACCTAAGATGAACTAAAAATGACTAGTAAAAATTAGGGGAAAAAATTTACTCTCACAAATCAAATAAAAATTAGTGTGAGTTAATATTTTTGCTCAATAAATTTGCAAAAGCCCCAAACTAGGCACTACAACCATGTTGAAGGGCAACTTTTAAGATGCTGTTGGGTAAAATCTCTAGAACAATGTTGAAAAGGACATCCTTGTCTCCTTTCTGATTGTAGAGGAAAAAGGCTCAACCAGTTCCCATTAAATATGATATTCCACCATTAAGTATGAAGTTATCAGGCTGAGCAAATTCTCTTCTATTCCTGCTTTACAAAGAGGTGGTTTTTTTTTGGTTTTTTTTAAGGCCTTGATGTTAGATTTTGTCAATTACTTCTGTTTTATTTTCACTGTTCTGGCTGTTTTTTCCTCTGTCTCCTTTGCTACCTACTTTGTCTTCCTCCACTATCGGTGAAGTTCCTCAAGGTTCCATCTTAACACGGCCTTCTCTCCTTTTTCTGCACTCCTCCCCTCACAGTGAGTAATTTCATCTAGTTTCATCATTTTGCATACCACTTAGAGGCCAACTACTCCCACATCTCCTACCTAAGCTATTCATTCTAGCTCCCGACTCGTATCTGTGCTACAGACCGAACAGCTCCACTCAATGTCTCACGATTTCCTGCTCCACATCATGCTGAGTGGTCTTTCTCTAAATTTCTTGATCACTCAAGATGCATAATGTTGGGGGCGCCTGGGTGGCTCAGTGGGTTAAAGCCTCTGCCTTCGGCTCAGGTCATGATCTCAGGGTCCTGGGATCGAGCCCCGCATCGGGCTCTCTGCTCAGCGGGGAGCCTGCTTCCCCCTCTCTCTCTGCCTGCCTCTCTGCCTACTTGTGATCTCTCTCTTTCTCTGTCAAATAAATAAATAAAATCTTTAAAAAAAAAAAAAAAAGATGTATAATGTTGGGGACATTTCCTTAGTCCAGTCAATCTCCTCCTTTCAAGTCTGGGCTCTAAATTATTATTTGTTTCACACCTTCTCAAACCCCTAACACTCCTTTGAGCATCCTCACTCTCAGCTTGTAACTCTGCTGCTTTCCATTTAAATGCAAAGGTGAATGCAATCAGAAGACAATGTCTATAGGTTCCTACCACCGCACCCACCCACCTACCTGCACCTGTGCCATGTACTGTCTTACCTTTTTAAAAAACAGCGTTCAATCTATGCTCTCATGTCAAATCAACCTTTCTTTCCACCTGTCCCCTAGATCTCATTTGGTTTCCCCTACTTCAGAACATCTCTCGAGTAATTCTCGCTCCAGTCTATATTATCAATATAGATATCAGTATCTATATTGGGATTTTCTTATGAATTCTACTGATCATATAGACTACTATCTTCTATATTATCAATATTTGATACTGATAGTATTATTATATATTATCGGTATTTCCCCTTTACCGGACTATTTCCTAATTCTGTATTATCAGTATTTCCCTCTATTCTATACCGTCACTACTTCTCCACTGGACTATTTTCATCAGCTAAACATAAAAAACATGCTATTATAGGGGCTCCTGGGTGGCTCAGTCAGTTGAGCGTCTGACTCTTGGTTTTGGCTCAGGTCATGATCTCAGGGTTTTGAGATCCTGGCCTCCATCAGGCTCCTCACTTAGTGGGGGGTCTGCTTGAGATCCTCTCCCTCTTCCTCTGCCCTGTCCCTTGTGCACACACGCACATTCTCTAAAATAAATCCTAAAAAAAAAAGAAAAAAGAAAACCATGCTATTACAGCTTCCAACTAAAAATAAAAAACAAGAAACACTCTCAATCCCATATCCACCTCTTGCTACCACCCCATGTCTCTATAAACCTTACCTAAAACCTGAAAGAGCTGCCAAACTCAATCCCTCTCTTCTCTCTTGAACCCACTCCAGTCAAGCTTGTGTCACCTAAACTCTACCTAGACTTCAGTCCAAAGTAACTTATGACATCTACATGTTGCTCAATCCAAGGGCAAATTCTCAGTTCACTTTCTACAACCATTTGACGTGAATAAACACCCTTCCCAGACACACTGTTTTTCATTTGGCTGCCAAGGTAAGACCAGCTTCTGGTGGTGTTCTGGTCTTACTAACCCTTCCTCAATCTCCACTGCTAGATACTGCTCATCTCCCCAAACTCCAAATGCTAGAGAACCCCAGTTTTAGTTCCTAGACCTTTTTACTCTAGATATGTGCATTCCATTAATGAGTACATTCAGGCTCACGGCTTTAAGCATCATATATGTACTGATTAGTCTCAATTTATACATCCTGTCAGGATCTGTTCCCTGAATTTCACTTAGCATCTTGCATATCTAATTATCATGTCCAAAATTGAGCTCCTCAACTCTTCCTTCAAACTACTTTTCCCTATCAAAATAAATGACAGTTCCATCCTTCCAGCTACTCAGACTGAAAATCTTGATTTCTCCCTGGCTTTTCTCCTTCCCTTCCACCTCACTTCTAATCCTTCAGTAAATTCTATCATCAAAATATACCCAGACTCTAACCAGTGCTCACCATGTCCACTGTTCTCTTTCCTGGATTAGTACCATAGCCTCTGTTTTGCTTTCCTATTGCTGCTCTAACATTTTGTTATCAAAGTAGTTTAGATTAAAACAACACAAATGTATTATCTTAAAATTCTGGATGTCAGAAGTCTAAAATGGATCTTAGCCAGCTAAAATCAAAGTTCAGCAGACCTATTCATTTCAGAGGCTCTCGGGGGGGAACCCAGTCCTACTCCTGGAGGATGCCCACATTCCTCTGCTTGTGGCCACATCACTCCAACTCCTTCTTCCACACTCACAGTGTCTTCTCAGACACTGACAGCTTTGCCTCCCGCATATTAGGACACCTGTGATTATATTGGGGAGCCACCTGGGTAGTCTAACCAGGTAAAGATTCTTAGTGTTTTTTTTTTTTTTTTAAACCTTTGCAAAGTCCCTTCTGCCTTAAAAGGTAACACATTCATAGGTTTTAGGAATTAGGAAATGAACATCTTTTGGGGGGGGGGGATTATTCTACTTAGCACAGTCTCCTGAGGAGTATTTCTGCTTCAATCCCTCCCGACAAAAGTCATGGAGACTGTGTTTAAACCTAAGTTAGTTCATGTCAATCCTCTATTCAAAATCCTTCAATGGCTTCCATGTCACTCAGAGTAAAGAGCCAAAGGCCTTACCACGGCCCTAAAAGGCCCCAAGCCACATGAACTCATCTGACCCCCTTCCTCAAAGCCTCTGTGTTTGCTATTCGCTCTACCTGCAGTGCTCTCCCCTCAGGCACTCCCCACGGCTTGCTGGATCATCTCCTCCAGGTCTATGCTTCTAAATCATGTTCCCAGGGACATCTTTCCTGACCTTCCCATACTATCTAACACATACATTACAATCTGTGGGATACAGCTAAAGCAGTGCTTTAAGAGAAATTTATAGCATTAAATGTTTAAGTGTGACATTAGAAAAGAAGCTCTCAAATCAATGATCTCAATGTTTTGAACTTTAGAAACTAGAGAAAGAAGGGCAAATTAAACACAAAGCAAGCGGAAGGAAAAAGAGTAGATTACCAAACCTCACTCAAGAAGAAACAGCCAGTGTGAACATCCTTGAATGTATTACAGAAACGGAATTGTTGAAAACCTTACCACAAAGAAAACTATAAGCCAAAAGACTTCATTGGTAAATGATCCCCAACATTTAAAGGACTAATACCTATTTTATAGACTTCTCAAGAAAACAGAAGAGAAGGAAACACTTTCCAAATGTTAGGGTATGGAAATCAGATTTTATGAGAAAAGAGAAGAGACGAGTATCAACACACAAGCCCTACAAGGAGAGTGCAGCGTCTCTGGTGGCCTGTTACCGGCACAGCCCTGTCAGACGGGGTGGAGGTGGGGTGGGGGCAGACAAGGGACAGAAACGTAGCCAGAAGCATCTCCTTCGAGGTCCTCTGTGAAAATGCTTTGAAAGAAAAGATTAGACAATATCAAAAGTGGAAAATTGAGCTGGTTCAAAGGCAGATGGTCCTCTCATTGTGAAATAATAGATGAGTGGGAGCTGAGGTCACAGGGTACCGTGGCCTATATGCCTTGGATGCTCCTTTAAGAGCTATATATTTTCTCACCACGATAGGCCAGGCCTATGTGGGTTTGTGCTTATTTGATGCTTGTTAAGCCTGTCAGCCACAAAAATGATCAGCGTTCCCAGAAGCACAAAGGGAAAAGCAGCAATATGGAAGATAAATCTAAGGAGGCACAAGAAAGAAAGGGCAATTTTAGAAGTTATTTCTCTAGTTAGTGAGAAGTACAAAGAAGAAAAAAGAAAAAGAAATGCAGATAAGCAGTGGCTTCAAATACTTAATTCCAACCTTGTATAGATTTCCAAGAAAGGCCACACATTAAACCAGGCTCTATGAATTATTAAAGGGCCAGATCTGTATTAACCTGAATGTACAATGTTCATTCTCGCAAATGAACTAAGAAAAATAAAATATTAAATGAGATCATCTCCAAAGTGCCCTCCTACAATTTTAAAGACTCCATTGTCAGAAACATTCTTCTTTTTCTTTTTCCTTTTTTTTCCCCCCCTAGCCAGCAACAAATGAACTAAACAAGTGAAATACCTTAAGCAGCTACCATGGATTAAGACTTGGGAGCATTCATAAACAAGACATGTCAGGGATATGTGGTGGTACAGATTGAGATCTTTCCTCAAAACAGCTGGGTTTTTTCCTTATAAAAGCATGTGAGATTAGGGCTCTGTGCTCAGATGGAAGCAGGTCTCGCTCCTGATGAAGAGTGAGAAAGTGCAGCCACAGAGTAGAAGGCAACACAGGCAGAGACAGCTGACCTACTTCCTTTCTTACAACAGCAAATCACCAAAATATGTGGGTGCTTTTTTTTTATCCCCCAAGCAACAACAACAACAAAAAGCCACTTTCAGGTTACTTTCTCTTCAACTTTAATTAATCTCAAATATTTGAAATTAATGTTGTTTAGCTGCTAAAAAGTGAGTACTTCAGAAAAGCTCTCCTTTCCAAAAGTTAATTTGCTCTTGGGTGGACTGAAAAGTGGGCAATAAAGCTCCTCTAGAGGTTCCATCTATCATCTCTCCCCTTTAGAAAGGAACAATAAGGTCTAGGAACCAACTCATAACTGTAGGTGGGGGCCACAGAAAAGTAGCCCCCAGAGAAGTTACACAAGGAGGGCACTCCCAGCACAGGGACCTGCTTCCTAAATGCAAGAGCCTGGGTGTGAGGCACAAAAAACAGCCCGGAACCGCCGCACAGGTACTCCACTCCATCCTGGGGACAGATACTGACAGCAGCCTCACAATAAAGAAAGATACACTCTTAATAAAAACCCCATCTGAAACTCCTGGTGAACTATCTCGCCTAGTTGATTAACTTGCCTAGACTCCCGTTTATCCAAGAAACCAGGGACTGTGGAAAGGAACACCTCAGGGCTAGGGCCCTGGTGCTAGAGGTCGCTGCCCAAATAAGGATGAAGAGTAAAGAGAAGGCTCCACTGAAAACCCTCTTCCCCAGAGGGATGGCCACCTGCATATTTGAAGAAGAGGCCCTTTGGGCATGCAACACATGGGCCAGAGCAAGCCAGATGCAGTCCCAGAAGAGTTTACCATGCTCCAAGATTTTCAAAACTTTTCATTAGTTACCAATCATTTAAAATGGAGACTTGACAAAAAAAATCTGAATTGCTGACTCCCCTTTAAAAATAATGAAAGGAGGAGGCGCATGGGTGGCTCAGATCATGATCCCAGGGTCCTGCTAAGCAGGGAGCCTGCTTCTGCTTCTCCCTCTCCCTCTCCCCGCTTGTGTTCCCTCTCTGTCAAATAAATAGATAAAATCTTAAAAAATAATGAAAGGAGGGACATGTGGGTGGCTCAGTCAGTTCAGCATCTGCCATCACCTCAGGTCATGATCTCGGGGTCCTGAGATCGAGCCCTGCATTGGGCTCCCTGCTCAGTGGGGAGTCTGCTTCTCACTCTCCCTCTGCCCTGCTCGTGCTTTCTTTCTCAAATAAATAAAATCTTTTTTAAAAATAATAAATAAAGAAAAATAACAAAAGGAGGGGCGCCTGGGTGGCTCAGTCAGTTGGGCATGTGCCTTCAGCCCGGGTCATGATCGCAGGGTCCTGGGATCAAGAACCGCATTAGGCTCCCTGGTGAGCAGGAAGCCTGCTTCTCCCTCTCCCTCTGCCTGCCGCTCCCCCTGCTAGTGCTCTCTCTCTCTCTCTGACAAATATGTCAATAAAATCTTTAAAAAAAAAAAAAAAAAAGTGAAGTAGCTGGCAACCATGGGCTGGAGTGGAGTTGCCCTGCCTCGTGTAGAAATACCACATAATACTCAGTTTGTCACTGCCATGCCTGCAAACGCCAGCTCTATTTGCCCCAGGGAGCCTGCCTAGCCCGGCTTATGGCATGAGTAGAAGTGAGCCTAGGCCAGGGTCTGGGAGAGAAGAAACACACCTAGAGAAATGCCTTTTTATCCAGAACACACACCCAATACCAAGTATGGTCTGGGCACTGTCTAAGACCTACTTCCCTTGAGGGTGTGTCCTAGCAGGATAAAGGAAACTACCCGAGAGAGAGAAGCAATGATCTCTGCGAGCAAATGCAAACCTGCACACCACGGCCCAGCCACAAACGATTTATGCCCACCATCGTTTCATTAGATCTACTAGACTCTCCATGCGATTTTTCTCCTAGGCTTTAAGATCATTTATATAAATACTCTTGGTAGGTGTGATCAGCGTATGTTACCATCTGTTTCAGCCAATATGTGAAAGCATTGTCACTTTTCAAGCATTTCAAAACCAAATGGAGAACTAAAGACATTAAAAACAAAGTGCTGACAGGGTAAAGTGGCAAACTTGAGGAAAGAAGGCCAAATCTTAGAAATCTACTTTAAATTTACTTCATATCATTTGGTCATCCATGAACTTTCTACAGGTGACTCAATCCATTGTGCTTCTATCTTCATAGCTACCGATTCCCACCAGATTTCATGATGGGATTAAAGCTGCGGAGATGTCCATCATGTAATATGGATTCACAACGTGGCCCATCACACTACTATTTAGACAAAGCAACTCTCATTGACACATTAAATCCACATGGGTGAGAGGAGAACAAACGCCCTAACTAACCTGTGCACCAGTCAGGATCCCAGATAAACAAACAGGCGTTACTTACCGTGGTGGCCTATCTTGAGTGTCAAGAACTGTTTACACAAATGAGACCTCAACATATTTTAAAGCTGGCTGCAGACATAACACAGAAACTTCATTCCTAGGACCTGTCTTCTGTTACTCCAGTTCCTCTGCTTTGTTTCCCTCTATCTGTGGCTACTGCCATCTGGCAGGACATCTAGAGAGTGAATGTAAATCCTGAGAGTATGCCAATGAGGCAGTCTCTACGTGGGAAATCAGAGAGGCAGCGTCTTCCACGGGAAACAGCACTTGTACTCCGTAAGAACACCTGCGACTGTCAAGGAGCTCTGGGCCCCACAGTTACAGTCCGTTCCCCTCACAGGAGGCAGGCAACACGCTGGGCATTTAAACAAAGCTACTGTTCTTCTATGTGCTTCAGAGTCTTTTTGAGAGTCCCAGATGCTTAACCTAGCCTAATCACTAGTCTTCCAATATGCCATTATAAATGGAGAAAAGTTCTCAAGCTTTTAATTCAGTAGCTGGCTGGATTACATTATTAATATCTGTATCAGGATGTACTTGAGGACATTGCAGAGTAACGATTCTAGCTCTTGAATCTTGTTCCCTCCAACACAGATATCCAAATCCCAGGCATTAAGAAACAGCACAGGTGGGTAGCTGTTCCTACCGTCAGGCTCACGGGGTAACTACCCTAATTCTGAGACTGCCAGATGTTACAAATGGCCCTCTCTCAAGGAGGGTGCAGACCGAGCAGTGTGGTCACTACCCTCTCCATTTGTCAGTGGTGAAGGACACTGTGCATTTTTAATGAAGGGCAAGGGGATAGTAACATGTGATGCCCCAGGGAAATGTCACTCGAAGTTAAACACAATTCTCCAAGCCACATGAATTCTGGATCACTGTTTTGTCTCCTAAGACTTCCAAGTAAAATCCTGAAAACAAAACTAAAAAAATAAACCTCGTTTTCACCCTAACTGAAATCCAGTTGGGCAGTACCATAAACATTCTTGGTCATACCTTACCTGAGGACAGAGGGCTTCTAGCTGGCTTGCTGACATTCGAACAAGTTTTACACCTTCTTCATTGTTTGAGATGGAACAGGCCAAATTGGCAACCTAGAAGACAAACATCATAAAAAGATCGTTGAAGACTTTTCTTTTGATGGCTAAAGAAAACACATGTATACCTACTCCCACCCCTGATCTTCTACAGAACACATGCCAAGAGCACCAATGGTGTTTTATTTCTCACAGACTGATTACCTACTGCGTAGGACAAATACACTTTTTTTAATCTCTGTGCTATAAAGGCCACACTTTTAGTTGGTGGCAGAACCTTAGAGATTTCAGGGCATGTAACTCAAGGTTTTACATGCGCTCGAATCTGCCTGAACAGCAGCTTCAGAAAGAGGTTCTCGTGGTGTGGACAACGACATGAGAAAAGCTAAGGAACCAAGGGCATCAGGAAAGAATAGTTGGTATCCTCAAATAAAAATATACTACACAGCTGTTCTTGAAGAAAAGAAATGGAAAGTCCGAGTTGCTATTCTAATGGGGCAGGTGAATGGATGCTTACTAAGCCAAGAGGAGTTTTACTTGAACATAAAGCTATTTTTCGCATAGGAAAACAGTATTTAGACAACATCAAGATGTACCCCAGGCCATCTTCATCAGAAGTGTAAAAAGTAACAGGGATGATGTCCTATAGTTAAGAGCAAAACTGTCCTTCAAGTGGGTTCTCAAAAGCACTGACAGCTGGTCTCTTTCCTGAATGGTACTGCTTCATTTGAACTAAAATCCTGTCCTTCCCATCCAAGTATCTGTGACACTGCTCAGGTAGCCAGAAACAATCTTGCCAGGTTGTGGCATTACTTGCTCTGCTGAGGCCCGCTGGGGCTGAGAAGGCTGCTATGGAGCAACTGTGAGGGCCGCGATCACTTACCCATGTTTCTAAATGAACAGGCTTGCCAAGGCCTTAGCAATACCAAGTACCAAATGAATACGCAGTGCTAAGACACATCTTTCCCCCAGTTGCAAACCAAGTTATGAATGACAAAGGCGTACGCAGCTGAGTAGCAGAGGCACTTTCTGGGAGCTTAAATGCCAGAGTAAACAAGGTCAAGGGCGATCACCTTTGATTTTCACTCTTCCACCCAACGTAAGCACATAAAGGCATAAGAAAAACCACATACTATTACGGCAGTTGTTTGCAGTAGTATGGTTAGGGATTATCAGCTTTCTGTTAGACTGCTATCAGAATCCTGCAATGCCTAACCATAAGAAGAAACAAAAGAACTAACATGCAATTTAAACATAACATGTAAGGAAGTGAAAAATTAAGTCAGATGCTTAATGCTTGGGGACTTCAAAATCCCATGAAGAAGTAACATTTATACTCCCCCTAAAGATTACAATTCCACTTTCTAGAATCATCTGGATCTGGGCAAAGAGACACTGGTCTTCATGATCACAATATATAGTTAGAGTTGATTGTAGACTTCTATTTGTTTGTTTCAAGTTCCTGCAGGGGCACCCAGGTGACTCAGCCAGTTAAGCATCCGACTCTTGGTTTTGGCTCAGATCATGATCTTCGGGTTGCGGGATGCAGTCCTGAGTCAGGTTATGTGCTTGGCACGGAGTCTGCTTAAGATTCTCTATCTCCCTCTGCCCCTCCCCCATTCTTTCCCTCTCTTAAAAAAAAGAAAAATTATTGCAAAACATGACCAAAACTATATTTTGTAGAATATAAAACTCCTAAAAAACATTATCCCTCAAATGCACAATTTATGATGCTACAGTGAAGGGAAAAGCTTAAGTCAGATGTGTTCATGAATCTGTAACTCCTATTGCTTCAATTCCTTAAGAAGGCATTTTGAAAAACAAATATAAAATTTGAGGTGCATCACCGAATTAGTAGTTTTGGACTAACAAAGATTCCTGGTGAGGTGAGCATACTAAGACCCAGGACCCCTGCCCCACTCCTGCCATTTGGGAGGCCAGCCAAATGTTAAATTCAGGAAGGTCTGTTGTCACTGTGTTTCTATCTTCTACTGCCTAGTCACAACTACCACAATTTTATTTCAATTTGTACTCTCCAATTTTACGAATCTGTAAAACCTAGAAAAATAGTTAAATTAAGAAGCGAAGATTATGTAAACTATCACCCACTGCAGATCAGACACCTGAGGGTGGTGTGGGGCTGAGGCTGAAATGGCTAGCTTCTGTAAACCATCTTTCCTGTTTCCTGATACAACGCCTAACAAAATAAAGGTTATGGAAGACTTGTTCTTTCTTTTAAAACATTACTTAAAATGCTTTCTGATGTATCGCTGAAGCAGTTATGCTCTACAAGAGTACACTGCCTGTTTCAGGAGGCCACCCTGCCTGGCTGGGGAGGAGGAAGCGGGCGCCTGTCACTGACAGCCTTCTCCAGATGAATGAGCTTCTATTCACCCTCCAGGGACAGGGCTACTCACTTCTAACAATGACAAATGTGCAAATGCAACATCTC
Source organism: Potos flavus (assembly GCA_028534135.1). Classification (NCBI taxonomy): domain Eukaryota; kingdom Metazoa; phylum Chordata; class Mammalia; order Carnivora; family Procyonidae; genus Potos; species Potos flavus. The sequence continues at coordinate 26,932,581 of CM052895.1, forward strand.
AACCGTAGCTCTCTGAGAGGCTAACCTCATACTCGAGTGCCAGGCCTGATGACAGCGAAAGCTGAGAGTGAGAGGAGGGGCTTCCTAAATGTCTCCTTCTGGGGCTCTAGAAATTTGGGAGAACAACTGATATGGAGACTGAAGAAGATTTGGAAGTTTGATTTAAAAATACTTAGAGAACCTAACTTGTAGAGAGCCCGGCAGAGTGCTGCACAGTACCTCTAGATTTGTTCTGAGAATAAATGACTGTATGTCTGCTATCATGGGAACTTGTGTATTAACAACTTAAATGTCTTTCATTACTACTAATCCAAGCTAAGACTGACACTATGACCACTAGCTTTGAAATCATGAAGGCCTCTTGCACGGTTGATGCCTACACCATGTAAATTTGGACCTTGTAGAAGAGCAGAACATTTCAGAAAACCAGTAACTCCTTGATTTAAAAAAAAAAAAAAAAGCCCTAGATTTTTGCTAGTTTCAGGAGTAGTGCAGTAACAATCTGTGCTGGGGAGAAAGAAAAAAAAAAAAAAACACAAAACTCGAAGCCAGGCTCTGTTAGTCAACAAATATGGTATCTGCACATTACAGAAAAGACAACTTTTCAAACGTTTAGGAAAACCCTACCTTTATACTAGATTTTCTTTTCTGATGTAAAATTTAGGAAGTTATCTAGTGGAAAAACATCTCATTTAGACAATCCTTTCTCTTTTATACATGTGCTGATGACTTCAAATGAAGTTGAAATTTCTTTAAACTCAAGCACAAGTGGTTTCCACTGCCCTGAGTGCTTCTCCTTCATATTTGGCTGAGGTGCTCCACTACCCCTTACTCTGGACCGTGTGAAGAAGTTAAGATTTCTTTTTGTTCTGGGTAATAAACTAATCATTTATTAATGACCCAATAGCCTATGCCCACTTTGTGGGAGTAAAACAAGTGAGAGGAACTTTGGCTAAGGGAGCTTTTAAGTCTACATAGTGATACCACAACCATAAGGCCGAAGAGGAAGAAGCTCAAAACCTAAATTACTTGCCATTGAGGCTTTGCGTCAAGGAACCACCTAACTTCTCCTCTTTAAAATGGCTGCATGTGAACTCTCAAAAAAAGAAAAAAATAACAATACTCAACCTTCCAAGCCTGTCATCCGTTGAGAAGTCCCAACTGCACATCATATAAATTTCAGAACCATTCAAATTTCTACCAGTTACTCCCAGATCTACAAGGGAAATGATGATGGAACAGAGGATAAGCTTCCAAAAAATGAAGCATGCATCGATGATAGAAAAATTCCAAATTGGATTGGCTGCATACTTCTGTAAATTTAGTAAAAATCACTGAAATGTATAGTTAAAAGGGGTGAGTGTGAATTTTACAGTCTGTAATTTATACCTCAAAAATCTTGTTGTTTTTAAGGCAGGGCCAACCAGGTAATTAAGGAAAATTATCAGAGGCTAGATACAAGAAAGCAGAAATTCAAAAAGGAAGACGCAAGCACTGAAAACAGTGTTTATACAAGGGTGGGGAATAGAGAAGTGGGGTATGAGCCATTGTGTGATCAGAATTTGGGTTTTTAATGGTCCAACACCACCACTGCCCTCACGAGGTAAATGCCTCTGATCTAGTCATGTATTCGTGGTATCCCTAAGCAACTAGGAGAAGCAAATATAAATGGAAATTTTCCCTGAGGGAGGATAATCTAAACCCAGGCCTCAAAGAATTCTCATATGCAAAATGCCAGGAATCTGAATTTACAATAAAAAACGGAGGAAGTACACAAGGAGATAAGCTATCTTGGGCAGGAGCAAGCCAAACGACTGTGTAATCAGATCCATAATGTCGGCAGATACTCAAATAACCAAAACTGGAGTATTAAAAAATGTTTCTTATGTTAACAGAAATAAAAGAAAGTATACAAAAAAAAAAAAAAAAAAAATACACTCAAAAATGACCAGGCATATTGGAGAAGGGTCAAAGTAGAACTTCAAGAGAAAATTAGTAACTTCCACAACTTCTAGAAGTCTACAGTAATATTGACTAAATACTGATGGAAAGAGAATTACTAACCTGTAAAGTTAAACTGAAATTATTCAGAAAAACCAAGAAATTTTCACGATATGGAAACCATACACAAAAATAAAGAGATGTGCAATTGGACTGAAAGAGACTACTATTCAACTATGAAGGATACAGAAAGAAACACAGAGAATGGGAGAGCAGCAACAGTGAAAGAGATTTCGGTTAAACAATTTTCAGAGTGGATGAAATATAAATTTCACATTTGAGAAGGCAAATTTTAAGCAGGGTGAATAAAAAGAAACCCATACCTGGACATACTATAGTAAAGCTTTACAACAAAGACAAGATTTTTAAAACAGCCAGAAAGTTAATACAAAGTATTCACAAAGTAAGCTCAGTAAGACTGTGCTGACTTCTCAATAGCAACAACTAGAAGCCAGAGATGGGGGAAAAAAGTATCTTCAAATCACCTGGCAGGGGGAGGGGCATGGAGAGATCATCCTAGGACTGTACATTCAATGAAATTACTTTTCCTAGATTTGGGGCACAATAAAGACATTTAGACAAACAAAACCAAAAATAACCTAAGAGCATTTACTCCAGATAGATCTTCCCTACCCCAAGGTAAAGCAGTTTGTAACAAAAATGCTTCAGGAAAAAGGGAAGTAATTCCAGACGGAGGGCTTAACAACATACAAGAAGAAATGAGAAGCAATGAAAATAATGTATTAGGTCAATTTAAGCAAAGTTGAAAAAATGAATATAGTTAACACTAATGGGGCTAAAACTTAACCCAACTACCAGACAACAGTGATATTTAAGTTGGAGAACGATGGAAGTGAAAGCATTCTAAGATTCTGACATTGTTTCAGAAAGAGGAAAAGATATTGATTAACCTCAACCTGAGTTAAATATGCATGCTCTAATATCCATAGTTACTACTAATAAAACAGAGTTTACCACTTCCAAACAAGAAGAAGGGATAAAAATAGGAGGTGAGAGGACTCAATCAATCCAAAAGAGGAAAGGTAATTAGAAACAGAGGAGGAGGGATGGAAACAGAGGGTAAAGAAGGAGAAAGAGAACAAAATGCAATGGTAAAAATGAATCCACATATCGTAACGGTAATGAAATGTGTATGTACAAAACTCACTAATTAACTGGGGGAAAAAAAAACCCTGCTAAACTGAGTAACAATAAGTAAACATATGCTCTTTATAAAATACATTTAAAACATAAACAAAGGTTGTACGATATTTTTAAAAAGAAAGGAGAAAGCTACACGGGGATGATCAGAAGGACGGACCTGACTCACACCCCTCTGCCCTCCCCAGTATTGTCACTGGCAGGCTGAAGGCCACATGCTAGACCCCTCACAAGATCACAGCTGTTCACATCTCAACTCCGTGGCAATTGAATGATGTGACCTTGCCTTTTTAGAGAGAAATGAGCAGAATAAAAAAAAAAATCATGTGGAATCTGTCACTGTATTAGGTATTAAACTGTTGAGGATTCTATCTACTTAATCATTAAATGATCTGCATATATAAATATATAAAAAAAGCTCCATGTAAGGGTTCTTTTCACATTTTTAGGATAGGCTTCCTATTTCCCATGAAAAAATGGGCATCCTCCCTTCATTCTAAAGGCAGAACTACACAATCGATTGTTTCATCCTTTCCCCCTTGCTACCAGGAAGTTCCACGCCAAATCCAAATGCAGTCGTGGTAAATATAGTTCAAAATTGTCTATTATTCTTTTCCTAGGTTTCTTCATCTACCTTATTTTATCATGTATATCTTTATTTGAAATAAGCCATATCAAATCTAATTTAGGAAGAGACAGGATATAAATATAAGCATCTCTAGTAACAGGATTAGAAATTGTGACTTTATTAAAACACCATAAACTATTTTTAAAAAGCTTGGCTATTTGATATTTTTTAAAGGCTTTCATTGTAAATCACCACCCAGATGAAACAGTAAGGAGGAGGTGGCAGAAGGAGAATCAAGCTCCCTATTGAGCAGGGAGTCCGACGCGGAACCTGATTCCAGGACCCTGGGATTGTGACCTGAGCAGAAGGCAGACGCTTAACTGACTGAGACACCCAGGGGCCCTACTTTTTGGTTAATACACAAAACAATGAACAAGATATATCTGACTATTGCAAGTTCATTATATAAGAGACCCATTTTTTTTTAAGATTTTATTTATTTATTTGACAGAGAGAGGGAGATCCCAAGTAGGCAGCGAGGCAGGCAGAGAGAAAGGGGGAAGCAGGCTCCCTGCTGAGCAGAGAGCCAGATGTGGGGCTCGATCCCAGGACCCTGAGATCATGACCTGAGCCAAAGGCAGAGGCTTTAACCCACTGAGCCACCCAGGTGTCCCAAGAGACCCATTTTAATGCAATGTCTGGGGCTGAGGGGAAAGGGATACTAAGTGATACATAGTTTTTATAGGTAAGATTTCATGAATGGCATTTTCCATATATCACTTTCAGTTCATGAAATTGAAAAAGAACCCAGAAGAAAGCAAAATTAAAAGGGAAAACGGATTGCTCCTTAGCTATTAGACTGCTCACAGCCAAAAGAGGTAGGCAAAGAATGAAGCAATTAAAAAGGACACACAGGTGTTGCATTATTGACAAAAAGGTTAATATTTCTGACAAAAGAATTTTTTTTACATCAATACACTTTAAGTTGAAGAGAAACATAAAGAAATCATTAACTTGATATGGGAGAAAGAGGCAAGTATAAAAGGTGTTATCATCACCCAGAAGCACAGCCTTGTCCTTTCATAACAAGATGAAAGAAAAGCCCTCAGTGCTATACTGCAGAGCAGAAGAACATGGTGAAAAGAACCATCACCCAGCTCACCAGTAATGACTCTCAGCTTGTGCTCCCTTACTCAATGACCTTGGGGACACACAACCTCTATGCACCTTTCGCATAAAAAAAGGGACTTCGCTACCCTGTGGTAATGGATTCCACTGACAAATGTGATATGAGATAGGCAGAGGTCCCAGCCAGAACCTGAGAAAGTAAGTCAAGAACAACTTCACAGCAAACGGTCCATTATTCGCTTTTTCAAATAAAAACACAGTGTAACTGAGTGAGGATCCAATTGGGAGCCAGCCCTATATACCCTTCCGGACACTGACTGTGTGCACACGGAGGGACTGGGAAAGCCTTAAGAGTCAGTATATGGTTTCTATTCTTGAAATTAATCTTGTATTTCCATAATGTGATTCCAAAGAAGGCACCATAAAAGGTTCCCATTTTTAAGTGCATGTTATCCCTAATACTACTCAGAAACGATTTATATATTTGAAGAAACTTTACATGACACCCCAAATTAAAGCATAAACTTTTTATACTATTTTACTTGGTCTGGAAAGAAAGTGTTTCTATTAAAGCAATAAATAAGACTTCCAAAAACCAAGTTAGCAAGTGCCAACACATCTGCTCCAATTTTATTTTGATCATGTATTAAAATGCTACTTAAATAACAGTTTTAGCTCAGCTTCCATTTAAAACGCTGATAAAATGGATAACTTTTTTCGCATATCATCTCAGCGTCATTTGTATCACATTATACAAAATAAACAGACTATATAAATTATCTTGATTGTATCTCTCTCTAGTAGAAAATAATTTTTAGGGGGGGTGGGGATTTTTGTTCCATTCATTACTACCTCCTTAGTGCCTAGAACAATGACTGGGACATATCAGGAACACAATAAATATCTGTCATAAGAATCTATCACAATTTTTTTTTCTCCCTCAACTATAGAAAATTTGCTCAAGGTTTCTTTTTTTTTTAAAGATTTTATTTATTTATTTGACAGAGAGAGAGAGATCACAAGTAGGCAGAGAGGCAGGCGGGGGGGGGGAGGGGGGGAGCAGGCTCCCTGCTGTGCAGAGAGCCTGATGCAGGGCTTGATCCCAGGACCCTGAGATCATGACCTGAGCCGAAGGCAGAGGCTTTAACCCACTGAGCCACCCAGGCACCCCTAGGTTTCTTTTTAATTTTTTTTTTTGAGATTTTATTTATTTATTTGACAGAGAGAGCACAAGCAGGCCAAGCGGCCTTCTCCCTCCCCTCGAGGGAGAAGCAGACTCCCCACTGAGGAGGGAGCCCAACGTGGGGCTCAATCCCAGGATCCCAGGATCATGACCTGAGCTGAAGACAGATGTCCAACCGACTGAGCAACCCAGGCGCCCCTGCTATAGGTTTTTGAAAGCTCTGTGCCAACAAACAAAAATATTTCTCAAATCAATGTCACCTCATCCTTGGAAAATTTCCAAATCTTCCCCTTCATCTTCACATCCCCCAAAATTTTACAATTCATCCCTTCATGTACACATTATACAGAATGATACATTGTGATGCTCTTTTGTATAAACATTACAAATACTCAGGCTCAATATCAATGATGTTCAGTCATAACATAAAGCTCTGCATTTCTCAAGGTCCAGTCCTGAGACCAAGGAATGAGAATCCTGGGGGATGGTGGTCCAGGGATCTGAAGGTTGAGCAACTCAGTAACTTGACTGTTTATTACCTGAGAATTAGTATTCATTCATTCATTCATTCATTCATCTAGTAGTTAGTGAGTACCTACTATGTTTCAGGCAGTGTTCCAGGCCCATATTCCCAACAAACTTACATTCTATTAGAGTATGCGGTGGGGAACAGAGAAATAAGAAAACGAAACAGACCTAATAATTTCAAAGAGTGAAAAATGTTATAGAGGCTATAAAATAGGTGATTGGGTTAAAAAAAATGGTGGAAGATGGAATGGAGGGGATGAGGGGTCCAGGAGAGCCTCTATGTAGAGGAAACATTTGAGCAAAAGCCTATAGGGTGAGGGAATAAGTGGACAGAACATTCCAGGCAGAGGGCTGAGGGAGTGCAGAAGACGTAAGGTGGTAACACGTTTGGCTTCACTTCAGTGCTGAAGAGCGTATTTTCTAACACCCAATAAATCAGAGCACCCGGTTTAGCGATCACATGTGAAAAGAGTGCATCTAATGCCAAGGAGCAGCTACCGTACAACAGCAGCACCCAGGTGTTCATGCAGAAAAATTTTTTAAAAGGGTGGGGGGGGGCGCAACAAACCACAAAAAGAGAAAGAGAAAAACCAGAAGCAGATGGAAAGGCAGGCAGCGTACCTTATGGACGACAGTTAAGAATGTGGGCTGTAGGGGGCACTTGGGTGGCTTAGTCAGTTAAGTGCCTGACTCATGGATTCCACTCAGGTCATGGTCTCAGTCATGAGACTGAGCCCCACATCGGGCTCCAGGCTCAACGTGGAGCCTGCTTAAGATTCCTTCTCTCCCTCTGCTTCTGTCCCTTCCCCCCTGCTCCCACTTATGTGCACACACGCTGTCTCTCTCTCTCTAAATAAATATATCTTAAAAGCAGCAGCAACAGAAGAAGAATGTGGGTTTTAGAATTTTATCTCAAGTGTGCCTAGAAAGCCACAGTTGAATGGGTCCTGATGCAAAGAAATGATGTGATCTGATTTAAAGGGGTCATGTTGACTGCTCTACAAAAAAGAGACTAGAGAGGGACAAGAGCGCAAGCACAAAAATCAGCAGGGAGGCAGTGGCAGAAGACCAGTGAGATAGGATGGCTCGGACTAGGGAAGTGACCATGGAATAAAGAAAGACAATGAAATGAGAACTTGTAGATTAAATACGGAACATGAGGGGAAGAAGAATAATCAAGGATGACTCCTATAATTTTGGCTTGAACAACCGGGTGGAATAAAAACCACCCAAAAAAACAAAAAACAAAAAAACAAGGATGTATATCAAAACATTACACGTAATAATGAAAGATTAAAACAATCTAAATAACCTACGTACCTAATGGTAGGGGACTAGTTAAATAAACGGACCAGTACGCAATCAATAGAAATACTACAGATGACTACTTTGTAATACAATAAAATGGCTATGATATCGCAAGCAGGAGGAAAACACATTACATCATAACAAATTATGATATCATTTGCCTCAAAAAATAAATCAGTATATCCGTTTTGTATATTTTTTAAAAAGTCAACGTACATATAAAGTATAAATCTATTCCATAATATTATTCCTTTTTCTTTGTGCTTTTATTTTCCAAATTCTCTAAAATGAACTCATATATTTTTAATAAATTTTTTTTTTAAGCTGTATTTTTAAATGGCAGTATCCCAAAACCACGCCTACCTAAACTGGCACTTTTTTTCCTCCTCAGGCACCTTCTCCATAGGGATGCTTTCAGAAACTCCTGTAGTATTTCTAATATTGGGATATGAACAAATGAGCACTGTTGCCACACAGCAATCCTGGACAAACTCTGGCTGATGAGAGTTTTACATTGGGTCTGGATCCCTACCGCACCAACTTCACAGCATCCCCAAATGGTTCTGGGAAGAAGCCTGGCTTCACTTCAGTGCTGAAGAGCACATCCTCTAACACACACAATCAGACTACCCAGTTTAGGGATCAAATGTGAGAGGAGTGCATCTAATGCCACAGAATGGATATCTGATACACAGCAGCACCCAAATATTCCTGGGGAAAATTGGGGGGAAAAAGAAATTACTAGACAGCACATTAACAGAATCTCCCAGCTGCTGTGAGAATATAAACTAGGCTTCTTATAGGTATCCCAATATTAATGAGGTAATCAGAGAAGTTACCAAAAATATAAGGAAACAATGTAGACATGTTTTATCCAGATAATTTAGAGATCAAGATAAAAATAAGGGGATTCTAGGGGCGCCTAGGTAGCTCAGTTGTTGAGTGTCTGCCTTCGGCTCAGGTCATGATTCCAGGGTTCTGGGATGGAGCCCCGCATCTGGCTCCCTGCTCAGCGGAGGGCCTGCTTCTCCCTCTCCCACTCCCTCTGCTTGTGTTCCCTCTCTCACTGTCTCTCACTCTCTGCCAAATAAATAAATAAAATCTTAAAAAACAAAATAAGGGTATTCTAAATAGGCTGAACTGCTAACTATATACTAAGAATTGTTCAATCAAGAGAATGTAAGGTCTTGGAATTCAAATTTTTTGAGTAGCCACTAAAAATGATGAAATTAGCAAAAATAACTTGCTAGGGTTTCCCTCCTTCCTCCCCACCCTTCCTCTCTTTCTTTTTTAAAAATATTTTATTTATTTGAGAGAGAGAGAACGAGACTGAGCAGCAAGCCTGACGGAGACTTGATCCCAGGACTCTGGGATCATGACCTGAGCCAAAAGCAGACGCTGAGCCAACTGAGCCACCCAGGTGCCCCTAATTTGCTGTTTTTAATCCCAAGTTATTACATTTTAACATGTAATCAATATAAAAAGCTAATGAGATATTGCACATTCTTTTCCCATACCATATCTTTGAAATTAGGTGTGTGTTTACACTGATAGCTCATCTCAATTCACATGTACACAGCAGTAAAAAAAAAAAAAAACAAAAGAGAGAGAGAGAGGCAGTTCCAGGGAAGGACTGTGGCTCCCCTTTCCTGACAACCAGAGAACCCAGCAAAGTCCTCTCACAGAAGCAGTCCAAGAAAACGTAAGTAACAATACATGGATGTTACAAAGAAGGGGAATTTACATACCAGAATGAGAATCTATGATTCTACAAGAAAAAAACCCACTCAGTGTGGCATGAAGAGATGGACCCAATTCCTGAAGAACAGAAAACCTAGCTCCCAAACAGGAGAACCTCCGGGGAAAAGAACAATGCAAGAACCAGGTAAGTAAAATGGTAAGTCATGGGGTAAATGGCCACAAACAGGTTGCAGTAAAGCTGCAGGAAACAAACACCAGGCCTGTCTTACCTCCTCTATTCTATGTGGCTTTATGGCAGCAGGGCCATCTACCTGAAAACCAGGCATCCCACATTCCTTCAAGGTGGGGAGGTGTTGTGTAATAAAGAATGTCTGGTCTTCCGGTTTCCTGAAAGGAAACTTTCATACCCCTGAGACTGCTTCAGTTAATGATAAGAATGCCTTTGTTATTCAACACTGGCACTGACAGTTTACGCTAATGAGGTAACTCCTGGTGGGCCAGTATGCACTGCCCTGAGTTCTAGGAGTTGTTCTAGCACATTATCAGACCTCAAGGGGGCCATGGGAAGCCCCCAAATTTGTAGCCAGTTGTCAGAAGTGTAGGCAGCCTAGATACCCTCCAAACTTGCAGCTGGCATTTGAAATGCAGCAATCACGTGAGGGGGGTTGATGGGAACTCCTAAATGTAAAGTCACTTGGGTGAGAAGAGCATGTGGCAGCTTGCACCTACAGTGAGAGCAATCTTGTTGGGGATCATGCCCTTTTACGGGGGGGGGGGGTCTGTGCTAACTGCAGATGGTTAGCACAGAACTCTACTTCAGTATTTCATTTTATTTTATCTTATTTATTTTTTACTGCAGTATTTTAAAAAGTCAAAACTATCTGGCAGAATTCTCAAGGGCTGCAGAATCTGAGCCCCTCCTTTCCAGCTAACTCCACTAGCCCTACTCAACTTTCCCACACGCTCTTACTTCCCCTAAATGCTCAGGAAAAAACTCCAAAGGCCACAAAAAAGGACATTTTATTCCACTTTAAGAGGGAACTAATGCAACTAAAAGAAGTAAAGAGATTTGCACAACAATCAAAATGAAGTATTTCATCTTTGTTTAAAACAAGTCCCTCACTGGTTCAGTGCTCATCATAATACAAAAGTAATGCTGGGTAGAGAAGCCTTGTCACTAAAGAATAAAGTTCTGCCTGAGTCAAGAATTTTAGGCTTCCACAACACTTTAAAAACTCACTTCCTTTTCAAGCACATATGCAATTATATATCCTAGTATCTCTGTTACTATAAATGCAATTCAACTGTTTGCAGATTCATACTACAAAGCCTTTAGTTGTGCCTCAAGCAATAAAAAGGATGTCATTTAATACATATATAATAAGTATGGTGGGGTGACAGGGGTGAGATAGGGGGTCAGAACTGAGTGGTAATAGGGAACACCAAACTCTAAACTCAAAGGGGCCTTTGGTTAGTGAAGTTCAGAATGAAATAAAAAGTAGAAGCTAGGGCATGCTCCTAAAGCAAGGTCTCCAGAGCCACCAGGTCCACATAATGTTTCCCACTGTCCACTACGCTAGCAAGCTCAAAGGCACAGCCCTCACTGCTGGAGGACCTTAGACAAGTTACTTAACCTCTCTAAGCCTCAATTTCCTTACCAAGAAATGCTGTTGCGGAAAATGCACCGTATTTGCTACACCCGGTTGCACACCAAGTGTCAGCTGTGTTCGATGAGGCTGACAGAGCAGCCCTCCAGCACTAGAGACAAGGGCTTGCCCTCTGAGGTTCAGCGACCACAACGAGCCCTTTCCCGTGCCACTACCTGTTACCCTAGGCCTTGGGCTGACAGTGTCTTTGCTTTCTGCTTTATAGGCATACTTTCTAATATGTAGGCTACTTGTAGAAGGTTGGCTTCCTAAAGGAGGGTTTGGAGGTTACACCTCATGCTATCATGTGACTATGGTGAACAAGACTATGCTTAATGGAGACACAAAATGATACTCTTCTGATTTTTATTCCAAATGAATCACTAACTTGAATACAAAACTGACCTATGACCCACAACTATATGGTCAACTAATCTTTGACAAAGCAGGAAAGAATATCCAATGGAAAAAGACATTCTCTTTAACAAATGGTGTTGGGAAAACAGGACCACTTTCCTACACCAGACACAAAAATAAATTCAAAATGGATGAAAGACCTAAATATGAGACAGGAAACCATCGGAATCCTAGAGAACATAGGCAGCAAACTCTTTGACCTTGGCTGCAGCAACTTCTTACTAAACACGTCGCCAGAGGCAAAGGAAACAAAAGCAAAAATGAACTACTGGTATTTCATCAAGAAAAAAAGCTTCTGCACACCAAAGTAAACAATGAACAAAACTAAAACTCAGCCTACGAATGGGAGAAGGTATCTGCAAATGATTTATCTGATAAAAGGTTAGCATTCAGGATCTATAAAGAACTTATCAAACTCAACACCCCCCAAAATGAATAATCCAGTTAAGAAATGGGGAGAAGACATGAACAGACACTTTTCCAAAGATGACATCCAGATGGCTGGGGGGCCTGGGTGGTTCAGTCAGCTAAGCATCTGACTTCAGCTCAGGTCATGATCTTAGGATCCTGGGATCGGACCCACAGAGGTCTCCACGCCTAGCAGGGAATCCGCTTCTACCTTTTCCTCTGCCACTCCCTCGCTCTCTATCAAATAAATTATTTTTTAAAAATCTTTAAAAATAATAAAAAAGGACGGACGCCTGGGTGGCTCAGTCGGTTAAGCGGCTGCCTTTGGCTCAGAGGTCATGATTCCAGGATTCCCACATGCAGCCCTGCATCAGGCTCCCTGCTCAGCAGGGGGTCTTGCTTCTCCCTCTGCCCCTCCCCCACTTTGCACAAACATGCGCCAGCGTGCGTTCTCTCAAATAAATAAAATCTTTAATAAAAAGAAGACACCCAGATGGCTAACAGACACATGAAAAGATGCTCAACATCACTCATCATTAGGGAAATACGAATCAAAATCATGATGAGATACCACCTTACACCCATCAGAATGACTAAAATTAACAACACGAGAAACAGGTGTTGATGAGGATGCAGAGAAAAGGGAATCCTCTTGAACTGTTGGTGGGAGGGCAAACTGGTGCAGCCACTCAGGAAACAGTATGGAGCCTCCTCAAAGTTAAAAATAGGACTGCCCTATGACCCGCAACTGCACTACTAGGTATTCGCCCAAAGGATACAAAAACACAGAAGGGGTACATGCACCCTGATGTTTATAGCAGCATTATCAACAACAGCCAAAGTAGGGAAAGAGCCCAAACATCCACTGACTCAGAAATGGATAAAGATGTGGTGTATACACATATATACACACACACACACACACACACACACACACTGGAATATTACTCAGCCATCAAAACGACTGAAATCTTACCATTTGCAACAGCACAGATGGAGCTACAGTGTATTATGCTAAATGAAGTTAGTCAGATAAAGACAAATACCATATGATTTCACTCATATGCGGAATTTAGGAAAAAAAAAAACAGATGAACATATTAAGGGACTGGGCAGGGGGGTGGGGAAGAAACCAAAAGAGACTCTTAAAGATAGAAAACAAACTGAGGGTTGATGGAGGGAGGTGGGCAGGGGATGGGCTAAATGGGTGATTAGTATTAAAGAGGGTGCTTATGACGAGCAATGCATGTTGTATGTAACTGATGAATCCCTGAATTCTACTTCTGAAACCAATACTATACTATATGTTATCTAACTAGAATTGAAAAAAAAAAAAAAAGACTGACCTATGTATTTTGTACATAATCAATTCAGGTCAAAATAACATTTAATGGTCAAAGAAAACCTGATGTAAAATTAATAATGCATTTAATGTGATTACAGATGTTCTCCTTGGAATATTTTTATGACATTAACCTGGTCTAGTGTCACTATAAATCCAAATGTACAAGACACACATTTTACATAAAAGGCCCATTTTCTATTCTTACATAATGACCAACTTCCCAAATGGTCTATGGAATATCTTTTCCGAATATTAGATGCTTTACATTAAGGTTACAAAATCAACTAACTTGAGTATCTGCTTTCTATGTGTCAATTTTAAAAAATAAAATAATAGTTAAACAATAATATAATTTCCAATATAATTACCAAAAGGTAGTAGCAAGCCTAACTTACCTGGAAATTAAATAGCAATTCACTTCTCTTTTTTCTTGTCACCTTATAAAAAATCAACTTACGTAAAGATTTCCATTGTTCAAACGTATCTAATTAACAGCATGTTTCTTCTATTTTAAAACATGATGACTGGACTGAGTCTATGTCTAAGGCAAAGAATTAAGCACCTGACACAGATCATCTCCTTCAGATCTCAAAATATTCCTGAGAGAGGTATCATTAGTATCCTCATTTTACAGAAAAGAAATGGAAATTTAGAAAGGTTAAGTAATTTGCCAGGATGCAGCACAGGATGTAAGCCATGCAATTGCTCCAACTTCTAGACACTACTCCCTTCTATAGTATCTTTTAAGTTCAGCTATATGACAATCTATTTTTATTTGCATTAACATTAAGTGGAGATGTTAAGTTTCTAGGACAGGGACTATCTCTATTTAATCATACACATAATTAATGTAACCTGACCAAAATGGTAGTTTGGCATAGATGTAAAGTAATGCTAAAAGACTTTCATCTTATACATACTGTGTATTAGGTGAGCCCCTAAAATTTTTAGCTGATTAAATAATGTGATTAAAAATCACCACACTCCACTAAGTTACCTACAGTCCATGAAACTGCTAACACACTTACCTCAATTAATTTGTTGGCATGTTCACGGAAAACTTGGGCATATTCCTTAACTTCTTTCTCATTTCCATTCTTTGCAGCTTCAATCAATACTAAAAGTGGAACGTTAGTTTCCAGGAATGAATCTGAAACATGGTCCATGACGGCTTTGCGGAGCTAATAAATAAATTGTAAAAATTTAATTTTATTTCTACCAAGAAACTAGACTGCTTTATTTCTCTTATACTTTTAAATCTTAATGGAAGCTAATGATAGCCTGGCTGCAGTGATATGAGGATCCCTCATGTAAGCTGTGCAGTTACATGATCTGCAACACAGGAAACATGATCCTGAAGATAATGGTTATGCTGCAGTTACAGCATTTCAGCAACAAAGTCTCAGGTTTCTAAGATAATATCCTTTTTTTCTTGGGAATTACAAAAAACTAAAGCTTATATCTTAAAGGAATAATACAAAGCAGCTCTGGGTTGAATTGACACAAAGCCTTGGAATATATATAATTAGCCTAACTGGCTAACTAAAAATGAAAAGACAGGACTAAGTGACTACGTACTTTCTGGTTTATCTGAAGAGTGTTATTAGCACACCGTGAACCTTAAACCTAAAAGGTTATCTTTATAACCATTTCTGAAAGGACTTCACCAGAAGGAAAACGAATAAAAACACATTCCATCATTAATTTTGCTTTTTATCAAACATGATCAATAAAAAGTCTCTACTAAGTCTGGAAACTATTATTACTACAACTTCGTTTTAAGTCTTAATACATTGTTTTATAAATTCAACCCTAATTTTTTAAATACTAAAACTCAACTGGATTCTGAAATGTTAATGGGATTATTTAACAAATGAGATTCTTTCCTGCGTATTTGCTAACTTAGAAAATAGAGCAAATGAAATATCTCTATACCCACATATTTGTACTGGAAAACCATCTCCACCAAGGATCTAAGGGAACTTCAAGTATGCAATCAGAATGGGGCAAGTCAAATAAATAACTGCGATTTCTGTTTCTCCTGTATGTAACCTAGTATCATGAGCCCCTTTCAAGGTTTTGTCACAGGTCCCACCCAAGTCATTTTACCTTGATTTTCTTACCTGTACATCCTTTTCACACTAGAGCTAATTTATTCAGTCCATCCCAGTGGGTATTCCAGGCCCCCAAGAGATTTTATTAGTCATTTAGAACCTTACTAGCAATCAAACACACATAGGCAGTTTCCTGTGAAAAATCCATCCTTTATCTCAATGAAAAATATAGGCCCAGTGTTTATCAGAATTTTAACCCAAACTACAAAAGTGAGAACTTGGGAAAGCAAACAACGATTTTTTCCAGTTTACCTGCCTACGCAAGTCCCTAGTCTTCTTGGTCATTTTGTCTATTGCAGAATTGAGCGCATCGCTTCTTTCTTTACGTCCAGCCTGAAAAATAAGAGATGCACATTTTAATGATTCACAAGGAAATATTAATTATAGCTGATAGTTATTTCTGTTCAAATCAACATTTTTTTAGTCATTTTTTTTTTAAGATTTTATTTGACAGAGAGATCACAAGTAGGCAGAGAGGCAGGCAGAGAGAGAGGAGGAAGCAGGCTCCCTGCTGAGCAGAGAGCCTGATGCGGGGCTCGATCCCAGGACCCTGAGATCATGACCCGAGCCGAAGGCAGAGGCTTTAACTCACTGAGCCCCTTAAGTCATTTTTTTTTTTTTAATTAAAGCCCAAAGTTGGAAAATAAGTCGGGGTAGGGTAGGAGAGAACCATGTGGCTTCGTTTATAAAAACCTAACTTGGGACACCCGGATGGCTCAGTTGGTTAGGCAGCTGCCTCCCACTCAGGTCATGATCCTGGAGTCCCAAGATCAAGCCCTGCATCGGGCTCCCTGCTCTGTGGGAAAGTCTGCTTCTTCCTCTGTCCCTCACCCATCTTGTGTTCTCACTTGTTTCTCTCTCTCTCTAATAAATAAATAAAATCTTAAAACAAAACCAAACAAAACCCTAACCTTACAATGCTTAGGCTCCACATTATCTGATGGCAGGAACTGATGGAGTTTTACCAAGAGAGCCAAGACATGACTGTCATTTAAAAGGTTCTGCTTGAAAAATTAAACCTTATTTTTTTTTAGATTTTATTTATTTGAGAGACAGATAGTGAGAGAGAGAGAGACCAAGAACAGGGAAAAGGGACTAGCAGGCTCCCAGCTGAACAGGGAGCACAAAGCAGGGTTCATGACCCGAGCCAAGGGCAGACGCTTAACTGACTGAGCCACCCAGGCTGTTAAACTTGTATTTTATTTCAAGGTTCAGAATACACCAATTTCTCCTTGAACTGCAAGCAAGAAGAGGTTACACCTGATTCTGATAAACTCTGAGATGTGAAGAATGTCAAAACATGAAAGATGGCACCTGGCACAAAAACAATGTGAAACAATGAATTTTAAAGTTAAGATGCACCACGAAGGGTCAGAGTTAATAATGTGTATTATGCAGCTCCAATAAGAATGCTTTGTAAGATTACTTCAGCCATATATTTTTACGTTCTAGGCTAAGCTTAATCCAATTGTATTGCACAGAAAAGAACATATTAGTCACTGTGAGAGAGTTATATAAATGGGCACTGCTTCAGAGGTCAGGAAGTTGAGATTTTCATCGGGGAACGTTTTAACCAGAACCAAAATCGATGGGAGCTGAAATAAAAGGGGACAAAGCTATTACCCAGGTAGAATGAGCCATGTGCTTGGAAATACCATGTAATATATTAGGTAAGTTAGTTTATCAAGTACATTAAAAGTTTTTCCCTACAAAATGCCCAGCCAATAAATGTAAAATACAACATGTAGCAATCACAGGAGAACAAAGGAATTTAACTCAGTGTTCTACTTTTCGGTGCCCTCAGGACATTCTGGTATAGATATGCCATCAATACACAAGCCAGCATAGCACATGAACGGTTGGGTGAGGAGATGTAGTTTCATGTTTTCTCAGTGCCTTGTACGTCGTCCATTTGTTACTCACTTTCTCTCTTCTCCCTCATCGGTTAAATGGGAACAATGACACCTGTCCCTCTCCCCCCATCTCTATGGATTGTTACAGGAGAAAAGAAGAAATATTGAGGGATATAGATTATTTAGCAGAGGACAGAGAGGAGACAAGAGATGATTTCAGGAATACTAAGAGTTGAAATACAAGTGCTAAATTAATATGATCACTCTCAAATTTGTTTAGGGTCACGTCCATTACTTTTCCCCCTAATAATCGTGTACTGCCAATAAATTTAAGTAGTCCAGTAATATTAGTGGGTTAAGGAGAATCTGGGTGGTGCAGTCGGTTGAGTGTCCGACTTTTGGTTTCAGCTCAAGTTGTGATCTCCGAGTCCTGAGATGGAGCCCTGCGTCAGGCTCTGTGCTCAGTGCAGAGTCTGCTTGGGACTCTCTCTGCCCCTCCCTCCCTAATCTTCTCTCTCAAAAAAATAAAATAAAATAAATTTTAAGAACATAAAAATAAAACAAAATAAGTAAATCTTTTTCTTTTTTTTTTTAATGGGTTTAGGGGCTGGATGGCTCAGTCGGTTAAGCATCTGCCTTCGGCTCAGGTCATGATCCCAGGGTCCCATGGAGCTCCCGGCTCAGCCTCCCCCTCTGCCCCTCGCCCTGCTTGTGCTCTTTCCTTCTCTTTCTGTCAAATAAATAAATTCTTGGAAAAAAAAAAAAGGGGGGGGTGGCTATTAAAAAAAAGAGTCTCAACAAAACTGATTCAGGAATGAGAATTTCAATCCGAAGGAATAAATGGTGATTTACTCATGGCCATCAGTGAGAAAAGAACTTGAAAGGTATAATTAGTTACTGACAATCTCAAAGATCAAAATAATAGGATCTAAGGCAAAGGTGACTAAAACAGAATTTTAAAATAAACTAATGCCTTCATCAGGAAAGTCTCCGTACATTCCTTAAGTGACATAAGCACACACTTCAAGAATATTTCTCTAAATCAACCTACTATAATTTATTATTATTCCTAGCTACATTTTTAGGATGTTTCTAATAGATCATTTATCCCAGAAAATATCAGCTATCTGAAATGCAAATGCTGGGCACAGTGACCTCATGAGAACCCAATCCCTTATAATCTCGGGTGCCCAGAAATTTTCTCAATTTGTGCAGGATTTACTTTTTGCAAGTTATATAAAAGCAAATCATCAAGCTTGATTTTGAGGGAATCATAGCCACACAGCAAAATTTACTTTAAGACGCAACCCATACCACAAATCTGCTAATTCTGTATTTGTGAAACTACCCTAAAAATCAATCTGTCTTTTTTGTTACTTTAGGAAATAAAAGTTTATGCCTTCCTGATCAGGAAGGGACAGTTCAGAGCAGTCACCTGCTGAAGCTTTTGGGTTAAACTAGACAGACTACCTTTTAAATCAAAGCATCCCTTTAAAATATGTACACACACACACACACACACACACACACGTGTGCGCAAACACACGCCTGGGTGGCTCAATTGGCTAAGCGTGTGACTTCAGTTCAGGTCATGATCCCAAGGTCCTGGGATTGAGCCCTTGCATCCTGCTCCTTGCTCAGCAGGGAGCTTGCTTCTCCTCTCACTCCCCCGCTTGTGTTCTCTTAATCTCTCTGTCAAATAAATAAATCTTTTAGAATAATAAATAAAATAAAATATAATAGGGTAAGTACACAGGCATGTACACACTTACAACTTTAACAATGAGCTTGATGAAAGTGGAAAGGCTGCTGATGCATAAAAAAGATTTTACTTCTCTTTGAAATTAAAGCCGTTAGGATTTTTTATTTCTAGTTTTGGTTATGCCAAAGGAAAGTTGCTCATTTAACCTTTAAAATAAATGACTCACAGCACCTACCTAATTGAGACCTATTCCATCTAAGCAGAGACCACCTAGGTTCACTCACGTTTGATATGTATGTCCAGCTAAGCAGTGACAAAAGGGCTAAGGAAAAGATAGGGCATATTTGGGGTTTCAACATACAGCTTCCCCTCAGCAAGTAAATACCAGCTGAACTGAGGGGAGGTAAAGGTTATTAGCTAGATGGCCTCTAGCAACACAGTCCTAGCTGAGACAGTGAAAAGGCTTTCAAAACCCATCTTCAACAGAAGCATGAAGAAGCCACTCTACCTTTCTCTTATTTATTTGAGAGAGAGAAAGAGAGAGGTAGAGCAAGCACAAGCAGAGGAAGGAGCAGAGGGAGAGGGAAAATCAGACTCGCTGCTGAAGAGGGAGCCCCCCACGCGGGGCTCGATCCCAGGATCTTGTGACCATGACCTGAGCCGAACGAAGGCAGACACGAATGGACTTGAGCTACCCAGGAGCCCCAGGGTGGCTCTATTTTTAACTTCTTAAGGAACCTCCCTATTGTTTTCCAGAGTGGCTATACCAGCCTGCATTCCCATCAACAGTGTAAGAGGGTTCTCAATAGCCAAACTATGAAAAGAGCCCAGATGTCCATCGACAGAAGAATGGATAAAGAAAACGTGGTGTATATATAATGGAGTGTTATTTGGCCATCAGAAAGGATGAAATCTTACCATTTACACTGATTTGAATGGAACTAGAGGGTATTACACTGAGCAAAGTAAGTCAATCAGAGAAAGACAATTATATGGTTTCACGCATACGTGGGATATAAGAAATAGCACAGAGGATCATAAGGGAAGGGAGGGAAAATCAGAGAGGGAGACAAACCATGAGAGACTCTGAACTATAGGAAACAAACTGAGGGTTGCTGGAGGGGAGAGGGGTTGGGGATGGGGTAACTGGATAGTGGGCATTAAGGAGGGCACATAATCTGATGAGCACCGGGTGTTATATGCAACTGATGAATAACTGAACTCTACATCTGAAACTAATGACGTACTCTATGTTGACTAACTGAATTTAAATTAAAAATCAATCAAGCAATCAAACTTATATGAATCAAACTTATATGAAATAAGTATATGAAGGTCATAAAATAAGGCCTTGATTTTGAAGCTACTAATAATCCAGGGAAAAAAAAGACTAGGATGACTCAACTGCGAGGATATTTCAGAAGGATTTTTAAATGCTTAGTTGACTAGGAAAATCAGTCTAAGATTTGTTGATAAACCAGGACCTCTTTTGATTTCTATGTTGATTAACAACAACAAAAAAGCACTGAGCTGGATGTGGGGCCTGATCTCACGACCATCAGATCATGACCTGAGCTGAAATCAAGGATCGGACGCTCAACGGACTGAGCCACCCAGGCAACCCCCCCCCCCAATTAATTTCTTTAATTAAAAAAATAGCTTACAAATGTTTAAGAAAATGACCAATTCCACATGGGAATGAGCAAATGAAATACACATACACAGAAAGGAACAAAAATGATAATACAGGGCACCTGGGTGGCTCAGTGGGTTAAAGCCTCTGCCTTCAGCTCAGGTCATGATCTCAGGGTCCTGGGATCGAGCCCCGCATCAGGCTCTCTGCTCAGCGGGCAGCCTGCTTCTCCCTCTCTCTGCCTGCCTCTCTGCCTACTTGTGATCTCTGTCAAATAAATAAAATATTTTTTAAAAAATGATAATACACCTACATACAAAATGATATTGTTACTCATAAGTAAAGAGAAACAAATAAAAGCATTTTCACTTATTAGATTCCCAGATATTGTTAAATACAGTGTGGGGGTGGGGAGGGCGGTGGTGGGATGGTTAGTGAACACTTATGGACTTCTGGGGAAGTATGAAATGGCTTAAAACTTTTTGGAAGGCAATGTAGCAATGTCTATCAATTTTAAATATACATACGCTGTAACCCAGTGATTTTATGGTTAGGAATTTATATATAAACTTGCCTAAGGATGCAAAGATATTAAAAGGATATTCATTTTACACTGTCTGCAAAAGCCAAAATCCTCAAAACAAACTACATGTCCGTAAATTACAGTACAGCCATACAAGGGAAAAACTATGAAGCCATTAGACAGACAGACCTCCCGCAAAAAAAGCAGCAGCAATTTGGAATCAGGTCCCACAGGATGTCAGGCCTTAGCAGTACTGTTTCAGCAATCTGGGTTCAGCTCAAGCCCAGCTATAATGCTGTAAGCCATGTTTCATAATAAGCAATGGTCTTTTTCTCTTTGGGCGAAATTTTTGTTATCGATTTTCTTTGCATTGATGACATCACATGTTCAAATTTTTTGCTTGTCTTAGCACATGTCGCTGTCCTTCTACCCCAGATTTTTGAGGGAATGACATTTCTAAGGTCAGAAATGAAGACTGCTAGCATCTAGCCAATATAAATGCAAATTCACCCCTTTAAGTTTAGCCAATTGGGTCAAAAGGCCTCTAACACTGAAAGGGATTCTTCAAGAAAATATGAATGGGTATCTTAACTCTTAATTCTGTTCTGTGCAAATGGCTTTGTATACCTGTGAGCCACCTATGTTGGCAGGAGGAAACACATCTAAAGAGAAAGCTAAAAAAAAAATTAAAATAAAAAAATAAAGAGAAAGCTACTAGGAAATAGACAGGGAGAAGCAGGAAGGACATATCCAAACTTGAAGGTATTTCAGAATAAAAAAATGAAACCTGCCAAACACAGAAGATGGGGGAAACATGAACACGATGAAGCCACTGTGCAAACAGTGTAAAAAAAAAAAAAAAAAAAAAAGGTTTGGCAATACAAATTTCAGTCTGTGCATTATTCAAGACTTTAAGATAGTTCTGTTTGGTATGAGGTCTACGGTAGATGAAATTAAAGATCTTCATGGCTGAAATGTCCCTCTGCCCAAACTTCTATGAAAGATTTCCCCTCACCTAATATCTGACTCTCAAGTGCATCACCCCAACATCTGCTGCTGAATTACCTAGCCCTGGACACAGAATACAACATTAGCACAAGAAAGTTAGGCTGTTACCTGATCCTAGCTCTGCTACCCCCACCAGCAACAACTACCAAAAAGCACATGCCTCCAAAGCTAGACGAAATCCCGAAGTTGGTAAATTACAGCATCAAAAGGAACACAGTTCACCATCACTATGGCACCACTACTCCTTCGTTCTGCTTTCTCAGTCATGTTTACTAACAAGAGCACAAAAGGACTTGTAAAAATCAAAATCAATGGAGGGTAGGTATAGGGACAAAGATTAGTAAAAAAATGGGGATTCTTGGCCTTATGTGGACAACTGACTTTTAAAAAAGTATCTGAAAACAAAGATTCCCAACCATACAGCTATTTACACGTGACAGTGGTCTAGTGAACACCAAGACTCCAGGAGCCTAATGCTCTGAATGCTCTCAGATCCTCCAGCTCCACCTGGGACCATCAACTACTCTTTAGTCCATCTCAACATAATAAACTGATAAAACCATCCATACTTATGTATTCTATCTGCCTCTGTCATATACATTTTGTTTCCTGGGAAGATAACAAGCTAATGTTCAGCAGGAACCTCACTAGTTTTTCCTTTTTTCTAAATAACAAATCAAATAATTTAAAAGAACAGTCATATCTTTGCCCCCAAATACATGCAGTATGAAAGCAGTGTACAACTCTAGGATTTACTATAATCTTCTCTAATCTTCCTTCCCTCATCCCTCCAAAAGAAAGCCACTTATTCTAATATAGGCCCAAGAATGAGGTTGCCAACTAAAAACCCTAAAAGGTTCTTAGCAGGGGATATACTCAGACCCACAAAATCTAGGACCTCTACCCAAAAATGACTATCACCTTTTGATAAACGTGAGGAGATCCTCCAAGTAGCAATCAAGACTGGCAGCAACAAGGTTTTTTGTTTGTTTGTTTGTTTTTCCCACTGACAAACCATTTATGCACGCCTGTTGTGGGCCCTGCCGGGTGTGACAAGGATGCAGTTGTGGATGAGAAGCAGCATTTACCCCCATCCCCTCCCTGGGACAGTCCATTAGAGGGAGGCCTGAGCTGCAAGGGTGTGTAGACCCCAGTGAAGAGTCGCCGACTCAACCAGGCTTTGGAGTTCACTTGTTGCGATGACGAGGCAGAGGGGACCTGAACAAGGTTTATTTTAACATACTTCTCCCGAGCACCTATGTGCAACACCACTGGTACTAGAGTTATTACAATTTTTGGATTTGGGAATGGTTAAAGAAACTTTTGACTTTTTAGCATAATGCAAAACCAAGCTCCGGCTCTACCACAAATGAAAAGAAAATTCCATGTATCTGTATATCTGCCTCTCTGAGCAGGGAAATAATTCTCCCTAATCAGCAATACATATTAAAAGCAAACTTTCATGTAGAGTAATGCACGTAACTACAGCACCTAAGCCCTGCCGCTTGACTCATTTACTTTTGCTTAAAGCCATTCAGAGAGAGGAGAGATGAGTTCAATTTTGCTTCTCCTTTGCCTTGTCACAAACAACAACAAAGCAGTGAAAACTTAAGCAGATGATATGGACAGCGCTTTCCAGAGGCTGTATTGCCACTTTAATTAAGTCAAAGGCATATGTATGGAGAGTAAAGCTGCCTAAAATGAAACCAATAAATAGTTTAATTCAGAAAGAACACGGATCTCTGCCTAGTCCTTTGAGCTAAAGAAAGACAAAGATCAAAAAATAATACAAAATTCTCCATCGATGGGAACCGTGTACTCCACTAACTTTAAGACAAACACCGTATCTTCTTTGGTTCCACAGACTGAACCTTTTGAACCCAAAGAGAAGGCAAGTAGGCAAGATGACTGGTGACTTAGAAGGAACTCTCTGGGTACTGTGCATTACTGCCCACTTCTCCGGTGCATTACTGCCCAATTCTCCAGATGCGTCAAAAAATAATTACTCTTGATTGCACTGGTGCTTCTCTGGGCAATTTCCCTTGCCCACAAATCGGGTCTAATAGTGCTGGGATAATATAATTTAAGCATTTTCCATTTGTTAATATGTAAGAGGTAGGCAAGCAGACTAGAGAGCAGAAAGGAACCAAGAGTCTAAGGGGAAGGAGATGCTTTCCTTCTAAATTTTCACATACAACTCATTCCTAATTGTGGTTATTCTAATCCAATTGACTCTAATGCTTTTCTCCACATGGAACCAAAGTGGTTACTTCAGGGAAGAATTTAATCCAGTTCCTCCTGCATGTCAAAGGTATTTTTTATGTTTTTCGTTTTTTGTTTTTAAATCAGGGAGTAGGTGACTTCATTCAATAAGGGCATTTACAGTATCCCAAGGGCTGCTTTTCCTTTAAAAAAAAATTAAGAGACAGTCCTTATCAAACTCCCCCTCCTTAGATGTTTTGGGAGAAAGTTCCTGTAGAGCAGGAACTCTTGTCACCCAGGATCACAGGCCCTGTAAGAATCTGATTAAAACTTATTCACAGAAAAATGCACAAGAAACAGAATTCTGCAAACCAGTCTATGGACCCAGGTTAAGAACTTTTTGCCCACAGACAGATAAGACTTTGGAAAAGATGAGGTCAGTGGGGGGAAGTGGCATCCTTTAGGTCTAAAACAGGACCTCTCCCTTCCTTAACCAGCAGGTAGGAAAATGGCAGGAGTACTACTGTAGGCTCATTCTTAAGAATGTGGGGTTCCGGGGCGCCTGGGTGGCTTAGTGGGTTAAAGCCTCTGCCTTCAGCTCAGGTCATGATCTCAGGGTCCTGGGATCAAGCCCCGCATCGGGCTCTCTGCTCAGCAGGGAGCCTGCTTCCCCCTCTCTCTCTGCCTGCCTCTCTGCCTACTTGTGATCGCTCTCTCTCTCTGTCAAATAAATAAGAAAAAAATCTTAAAAAAAAAAACAAACAATGTGGGGTTCCACTCATGGGCAGTTATGGCTTGGGAGCTTGGCTCTGGCCTGGAGATGCACTGCAGTCTATGACTGTCTGTCCAATCTTTCCTTCCTCTGTGGCGTGAAGACTCCAGTGGCCTACAGAGTATTCCCACTATCTTCTCTCTCGTTTTATACCTCCCATGCACTTTCCAGTTAAAACTCTAATACTTCTAATCCATCTTGGGGTCTGCTCCTAAGAGGACTCAGACTAACACACCTGCAGTTGCTAATGTTTCCATAGCACCTTCACGCAGGGCCCTGAGGACAGGACCCTGGATTCCTCCCATTCTCACTCCAGTACCACCCTTCAACACAGAAACTATGCCGCTTCAGAGGATAACTTCTTACCCAGTAGGATGAAGCTCCTGGAAGCCAAGAGGCCAATGATGTTCTGGTTTCACAGACACCACAGGCAGTTTTGAAATTTTTGCCTCCAGGTTAAGCACCAATGGTATGACAGAAATTGGCACGGAAGGACAAATTAATATAAGGTAAGATGTGTAAAAGGCCTTATATTTGTCAGGCCTGAATATATGGCCCTGACTAATGCTAGAGAAATCTTTCACATTTACACTATATTAAACATGGAACTGGGGGCACCTGGGTGGCTCAGTTGGTTTAGTGTCTCCCTTTGGCTCAGGTCATGATCCCAGGGTCCTGGGATTGAGCCTCACATTGGGCTCCCCACTCAGCAGGAAGCCTGCTTCTCCCTCTCCCTCTGCCCCCGACTTGTGCTTGCTCTCTCTCTAGTGCTCTTTCAAATAAATAAATAAAACCTTAAAAAAAGATAAACATGGAACTGTACGTTCATAACCAAGTTCTGAAAAGTGATGACATTATTCGACAGGGAGAAGACACAGTTAGGTCAAGTAAAAACAGTCAAAGCAAAAATCCTATTCCAAAGTATAAGTGACCTTCTGTATTCAGAAGAGATTCCAACAACAGGGCGTATTAGGCTCAAAGTCAGTTGTTAAGTGTGCCGGTAGGAGCTATTAAGTATGCAAATGCTCTGTTACATGGGGGTTACAATGTCCCAAATCATGCTCAGTCCTTTCAGTTGAAGGAGTAGGTGAGGTTCAGAAGTAAATACGAGGGACTATACCAGAATCCAACCATGCTCTATCACTTGTCCTAAATCACTTCTGTTCCACTGTTAATGTTTACTTAGGGCATGCAGTATTAAATGACAGTATCACCCTAACCTTTTCTCCTAGTAAGACATCTAAAGATCAAATCAGCTTTATTTTTCCATCAGCACTATGATTAAAACATTGCTGTAAAATGAGACAGAAAAGGAGAAATCTTTTTAACTCAAGTTCCCCTTCAATTCTCAAGGAGCAAAGGAACCAAATACTTTGTATTATAAGGTTTTTTCCCCCTTTTCATTCTTGGCTTATGATGTTATGCTCTTAATGACAAAGAAGCCAAGCCCACCTGGCTAGTTTTCCAAGACATCTAAAGCAAACCATAGTCATACTTCTATTTTAACCAAACATGACAACAAGGTGACTGAGTAGCTTTCCAAACTACCGGAACAGTAGGCGCTACCTTGCATTGGCTGGCGTTAAATCTGCACTTCATAAATCGTGCAGGCTTCTGCCCATTTAGATGATCTCTCTCTGCAGAATCGGCAGTCTAACACTGGCTCGTCCAAGCATTAAAAATCATCACTCTGCTATCCCAACTCACTGTTCAGATGGGTCTTCCTGAATGCAGTCTTTATTATACCTCACTGCTGCTTCCTACACTGAAGGAATACCATGTTTTTAAGTCAGGGGTCCTCTTTCTCACTTTATTATAATCAAGGGGTCTCACAGCGACCCCGATACTGTTACAAAGCACGGTGCTTTATAACAGTAAAGCTTCTGGAAAACCCAAACAAAAGACACGTCACCCGGTGACGTCAGCCTATATACAGTTCTGTGTGGTCGCAGCACATAAGCAATTCCATTCTTGTGCCGTTTCTCGGAAAAGCTTTTCAGTAAATGCACTCATGCTGCTCCAGGAGCTCTTCTCTGCAACAAGCCGCCCATCTGCCATCAACAAGTTAAGACCGAGAGAACTAACAACGGCTGCGGAAAGGAGAGACCGAAGCTTTGATTAACCAGTCGAGCAGTTAAAGGAGGACGAAATTAATAACTTACATTCAAAACTGATTAAGGGAAGCAGAGAGGACACAGAAAATGAAACCAATGCTTTCGAGAGGAATATCCTAAGGAAAAAATAACTCACCCTGGTGGATTCAATTTTGCTCAGAAAGCCTGGGACACAGAAAACAGGAAACTGGTCAAAGGCTCCTGCATGTTAGAGCCTTTTACAGACTCACTGCGTTGAGTCTAACAACCGCGACTGAATGCAGCCTCCAATGTGCTCACAAGAATGGGTAAGTCCATGCATTTATGTGTCTTATACAGTTAGCAAGGAATCGTGCTTTTTAAAATAAGCCACTGAATTCATGTTTTATGAGGGAAATCACTGTCAAATTTTTGGATTTTGAGGTTTAGGTAACAGCATATATTGCTAATGACAGAACATGCTCTATCTTTTTTCTTAATGGTTTAAGTTTTGTTCTAGTCATACTAACAAGGTTAGTTTTCCTGCAGCAAATGAAAAATAAGTTATATGCAGTGAAATCTTTTGCCATAATGTTGTTGTTTTTTTAATAGCTCATACATTCTGCTGAAAAATATCCTATCTTCTTGTTTTCCTTAAATTATATTCTGCAGGCTTACATTTCAAGTGGCCATTAGGGGCCCCTATGCTGGCAGCAATATATGCAATGAGTATGGTTTTAAAAATGCTGCCTGCCCTGGGTATGGCGTGTCCACCCAAATGCCGCTGCGAGAAGCTGCTCTTCTACTGCGACTCTCAGGGCTTCCGCTCAGTGCCAAACGCCACAGACAAGGGCTCTCTGGGCCTGTCCCTGAGGCACAATCACATCACAGAGCTCGAAAGGGATCAATTTGCCAGCTTCAGTCAACTTACCTGGCTCCACTTAGACCACAATCAAATTTCAACAGTAAAAGAAGATGCTTTTCAAGGACTGTATAAACTTAAGGAATTAATCTTAAGTTCCAACAAAATATTTTACTTGCCAAACACAACTTTTACTCAACTGATTAACCTGCAAAATTTGGACCTGTCTTTTAATCAGCTGTCATCTCTGCACCCAGAGCTCTTCTACGGCCTTCGGAAGCTGCAGACCTTGCATTTACGGTCCAACTCCCTGCGGACTATCCCAGTACGTCTGTTCTGGGACTGTCGTAGTCTGGAGTTTCTGGATTTGAGCACAAACCGTTTGCGAAGTTTGGCTCGCAATGGATTTGCAGGATTAATCAAACTGAGAGAGCTTCACCTAGAGCACAACCAGCTGACGAAGATTAATTTTGCTCATTTCCTACGGCTAAGCAGTCTGCACACACTCTTCTTACAATGGAACAAAATTAGCAACTTGACATGTGGAATGGAGTGGACCTGGGTCACTTTAGAAAAGCTAGATCTGACTGGAAATGAAATCAAAGCCATCGACCTGACAGTGTTTGAAACGATGCCTAATCTTAAAATTCTCCTCATGGATAACAACAAGTTAAATAGCCTTGATTCCAAGATCTTAAACTCCCTGAGGTCCCTCACAACCGTCGGCCTCTCTGGCAATCTGTGGGAATGCAGCCCTCGAATATGTGCTTTGGCCTCCTGGCTGGGCAGTTTCCAAGGTCGGTGGGAACATTCCATCCTATGTCACAGCCCTGACCACACCCAAGGAGAGGATATACTAGATGCAGTCCATGGATTTCAGCTCTGCTGGAATTTATCAACCACTGTCACTGCCATGGCTACAACTTATAGAGATCCAACCACTGAATATACAAAAAGAATAAGCTCATCAAGTTACCATGTGGGAGACAAAGAAATCCCAACTACTGCAGGCATAGCAGTTACTACTGAGGAACACTTTCCCGAACCAGACAATGCCATCTTCACTCAGCGGGTAATTACAGGAACAATGGCTTTATTGTTTTCTTTCTTTTTTATTATTTTTATAGTGTTCATCTCCAGGAAGTGCTGCCCTCCCACTTTAAGAAGAATTAGGCAGTGCTCAATGATTCAGAACCACAGGCAGCTCCGATCCCAAACACGACTCCATATGTCAAACATGTCAGACCAAGGACCGTATAATGAATATGAAGCCACCCATGAAGGACCCTTCATCATCATTAATGGTTATGGACAGTGCAAGTGTCAGCAGCTGCCATACAAAGAATGTGAAGTATAATATCGGCCCGTCATCAAAAATTACATCAGATAAGTAACCTATTTTACATAGTAGGGGCTAAATACATACCTAATTTTTACCAATGGTGACATTAAGCCTAATTTTCCAAACCAAATGGAGACTTAAGTTTTTGAAGTGTTGAAGTATTTTTAATTTTTTTTTATGAAACCATATCTTAAGTGTTATATGAAGCAAAGCTCATATTAATTTGCACTCTTGTTGCAAAGTCTAAAAATGCTTACTTCAAAATAAGACATTTCATGTATGTAATTATAAACTATCATGTGTAAGCATTTACACTAAGGTCTCCATATGCTATTTTTTTCCTACTGAAAACAGTTTGGAAAGAAGCTACTGAGCAGAAAAAGATATGGATCAATACTTGTTAGATCACTGCTCTCCATCCCAAGTACCACAACTGGCTTGCTGCTTAAAAGGAGGCTTAGCGAAGTTCTCTTGTATGATAATTTGGTATTTACTCAAATCTACAATTTACTGCCAGTGTGGGAAGTAGAATTTGATGTATGCTGAAGACTGGTGAATATTAAACACTCTTTTTCCAGAGTTTTTGCCTGGGTTGGTAGATACTATCGAAGTCCACATTATGAAATCAGAACCCTTTATGTAATTCTAATAAGCTGAGTGACTCTTTAATATATTTAAATAATGAATCCAAGTGATTGTGAAAAGGTCTCATTACAATGAAATCAATAGTAAATAATTACACTGACTTCATGTGATACATCTCTAGTTTGACTTATAATGGAAATGTTGATTTTTGTGGCATTTAGACAATTTTTTTAAGCTAGCATTAAATCACCATTTTACTAATTAGTTTACTAAATCCTATATTTACATTTACATGTAAAAAAAGATTTAGAATTTATTTTGGAAAGAAAAGAGATAAACTGAGTCAATTTAACAATCCTGTGACCTGCTCCCTCTAGTTTGAAAGCACACACACAAATTCTCTCCCTCCCTCCATGATCAAAGATGCCTTGACAAAGGGGCTTAAACCTCTTCTGCCTTTTCCTGATCTTCAAACCTCAAAAAGCCAAATTAAAAACAATTGGCTAGCAACAGGCATGACACTGATTCTTACTAGAATATAGTATAATGGAACCAAGAAAAAATCACTTTCTCAATATTATATGCTAAAATTTGACTTTTAATAAAGATACCTATCCACACTGTAAGAACAGTTCCTTCCAAGTGAAGGGAAAAACATATTAGAGGACAACATTCTACATGCCTATGAAGCCACACAGTGGTAACGCAAAGGTGGTGTGGAGGTGAAGGGATGAAAGGGAAAGGCAGCATTTTGAAATGTGACCGACAGAAACAGTATAGCTTAAGTTAAAAGGCAGCCAAGAGTGAGGCAAAGGTTAACTACACAATCTGCATCAAACAGGGCAAGGCCGTGGGACCTGCAGCTGAAAAGGGGAGAGAGGGTTAATAAAAACATTCCATAATTAACAAATGATAACGATGCCACACTTTTCATGCAGAAAAGAGCCACAAGTATTTCATTTCTCTGATTATGATTTCTATGAAGAAACTATGACATATTTGGGGTTTAGATCCAAGTCACCAATTCATTTAGAATTTTTCCGTGAGAGGTTCCTTGCACGTAGTAGCAAAACCCATTAGACTGACTTAATTTTAGAAAAATGAGCATTTCTACAACTGACACTGACTCTATGTGAAAAAAGACATATCCTTAGAGAAAACCACTACCATTTAAAAAAGGGGGGGGTATCTTTCCCTTAAAATGACCATTAACATGTTATCCTTCTAATTCAAGGCATATTTTCTTCCCAGGATTGAACTGCAAACATGTTAAGACTACAGTTTAACCCATGAGATTTAACCGTAATTTTTTTCTTCTTTAATATTAAGAGAGGGGTATCTACCTACATTTCAAAGAAAATGTTTATCAGTAAAAAAGCAGATGAGATCACAAATTAAGGTAAAAATGTGCTCTCTGTATTTTTTAGGGTGGGTAGATTAGTTTGGCAAATTCTCAGCCCAGCTGTGTTCAGCTGATGTTGAGCGGTGAGCATTTCATTTCTTATTAAACCAGACCCTGGGCCTGCCTGGGCAGAGACAGAAGCTGATTTTACAGCATAGAGCGCAGCTCACTGCTTCCCTATGGAGGGGCTGGATCAGAAGCCCCATTACAAATGAGAGCTCCATGAGCTAAAATTTACCAACCCATTTATCAGGGTAACCACAGCCATTTGTCAGGGCACAGCTTTGTCACAATACAACTGTGCCCTGAACACACAGACTCCACTAGCTCTAAAGGATAGCACTGGAGTATTTGCCAACATTTCATCCACAACCAACATTAATTGAAACTGTGAAGATAAGGATGAGAAATACTGGCTAAGAATTCCCACATAAATATTAAATATTACCTTTAGTAAAATGGACCATCAACTGAAAAAATCCTTAATGTATGTAGAAAAGTAAACTAGGAAAGCAAGCAATTCAGTAAACTCTGGGGAACAGCATAGCAAAGCTACTAAGGAATACTTTCCAGTCGAAAACTATAAAATTTTTTGCCCTCCATTTTTTTGGTAATGCTCTCAGAGAAAAGTAAGTAACAGTGCCAGACAGCATTTTTCTTTTTTTCATTTAAAGTGCAAACTTCCCTTTTCAACTGCTTGTAGAAGGCAGGATTCCATTTAATTTTGGCCTATTTGTGTTTCGGTATCGGCACAGGTTTGAAGATGAGACTGTTAGTCATATGTCCTCTCTTTACCAACTGGCTAGGGTGTAAGAGCATCACAGCTACACTGCAGATTCTGGTAACATGGTATTAGGGATTTTGTTTTATCAGTGTAGTCTTAGCCTCTTCAGCACCTACTCCCTCCCCCTGGTCTTTTTTCACTTTCAAGGTTACAGGAAAATGACCACTTAATCAAGAACCAGAAAAATAATCAAATCTCTCTGTAAAAAGAAAAGCTAAGACAGCTATGATACTGTACCCACCTAGTAACCAAGAGCTTGTTTGGGATCGTTTATATTCATTTCTGTAGCTTGCCAGGGATTTCAATCACTTTTCTGAAATGAGAGTGGGCTGATAAATCTGCAAATCTATACACAACTCAGAGAATACCCACTGCCAACATCAAATAGCAAAAATACTAATTTTTTAAGCCAAAAATCTGCACTAACACATGTAATTTCTTAATGTGCCTAAGTTAATTTCTATACCAATTCAATGAATGGAATCGATTGAACTTCCCAACTCCACTAATTATTAAAATCCATCTGCTTATTCTAATGCTAGTCACCAAGAGCTAGACTCCATCTTTCCAATAAAAATGAGCCCTCTGTATCGCTAGGTCCAAATCCTAAAATTCAAAACAGGCATATCATTTTCTTAAGGCATACTTCCTACACATGCTATCAGGGCAAAAAGCTATAAATGCCTGGTTCTCTCCTTAAAATGTAGATATCTATATGAAATTTTAAAAGAATATTTTGAGAAGCTGACTTACATGATCATTTTCCTAATAGAGCAATACAGTGACAGACCTTTCTCAAAAGTCTGTTTTGGGACATGATCTTCATATTTCATTGGCTTAAGTGCTTCAACCAGAAAAAGACAAAGATAAAGATGATAAGGTCATTTATAGGTAATTAAATATTTCTGTTCTTAACCTAGGGCAAACTCACAGTACTTGAATAAGGCCAAAAACACAAGGAAAATGACTGTTGAAGCTTTCATACAACTATTACAAACATTTGGAAATCTCTGCTACTCCTTCAACTAACATATTCTTCCTTGGTAATCTAAAAAAAAAAGTCTGATATATGGAATGTTTGGTGAACCTTCCTATCAACACTGAGACTGGACGCTAAAAGTACAGTCCAAACACATTGTGTTCAATCACCTTAAGAGCCATTTTTTTTGTTTTGTTTTGTTTTTGCTGGGAGGTGGGCAACTGGGTTGGGGGGTGGGAAGAAAATACTATTATAACGGGGGCCGGGGGGGGATAACAAAGTGCAGTGTACAGGAAAGATTTGTTATTAAAATTGTGTATACTGTAAAAAGTGAATGTCTTTTTTTTTTAAGCTTTTCCTTGGTAGGCAATCAATTTTGACATGTGAAACTTGAAAAATCATTTGTGACAGAGAGAGAAACCTTAAATGAACATGTGTTTTGTACCATATTCTCTACAACGCCAAATATGCCAGTTGAGTAAAGGGCAGTTAATTGACTCTCTTCATTGAGAGAAAGGTTAAACTAGGCAAAGAACAAAGTAAAGGACGGGGTGGTGGTGGTTGGGCGGGGAACGGGGTGAGGAATAGCCCTAGCCAAAAGCTACCATGCCAACAACTAGCAGTTATGCAGTAAGAAGTTGCTCTGTCCCAAGCCTTAGGGAGTGGACAAACAGCTATCCATGCGGATCACAGGGCCTAAGGTTGGCTTCCCACCCTCCCCCAAAGTAGACTGCCACCACATCCTGGGGAGCTTTAAAAACATTGCCTGTATCCAGCAAACAGCAATGCGGTCTTTATCTTGGCGGTTCTCTGGTGGGGTCAGACACCAACAGCATCTTACATACCATTCCTGGGAGCGATGTCCATAGGTGCTGACCATGCTGGGTCTCTAAGATCCCTACATGACCTACTCTAACCCACTCTGAGACACTAGCTCAGCAAATATGGATAGGGAAAAGGAAGGTAAGATTTTTAAGTAGTGTCCCTTGCTTGGAATAAACACCCCCAGGACAGGATGCTATGCCTGGGCAGCATGGTGGGGGAGGTGGGAGGTTGTGCAGAAAGTGCCCTGGTCTCAAGGAATTGACTGCCAGGACCTGCCACACTTGACTGGATGCACTTACTACTTCTGTAGGCCCAGAGCAATGCAGCAGGACTACACCGGCAGGAAGAAACAAGGCCACCCCTTTCACCCAGGACTAAGAGGATCAGAAAGGCTAAGAGAGCTATCACACTAGGAATCTCACCAGTAACAAGGGCAGAGGCAGGAACCACAGCACAAATTTTTACTGTCAAACTCATCACGTATGCACTAGAGGGCAGAG
This sequence comes from Potos flavus, assembly GCA_028534135.1. NCBI lineage: Eukaryota > Metazoa > Chordata > Mammalia > Carnivora > Procyonidae > Potos > Potos flavus. Next base: position 26,967,133 of record CM052895.1, read on the forward strand.
GTGATGGTGGTTTCAAATTGCACAAAGAACAGAATTCCTATACTTTATGGAGTTAAAAGAGCTTATTAACCTAATTCTCGTACATTTAAATCTTGAAAATTCCATGTAAAGCTACATCTCATTTCTTTATCAGTTATTTTAATTAGTTTTGCCTGTATGCCACAGCATTCTCAGGTTCCCACTCAAATTTATAATAGATTTCTTCAAGGTCTGTTTCAAGTGATTTTTTTTTCCTTTCTTTAAATATATCTAACCAGCTGGGTACTCAAATCTCCCTTAGACAAAATGTACTACAAATCGTCTTTCACAAAGAGAGAAAGAGAGATGAAAAATCATAGCTATTCCAAACATTGCTCGTCCTTAGCATAAGTTCCTCCTCACTAGCGAAAGTTTTGGGAACACTCTTTAGGGACACATGTTGAGCATCCCTTCCCCTAGCTACAGGGGACTTTAAAGAGAAAGAAATTTCCAAAGGCAAGTACAATGAGGCACCCTAGTCTACAAAGTCTACAAACTGAACATATACCAACCCTTTATACATGGAGGCCCAAGAGCAAAGCCTACCACATGGTCTCCCAACTCAGGACCTCCCACCAGAAACCCACCATGAAGAAGCATCTGTGAACAATTAGCCTGAAGGCAGGGGCCAATAACTCTACCACCATGCTAAGACAGAAGACACTCTTTCCTCACTTGAGAAACAGATTTTAAAACTGCAGTCCCAGAGACAAACCCAAAGCAATTTTACAACTTTCATCAAGACACTTGACCAAAAACTATGGTAGAGAGATGTAAACGTGTCTTAACTTCACTGACTCTCCATTCAAAATTGTGTTCAGAGCACAAGAACTCCATGTTTAGGCTGTGGTATTTGTACAAAAAAATACCCATGTGTACGTGTACATATTCACACACATATATACACACATACATATATGTGTATAATTTAAATATATACATGTAAAACCTCTAGGTTGCTTTTTTTGAAAAATTAGAAACTAAACAGACACTGATATTAGCCCACCTGCTTTATCACCATGAGAAGCAAAAAAGTTTCTCTTGAGATAGACTAAAACATTTCCCATGGCCTAGCTGCCAAATATATAGAGGGCAACTGCTCAGCACCTTACACCTTTGAAAACTATTTATCATTTCATTTAACTTACTTCTATGAAGTCAAGGAAACAAAGCATAATACATTCACATGAACTAAATGGTTCTTTTTTTTTTTTTTTTTTTAAGATTTTATTTATTCATTTGAGAGAGAGCCATAGAGAGAGAGAGAATGAGCAGGGAGAGAGGCAGCAGGAGAAGGAGAAGCGGGCTTCCCAACGAGCCTGGAGCCCAACATGGGACTCCATCCCAGGACCTGGGATCATGAGCAGACGTTTAACCATCTGAGCCGCCCAGGTGCCCCAAATGGTTCAAATAAGGATATGAAAAGATCAGAAGCAGGGATTCTTAACTCTAAGGGTCCAGGGTATGTTTCATAGAAAGCAAGAACCTCTTGAAATTACAGTGCAAGTATTGTATGTATGTCTATATATTTCACCAGATTCTAAAGGGTTGTGATAACTTAAAAAAAAAGCCCTGGTAGAATAATGGAATAGTTCCTTCTAGTATACACTAATTTGACCTTGACCTTCCTGGTGGTTAAGGCTAAGAACAAAACCAAGAGCTTTCATCTGATAAAAGAAGCACAATAGTTTACTTGGGGGTAGAGACACTTAAGTGCAAAACCCTGTGAATTACTTATAAAATAGAGCCAGTTGCAGAACAATTAAGAAAAAATGTCAGACAGTATCTCCAAGGAGGTTATGAAGAACAGGCAGACTTATTCTTCATGTAAATCCTTGAAAAAGTTAAGAGTAAGAAGCCTACACAAGCAGCATGTTGCATGCTTTGTGGTGACCCAAGGGTGAAGCCTATGAAGTCAGCAAGACTGATCATGCACCTACTTAGGAGAGCAGTTCATGTCTCCTCCTTATCACATCCCTGGGACCCAAACTAGAGTGTTCCATCACCTAAGAGACACTCGGTGAATATCTGCTCCATTACAAGATGAGGAGTACAATTTAAAATTTAACAATCTTCTAACTACATCATGAATGAAAAGAAGCACATTCCATGGATAATCTCTAGTTGTGCTGATGATAATCCTAAGTGTTCTCCTTGGGTAAGAATCTAAAAGATGAAAACTAATTTTCTAAGAAAGAATGCATTTAAAAAGATAAAGCATTCACTGGTCTGATAGGTGTCAGAAATTTAACTGTCCCTTTAAAATTTAACTTATTTTATAATTATCAGAACAACCACTTAGATTTCAAAAGGAGTAAAGAGCACAGTGATTAAGAGACCTTATTCCACACTTGTGCCTGTGACCACGGACAAGTCCTTCAACCTCACTGCACCTTGAGCTTCTCATCCCTAACATGGAATTAATAGTAGTAACAACCAAAGGGGAATCTAATCCACGTAAAATACTGAGAACAGGCTAGAACAGCATAAAGTTTCAATAAATGCTTGCTATTTTTTTAATTGCAGTATGTGGAGAGCTAGATGCAACAGATCCATCAAGTAGAGAATATAATCACATTAAAAACATGTCAGACCTCAGCATTAGTTCAGGAACCTCTCTACTTTCTGGTCTCCCTTCCCTCTCTAAGTTAATGTATAGTATCCAAAATGAAGACTCATAGCAACAGCTTTTAATAAGCCACCAGACTGGATACACTTTTTGTATCTATTACAGATATAAAACTAACCACATTAGCTCACAGTCAAGTAATCTGCTTTATAAAATGTATTACAATATTATATATGACATTACTTTGACTTTATGAATCAAGGCTAAATTTCAAAAGATAAAATCCCTAATTCCAAAATTCCTTCTGAGTAAGGCAGTCACTTAAAATCCAGTGAGGTCCTTTTTCCTTGTTCAATAAAACTATATGTGACACATGTATTATCCATTATCATAAACAGATACTATTTTTCAAAAGAAATAAGAAATAATCTCATTGATATCTCAGCTTCTGACAATTTTATTTTAGGACAAAATACATGGCTGAGGATTAAACATCATGATTATGTTTATTTTTTTTTTTTGCTTAGAAGATAAATGCACTTCAAGTCTACCACATCTAATTTAGCAAGAAGCCCATCCAACTGTGGCAGATTTGGTTTGTAGGCAGATTTGCCAGAATCATTGATATGAAGGGAGGTATGAAAATTTAAAACCACGAAGATAACTTATCAGTTCAGTGCATATATGAGGGTTATGTTTCATGATTGCTGATGATCCTCCATATTACCAAAATATTAAATATAAAGCTTGTTCAGAATTAATCGGTCTGAATGAATACACACATTCTTATGGCCCAAATTTTTTAAGACAAGAACTTTCTTAGTCTTTCTAAGATCATGATCCAGTTTACCCAGCAAGGAAGAACACTTTATCTCCTCATTCATCCACAACTTTTCTCCATTTTCCCACATCTTTTGACGCTGGGCTTGCTTTTTGATCCTCAGTTAACAGCACATTTACAAGCTTTTCCCATACCTGATTCTCCAAGGAAATTCCAAGAAAAAGCACATTACTGAGCAGAAACCATTCAGTTGCAGTGTATCCAAAGCTGAGCACCAACCTTCTTTAAAAAAAAAAAACCGTTTTTTTTTGTTTGTTTGTTTGTTTGTTTTGAGAGAAAGAGAGAGAGAGTGAGCGGGAGCCGAACACAGGGCTCGATCTCATGACCCTGAGATCACAACCTGAGCCAAATCCAAGAGTTGGACACTTACCTGACTACAGCACCAAGGCGCCCCAGAAATACCTGTAATTTTAAAGATACCCCTTGACTCCACAAAACCAAGTACCTATCAGCTGCAAAATGATCCCCACAATTAGGGAGACACTAATAGAAACACAATCACTCACCTGAGTTGCCCTCAAAGTCTACCTTTCCCTTTGTAGAAGATTCAAGTATCAGATGTTTATTCATTTTGTTTTTACTTTCAAAAGACCAGAAACAGTCATTTGAGAAAAGTACCCTTTTTGCATTAATAATTAGCACTCACTCTGGCTCTCTAGCCAAACAAAATTCCCAAAACCTTTCACATCTTTAATATAAATAGTTATTTTATTGGTTTTATTCGGGGGTGGGGAATGTGCCTTGGGGCAAAGAGGACAAGGGTACACAGGACATGGCTGTGAAATTTTCAGAAATGTAGAACTCTTGGGCTGATGATAGGCCGGAATCCTTACCTTCCTCATCTATGCTGTAAAATTTTCTACCAGTTTTGTCAGGATTCCATAAAACTGGCCACAAAAACACTGATCTTTCATGTGTAAGTACTTTCTGAGTTTTTGCTCCCCACGGGAAAAAAGACATGAGCATGAGGCACTGGTAGTGCTAGGACTGCCACACAGGGCACACACTAACAGCTGTGTTCACAAGTGACCCTGACGGTGCTACTCCTCTCTCAGCAACCTCCCTAACTTACCCTGGAAGCTCACAAGGAAAAAAAATAACAGCGGTGGGAAAGAAAGGGAAAAGAATCTACCACTCTCAGACGCTCCTGTAGGCATCTAGAACAGTGCCATATCATCACAACTTCCTCTTCTCTCCTGACAACCCTTTCAGGCCAATGTGTGCAAAACTGTTCTTTGACACTTGCCATCAACTTCCAACAACTAGAGCCCATTTTACTATAGTGTTAAAGCCGCCAGTCTAACATTTATCTCTTACTCTCCATGAAAACCTAATAGCAGGTGGTCAGGCATTCTCTCCCTTTGTGAAGCAGCATTTCTGAAGTGTCAGAAAAACATCACAATGCATAAGTGATATCACCCATTTCATGCTCACTTAAAATTAGATGTGAGATGAATTAGATAAAATGTGAAGAACTGAACAAACCATAGTTTATCTAAAGTCTAGCTAGTTGACATTCCCACCAAAGGCATCACCATAAATTACAAAAACTATTAAACATATTTCCATAAAAAAACACAAATCTACTAGCCTCCCGAAACATACAAATAGTATTTTGAAGATCTTGCCTTTTAAATATTTTATGTCAATTTTTAAACACACACACACACACACACACACACACACCCCTCCTCAGTTTAAATTGAAGACAGGGAAGCCTGGGGATTAGATAAAACCCATGAAAGGCTAGCTGCTTTATTCTGTTATCAACTAACATTTAAACTAATTGAATTCCAAGCCTTTGTTATCAATTGGCATTGAGAACATTATTTGGGAAGGACAGACAGATGGGAAAGATTAAGATTTAGTTTTTGACATACTAAAATCGAAATGTTTATTAGCTATTCAAGTAGAGACAAGTTCAGGGTAGAGATCTAGACTGTAAATACAAATTCTGAAGTCATCATAGTAAACATGGGTATTTAAAGTCACAGAACTAAATGAGATTACCAGGGGAATGAGTACAGATAGAGAAGAGACTCACAGAAACACACCTTCCTCCTATATCAGTCTGTGCATATTTAAACAATATCGCATCAAACGGCAGTCAACAAAAAATGACAAGTTTCAAGGGCAGTATCCCCTCAACATCAAAGCCACTTGAGCAAAGAATGTTCTATTGGAAAACAAATGGGAATAAAGTCAGCCTGATTCAGGAAAATGATCTTAAAACATTACCTATCAAAGAAATTCTTGCCAATTAAAGGTCTGCACATACACTATTTTAGAACTGAGAATGATTACTATCATAACAAGTCCATCATTCATGGAATCTTGCATGGAACCATGCCTAATAGGTGCTAGATATGGCCCTGTCCTCAACAAGGTCAGTGCAATAAATTAAAGAACCAAAGATCATGGGACAATCAGAAAAGCAGGTTTTAATTTGGGGGCAAAGGTACACCTAGCTCATGTACTTAAACTACAAGACAGTCAAATATTCACTAAAAAGATAACCATATCTATCTATGATAGTGATTTGGGTTACAAAGTATGTGTGCTGATCAAAACTCATCAAATAGTACACTTATAATCTGTACATTTCATTGTGTACAACATTTTCCATAAATAAACTTAACTCCAGTTCATGCATGCCGCAGTGTTTAGAGGTGAAGTATACAAGTGTCTGCAAACGGATTTCAAAATATATCTAAACAATAGTACGGACACAGAGATAAATATGTGATAAAGCATCTAACAAAATGTTAATCACAAAATCTAGGAAATGAGTGGGTGTGGGGGATGTGGGGTGTGTGTGTGGTGTGTGTGTGTGTGTGTGTGTGTGTGTGTGTGTGTGTGTATGAATGAGTGACCACTGTACAATTCTTCCAGCTTCTCTGTATGTATGAAAATTTTCTCAATCAAATGTTGGGAGGAAAGGAAAATATAAACTTACAGTTGTAATTCATGGTATTGACAATCTACACACTATTCCTCTCAATCCAACCAACAGCATTACATGGTGGTTAATACTTAGACACTGGAGTCAGACTAGGTTCAAAATATAGCACGTCCACTTGCTACCTGTGAGATCTTGAGCAAGTCATTTATGCCTTAATGGTACATAACTCATGCTTGAAGAGTAAAAGCGAGTATGTGTCTAAAAGTCGTAACACTGCCTGGCACACAGTAATTGCTAAAGTGTAGCTGTATGATGATGACGATATGATGATGATGACGACTACTAAGTATTTTTAAATATTCCAACAAGTACGACTTCAATTTCCACTATGAGATAAAACAATATTCAATGAAGAGCTAATAAAAGAGAATCAGCCCAGGGTGCCTGGGTGGCTCAGTCGTTAAGCGTCTGCCTTCGACTCAGGTCATGATCCCAGAATGCTGGGATCGAGTCCCGCGTCGGGCTCTCTGCTCAGCGGGAAGCCTGCTTCTCCCTCTCCCACTCCCACTGCTTATGTTCCTTTTCTCGCTGTGTCTTTCTCTGTCAAATAATAAATAAAATCTTTAAAAAAAAAAAAAGAGAGAGAATCAGCCCAAAAATGTGGACAGTGCTACTTAGATTACTGATATTCAGAGAACAGGGAGGGCAAAGAAAAATGTAGTGGAAAAGGAGCCTTTAACTGTGCTACAAGTACCAACAGTATTTCAATATGGCTGGTGCAGGGGTAGCCAAAATCACCAATCTGACAGATACTACCAGTAAGTGCAGCTAAAGTGAACCAAATGACAGGGAGACTCTAGAACCAGAAACGGTGTATAGATTTAACATGGTCAGCAAGAGCAGCCATTCCAGATCTCTGGAGATGGCTGGGATATGATGATCAAATCAGTGATTAAGAAAAATGTATTCTGGCAATTTTCCTTGTTTTGCTGAGAAAAACAAAACCCAGAACTTTAACAAGGACTGCTAAGGAAGAAGGATAAGAGAAAGAGATTTATTTAAAGGACAGGCAAAAGGGTAAAAACCAACGGTCAGCCAAGAAAGAACAAATGGCTCTCTCGAAGAGCCCTGCTCAAGAGAAACAGGCAGGAGGTTAGCGTATGAGGGGGAAAGGAGATAAGAAATCATTCATTCACCAAGATGCGCTAAATAAAAATAAATAAAAAGAGCCTCTGGGTTCCAATATTAAATCTCAAGGTTTCAACAATTAATCTCCAACCTAAAACTATTTTCTGAAAAGACAGTTCCTCCACATTTTCGATTTGCAGGTTTTTTCCCCAAGTGTCAATAAGGGACTTTCTCTTATGAATTAGACACACAGATAAGGCAGGACCAGTTTCTACTTTGTAAAGTATGAAGCAAAGCTCTTGCTAGGATCCCATTCATTCTAGTAAAACCTACCCCTTTCCCACTCTTAGTCATAGACTGTTAACATTTTTGCAAGATAAAGTTTTAAACTTTTAGAACAATCATTTCTGACTCCTTAATGTGGTGCAAATACTAAACAGAAATGCAGGAGCACAGTGTAGTGACAACCTGTTAATTTTACTCCCTCACAAGCTACAAAAGAATCTTATTATAAGGTTTAATTTGTTACTTTCATAAATAAGAGGTTCATTAATGGCTTCACTCAGTGGAACTGCTGTTTTTGTTAAAAACTATGTGGTATGACTGCCAATAAAATCTTAATAAAATCCCAAACCATTATCTACCTCCTATCCTAATAACAGAAATTGAAGATGAAACATGACATCTTAAGGGTTACACTTCACAATCAACAACAACTGAAACCAGTTTCAATATTTCAGAATCCCTTCATTCCCTACCCGGATTTAACTCTATCTTCTTTTTTGTTCCGTTTCCATAATCAAATACTTTATTCTCCTTTAGAAATATTCTTTCAGAAATCATAATTATGAAAGCTCTTCAGTATGTTTCAAATATGTACACTTCTTTTTTTCTCCACATTTGAGATTATAATCAAGACTAGCTAATAAATTTCTCCACTTGGGCAAACCATGAAAATTATCAGATATGCATACTTTTTCCAAGATTTAACAATTCTACATTAATTTTGATTTAACAAAAGTTGGGGAAAACTCAAATGATGAGAACCTACCAGAAATCAACTCTTGTTGCTTTGTTTCCAGCTCTTCCTTTTTACAAGAAAAGGGACATGCTGTTCTCTCTGCTAAGAGAGTGACAGAGTAGAGACCCTGTCTCACCAACCAAACACCGTATGAAGTGTGGATGCTCCCCATACACCTTCAGGGAACTGTTCACAACAAAGAACCACTGGTAAAACAGCATTCTATGCTTTAAAAGAAGATTAAAACTCAACAACATACAAACTTTCAGGAAACAGAGAAAAAAAATGTTTTACCCAGTATGTGTTGGATTTTTCTATCATTGCTATTACAAAGGCTTTACTGGTAGATCTGCAATTTCCTGCATCCACAATAATATTTATATACAGCAACTATACATGAGGGCTGGCTCGTTAGCCTCCTGAATTAAAACATAAAGGTTAATAAGCTAGTAACAGGTTTGTTCTTTGTAGGGACCAGTTTTGGTCTTCTCATTCAAAATTCCCAATGTAGGGAGCCTCGGTGGCTCAGCTGGTTAAGGGACTGCCTTCGGCTCAGGTCATGATCCTGGAGTCCCGGAATGGAGTCCCAGGATCAAGTCCCGCATCGGGTTCCCTGCCTGGTGGGGAGTCTGCTTCTCCCTCTGACCCTCCTCCCCCTTCTCATGTTCTCTCTCATTTTCTCTTGAAATAAATAAATAAAAACTTTTTTTAAAAAATCCCAATGTATTTTCTCTATAAACTGAAATTATCTGTCAAGGGTTACAACTGGTACTCAAAACTCCATGGGAATCAGTGAAAATGCACTGCCAGTGCTGTGGAGAAATCAGAGTGTATTTCCCACAGGGTAAGAAAACCCTTTCCATGCAGGATGACATTTTTAAAAAGCCATTACCTCTTTTAATGAATAGCATCTACAAGGTATAAGGAAGGATAAGAGGACATCACAATAAATGAGCCCAAAAAACAAAAAGAAAACTGGAAAAATGTCTACAAAAAGGCTCCGTGGGCATTTTTTCCCTAATAGAGGGATCTAGTGGGTTCAAATCAATTCTGCCCTCAAAATCCTTTACTGTTTTCACCGTACCCCAAAATGTCTGTATTTTACACTACTGCAGTTGGAGGAGTTTGTCAAACCATTCTTTCTTCCTCTTCTTCTCCCACTCAAGTTTCTCTTTATTGATGCTTGGCAGCCCACTCATTCATCCTTTCATTGTCTTTCCTTACTTGGGAGCTCTCGAGCATTTACACTTTTCACTTAAGTCTTTGTAAAAAGAGAGTGTGTGTATAAGCACAAGTACATGTGTTCAGTTAGGGAAAAATGGAAGCAAAAAGACCCGAGATCAAGACAAAACAGCCTCTATTTATTTCACAGAGAAAGCCATTATTTAGCTCATTTCTTGTCAAAGATTTTCTTTTTTAACTTTGGCTCCTCCCTCTAAATTCGAGTCTTGTACCGGCCATTTTTACTTGATTAGAAAAAGAACCTCTCACTTGAATATGTGTAGCGTCACATTCAATGCTCGCATTCAGAAACTTGTATATCTATAAATAAACTGCAGATATCCACACAAATTTTGCAGATGCGGGTAAAAATAAAAACAAAATAAATATTCTTAAAACTATTTACAAGTATAAAAATCCTGCAGATGTGATGTCAATGAGAATTGTGAAAGGCAGGTTTATCACATTTTCCTAGAGAAGGAAAGGCTCTGAAAACCGTCACTACAGCAGTTCCCTGACTGGTTGTCTTCCATCCATCCAAGTCAAATAAATTTTGATGCTCCACAATTAAAATGGCCTGTGTGAAAAGAATTTTTATAAAACCTCAAAGCTCAAAGTCAGGCAATTAATTACTATCTTGTATGCAACCATGAAATTTTTACAAAAGACTCTGTATTCACAATATGTCAATGTCAAACTCTCATTTGAAATGTGAAAATTCCTTCCGAGAACCACTGAGTTCAACAGTCCCTTCTCCTTTTTTGTACTATTTCTGCATGTGTTTCATACATACACACACACACACACACACACAACATATTCCTTCTGAATATTTTTGTTCTGTTCTTCTGTTTTGTTTTTTTAAGTTTTTTAACTTATTTGAGACAGAGACCAAAACAAAGAGAGCACAGGGGAGGAGCAGAGGGAAAGGGAGAAGTAGGCTCCCCGCTGAGCAGGGAGCCTGATGCAGGGCTCGATGCAGCCCCTATTTTTGTTCCACTCCTAAGCAAGAATTGGAAATACGCTTTTGTTGTACAGTTATGTTACACAGGTATGGAGTTAAGATTTCTTTACTAAAGAGTAACCGCTAATGAAGGCTTCTAAGTCTCAAGCAGTAGCTATTACTGTAAGTTAATTCCTGACCTAATAAAACTGATTGAGCACAGGGGCACCTGGGTGGCTCAGTCAGTTAAGCATGTGCCTTTGGCTCATGTCATGATCTCTAGGTCCTGAGATCAAGCCCGACGTGGGGCACCCTGCTCAGCAGGGAGCCTGCTTCTCTCTCTCCCTCTCCTCATCCCCCTCTCCTGAGTGTGTGCTCTCTATCAAATAAATAAATAACATCCAAATAAAAAACTCTGACTGAGCACATAAATTAGTAAATGTAGGAAATATTCTATCATTTACCTACAAGCATTTCAAAGACCAAAAAGAAAAATAAAGACCTGTTAATGTTAAAACAAACTAAGTTTGGACCAATTCCGCAAATTTAAACAAGTAAATATTTGCTAGCATAACTTAATATTTGACAAAGTTGTATTTCAATTCACTAGAGGAAAAGATGGTCTATTTAATAAGTCCCAGGGCACCTGGCTCAGTCATTTAAGTGTCTGCCTTCGGCTTGGGTCATGATCTCGGGGTCCTGGGATGAGCCCCCATCGGGCTCCCTGCTTGGCAGGGAGTCTGCTTCTCCCTCTCCCTCTGCCGCTCTCCCTACTTGTGCACTCCCGCTCCCTTGCTCTCTAATGAAAATCTTATGAAACAAAAAAAGAAAAGTCCCTATCCAAATGGAAGAAATATTAGAGCACTTAACTTCACACCAGGCAGATGAAAGATTGTGACGTTATTTGTCCTGAGCCAATTTAGCTAATCTGGAACTACATTTCCCAGAAGTCCCTTCCCTACACAGCTCCACATCAGACTAGACCACATGAGACATCCTTGCATGAGATTTGGAAGGCAGAAATGAAGCAGCAACCTTCTTTCTTATGCTGGGAAGGCCGGTGCAGGTACAAGGCACTAATGCAGGTCACACACATTGTAGCTTTGCTGGCTCATTTTGTTACCATAGAGCAACAATCAAAACCACAACTCCTACAGAATTTTTCCTTCAGCTTTGCTGACTTCTGGGTCAGATGTGTATCTAAATCTGTAATAAAGGAAGCCATCTTCTTCAGGAAATCTCTGTCATCAGAGTTGGAGGCACAGATGTAATAAGAGGCCAATATGACTTCCAGACTGTCCTCATGAGGCCCAGCTCATGTTCGAGAGTGACCCTGTTTCACGTTGTACTTACTATCTTTTCTTACAAGACTGTATGCACTGCTCACCCCTGGCTCCAGCACCAGATACAAAAGCAAAAGCCTCATACAAACTTCTTAATCTGTTCCCATGATTGCATAATGTCAAATCTCTATAATAAAGTCCTTATGTCTTTCGTAGTTGCTCTACTTCTGTGAATGAACCCCAAGTGACACGAAGATGTGTGTGTGTGTGTAATTAATCCAAGGTGGGAAAGGAATTTGTACCCTACAAAAATCCCCTAGCCACCAAACAAGAGATAAACACACATAAATAAAAACGAAACTTTGGGGGCGCCTGGGTGGCTCAGTCAGTTTAAGAGGCTGCCTTCGGCTCAGGTCATGATCCCAGCGTCCTGGGATCGAGTCCCACATCGGGCTCCTTGCTCGGCGGGGAGCCTGCTTCTCCCTCTGCCTCTGCCTGCCACTCTCCCTGCCTGTGCTCTCTCTCTCTGACAAATAAATAAATAAAATCTTTTAAAATAAATAAATAAATAAATAAAATTTTAAAACAAAACTTTGATATGGTAAAAGGGGGGGGGGAGGAGAAAGTCATATGCAATGCAGATGGGCAGATACTAGGTTAATACCCACAATATACAAACAAGGAGCTCCAGCAAAGAAAAAGACACATAAGTCATTAGAAAAATAAGCAGAGGATATTAATAGGCAACTCACGGGAAAGCAAATCTAATGACCTACAAGGATATTAAAAAAATTATTTCAATTCAAAAGTGGTCAGGGAAATGTAAATTAAAATAATAATGAGCTATGACTTCATACCCTTTGGCTCAGAAAAAAATCACAATACTTTCTATCACAGGATGTGAAGAATAGGCTATTTTCTTATATTGGTGGTAGACCTACAAATAGTTTAGGATTTTTTAGAAAATAATCTGCCTACATTTCTTCAGATGAAGATATACATGTACATTAAAGCCAGCAATTTCGTAGAAATAAAATAATCTATTCTTTTATTCTTCTAGTCTCAAGAATCTATTTCATAGAAATAAAGAAGCAAACACAAGGCATTGCCTCATTGTTCATGATGCGTAAAAAAACTAACCAAATGCTCACAAGAGGGAAGTTGTCACATAATTTACGATATATCCCATACCATGAAATATTAGTCAGCAATTAAAAGAATGAATGGCGGGTAAACTAGGAGAATTCAAAGGACTTCCATGAGGTACTACTGAACAGTAAGATACCAGTTTGTAAGTAATGATCTCATTTTGAACAAGTAACTATGAAAAACAAAAACAAAAACAAACCAACACTTACATTGGGGTAGGGGTGTGGAGACTGGAGGTCTACTACATAAGCAAAGTATAGAGATATTCATCTCTTGACTGCTAACACTGGTTCTTTGGGAGAAAAACATATGGTATGGGGAAGAAAGCTCAGTAGAAGGAAAAGCTCTTGGTGTGCGTGTGTGCGCGTGTGCATGACAGAGAGAGAGAGAGAGAGAGACAGACAGACAGTGTATAAATATTTTAAAAGGATTATCTTTGCATTTATACATTTTTGTATCGTGTAGTTGCACTGCTAAAAATGAAGCCTAATTTCTTATGATTACAGTATTCTGAAAGGCAATATAGGCTTTAAGAAGGAACTGTAAGTGAACTATAGTAGTCATCAGATTCACTGGATCTTGGAAAGGAAGGGACGACCATCTAAAAAGGGGGGAAAAGCAGAAAATGAAAGAAGGATGAAGGCAGTGGAAAAAAAGATACATAGTGAAGAACAGAGTAGAATCATTGTCTTGGAACACTGCCCAAGAAAAAGGTGAAAGAAAGTACCTCCCTGAGCTGAGCTGAGCATGGAAGCAGGAAACGTTATGAGCTGAGGGGATTTGGCTACTGGCCCACAACTTCACAGGCAAGGTGCAAATTCATGGCAATATACTGAGGCACTATTAAAACTACTGAAATATTACAAACCCTTATACACACGCTTTCATGCACACACACAAATGCACACACACACACACCATTACTTAAAAGGTTAAAGCCAGGCCCAGAAAAGGCCTCCAGAATCCTGTTCCAGCACTGGAGCACTAGTGACTGGGTAGCACCCATGTTCAACAGATGTGCATATACTGAGTACCTGCCCTGCTGAGAGGCGGAAATCATCCATCCCCACAATGACATGATCATAGTCCACCTTTACCCACAAGAAGCATAGCATTACCTCCCATGAACAGCTGCCATGACCAAACGGACAACCTCTGGACGATGAAGACCGAGGGCCCCAGAAACCCTGGGGTCAGAGATCAGGCGCAACAGTGACCAACAGGACAGGAAGAGAGGCTCAATGAGATAGAAGTCCAATAAAGAAAACAAAGATGGGATTATGGGCTCTCCTCTTCTGATTATCCATGACATGCTCTAGACAGAATATTCTGTGGAGTCATCTTAAAACCTCAACTTCCCAAACATGTATCAATGATAACATTACACTATGTGTTTTCTACTGCCACAAGGCGGAGTACTTTGTGTCTCTACTTACTTATTGAACAGTCTTCTTTCATCTTAGAGCACAGCATATCAATTTTTACCAACCATATAGCTTTAGGTAATATTCAATATCCCCTAAAATGAACGTAAAAACTCTGTGCATGGCTAAAGTTAAAGGTTCAGTATTAGTAAAGAGAAATTACTATCGGTCAACCAAAAGATATTTGTTAGACAGGGATATGTTCTGTCCTGTTTTGAATTTTTTGTAGCAGTAATGGGCAAATTTTAAATCTGTTGAGGTATCACCTTTTAGACTCCAAAACCATTACTCAAAGTTAGGAAAACAAATGAAGGTTTTCTGGACAAAAGCCAGGGTGAGTAGTTAAAAACCAAAAGAACTGTCAGATATGTAAAACTGAAAGAGACTATAGTAGAATGACAAAACCTTCAAAGCTATTATAGTGAATGAAGATTACTTTCTTTTTTTTAAATAAAGATTTTATTTATTTATTTGACAGAGAGAGAGAGAGAGACAGAGAGGGAATACAAGCAGGGAGATTGGGAGAGGGAGAAGCAGGCTCTCCACAGAGCAGGGAGCCCATGGCGGGGCTCAATCCCAGGACCCCAGGATCATGACCCAAGCAGAAGGCAGACCCCTAACAACTGAGACACCCAGGCGCCCTGAAGACTACTTTCAATCATCTGTGATGAGAAAAGGTAATGATTTATAAAATGTAAAGAGAACTGACATTCTGGAATAAACATTTCAAAGAAATAGTAAATACCTACTGACTATACAGATAATAGGCTAAGATGTACTATTATTAAAAGTAATTATTTGTTAAATAAAAGTAACCTCAGTGTTACACAAAACAGTCAATAATAGAGCACATAGGCAAAAGCAACTCAATCTGACTTGGTTGAAAAACAATTAAGACATGAAACAAAACACAACAAATACATTCCAGACATGTAAGGTTTATAGACTTCACTCCAATAAGGAACTGAGCTGATGCCACAATAGAAAGAACAGAACAGAGGCCTCCGAGTTTAAATATCCAAGAAAGAAGGAAAGCAAAGACAGAAATAGCTTACTTAGGAGTAAAGAAAAGAAAACAGAAGGTTTTGTGGGGTGGGGGGAAATACATGTGGAATGAAATTCAGTGGCCTTAAGAGCAAAGTATATAATACTTAGGGGGGGGAAAATGTAGGTATCAGCGAATTTTCATAGTAAAGCCTATTTTTTATAATCAAGTCATGTAACTCTCAATACAGACATACATACCAACCGTAACTCATGTGTATATGTTTGTGGTGTACTTTACTGCATCTATATCAAAGATTTCTGGAAGGAGACCAAAAAAAACTATAAGAAGAGAAAGTGGATGGAGAGATAACAGGAATGATTATCTACACTCACTAAACAGTCTTTTATACCCTTTCAATTTGAACCATGTACATACGTTGTGGTTTTTTTTTTTTTTAAGATTTATTTATTTGGCAGAGAGAGAGAGATCACAAGTAGGCAGAGGCAGGCACGGGGGGGGGGCGGGGGGGGGGCGCGGGAAGCAGGCTCCCCGCTGAGCAGAGAGCCCAATACGGGGCTCGATCCCAGAACCCTGAGATCATGACCTGAGCCGAAGGCAGAGGCCTTAACCCACTGAGCCACCCAGGTGCACCCATACATTACCTATCTTAAGAATTAAAAAAACAACTTTTATTAGGTATAAAGAAATAATGCAGCTGTAAAGATATCAGCTCAACAAGAGATCTACCTTTTTCAAAACTATGAGAGTCAGCAAATGAACCACTTTCCCATTATTCTTAGTTTTAGCATCATTTCTAAAGCAACTAACCATTAATCCAATGAGTAAGTTCACAAAAAACGTCCGAAGGCAACTGTTCATATCTCATAAGTGAAGAGCAATGGTGCCAACCAGCACACATGCCTCACTTCTGTCAGCCTGGTTTAAATACAAAGAGTCTTCCTAATAAGATTTTTCTGTTCAACCATTTTAGAGTCCTAAAGATAAAGATTATAACATAAAGGGAAAGGAAACTTCCGTACCTCACACTACCTGTTCAAGTGTCTTTTTATACTATACAGGTAAGACTTAAAATTATTGTTTCTAGTTAACTATTTAACCAGCTCTACAATACGTAAATTCTCTCAAATGATGAGCTAGTGGGTTTATTAATAAGAGAACGTCTTATTCATAACCACATTTTCCTCTAGCGCTAGAAAGATGGTTTAATAAACTACAGAGGAAATACAAACACAACTTATAGAAAATGAACAGGAAACTATATAAATAGTTATAGTATTCAAATAAAAAATCTATTTCAAATGCAATCACCAAATAAATCCAAAATGAGTAGGAAAGAATAATGAAGAGATTTTATACAGAGATGCCTATACAAAACTCAATGCAGAGAATGAACACTGATGATCAGAGCTTCGCTTCCCCATGCCAGATAACTCAGAATTAACCATAAAGAAGTATGCCAGACCCAAGCAAAATATACATTTTAATAGTACAGAGAACATATTATGAATCTGGGAATAAAGCCACCAACTTCAGGCAAGACAGTTAAGACAAACGGAGAGCAATAAAATAACCTCTGCAACACCATCAGCAGGAACACATTTGGCTAAAAACTAATGCAGTCTTTAGACATTATTACCAGAATGCACATAAAAAACGGATAATTCTCCAAATGTATTTGACCACTACTGAAAGAGAAGGGGGGAGAAGGTAGATGGAGGGAAGGAAGGAATTAGCTCCTTCACTCAGCAGAATGAGAAATTCAACTACGCTAAAAAAGGATATTTGACTACCCTAAGAAATCATCGTAAAGTAGTAAAGCAAAATAGGTAAAAGTGAAAAACAGAGAACCTGAAGGTTTAAGCCATTCAAAATACAAGAACTTGTTAGTAGCAATACTGATAACAGTAGCAGTAGTATCAACACCCTTTCTGACCCCGCTATGTGTATAGGTACGATCCTCATCCCCAACTGTGTTTAGGCCACAAACACTTGAGAAATTTAGGTTATTTTTCAAACTCACTGTAGCTGTCAAGAACTACGTCACTCCACAGAACACCTTTGGATACAAAAAGTTGTCCTCGTGCCATAACTAATACATATTGGTAAACATGCAGTTCAAACATCTCTGGAGAGAAAACAAAGCTTCGAGTTTGGTAGATTTCATTAAACCAGTAGGAGGACCACTGAATCTCAACTAAGAGAATTTTAAAGATAGAGAAGAGCCACGTGATTTTTAACTCCAATGTAGTTAACATACAATGTTAACATACAATGTTCCAGGTGTACAATACGGTGATTTAAATATAAAGAGTTCCATATATTACTCCGTGCTATTCATGAAAGGTGGGCTATTAATCCTCTCACCTATTTTTTGCCCCAACCAGCTCCCCTCTGGTAACCAACTGTTCTCTACAGTTAAGATTGTTGTGTGTTTGTTCATTTCTTTCTTAAATTACACGAGTGAAATCTAAGATATTTGTTGTTCTCTGACTTATTTTGCTTAGCACTGTACTCTCTAGATCCATTCCTGTTGTTGCAAATGGCAAAACTTCATTCTTTTTTATGGATGAATTAATATTCCATTGCATACCTATATCACTTCCTTATCCATTCATTAATCTATGGACATTTGGGCTGTTACCATAATTTGGCTACTGTAAATAATGCTGCTATATAAACACAGGGGTGGATGTATCCCTTGGAGTTAGTGTTTTTGTATTCTTCGGGTAAATACCCAGTAGTGTGATTGCTGGATTCTAGGATAGTTCTATTTTTAATTTTTTGAGGAACCTCCATCCTGTTTTGCAGAGTGGCTGCACCAGTTTGCATTCCCACCAATGGTGCATGACAGTTTCTTTTTATACACGTCCTTACCAACATCCGTTGTTTCTTGTCTTGTTGATTTTAGCCATTCTGATAAGTGTGAGGTGATATCTCATTGTGGTTTTGATTTGCATTTCCCTAATGATGAGTGATGCTGAGCACTTTCTCACATCTATGTTGGTCACTTGAAGGTCTTCACTGGAGAAATGTCTGCTCATGTCTCCTGCCCATTTTTTAACTGGATTAATCATTTTGGGGGTGCTGAGTTGTGTAAGTTCTTTATATATTTTGAATACTAACACTTTATCAGATAATGTCATTTGCAAATATCTTCTCCCATTCGGTAGGTGTCCTTTAGTTTTGTTGGTGGTTTTCTTTGCTGTGCAGAAGCTTTATTTTGACGTAGTCCTACTAGTTTATTTCTGCTTTTGTTTCCCTTGCCTCAGAAGACATATCTAGAAAGACGCTGCTACCATCAAAGTCAGATAAATTACTGTCTGTCCTCTCTTCTGTGATTTTGACAGTTTCAGGTCCCACATTTAGGCTCTTAATCCATTTTGAGTCTACTTTTGTGTATGATGTAATAAAGTGGGCCAGTTTCAGTCTTCTGCATGTTACTGTCCAGTTTTCCCAGCACCATTTGTTGAAGAGACTTTTTCCCACTGCATATTCTTGCCTCCTTTGTCAAAGATTAATTGGTCACATAATTATTGGTTTACTTCTGGGGTTTCTATTCACTCCCATTGATCTATGTTGTCTATTTTTGTGCCTGTACCGTACTGTTTTGATTACTACAGCTTTGTAAGTTAACCTGAAGTCTGGAACTGTGATGCCTCCATCTTTGCTTTCCTTTTTCAAGATTGCTTTGACTCTACAGGGTCTTTTGTGGTTCCATACAAATTTTTGATTGTTCTAGTTCTGTGAAAAATGCTATTGGTATCTTGATGGAGATTACATTAAATGTGTAGATTACTTTGGGTATTATAGGCACTTTTAACAATATTTGCTCTTCCAACCCATTAGCATAGGATGTCTTTCTGTTTTGGGGGATTCTCTTCAATTTCTTTCATCAATGTTTTATAGTTTTAAGAATAAAGGTCTTGGATCTCTTTGGTTAAGTTTATTTTTATTATTTTTGGTTCAACTGTAAACAGGATTGTTTCCTTAATTTCTCTTTCTGCAGCTTCATTATTAGTATACAGAAATGCAATGGATTTCTGCACACTGATTTTGTATCCTGTGACTTTACTGAATTCATTTATCAGTTCTAGTAGTTTTTTGGTGGTCTTCAGGGTTTTCTACATAAGTACCATGTTATCTGCAAACAGTGAATATTTTACTTCTTTCTTCCCAATTTGGTTGTCTTTTATTACTTTTCACTCTCTGATCGCTGTGGTTAGGACTTCCAGCACTATGTTGAATAAAAGCGGCAAGTGTGGACATCCCTGTCTTTTTCCTGACCTTAGGGGAAAAGCTCTCAGTTTTTCAATGAGTATGATGTTGGCTGTAGGTTTTTCACATAAGGCCTTTATTAGGTTATGTTCCCTCTAGACCTACTTTGCGGAGAGTTTTTATCATGAATCAATGTTGTACTTTGTTGAATGCTTTTCCTGTATCTATTGAAATGATCATATGGTTTTTATCCTTTCTCTTATCAATGTGACATATTATGTTGTTTTGCAAATACTGAAACACCCTTGCATCCTGGGAATAAATTCCACTTGATAGTGGTGTATGATTTTTTTAATGTATTGTTGGATTCAGTTTGAGACTATTGTGTTGAGGATTTTTCCATGCATATTCATGAGAAATATTAGCCTGTAGTTTTCTTTTCTTGTGGTGTCTTTACCTGGTTTTGCTATCAGGTTGATACTGGTCTCATAGAATGAGTATGGAAGTTTTCCTTTCTCTTATTTATTTATTTATTTATTTACTTGTAAAAGTTTGAGAAGAATGGGTATCAACTCTTCTTTAAATGTTTGGTAGAATTCCCCTGCGAAGCCATATGGTCCCACACTTTTGTTTTTTGGGAGCTTTTTTATTACTAATTCAACTTCATTGCTGGTAAATTAGTCTGTTCAAATTTTCTCTTTCTTCCTGCTTCAGTTTTGGTAGGTTCTCTATTTCTATGAATTTATCCATTTCCTCTGGCTGTCCAATTTGTTGGCATATCATTTTTCATAATATTGTCTTATAATCCTTTGTGTTTCTGTGATGTCGATTGTTATTTCTCCTCTTATGTGATTTTGTTTGAGTCCTTTTGTGTTTTGCCCCCCTTCTTTTGAGTCTGGCTATAGACTTATCAATTTTGTTGAGCTTTTGAAAGAAACAGCTCTTTGTTTCATGGATCTATTCTATTGGTTTCTTTTGTTTCTTTTATCATTTATTTCAGCTGCTAATAATAATCTTTATTATTTCCTTCCTTCTACTGGTTTAGGGTTTCTTCTTTTTCTAGTTCCTTTAGGTGTAACTGGGATTTTTCTTGCTTCTTAATGTACACTTGTATTGCTATAAACTTCCCTCTTAGAAACTGTTTTTGCTGTAGCCCAAAGATTTTTGTACCAGTGTGTTTTCATTTTTCTCCATATAATTTTTTATTTCGTCTTTGATTTCTTGGTTGACCAATTCATTGTTTAGTAGCATGTTATTTAAACTCTATGTATTTGTGCTTTCTTTCCAGGTTTTTTCTGGTGGTTGACTTCCAGTTCCGTGGTCAGAAAAGATGCATGATATGACTTGGATCTTTCTAAATCTGTTGAGACTTGTTTTGTGGCTTCTTAATATGTGATCTCTCCTGGAAAATGTTCCGTGTGCACTTGAAAATATGTGTATTTTGCTGTTTTAGGATGGAATGTTCTGAATTTATCTGTTAAATCCATCTGGTCTAGTGTGTCATTCAGAGTCAGTTTCCTTGATGATTTTGTTTGGATGATCTGTCCAATGATGTAAGTGGGGTGTTAAAGATCCACTATTACTGTATTACTATCAATTAGTTCCATTATGTTTGTTATTAACTGTTTTATGTATTTGACTATTTTCAAGTTGGGTTCATAAATATTTACAAATGCTGAATCTTCTTGTTGGATTGTCCCCTTTATTATTATGCAGTGCCCTTCTTTGGTCTCTTGTTATAGTCTTTGTTTTAAAGCCTATTTTGACCATTAGAAGTATTACTACCCTGGTTTTTTTTTTTTTTTTTTTTTTTGACATTCATTTGCATGATAAATATTTCTCCATCCACTCACTTGTAGTCTGCATGTGTCTTAAGGTCTGAAATGAGTCTCTTATAGGCAGCATATAAATGTGTCGTTTTTTGTTTATCCATTCCCATCACCCCATGTCTTTTGATGGGAGTGTTTAGTCCATTTATATTCTAAGTAATTATTGGTATGTACGTATTTATTGTCATTTTGTTGTTTTGTGGTTGTTTTTGTAGTCTTCTCTGATCCTTTGTTCTCTTTCATAGTCTTCTGGCTTTCTTTAGTGATATACTTGGATTCTTTTCTCTTTAATTTCTGAATACCTTAGGTTTGCAGTTACCTTAGGTTTGTATATAACTTCTTCCACATATAGCAGTCTTTATTAAGTTGATGGTCACTTAAGTTTGAACTCATTCTTTACTCCTCTCTCACCCACGTATACGGCGTGATACTTTACATCCTTTTAAGTCCCTTAACTGATTTTTACAGATACACTTATGTTTACTGCTTTTATGCTTCCTACTCTTCTTACTCTCACTTATGGTCTTTTCTTCCCAAAGACTCCCCTTTAAATTTCTTGTAGAACTGGTTTAATGGTCATGAAGACGAGCCACTAGATATATCTCCAAATACTAGCGTATATAATCCTTGTCATTTTCAACTTCTCTCTTTAACTCCTCAGTCCCAGATAAAGAAACCAAATTCATAATATTGGTATAGCTCCAAACAGCAGCAACGGAACTCGGAGGTGACCAAATACTTCCTTCCTATAATTCACTAAAATTTTACTTGGGGCAGCAAAGATACGTTCCATCTCCCAGGACACCAATTTAGAGAGAGTTTACCACCCGCCCAAATAGGCTTCACAAATACCTGCCCCAATGACCTGACCATAACCATCTCCATCAAAAAACATCTTTCTCACTTCCTGCCCCAGTGCCTGAATTTCCACCATCAGGCTTCTCTTTGAGAATTTACAAAGAAAGGAAAGCAAAGAGAAGGGGGAAAAAGGAAAAGGAAGAAAAGAAGGAGAGGAGGAAAATGCAAATATCTTCAAATAAAGCAACAGTAAAAAGTAGGGAATGGGTACCATTTGACTTTCTCATCTAACATTTTAACTAACAAATTATGACAGCTAAAAAGGGAATGTTTTCAGTTTTTTCCCTAGTTGCAGAAAATGCTTAAGAAGAATTAAATTCTTTCCATCATATTAATTTGTTTTTATTGCCTGTTACAGTTTGGTCTGGTAGCAAGCACCAGTATATAAAAGGAATGAACCATATAGCAAATTAACATTAATGGAAAAAACCTGGAAAAAGTTCATTACAGTTAACATGACCTCTTGTTAGGAGCAATAATTCTGTATTACATATACAGAGTGAAGTGAGTTCTTTCTGACTGCAAAATTGTTGCTGGCTTCTATGATAAAATTGAACAAACTTCTGTAATAAAGCCTCAGGATCACTGAAAGCTGTAAGGAGACTGCTAACATTGGCCTACACTTCATCACAGGAAAGGCCAGCTGCTGGGGTTCACCACAGTTAGATTCACAGCTTAGTTCTGTTGGGCAGCAGCAGGATACAGGATAAGCCATTCTGGTTTGGTAGGTACCCCACAGGAGTCAGGAAAAGCTTGCATGATATGAACTGAAAATACATACTTTTCAGCTACAAGCACTACCCCAAAAAGCAGGAAGAACAAAAATCTATTCTAGGCAAACAAAATAATTAATGTTGGTTAAATCAGGCCGCTTCAATCACAACCACAGCTACAACTTTTTTTGCAATTCCTTCTAGGTCAAGCAGGCCTAGACTACAGCTGTAAGATACTACTATATGTTACAAGCACCATTATTTCAACCAAAATCCCTCCCCGTATCCATTATATTTCTCTAATCACCAAAAAAAAATCTAAGAAGATTACATTAATAAAAAACCTGATTCATTTTCATAGTTCTTAGAGTTGTATAATCAAATTCTAGGTGATTATATGCAAAATCTTCAAGTGAAAAATCCAAAGTATTTAAAACACGATAATTTAAGGACTAACAATATGGATATTACTCAGATCTACCACTTTTCACAGAGACAAAATAAAAATGAAGAATAGTGAATTAAAGTGATACATGTTCAATCTGATATCTGAGTTTCTGAACTACTTTTGATTCAAAAACCCTTAATGAAATAGTTACCCAAAATTGCAGGCCATTAGTCTGTTCAATACAGAGCCAGGAGATTTAAAAAGGCCAACTCTGTGCACAATGCAGGCTTTTAATGTAACCAGTGTCATTCTGATAGTAATAAAAGACACGGACCCCATTTCAAAGTGAGGAAAACATTCGTTACTTCACATAAGATACGCAAATTACCTTGGGTCCTATCTCCTACAGGAAATATAATTTAAAATACCGATCACATCATTAGCATTGATACATGTATGTAAACACATATATACATGTATGAAAAAACATGCAAATATTTTTAAATAGCTTTAAGATATATTTCTTAGGATGCATACTAAGATACAATTCATATATAAATCACCCAATTAAAGTGTACAATCCCATGGTTTTTTAGTATATTCAGATATGTGCAATCATTACTACTAGAATATTTTCATCACCTATATCCTCTAGCTATCACTCCCTGCACATCCTTGCATGTGAATATTTAAGGGTTAAATTTTAAATATCTAGGACATGGTGACCACGCTTGGTTATAAGTTTAAAAGTTATAAATGTGTTGTTCTTTCCTTACAAGTAATTTTTAGTATTTAGCTTGAATTTCCTCCTTAAACCTCAAGAATCACAAATTTATCCTTTCTCTTTCAAAAGACTCTTCAGATAATTCCTGGTTTGTGATACAGGGTACAAAAGCAATCAAAACTACAAAGTATTCTCCCTCATACAAATGCAACACATTTCGGCCAGCTATCAACAATTAAATAAAAATAAATAAAAACAACACCCATGAACACATCTCAAAATGTTTCTATCCAGTATTACCTACGTGAAAAGTAACTATCCATATTCTATGGCATGTGTCTTTCTTGGGTTTAGAAAAGTAGAAACTGGCACCAAGTCCAAGACTGCCAACTTAACAGGGCCTTAAAGAATGTTAGACACTCTCTTTCTCCACCCACATTAAATATACACCCCCTAAAACTGTTGATTCACCGGATTCTCCGCTGCCAAAGAAAGTAGACTAGCTTAGCGTTTGACATTTCCTTTTGGCAGTCATTAGTCCTTAATGTGTCACTGTCTAGAGGCTAAATGGAATAGTTTCCTTTCTACTGTAGTAGATCATTCTCTTGGGCCTGAGGAAACCTATCAAAGGCTAAATCCACCCTACAAAAAAGTTACCAATTGAAGATGTTATAATATGAAAAAAACAGTATGATCAAAACACTTCTCTCGGGGCGCCTGGGTGGCTCAGTGGGGTAAAGCCTCTGCCTTCGGCTCAGGTCATGATCTCAGGGTCCTGGGATCGAGCCCCCGCATCAGGCTCTCTGCTCAGCAGGAAGCCTGCTTCCCCCTCTCTTTCTGCCTGCTTTTCTGCCTACTTGTGATCTCTCTCTCTCTGTCAAATAAATAAATAAAAATCTTAAAAAAAAAAAAAAAAAAATCACCTCTCTCCACAAGCCCCTAGAGTCTGAGCAGTAACTTTCTACACAGGAGCAAATTAAAGGGGAAAAAGCAAACATTTCCCAAGACCTCTGACATCAGTAAGCCACCGACTAACAGGAGAAAACAGGACAGTTTCTAGCCAGTCTTGCTTGTAGAATGATTCTTTAATACCTCTTCATTCCCACCAAGCTCAGAAAATCTCCGTCCCCTGCACACTAATTTACTCCTCATTCTAAATCTATTATTGTTTCTCCCTTCGCCCACTCTTCAATGCCAATCAATGTCAACTTGTCTTTCCATCATCGTATATTCTATTTAATATAAATAGTTTTATACTTGCTCCGGTGCTAATAATAAAACAATTTCATTTGTGTTTTTTTAAACTCCATTGTACCAGTATTATCTCTTCTAAACCAGATCTCCTCATTCTTATTTTTGCCCACAGAAAGAGTACTAAAAAAGGAAAAACAGAGAAAGATAATAGTAGAAAGGATGTTTATATTCGGGCAAGTCTTTCTCTAGCAATAGGGCATGTCTTTATAATCAAGAGCAAAAGGAAGGACTCTGAAATCATGCTGACCAACAAAACAGCATTTAAGCCACCAAAAACTGTACTGAGGCAACTTCTCAATTAATAGGAAATCTCAAGAACACAAATTATCCCGCCCCCTCCAGAAAGCCCTGATTACTACAATTTATTAAATTCCATTCAATCAAAATCAGGTGAACAGCAATTTATTTATTTAGCAAATAGTCAAGTATATGTCAAGTATGTAATATATAAATCATCAAGTATATGAGGAAAAAAAGTTTCTTACTATACAAAATAGAGCTTTAAGATATGACTCAGGGAGGGCAATGGCTCTTATAATGCTTGAGGAACTGGATCACAAATGCCTAAATGATTAAGCAATAACCATTTTTGACCTTCTAATAAAAAGTGCTTACTAAGAATGTAGCCAAGAAAACTCCATCACCCAATAAATACACTGGTTCTGGGGTTTTTTTGTTTTTTTGGTTTTGGTTTTTTTTGTTTTTGTGGGGTTTTTTTGTTTTGTGCGTGCGTGCGTGCGTGTGTGTGTGTGTGTGTGTGTGTGTTTGTGTGGTTTTTCTTGTTTTGTTTTTGGAGAATGAAGAAATCAAATCTACTGATAAAGGGGTTATTTCCAAGGATACATGCGGACAAGAACCCAAGCACAGCTAAGCAAACAGCCTTAGGGGTAGCCATATACGAATCCTCAGATCCTCTTAGCTGGCTGCACCCGTCTCCAAACTCAAATACCTGACCCATTCTTACCATCTATGCCGCCTATCTAATTCATAGCTGCTGCTCAACCACAAATTCACCTTGTCAATCCCTCATGACTCTACCTAATGTCATAATTTCCTGCTTCAGTTCCCATTTACTAATTACACCATTTTCTCATTATTTTCCCATACAAGTTCTTTTTTTTTTTTTTTTCCCCATACAAGTTCTTAAGAGAACCTAATTGGCCTAACAGACAACATAGGCCAGTCTATGAACAGAGGGACAGAGTGG
This sequence comes from Potos flavus, assembly GCA_028534135.1. Taxonomy (NCBI): domain Eukaryota; kingdom Metazoa; phylum Chordata; class Mammalia; order Carnivora; family Procyonidae; genus Potos; species Potos flavus. The sequence continues at coordinate 26,993,829 of CM052895.1, forward strand.
AGGATCGATGGATAAAACAAGGCCTTCTAGCATTTGCAAGATAGACAAATGCCCTCAGAAGGGCCATACACATGGTAGAGAATGTGTCCTTAGACATCTAATGTCCGATTAGATATTATTATCCTGGCCTGCTCAAATAACCATAATGATGATGATATGTCTTTCTTTTTTAACTTAATATGGGATTTTCCAAACATATCCAAAAAGATTGAGAATAGTAAATGAACTTCCTTAGGCAACATCACCAAGCTTTAACAACCATCAATCCTCTTTCTTGTTTCATCTGCGATAGTGTTATTTTATTGCTGGAATATTTTATTTATTTTTTTTCTAAGAATTTTTTTTAAAGATTTTATTTATTTATTTGACAGAGAGACAGTGAGAGAGGGAACACAAGCAAGGGGAGGCAGGCTTCCCACTGAGCAGGGAGTCTGACGTGGGGCTCCATCCAAGGACCCTGGGATCATGACTTGAGCCGAAGGCAGACACCCAACGACTGAGCCACCCAGACGCCCCTTTTAAGAATTTTTTTTTTTTTTTTAAAGAGAGGGGAAGCAGACTCCCTGCTGAACAGAGAGCCCGACGACGTGGGGCTGGATCCCAGGACCCTGAGATCATGACCTGAGCTGAAGGCAGGGGCTTTAACCCACTGAGCCACCCAGGCGCCCCAAGAATTTTTTTTTTTAAGATTTTATTTTATTGCTGGAATATTTTAAAACAAATCCACAACACTGGGTCATTTAATAAGGGATTCTCCTATAGATACCATTCCCCATAAAACTATGTTCATATCTAAATGTTAAAATCTTGTCAACTCCTGAGAGTTAAAAGAAATAGCCCTTGACCAAAGCCTCAAATCAAAAAACATATAGTTACTGACATTTATCATCATATTCTATAACTAATATAATTCTTGATTCTGAATGGTTTTAAGAAAATGGGTAATTTTGCACTGTCTTGGGAAACCCTAGTCAAAAAAAATTAGTTTGATTTTTGCTTCTAGAGTTTGCCAAAATGAAAGAGTACACTGTAGATAGCAAAGAAGAACTAGCCAATGAAGTTAGTTTTTAAAAATACTGATTAGAAATTTTCAGTTTTAAAATTGCACTTTTTTCTGAATGCTGTAAAATTTAATAGTTTTGAATAAGAAAAACCAACAAATGTCCTCCAAACACTTTGAGTCTATTTCCTCAATTAAGAAATTTTAATAGTCTAGGGATGCCTGGGTGGCTCAGTCAGTTAAGCACCTGTCTTCAGCTCAGGTTATGATCCCAGGGTCCCGGGTCCCGCACATCAAGTCCCAGTCCCGCATCAGGCTTCTTACTCAGTGGGGAGTCTGCTTCTCTCTCTCCCTCTGCCTGCCACTCCCCTTTTGTGCTCTCTCTCTCTCCCCCTCTCTGACAAATAAATAAAATCTTAAAGAAAGAGAGAAAGAAAGAAAAGGAAAGAAAGAAAAGAGAAAGAAAAGAAAGAAAGAAAAGGAAAGAAAGAAAAGAGAAAGAAAAGAAAGAAAGAAAGAAAAGTAATTTTAATAGTCTAAGAAAAACCTGTTTTGAAAAAGTGGGGGGGAGGGGGCCAAGGGGATCCTTTATCACAACGGAAGTCACTAAGGGTATATATATGAACAACCAATTTTTAAAAGGCAAGATAAACAAATATGCTCTGCTTCCCAGCAACAAGTATATTTATTATTATGAGATTTATAATTGGGTATCACTCGTCAAATATTTATGACTTTTCTTATACAGTATTTCAGGTTATTTTATACAAAGGAAAAATAAGCAATGTTCATATAGACACAGAACAAAGGCAAGCCAAAACATAAATCTTTTCACTCCTGGAAAAGGAGTTTCATGTTTGAATCCACAAAACCAATAATTCTCCCTCAAAGTAGAAAGAAGTAATTCAGAACAAGTATGCTCTGGCATTAAATTTAAAGGACAATTAGCAAGGAAGCCTTGAAATAAGATGCTACACTGCATTCTACTTGGTAGACAATTACAAAATGCAAATTTTTTACAAAACCGAAAGTCAGACAATCTGCAACTGGAGTAAAACCAAAACAGGAGGCCAATCATTTCAACACATCTGAAAATAACACCTGTAAGACAATTTACTGCCCAGATGTTGTTTTAGTATAAATCACTGAAAGAAAATACCTTTCTTATAGTATGTCTCCAAAGCATGCCATTATGAAAAGGTCCCAGTGCCATTTTCAGAGAATGACCAAACAAGATCAATTCTCAGCAGTCTTTGGTTCTAAATATCTAATATTGCACTTTAAAATAAATAAGCTATTTAGTGACCATCAAGCACTTACTTAGCAGTCATCAGATGTGAACACAGAGTCAACCCAAAATAAACAGAAAAAATAAGGACATTCACTCAGAGAAGAAAACATCACATTCTACAGACTTCTACCCTTTAAATTTTATATTATGACTAAGAAATATGAAAACCAAAGTAACTTTCAAGAAAGCAGGCCTGAAATAAGAGAAGAGGAAATTTCCTATCACAACAAGCAATACCTGTCTCGGGCAAGGACAGTTTGGAAAGTCAAGAGTTTTTATTAACTACCTTAAGTCCTCTGAATTATGTAATTTAAAAATAAATGTAAGATCAATGGACAGAAAATATTAAGGTAGAAAGTTAGGACTGATAAACTTTACTTTTACATGTTTGTCACATATCAGCATTCTAGATAAAATAAAACAAGTAACCTCCAAAACAACTAGTTTACCACATTTAAACAGTAACTATTTTAGATGAATTTCTTAGTATCAACACATGACGATTTTGCCAAAAGCAAAACCTACTTTTTGGACCAAAAAGAATAAATGAGGAAAAGGAACTGTGTTCCAAATGTTATCTAAAACAATGACAATTTTCAGGGCACCTGGGTGGCTCACTCAGTTAAGTGTCTGCCTTCAGCTCAGGTTATGATCCCAGAGTCCTGGAATCAAATTCAACATCGGGCTCCCTGCTCAGTGGTGAGGCTGCTTCTCCCTCTCCCTCTGCCTGCTACTCCCCCTGCTTGTGTGCTCTCTCTCTGTCAGATAAATTAATAAAATTCTTTAAAAAATAAAAAATAAATAAAACGCCAATATTCAAGTGTATACCACTTTATACTTTTATGATCACATCAAATATGCTATCTATTCCCTTTCCTCTCCCCCAGTTGAAGAGAGAAAAAGACCCTCTTGTGTGCTATGATTAAATGCGTGAACTAAAGATCATGCAGACTGAGTGTGGGGTGGTGCCACTTTGGCTCTTCGCTATAGGAAGAGAGCAGCAAGGAATGGAGTTGTCACACAAAGCCAGGAAGGACCTGCCACTCTTTAAGAAAAAGAGAACAGCCTCAGTCTCTGCCTATGCAGATCCCTGTTTACCTTGCTCCGAGCTATACTTCATTTACTGCTCTTTTGTTTTAAGGCATTTTTGTATTTTTGCAGTACCACCACCCATTACCCCATCTTCATGATTTTACTGGTCTCATTTGATTGGTTCTGTGCCTTTAAACAGAATCAGGTGGAGGGACAGCCATTAACAATCCAGTTTTATCTTGAGAAAGCAGCTCTAGGGAAGTTACTTGATCAAGCTTAATAGGTCCTATTGTCTGGAAGCATCAGCTTATTGTCCATGCTCCATGGCATCACATGTGAAAAGTACCAGCAGGAATAGCCCTGGACTAAAACTCAGAAGCCTCAGCTCTGTCCTTTACCTGGGTGTTATCGTGCGCAAGTTATCCCTACTTTGATACTGTTTTGGAAATAGGTGGCTGGGTTTTGCTTCTGGTTATGAAGGAACAAACCCAATCCACCCTATCACAATGACCGCACCTAAACACCATGGACAGAATGCGTAGAGCAGCAATCTGAGAACTGGAGAAAGGGCCAAATCGGGGCGCCTGGGTGGCTCAGTGGGTTAAAATCTCTGCCTTCGGCTCAGGTCATGATCTCAGGGTCCTGTGATCGAGCCCTGCATCGGGCTCTCTGCTCGGCAGGGAGCCTGCTTCCCCCCTTCTCTCTCTCTCTCGGCCTGCCTCTCTGCCTACTTGTGATCTCTGTCAAATAAATAAATAAAATCTTTTTTTAAAAAAAAAAAGGGCCAAATCCACAATTACAGCTGTAGGCAACACTCCTCTCTCAGTAATCATTAAGAGGAAGCTGACGATAGATAGATAGATAGATAATAAATAAGCAATGTATGGAAAAACTGAACCAACTGGATCAACCAATACCATCAACCAAGTGGATCTAACTGACATTTATAAATCACTCTATCCAACAGTAGCACAATTCATACATTCTTTCCAAAAGCAGATACAACATTCACAAAAGTAGCACTGGGTTATAAAACAAACTCTAAAAAGCAATTTTAAAAAATGAAATGGGGGGGGGGGGCGCCTGGGTGGCTCAGTGGGTTAGAGCCTCTGCCTTCGGCTCAGGTCATGATCTCAGGGTCCTGGGATCGAGCCCCACATCGAGCTCTCTGCTCAGCAGGGAGCCTGCTTCCCCTCCCACTCTCTGCCTGCCTCTCTGCCTGCTTTGATCTATCTCTCTCTGTCAAATAAATAAATAAAATCTTTGAAAAAAAATGAAATGATGCAAAGTATGCTCTTTGGTCATATTCAGTTTTAATTAAACTAGAAATAAAAGAAATATAACAAAAAAATTTCCACCTAGTTGGAAATTAAAGAACATACTGCCAAATAATCCACTGGGCAGAGGAACACTCGAGGAAAAATTTTAAAATATTTTGACAAAAGACAATATATCAAAATTTATGGGATGCAGACAAAGTAGGCCTTATATGAAAATCTGCCCTAACTTTTCTTTAAAAAAAAAAGGTCTCAAACAGATAACCTGAATTCTCACCTCAAGAAACTAGAGAATAACAGGGTGCCTGGGTGGCTCAGTTGTTAAGCGTCTGCCTTTAGCTCAGGTAATGATCCCAGGGTCCTGGGATCAAGTCCCGCATCGCACTGACTCCCTGCTCAGTGGGAAGTCTGCTTCTCCCTCTCCTGCTCCCCCTGCTGTGTTCCCTCTCTCGCTATCTCTCTGTCAAATAAATAAATAAAATCTTTAAAAAAAAAAAAGAAAAGAAAAGAAAGAAACTAGAGAATAACAAAATAAACCCAAAGGAAGCATAAGGAAAAAAAAGATCAAGAGCAGAAATCAGTAAAATTGAAAATAACAGAGAAAAATCAGTAAAACTAAAAGCTGGTTATTTCAAAAGATCAATAGAATTGATAAACCCATAGCCAGATTGAGCAAATACAAATACAAATTACTAACACTTGGGATAAACTGGAGAATATAGCTATAGACTCCCCACAAACGTTAAAAAGGTAGTAAGAGAATCCTACAAACAACTCTCTGCATATAAAATTTGACTAACTGGATAAAATGGACAACTACTTTAAAGCCACAAACTAAAAAAAATAAAAATAAAAAAAAAATAAAGCCACAAACTTCAAAAATTTATCCAAGAACAAATACATAACCTAAATAGTCTTATACCCATTAAAGAAATTGAAGCGGTAACTTAGAACCTTCCAAAAAAGTATTGGGCTGGACTACATTATATCTCACCAGATCTTTGGAAAGGGCCAGACAGCAAATATTTTAGGCTTTAGAGGCCATTCACTTTTAGTTTTAGATGTTTGTCACATAGGGACATTGTGTATCACAACTACTCAACTATGCCACTGTAGTGAAAAAACAGCCATAGGTGATAAATAAATGGGCAGATCTGTGTTCAATAAAATTTTATTTATACAAATAGGAAGTAAGCCAGACTTAAACTGAGAACTATAATTTGTCAACCCCTGCACTAGATAATTAATGTCACCTTCTAATTCTAAATTTTACAATTCTACACTTATATGGTCAAAAATCATTTGGATAAACAGTTCAAGAAAAGGATGATGCAAACACTATCACACAGAGGTAAGAGACCGTATTTTGACCAACACTTCTTAGAAATGTATATTATAATAAACAAAACAACACACATCACTTCAAACTAGTCTTGAATGAATCATTACCTTAAAAAGATGAATCTAAGCCCTATTAAAGTGAGAAATCCTGAATGTCCCCACATTAATAGTACCTTGGAAATAAACCCAGTATATAATTATAAACAAAACCTAAGGGGTGCCTGGCTGGCTCTAGTTGGGACTCTTGGTCTCGGGGTTGTGGATTTGAGCCCCATGTTGGATATAGAGACTACTTAAAAATAAAATCTTTAGGGGCGCCTGGGTGGCGCAGTCAGTTGAGTGCCCCTGACTCTTGGTTTCAGCTCAAATCATGGTCTCGGGGTCCTGGGAATGAGCCCCACAGAGGGCTCCGTGCTCAGCGCACAATCTCCTTGGGATTCTCTCTCCCTCTCCCTACCGCTCCCGCTAGTGCAGGCATGCTCTTTTTCTAAGATAAATAAATAAATCTTTTTAAAAAATGAATAGGGGCACATGGGTGGCTCAGTGGGTTAAGCGTCTGCCTTCTGCTCAGATCATTATCCCAGGGTCCTGGGATCAGAGTCCCTTATCCAGCTCCTTGCTCAGCAGGGAGCTTGCCTTTCCTTCTTCCTCAACCTGTTACTCCCCCTGCTTGCACACACTCTCTCTGTCAAATGAATAAATAAAATCTAAATAAATAAATAAATAAATAACACCTTAAAAAAAACCCTAAAAATCCAAGATGCATGAAACTAAGGGGTCTAAGTTTACTTTTAAACTTTTTCTTTATAACCATAAGAAACACTGTCCAAAAATGTGGGGCAAAATATGGGAGAAAATTTATATTGCCTATCACCCCACCACCTAGCAACAATTACTAATATTGATATATTTAGAGGTTTAATCTTTTAATCTGAAAACATTTTTTGATATAAAATCTTTTCGAACCTGCCCAATATCTGAAGAGCATAAACTAATCCCAAGGACAGTCTCACAGCCATCTCACAGAGGCTAAAACCTGACCCATCTGCAGCCTGACACTGGGCAGGCTTCCATATCTACTCCGTCATCCTAATCTCAAGAGACCATTCCGCTATTGCTCCATTAGGCCAGCAGCATTTTATTTAATACATAAACACACGTCTTTCTGTATATAAAAGGTTAAAAACTTCCCTGTTAAATACTGCAATACGTAAGGCCTGAGTAGCACACACGGGAAGGAACTTGAACCTCTCCGAAAGCAACACAAAATATAACTTGAGGAGAAGGTCCTCCTCAGAGTTAAGAAGGTCTTTTAAATCTCTCGCTTCCCATAGTGAGAAAAATCACACAATCTTTGACAAATAAGATTTCCAAATTAAATAAATGCTGCTCCATCAATAGAAACAAGTCTTACATGTGCTCAAAATCTGCATTCAATGCAACATCTATTTATGTCTAAATTCTCCCAAATATACTAGGCAGCTCACAGAAAAGCTTACACTAACAAATAAATAAAATCATATGCAAGCACAGCTACAGAACTATGGCCTAGCAATACAGGTGAGAGTTTATTACAGGATACTCACAGGTTCAAACAAAGATGGAAATCAAAGCATATTGTATAACAAAACTCAGCCACGTAGCTGCACATCACAGAGCCAACCAAAACATCGATGACAGTCAAGTAACATCAGAAAGTGTAGCTTGGGAGGACACTGTAAAAAGCTTTCCTGTTTGGCTCACTTCAAACAGCTGTATCAGACCTGGGTTTATCTTATTTAGTTAGGGTGGAGTATTTAATTTCAGAATAGTCATTTATAAAGCAGTACAGTGGAAAGCTCTGCAGCCATTAACGATAATGATATAAAACCGCATTTGCTGTAGTAAAGATGCACAATGATAAAGGTACTGAGAGCTCAGACTTTCAGGACAGAGATCTCCGCTGTATGTGTATGTATTTTTGGGCAAATAACAACTCAATCTAGGTTATTATGGCAGTAAAACAGATAAAAACATTTGTCTTTTAGGACAATGGCTGGCATATGGTACAGAGTAGAATAGTACAGATAATCCTTATTTTTATTGTTAATAATAGAAGAAATGGTAAGAAAAGAATTGATATGTGTGTGTGCGTACACACATATGCACAAAGAAGGCTGGAATATGTGGTAGGATTACATGTGATATGTGATGAATTTAGAATTATAATCAGAAAAAAAGTAAGCTATTCTAATTTTGAAAATAAGAAATGCAGCTACAAAATAATGTAGTAACAAGCTCTGCGAAGATTCCTTCAAAGGCTGGGAAGCTCTGGCTATGCTAAAGTGATTCCAGGAAGGCATTTGCAAAACTGAGAAGAGATTAGCATCTAAATTAAGTGCTTCCGTTCACTAAAGTAAGTGAATATTAACTGCATCCTATTCATACATTCCATATCAAACTATTATCCAAATCATATAAAAATTTAATTTCTGCTATATTAACATAATCAAACCCCTCAAATACACACCCAGTGCAATTAAAAAAAAAAAAAAAAAAAAAAGCCCAGTTATTGCACTCTTCCTTTTAGGATCCTACTACCACGGCATCCGATGTTTTTGGGCAAAAACAAAGATAAAATTTATCTTTAAGCAACATCATCCTCACCAGGTTCTAAGCTGTACCAATTTTCTTCTGTTTGAAACTATACTTCTAGGTATAAAAAAATACAAGCTATGATGGCTACCATGTAATGGATATGCTACCATTCTGGACATTCAATGAGGAGGTTGAACTTTTTTATCTACTCACCTTAGCTGGCTGGTTACTCAGTAGTCAGAACTACCCAAAAGATATATAATGTGACCAAGTAACAAAAACTACATATAATTTTAAATAGTCTAGTAGATGTAAATAAAAAGAAACAGGTAAAAAATAAGTTTAAGAACAGATTATATTGAACCATATTTACATCCTTTTTTGTGTACTCAGTCTTTGAAATATGGCAAGGAGTTTATACTTACAGCACATCTCAGTTTAAACCAGTCATATTTCAGGTACTTGATAGCCACGTCTGGCTACTGGCTACCACACTGGATGCCACAGAGCTAGAGCTACTCAAGCCCAAAGCCTGTGCTTGTCATCAATCCTAAGTTGACTAACTCCAGTCAGTCAACACAGGACCATGAACCACTGACCAAGACTGCTCAGGACAAAACCAAATGGAATTCATTTCAAAGGCTGAGGGTCTTCTCTATTTCAGATACTGTGTTAAGTATTTTCAGATCTGGGGGTAAGGGGTAGGGAGGAGGAGTTTGGTTTATCTGTTTTTTGAGAGGTCAGAGGGCTTGAAGGTAAGTATGGTAACAGAAACAAGCATGGTCACAGTAAATTCTACTACTGGGAAAACAACTCAAAGCACATGCTCTAATAAAGAGAGAAAGGAACATATTGACGATCAGCATATCCCTCAGCAGAATGAAGAGTGTGAAATATAGAATTCAAATGCATAAAGTACAAGGATCTTCAGAATGTTGTTTTTCACTGGCATTGAAATAACTTCAGAGAACATTCTAACATACAACTGAGCTCCAAAGGCAGCTATGTGTTTAAGAAAGAAAAAATTTAATCCATTAACCTCGCAGCTTGTTTTAATGCATTAACATAACGGTTTGAACCCTAATTATATAAATATTTTGTTTATATGCAGGGAACAGTAACAGAGTTAAAATTATTTAAAAGTTAAAAAAAAAAAAAAAAACACTACAGGGGCGCCTGGGTGGCTCAGTCATTAAGCATCTGCCTTCGGCTTGGGTCATGATCCCAGGGTCCTAGGATTGAGCCCTATATCCGGCTCCCTGCTCAGCAGGAAGCCTGCTTCTGCTTCTCCCTCTCCCTCTCCCCTGTTTGTATTCCTTCTCTCACGTTCTCTCTCTCTCTGTCAAATAAATAAATAAAATCTTAAAAAAAAGAAAAGAAAAGAAACACTACATACAAGAAAGGGAAAATAAATGGAATGCCTATTCCTAAATGTTAATATTGGTGGCTCAGTAATTTAATGCGTATGTATGACTTTCAATTATGAAAAAATAGTGGTAACAATTTTTTTCAACTTCAATTACATTTTAATTTCAATCCATTCACTTTTAAGCCTTTTAAGATGAGGACACCCATCCAAGCTGGTTTTTTTTCCTAGAACCCTTTCAGGAGTAACCGTAAGCTGATAGAGCAGGAAGAAATTAAACTTAACCACAATAACCACATTTCATTTCAAGGAAACCTGGAAGTCATTTGTGGAACTACAGAGATCTACTAAATGTCAAAATACCTCTACTGTCATGCATCTGAGGCATTTTCATAATGTTCAGTACGTAGGGGTCAAACGCATTACTTTTAACATCAGTATCTCTTAGCTTTCCATACAGTAAGTTAGCAGTACAGCCAAGAGTAACCTCCAACTCTTTAAACCACAATGCAAATAGGAGCATTAAGTCTGTTGGCCTCCTGACCCTTGAAGGCTTTAAAAGGGAGTTTGGCTCTCACCTGATGAATCAAATTTAACTCTACCGGGACCTAGGACACCACTTTCCCTCACTGCCTTTTTCAGAGTACTTGGTTTAATTTTTTTCTACAAATGTCATCATATACTGAGAGATCTACAGGAAGTAGTGGTAAACCACCCGTGGCCTCCTGCCCTATAACCTTCTAGAATGTAAGGCCCATAAGAGGAAGGATCTTTTGATTTTTTTCACTAATATCACCAGCACCATGAATATGCAAAATTGTCTGTTTCATTCATCCCACGTCAGCATGAGCTAGTCTATAAAGCAATCATTTACTCAATACCTCTTCTATATTATACAGTCCCTGAAAGTATTTTTAAAATAGGTCCTGTCATTCGCTCATTCATCCATTCATTCTAGAGAGAGAGTGGAGAGGCACAGAGATAGAGGGAGAATCTTAAGCAGACTCCAAGCCCAGCCACCCAAGTGCCCCAGTTCCTGTCTTTTACAAGGTTAAACACAGTTGCAGAAATTACATGGATAAAAAAAAAATACAATTAAGCAACAATTCAAGGAAGTCAACAATTAGGTACAAAACTTCAAGCAGCCAAGAAATAATGCAAGATGGTGCATTTGAAAGAGCCTTCACCAAATAGATAGAGGGGAAAAATGTGAGCCTTTAAGCAAGAGCAGTTTAAGTTTTCAAGAAGTAGGAAGAGAATTTGAAACACAGAATGAACTATGTCCTACTGAAGATATGAGCAGAGACTCGCCTAAGCAAGCAGAACAGACTAGACAACAAAAAAAGTCAGTAGAGCCTAGAATAAAGCAATGGCAGTGGCGACAGTAGGGACAAATGCAATAAAGCACCAGAGAATTTCTCCACCTTAACCATATACTGGAATCACCTGAGGAACTTTAAAAAAAAAAATACTGTCACCTGGGGGCACCTGGGTGGCTCAGGTTGTGATCCCAGAGTCCTGGGATGGAGCCCCACATCACTGGGCACCCTGCTCCGCAGATAGTCTGCTTATCCCTCTCCCTATGCACTGTCCCCCCACCCCCCACAACTCATGTGCCCTCACCTGCCTTTTCTCTCTCTCAAATAAATAAAATCTTAAAAACAAAAACAAAAACAAAAACCGTTGCCTGGACCTCAATTCAGTCATCCTGATTTAAATGGGGTACAACCTAAACATCAAGATTTTAAGTTCCCCAGGGATTCTAATGGGCATCCAAAGTTCAAAATCACTGCTTTAGAGGAAAAACCAATGGAAACCTGGTAAACAACCACACAGGATAAAGAAGGAAGACTAGAGATGACAGCAGGATTTTAAGAGTATGTACCTTAAAAAAAAAATGACATTACTGAGAGAAGCCAGGAAATGAAAAAAAATAAAAATATATCAGGGGCGCCTGAGTGGCTTAGTTCGTTAAGTGGCCGACTCTTGGTTTCGGCTCAGGGCATGATCTCAGGGTCATGAGATTGAGCCCTGCATTGGGCTCTGCACTCAGCCAGGAATCTGCTCCTCTCCCTACTGGTCTCCCTCTACCTCCGCCCCTCCCCTCACTCACACACAGGAGGGTAAGCACTCTCTCTCAAATAATAAAAATAAAAAATAAAAATACATCAGCCACTCTGTACTTGACCACTTTGTCTACAAAGTTTCATTGTAGTTAACCACTTTTAATTAAGCCAGGTTATCTAAATTTTCCATGTATCATAATTATTTGTCTAATATTTTTAAGAGAAATAATCAAAACTTAAAGTAAGCCATTTTTTAAAAATCAAGGTAAAGCTAAAGAATGTAAAATAAATCCTCCATAAACACCTCTCAGTTTTCCCAGCTATAAATAACCTCATCCTCCTTGCAATTCACATGCCATTTTAGCAGTACGATGGCACTCCCCATAAATGCTCCATAGAGACCCTGTATCAGAAGGAAAAGATCAGTGCCTCATTCCTCCTCTAACCGGGTGCCCTGCGCTCTACTACTTTGCATGTGACACATACTCAGTATGAAGTTAGCAATAGGCAGATATCACCAGTTAAGTTCTGATTGTTATTAAAAGTTCTAAATGCTTTTGAAAGCTTCCTAAATAAGCACAAATCTTACCCCAATTGCTTCTGCTTCTTGCAGACCCTGTGATGTTCTTCTAAGCTTTCAAGCATGCTTCATTGCTCTCCCCCTGGCTTTATCTTCATTCCATCACTTTTGACAGCACCTAACCTGTTGCTCAATGTCACTTGACTCAATACAAGGGAACTAAATATTTTTATCTTTAAGAGAAACATGTCCAGAGACCATTTTCTAAAATAAAATCTGAACCCCAAGATAATTTCTTTCAAAACCTCCTCCATAATCTTTAAATTTCAGCCAAGCAAGGATCATTGTTCTAGCTTTCACCTATATAATAAAACGTTACGTAAGAGTGATAATATGCTCTCCATGTCTACAAGTATAAATGAGTGTCTCCTACCTTTACTTACATCTGTGGCACAAACTGAAAACAGTATTTGTTTGACACTCTGGAGAGAAACTAGAAGGTTACTCATGACCAGAGAGGACTAGGCCAAGATCCAACCAACTCCAAGACTCAAGGGATTGTTAGGAAGCTCTTACATGCAGAATGGTTAGGAAGCTCTCATATGGAGCAATAAGAAGAAATTTATCATGTATTCTTCCCAAGGACTGTGTTTAAATCATTTTCTTAATCATAACTATCTTTGATATTTTTATACCGCTTCAGTACTACATGTGATAGTAGATAAATGATCCACACACATACCAAGTCCTTTGTTTCCCTATTTAAAACTCTAGTATCGTGAACTATTCTTCAAATTATCCATTTTTTGTATTTTCTGTTTTCAAGCTTAGGTATAGATTTTTAAATGTGCCCCACATTTTCACTGACTTACCAACTGCTTTTTCCATTTGATTTAACTAAGCCTCTAATCTCATTTTTCTGAGGTAGACTGCATACGATCAAAACATGGCAATGGCTTAAAAAAATTCAATATGCTTTGCTAATTTCACAATATGGTAGAAAAAAAATAAACACACTAAGGCACTCATCTTCACCCTAGGAATTCCATTATAACTCACCATTATATGTTCACTTATATGGCATATAACTGAACAAATAAGATGTATGGCAAATGAATACATGAGAAAATACCAAGATCTGTTCCTGAGAAGCATGAGACAACCAAAAATCACTGGTGAGAACTAGTTTGTATTGTTCTCTTCCCTTTAAAACGATTTTATATAAATTTTTTTTAACTTATTCCTTTTCTGCAACAGTAAATATTGGGTACAAGGTCTAAATTACAGTAACTCTAAGCATTAAATAACTGGAATGGCAGAAGTATCCGGGAAGGAAAAAGGAAGGTAATGACTATAGAGATAAAAATCAACAAGTATTATCTACAGAAAAAAATTTTTTTTTACAGCACTCGTTTTTAAACACAAACCTTAAAACTTCAAAACCACTACTCAGTTCACCTAATACAGTTGTAGTTGGTAATTACCGCTTCTTATGACCTTCCATACAGTCCATGAAAAAAACTACCAACTATAAATATATTCAGCATTACCTTTTGCCCAAAATTAGATGGCAGCCTAGATACGATAATGGAATTTTAGGGACTGAAGGTCATTATCCTTAGTACACGGATGCTAAGGTATTTAAAGCTGAACCAACACAGTGTCTGCAACCTACATCGAAATGTTAAATGGAAAAAAGGGTGTGTGGGTGTGTGTGTTTGTTTATAAAAATAAACCATACATTTGTACACACAAACATGCACATGTATGTAAGTGTTAACTGGTGAATCTAGATAAAGGGTAGATGGGTGCTCACTGTAGCATTTTTACAAGCTAAAAATTTTTCAATATAAAAAACTGAGAGGAAAGGGGAACATAGAAAGCCACTTACTTTTTTATCCATTCCTTGAAAAATGTGCCCCATCCTAAAGGGTCAAGGAACCAAGAGCACACTGGCCATTTTTAGTTAAAATATCTCAGATCCAGCATCTGTTACACTCTCACTTCAAAAAAAATGTTCTGAGGGCGCCTGGGTGGCTCAGTGGATTAAGCCTCTGCCTTCGGCTCAGGTCATAATCTCAGGGTCCTGGGTTCAAGCCCCGCATCAGGCTCCCTGCTCTCTCTCTGCCTGCCGCTCTGCCTACTTGTGATCTGTGTGTGTGTGTGTGTGTGTGTGTGTGTGTGTGTGTGTGTGAAATAAATAAATAAATAAATCTTTAAAAAAAAAAAGGTTCTGATACTCACATTGCCCATGTACTCTGAGAGCAGGTCCTGAAGGGCCTGGCGTACAGCATTACATTCAGCCACAATTCTTTCACGCCGGTCATCACGCGTGCAGGACGAGTCGGCCATCAGGGCAGCCCCACTAATGATGCTTTCTAGGCGCTCCTCCAGGGAAGGTCTAAAGCGCTCCTCGCTGAAGCTCAAGGGGTCCACAATGATTTGTTTCTGCAGAAAAAGTGTTACTGAATCTTAGTGCTAATCATGTTCTCTCCATTATTAACGAAGGTGAGCAAAGTGTTGATCAGGAACTTCGAGATTTAACACAAAAATTCCAATGCCTAAAATAAAGTTACACTTCTTGTTAGATAACAGCCATACAAGTTGGCCTATGGTACATCACTTCTCAAAGAAGGCACTGGAAGCAATACTATCCAGCTGAATGGGGCCTCAGTAAGATACCATATCACAAATGCAAACACAAGCATGTCAGCATAAAAATCACGTTCACACTATTGAATCTGAACATCTACATGTCAGCCTCTACAATATTAGTAAAATGATAATTGCAAGGAAAATAAGTTAGCTCTCTCTTCCTTTTCTATATAGAGTATAAAACCGCTACACGACATTAGCAGAACTGTTTCACAGCAAAAAAAACAATAAAAACAGACAGACTTCTGTCCTCAGTTTCAGAATGGAATGCATTTATAATCAATTTCAATCTATTTTCCTCATCTTCTACATCTACCAAATTTTATAGACAATACAATCTCATATTTATCCTGTTACGTCTAAATTAGAGACTCTCTGCTTAAAGACTTCAAGGTAATCTGTAAGAGATGATAGCAATCCATCCCAAGAAAGCCACTATGTGAGGTATAACTCCCCCAGCAAGAATAAAACCTTCCTCTTTCTCTTCACTCCCATGACTCCACTTAAATTCAGCTTTACCAGTGGTGAGTGAGGTCAGGTCACAAGCAAGTTTTAGGTACAAAGTCAAACATCAATATCCCCAGGACAGCAGCTACTGGCCTCCCTCCAACTTTTCCGTTTAATACAATTTATCCTCACATTGGTAAATGTCTGTGCAAATACTGTGTCTTTAATTTTTCTTTATGGAGACTATTCTTACTGACTTCAAGTTAAATGCCAAGTTTTTACTTGAAAAAGCTTGCCCTTTCCAATAAGTATACATTTCTTCTTTCCATTCCCAAGAACCCTCTGTTTCAAAATTGAATATGCAAGGCCTCCAGTTCATTATTAACCTACATTTTAGCTAACCATTTTTCTTACCAGATTAAGCTATTACAGGATTTCTCTAGTTGGGGCGTGTGGGTGGCTAGGTCAATTAAGCATCTGCTTTTGGCTTGGGTCATGATCCCGGAGTCCTGGGATCGAGCTCTCCATTGGGCTCCCTGTTCAGTGGGGAGTCTACTTCTCCCTCAGGACCCTCCCCCTCCTCATGCTCTCTCTCTTGCTCAAATAAATAAATAAAATCTTAAAAAAAAAAAAAAGATTCTCTGGTTGATTTGACCAGTAAGAATGAGGAATAAATGGTCATAAAATGTTAGGAGAATCATTAAGCTGCAATGGGCCTACAATCATTTCATCCAACCCCCTCATTTTATGAAGTCTTACTCTAGTCCTAAGAGGTTAAGTAGCCTCTGACAATTACTACTCAAGTTAGGGCAAAATGTAATCCTTACATTTTGAGGCCCAATACCTAAGACTGCCAAATCTGAGTGGAGTGGAAAAAAGTGTCACTAAATTTTAAGATGCTTCATAAGTTTACTATAAAGTCATTTAATGATTAAGACTCCAAGAAAAAGTCAGTTCTAACACCATCATCTGTAGAATTAACGCTATCTTAATGATTAATGAAGTCATAAATCAGTCATGTGTATCAGCAAAGTTCAGTCACACGTGACAAAATAAAGGGTCAAAGGAAGAAAAGATAAAGGCAAGGAAAAACTGTTAAAAACAAAATGCACTCCATTATGTAGATTCTCTAGTTCAAAGCATTCCTACTTATGAAAGGATGCTGGCCACATGGAAGGCAATTTTCTGTTATGTTAATCAAAATAATAATGATGATGATGATGATGATGTAACCCAACAGTGGGTTTAGGATAAAAAAAAAAAAAAAACTTAAAAAAAACTGCTGCCATCTACTGGAAGCCATGAAGCATTGTGGGTAGTTTAAAAAAAAAACAAAAAAAACAAAACAACAACAAAAAAAAAACCACCAGAAAGAGTTGATATATAGGACAGTGTGTACAGAGAAATGTATACACAGAACAGATCCAGGGCCTCAACTATAAAAGATAACTATATGGAATTACACTGAGAGTATTTTAAGCCCAAATTTGCTTCCATTTGATTAAATTTTATGTATTATTACAATTTCGTCATTGAGAAGTGCACCTAGGCAGACAAATAAGAGTAATGTGACAACACTTCTGTCATAATCATTTATGATATACGTCTTTCCCACTAGACTGTGAGCCCCTGGAGGACAGAGTCTGCATGCACACTGCCTCCATCTCCCAGAGCTTTACATCTGCTGAAAGGTTAAAACCTTGGGTGAAATGAACCACACTCATATCCTCAATAGATAATGATCCCATAGGAAACATAAGTTTCATAAAAAGAATTCAGAAGTTTAACAAGAGAAAAGAAAAAAAAAAGGGAAAGAAAAAGAAAAAAATGTTGTAGGCCCAGTCAAGTTCAAGTAGACCGATGGTTTATAAAATTTCTTTTGACGTAGATTGCAAATCTAAGTAGAAAATGAACTTTCATCAGAAACCATGATCACATTTCCCTAGAAACCTCTTAACTTTGGGCAGATGGTCAAGAACCTGAAGTTGCCTCCCAAGTATTACTTACATCAAAATTATTGAGTGCATATGCCAGTTCTCCTCCTCCCCCACCCTGGTGCTGGGAAGCATCATCTGATGCAGTGGCTTGGGCTGCATTGGAAATGCCTGTGACCGCCTGCTGCAGCTGCTTATAGATCAGGTCTCTGTTAGCCTTATAGGCTGCAACATCCGGGTGTTGTAGGCATGCCTGGGATGCAGTATAGAGGATTGGAACATTTTTCTGCAGTATTCCTCTGGCTGCAGCCATCTGATCACGATGTCCCACATCTTTCAGTTCCTGTAAAACAAAAATGGCAATAGTCTTTATATGAGTTCTAGTCATAAAAAATATTTGTCAGTAAATGCTGAAAAGTGAGAAATTCTACTAATTAGACACAACAGTTTTATGAATGTCTGGCTTCATAACAAAGGAGGTAGCATGGATTAGTAGGTAAGAGTTGAAACATTTCCAAACCACCCAGAGCCAGGCTTAAATCTCCAGCTCTACTTTTTCCTGGCTATTGTGATCTTATTTAAAATTCCCATACTCAAGGCATCTGGCTGGCTCAGCACAGAGCATGCGACTTTTGATCTTTGGGTTTTAAGTTCAAGCCCCCTGCTGGATGTACAGATTACTTAAAAATAAAAATCTCTTAAATAAATAAAATAAAATCACCATACTCGGTTTAACTTTCAATAAAATAAGGGCAATACACTTCTTTAATTGTCCTGAGGATCAAATGGGATAATGCATGTAAAGCACCTAGCAGAGCACTAACTAAAAGGCAAAACATAAAACTGACTAGCATCTTCATTACAACTATATAAAGATGTATGTACCTATTTCAACCAAATTAGAAAAATCATTCAGACACATTTAAACAAAGCTTGAATATTTCTTTTTTATTACGTTATAAAAGTTCATTATAAGAGTTCTGTAAAATTTGGGATGGGATGCAAGCCAACCAAATGAGAGAGTAGCCTACTACATCCTCAAGTACACAACTCTGCACTCCCTTCCCTCCATTCCCCTATCCCAAAGATGGCCTTGAGACATAGGTCATACATAAAACTGAGGTTCAGGTGTTCCATGACTTTTATCCGAAAGGTTTTCATTTTATTTTAATACTCTATATACATGTGGTCTTACATGAAACTGTCCTTTCTCAATTTCCTCTACCCCATAATTATAATCCACAGTTAAAAAAAATTGAGGTTCCTGGCATGATTTCCAATACTGACATCTACTTGGTAGGCTGAATGGATGCACTAAGTGTCAAATAAGTGATACCAAATAAGTGACAAATAAACAAGATGGGAAGAGGATATTGCTGGTATCCCATTGTTACTGCAAGTAACAACAATGGGGGGACACTTAAGTCTTTAGAAATGTGGATTACCACCACAAAAGAGAAATAGAAGTGATAACTCTGACCACCAGATCTGCTCTAACTCTACTTTATGTGTGAACTTAGAATGTCAATGTTAATTGCACCAACTACAATACAAATTTAAACGTCTTAAAAGAGAGTATTACATGTGTAAACAGTAAGAGAAAATTAAGAAAGGCCAAAGTCAATAACTCAATTTGAAGCCATTTAATGGTTCATCTTTTTAGCTGAGTTCCTAATTAAGCATTAGAGACACCTAACTGACTTTTTTTCTGATACTTCGTCTAACTATTTATTTTAGGTTTGCATCTTCATTCAAACCTTGTATAATATGACAGCTTACTTTTCCTCCTAGAATTCTTTTCTCATTTGGAACCTGAATTTGCAAGTAATAGCTTACAGCACTCCAAATGCCCTGTAGCACAGTACATTAGGCTAAATATTCAGAAACAGGACCCTGTGGATTTAGAGAATCAGTGATCATTTCCAGACTCAAGCTATGACAGAGGGCTAAGGCTAACCATTACATTTAAACAGATGGTGCGTATGTTCTGTATGGCATTTTCTAAATGTCTTGCTCTCCATCACCACCTCAGGGACTTAAAATCTTCTAGGGAGCAATTTGCCTCTAAGTACTTATATTGTCCTCTGTTTTATAAAACATTTTGCAATTAGCTTTAGAATTCTTCCCTTAAGTATCTATAACCTAGATCAGTATAGTCTCTTATAAAGGTTACCAAAGAAACTTCTGGTCACCTAAAGCTAATAGGTACCACAATTACTATTCAACACTTGACTTTCCTTAAGTCACTGCCTTGCTTGGTATGAGAACTTTTACCTTTCTAAAGACTAAACTAGAAACAAGACTTCATAGATTTAGAGAACTGATGATCATCTCCAGACTCAAGCTGTGACAAGGGGAAAAGTCTACCCATTATGCTTAAGCAGCTGGTGCACACGTTGTGTGTGGCATTTTCTACACGTCCTGCCCTCACCAAAATTTATGTCTGACAGACTCCTATTTACCAAGTATGGAGCATATATTTCAACCTATGATGAAAATGACAACTAAGTACCATCATTTGTCCCAACTGCTAAACTGTTCTGCTTTTTCTCTTGAGAACTGTTTGCCATAACACAAAGAAACTAGATTTTATTAAGTAAAGATAGGAAAAATGGGCACCATCACAAGGCAGCACTTGATTTACTATCAGAAGAATAATAATCATTAAGTATTATCTTTCAAGTATGCAGTGGTGATAAGTAATCTGGATTAGTGAAAAAATGAGCTATTGAGGATTTTAATAGATTACTTATGAAGCTAGAGTCCCTTAAACCACCTTAGCCTTCATGATTCCCAAACTGTATCAATCCAATTGTGTGTTAAGCAGACTTAGGAACAAAGAAGAAATGACTGCTTTCAATGTAATTTGAACTAACCATCCCATGCAGTGACCAAGAAATAAAAGCTAACTTATAAGTAATCTATAGCACTCTCTCTACCCAAAAACTAGAAAGTCAAGTAAAAGAAGTTCCTCTCATTTCCCTCTTAATATAAAATTGTAGCCATGTGATCAAGTATCTCCTCTTCGATTCAAACAAATACACTTAAACAAAAGGTCCAGTGGAGCCTGGGTAGCACAGTCGGTTGAGCAATTGACTCTTGGTTTCGGCTCAGGTCATCATCTCAGGGTTGTGAGATCAAGCCCTGTGTCACAGGCTCCACGCTCAGGATGGAGTCTGCTTGAGATTCTCTATCCCTCTCGCTCTGCCCCTCCTGCTCATGTTCTCTCTCTCAAATAAACATAAATCTTAAAAAAAAAAGGTCCATAGGCAAACCCAGCCAGTCCTGATTACTTAAACTTAAAACACATTACTATCCATTACCACTGTGTCTGTTCAGAAAAGAAATCATGAGGGACGCCTGCCTGGGTGGCTCAGTCGGTTAAGCATCTGCCTTCAGCTCAGGTCATGACCCCAAGGTCCTAGGATTAAGTCCACATCAGTCTCCCTGCTCGGTAGAGAGCTTTCTTCTCCCTCTGCCTGCTGCTCCCCCTACTTGTGTGCTCGCTCGCTCTCTCACAAATAAAATTTTTTTTTTTTTCCTCACAAATAAAATTTTTAAAAAGAAAGAAAGAAAGAAAGATCATGAAAGTCAGAGTTCATTAGGTTTTTGGCAAATATCTCAACAAGCTCTATGTACCTGGGGGTGGAATATAACCATCGAAGTATTCCATCTGGAGCAGACTGAAGAAACAGTTGACCACAGGAGGCACGGGCAGTCCTCCTTACAAGAACTAGGGTCAATGCTGGCCCATCCTTATCTCTGCCATCTATTTTACCCTTAAACTCAAAGAAGAGCTTGTAGCCTAATAGAAATCCAACACTTTTAGTGAGCAAATTATACTCCAAGCCAAGAAAATAACAGATTAGGACCAAACTTAGAATCCCATTCCAGGGTGGATCTGCAGTACAGCAAAGTGGCTTATTCACTTGTTCATTAAATATTTAGTGAACACTACCACATTCAGGCAATGTCCTAGGCACTAGGGATTATAACAGCAATTTAAACAGACAAAATTCCTGCCCCTGGGGCCTGGGTTTAAAACCTGGCCCCACCTGACTAGATGAATGACCTTGCCAAATTACTTAATCTCCCTGAACTACAGTTCTTTCATCTATAAAAATAAGTATCTGATCAATTATAGATCTACCTTATACTTTTTTGTAAAGATTAAATGAGTTTGTATTCACAAAAGCATTTAGCACGGAGAAAACACCTTTTTAGAGTTAATCACTATTATTTTCAGCAATATCCTCACCACTGCCACCACTATACCATGCCCCAGAAAGACGTTAAGAAACAGATAAATTCCAAAGAGCTTGCAGACCTTATGAGGTTTAGCATTTCCTCAATGGGTGGTTGCTGCTTAAATGATACAAGGGAGGCTCAAGAAGCCAGTATATACATCACAACCAAATATTGTTCTTGAGGAAATACCCCTTTTCTAAACTAGGGCTGTCTGCAAAGATAAGAGGCTGAATGAGAAGATAAATTATTACATACCATGCCTGAGAAAAGAAGAAAAGTTAAAGGTGAAAACAGTCTAGCGGGCTATGCATATAGCAGTATAGGAATTCTGCCAGAAAACACACACTGTGAAAAAATGTTACCAGTTACTGAAGGAGACCAGTGGGCAATTCCAAAAGGGAGAATGAAGTCCCAGTCCTAAGGCTGGGACCTTAGGATAAAATGAGTAGCAGTTTAACTCCCAAGGAAAGCACTAGTTTATAGGAATACATACCAAGACCCATGTTCTACAAAAGACTATTTTATGATCAGGAGTCACAAAGGAGCCCACAGCCAGCCAGATTCTACTGAGGAAGGCTTAAGGCTAAAGGTTTAAAAATTAGGCCCAAGGAACACATAAATGACCAGGACAAACTACAAACCCAAGACAAACTTTAAAATGGAAACGTGCATCAATTAAGACACCAGCAGAAAACCAAATCAGAGTAACTCAAACATGGTTCAAGGACTATGCTAAAAAGATATGAAGAGGGGCGCCTGGGTGGCTCAGTTGGTTAAGCGTCTGCCTTCGGCTCAGGTCATGATCCCAGGGTCCTGGGACGGAGACCTGCATCGGGCTCCCTGCTCAGCGGGCTCCCTGCTCGGCAGGAAGCCTGCTTCTCCCTCTCCTGCTTCCCCTGCTTGTGTCCCCTCTCGTTGTCTCTCTCTCTCTGTCAAAGTAAATAAATAAAATCTTTAAAAAAATAAAAAGATAAAAAGATACAGAGAAAGTACAGGGAAACCACAAGGCTGATACAGCACTTAGGCCTGCTGAAACAGAGAGGCAGCAGTTACCAGAAACCAGGGAGCAAGGTGTGTGGAGAATACCACCTGACAGGGGCTATGACTTTTAGCCACCAAGATCAATAAGCAGGGTGGGGAGCCAGAGGAATAAATCCCCAGCCTCACCCTTCTATCTCCTCTGATCTCCTACTGATATTCCCACTGGCCAAATCCAACCAGGACCTAGAGGGCAGAGGAGCCCTGGATGCATTCCAGACAGGTCAGGTTCCAGGGGCAGAGAACAAGATGAACAAGGGCAAAAACGAGATATGGAGGGGCAAATATAAGACCATCCAGCAAGTAATAACTTCAAGATTTTAATGTCATCTTATTTCAGAAATATTTAAAATTTACTGGGTTTTGTTTTGTTTTGTGTTTTAGTACATCACGGATTATGTTCAAGGACCTCTTCATGTATTCACAGCACACAGAATTAGTAAGTCAGGTACCATTACTTTTTTTTTTTAATTAACATATAATGTATTATTTGTTTCAGGGGTCTAGGTCTGTGATTCATCAGTCTTACACGTACCATTACTTTTGAGTACGTTTTTCCAATAGCATACAAAAGTCTGGTCTATCATTATATTCTACCTCAAGAATATCATCAATTTACTTACTCTACCATTTTGCAGAGAGCCAATATAGTGTCAGTCTAAACGTTCTTACTTTCCTCAAATAATAAGTCTTCATAAACCAAGATTAGACTAGGTTTTAAGGCAGTGAGACTAGTCACCAAACTTTATTTTTTAAATATAACTAACATTTATTTCACATATTCAAATGAGAATTTAAATCACAAACATGAAGCAAAATAAACTGTGAACCTAATTGGGCCAGCATGCCATATTTACAGAATTATACTATTGAACCAGTTCTCAGAACCGATCAGACCCAGCAGAAAGAAAAAACTTACTTGTGATTTATGTGATGGAGACATAGGCCAACATGGGGATAAGTGAAAAAAACACACCTAGCCTACAAGAACTACATAACTTAGGCAATACATCAAATCTAGCTGTATTATCATGCGTAATATTAAGTAACAGATATGTAAAACCAGGATCTCATACACGCAGATCCAGTCTGATCACAACCTAAGCTTGAAATGTGGTCAATAACCTTATTAAATACTTTACATACATTATTTAATCTTCTCAATCCTGTGGGGTAAAATTTTTATACTGTTACAATATAACCAAATGAAAGTTACTAAGAAGACTCCAAAGCTGAGGATAGCCTATATGGGACATTTACAGTACTGACTCCATTTTCCTCATGCCCGTCAGAGCTCTTGTTGGGTGTCCCTGTCCTCGAGAAGGATACCTCCCTAATCTCAGTAGAAGGGAGATCTTCATAACTCTGAGTCACAAATACAACCGCTTTTCTCTCACTAATGATTAATGAAGAATGGGTATATTACAGAATTCAGATTTAGGGCAAATCTGTTAGGGGCTTCTAAATCATTTGCTTATAAAAAAGACATATGGAACAAACAGTTCTTTTTTTTCTTGCTGGACATAGTGATGTGTATGAGTAGCATGCCTAGAGCTTCTATAGCCTCCAGTGCCGGGCACACAGAACACAGGAATGCTGGAAAAGGTCAAAAACCTAGATCCTTGAGGGTACTGAAAAACTATAATCTTAACCATCTCAAAATCACACCTAATTTGGGACTTTTAATTAGTGAGAAAATAAACCCCCCCACTGTTGAACCAGTTGTGGAGCTGGGTTTTCTGTGAACTCTAGCATGAAATATCCTAACTGATACAGGTATCAGCAAACAAGAAAAAAAAACTGATCTTTTCAGGGCTTTGTGAAAAAGCACAAGCTTGATCAGAACTATGAAGTTTTAAGAAACTGGATGGTAACGTATGTGTCTCCTTTACAGCACACACTGCATTCAAAGCACCCTAAGTCCCAAAATTCCAAAGGGCTAGCAAAGCCTGGAAAAATAAGAACAATGATCAACATGCCACACAATACAAACTCATAACACGATGGAAACTATTAAGGATGATTAATAAGAAATACTTAAAAAGTGGCCAGATATGGGGGGAGAATGGGGCTAGTTTCTGATAATCAAGTAATTCCATTTTCAACTGGTTTAAGGTTTTTTAAAAATCCGAATTGAACTCTACCACCAACTCAAGTTAATCCTTGAAGGCACAAAACAAAGACCTTATCACCTCTCTAGGCACAACTGCAAATTGCCAAGCTATTTAAAGTAAAATTTTCATGAGAATTAAAACAGGAGCATAACATGAATGCAACTTAATTACAGGTTTATTAACAATACAATACTAAAAGGATACTTACTTCATAAGTTAAATGTTTTAATGCAACTATACTGGCAGAGGGAGGTATTGGTACCTTCAGAAAACTTAAGTAAAATCGATTTTTCCCACTAGATAACAATATAAACAACTTTAATATACTCCCAAATCATGACTATACCTGTTGTCTCTTGGCTGCCATAATGTTCAGTTTATCCACTTCAGGTTTTAGGGCTTTATACTGTATTCCTAAATCTTGTTCGGTGCCAGCATTCCTCAGTTTCAAGATACCTTCTTCCACCTATAAAAAACATAACCCCAAATAAGAAAAATTCTAAACAAAACAAATCTGTACGTAAAAAAGATCTATAATATTTTATTCCTTTTAACTGCTACTCGGATAGCAATGTAAATTTTCTCTTCAGTTTACACTCCCCTCAAATATATGAGCAGCTACTACATGGGAGCATTATACTGATTGTTATCTAAAATGATAGAATTTAACACATCTTGGTTTCTCAACTCTGGAACACCTGTACAAGGAAATGCTTAATCACTACTGCAGAGGGAAGGAGTCAAAACAGTACCTTTGCTACGAGTTCTTCATTAAAATCAAGAATACAGACTCATAGCCCAGCCAGTCTGAAGTACACTTAGAGAAGAGCAGAAAATGGAAACTAAAAGAAAACATTCTTGGTCCACTTAGGTAAACCAAGTTCAAAACCAAAACAAACTCTAAGGAATGGTGAATTAACTATGGCCAGCAGCAGCCTCACTGTGATGGAAAGAACAAATTACAGACACAGGCCTGTACTTACAACTTTCAGCTGAACAAGTAATTTGTAGACATCTGCCATGTCAGCCAAAATAAGCAGCCGGGTAACAGCAGAGAGCAAAGCTCGAGCTGCCCGAACCATGTTGCCACGCTTCACAGAAGAGCAGGGATCATCTGCAAACTCTCCTGCAGCAGTCTTCATCAAATCACCTGTTTTAGAGCATGAAAAAACAAACTCATCAGGAATGAACCAAATAACTGGTCTACATTTTAAAAATAATAATAGTTTAATTCAAACCTTTTATAGTTCATGCACAGAATTTAAGGGCTCTCATTTTTATTGTTGTTTGCTTGTTTGTTTTACAGTGGTCACTAAAAAAAGCACCCTCATGTATTGCTGGTGAAAACAAAGTATCTGGAAAGTGATTTTGGTGCTATATATAAAGAGACTTAAAAACACTCCTTTCCAGGGGGCGCCTGGGTGGCTCAGTTGGTAAGTCTCTGCCTTCCGCTCAGGTCATGATCTCAGGGTCCTAGGATCAGGCCCCACTTGGGGCTCCCCGCTCAACGGGAAGTCTGCTTCTCTTGCTCCCTCTCCTTCTGCTCCTCCCAAATAAACAAAATCTTAAAAAAAAAAAAAAAAAAAAGACACTCCTTTCCCAAAGGAGCATTACATGTATCCTAAGGTGTGGGAGGGATTTCAGTGGGGGGAAAAAAAATGGACCTAATGACCTAATGTGATCGACCCTCACATCCACAGAATGATACAGAAACACAGCAACCATTATGTAAGACCTCCACACTTCATTAACCACCTCAAGAGAGACTTTCCAGCATATGAAGACAAAGTTGAATCAATGACTCATTCATTTTCCTCAGAGTAAAACAATGACAATGGCTCAAATGCACAATAAGGAACTAACATAAGTAAATTATGTTATATTCTACAATTGACTATTCTGCAAATATTAACATATATATGAAAAAATGTTAACATTTATGATGAAACCATAAGCATAAAGAAAACAAAACAAATATATGTAATGTGTTTTAAAAAAGAGAGAGAGAAAAGATGGGAATCCAAAGGCAAGTAACAGTTACATTAGGTTATAATCTGACTCTTTACATTATTCTGTACTTAGAAAAACATTTTCTATAATGAACAGGTATTATATCCGTAATTTTAAAAATTACGCTAAAAACATATACAATACACTTAGTATAGTTATTAGGACTAACTGAGGTTATATTATACAATCCTAAATTCAAAAATGCTAAGAATTTATTTATAGCATTTCTTAGAAACTTGTAAAATAACTTACACTTTCTGTCATTCATTTCTATTAATTATCATTTTAAGTGCCTACTGCTCCTCTTTTCTTATAGCTATAAGCAAATGGGGGGCCAAGATTGTGTGTGTTCCACCAGTTATATGGACAGTACCTATATGGTGACTACAGTAAAGCAATTACTCCTTCCCTTGGCTGAATGTGTCCATTCCAGATTAAAGCCTAAAAGGCCATTCACTCAAGCTCTTCCACTAATATAAAAAAGTACACTCTTAAGAAACCTAGTGCCTTCTGAAGAGTCCTACCAAATTTAGCTACAGCATATGAGCTTAGGGGGGAAAAAGTTAAATTCAGTCTCAGATTCATATATTAATTGAGCTCAGAAGCACCATACGGTATTAAGAATAAAGACAAGCTCTGTATATGTAAAGTCAGATATAACTCACAACAAAGAATTTCATAGTTAAAAATTTTTCCTAGACTTAAGGTATAGACATAAAAAGATAAAGATATATGGCAATGATTATATGGATACATAACATTAAAAACGTTATTGTATGATACTTAAATGAGCTCATTCTTTCAACTATTTACTCAACAAATATTTGAGCACCCACTATATACCAAAGTCTGAACTAGGTGTCAATAATAGAGCACACAGAAAACAGCCCATATCCTCATGGAGGTCTAAGGAGGGGGGAAAACGGACAAGCAAACAATTAAAGGCTGATTAAGACAAAGCGTCTGGACTCAAAGGGCTCACAAATCAGGGAGTATTACAATGCAATCAGAATTATAATAGCCCTGTGGACAAAGTGCTATGGGAAGATGGTAGGAAAAGCTATTTACTCATGAAGAAGTTGTCTCAAAAGCCTTGTAGAAAAAGATATGTAACTTTAACAATATTAATATTAAATAAGAGATACTGGTCTTAAACAACAAAAAGAATTTCACCTATGTATTGAGAGCTTATTACACACTAAAACCAATCCACTGCTAGGGATACAAAGCTGAACAAGACTATCTCTGTTTTCAAGTGGTTTATAATGCAGAAAAAGAAGAATGTGATCACACAGAAATTATGTGGCATTTTAACACACGAGCTGTACGAAAGACACAAAAGTACAGAGTTTCAAAGGAGAAAGCACTAACAACCAGTCTGAAGAAGTGAAATGCCAGCAACAGTTTTATGGGAAACATGGTACTCTGAAAGGGACTCTACTCTCAAAGGTCAGGAAGAATTTTTGGCATTAGAATTAAGGGAGTTAGCATCTCAAGTAAAAGGAACAGCAACATAATAATACCCAAAATTTATTAAATGTTCACTCTATGGCACTCTACATATTTTATTTAATCCTATGACTCACCTAGAAAGTAGGTAGTATTGGCCCTTCTTTACAAATGAGACAACTAAAGCTTAGAAGGGTTAACCAACTTAATCACAGTTACCTGACAGTACATGGGAGAGCCAGATTTTGTAATGCCAATGTTTATGCTGTTAGAACACAGTAAGAAGGAATATTTGGAGGCAGAATCCTCCAGTCTAACTAGGAAGTGAAGGACCTGTATAGAAAGAACAGAAGATGGGGATGGAAAAGCCATGGACAGAGTACAAAGAATTCCTCAGCAAAAGAAGGAAGTCAAAGTCACACATACATAGGATTAACCCAACAAAAGCACATAAAATATCTCTGACCAGGCACCTGGGTGGCTCAGTCGGTTATTAAATGTCTGCCTTCAGCTCAGGTCACGATCCCAGGGTCCTGGGATGGAGTCCCATATTGGGCTCCTTGCTCAGTGGGGAGTATGCTTCTACCTCTACCCCTCCCCCCTGCTCATGATCTTTCTCTCTCTCTTCCTCTCTCTGATAAATAAAATCCTTAAAAAATAAAGTAAGATAAAATAAAATAAACCTGACTACACAGATGAGTCAGAAAGCCACAGTGAGAGCCCAAGAAAGAATAGTAATAGATTATTAAGACAGGGGTCAAATGATATAATAACCTTTGATTATAAAGAGCAAGGAAAAAGAAAGCATCGAAGGTGACTTAAAGGTTTCAAGCTAGGGTTGAAGTAAGATGGAGGAAAGGGCAAGAGCACTGTATAAAGATTTTAAAAAGGAAAAAAAAAAAAAGTTGTCCCCTGAGACTGTGGAATTAGGAGTAGGGGACAAGACTATCGGACGAGAGAAACAAAGAGAACCAAGGTGACCCCCCCCCCAAAAAAAAAAAAAAAGGCAAATGCATACATACAGATCAATGGAACAGAATCTAGAATCCAGAAATAGAGTCAACGAATTTTCAACAAGGCTGCCAAAACCATTCAATGGGAAAAAATTGTGTTTCAAACAAACAGTACTGGGACAATGGATATTCACGTGCAAAATAATGAAACCTGGACCTCTACCTCACACCATATACTTTCAGAACAGATCTAAACCTAAATTTAAGAGGTACAATTATTAACACTTAGAAGAAAACATTAACGTAAGTCTATATGGTCTCTGATTAGGCAATGGTTTCTAAGCCACGACACCAAAAGGACGAGTAACAGAAGAAGAAAGATAAAATGGCATCAGCAAAATTTGAAATTTTTGTGCTTCAAAGGACACTATCAAGAAAGTGAAAAGACCAACAGAACAGGAGAAAATTTCTGAAAACCATTATGTAATAAGGATCTGGTAGACACCATATAAAAAGAACTCCTATAACTAAATAAAAAGACAATCCAATTTAAAATAGGCAAAGAAAGGCATTACACAGACATCTGTGCTCTGCCTCATTAGCCATAAAGGCAAGGCATAACAAAACATTATCTACTAGGACGCTAAAATAAAAAAGACAGATAATAATAAATGCTGGTGAGGAAATGTGGAGAAAGTTGGTGGGAATGTAAAAGGATACAGTGACTTTCCTCAAAAAGTTAAATGTAAAGTTACAGTATGATCTAGTAATTCCACTTGAAGGTATACTCCTTTAACAACTGAAAACTAATGTCTACACAAAAACTTATATATAAATGTTCGCAGCAGCACTCCTCATTATAGCTGAAATGTGAGAACCAAAACATCTATCCATCCACTAATGAATGGATAAGAAAATGTGGTATAGGGGTGCCTGGGTGGCTCAGTCAGTTAAAGCAGCTGCCTTCATCTCAGCTCATGATCCCAGGGTCACTGGGATAGAGCCCCACATCAGGCTCTCTGCTCAGTGGGGAGTCTGCTTCTCCTTCTCCCTGTCCCTGCCATTCACTCTCTCAACAAATTAAAAAAAAAAAAATCTTAAAAAAAAGAAATCGTGGTATATCCATGCAATGAGACGGTTAAGCATAAAAAGGAACAAAGTACTGATACACACTACATGAATGAATCTTCTAAGCATATGCTACGTGAAAGAAGTCAGTCACAAAAGGCCACATATTGTATTATTCCATTTATGTGTAATGTCCACAATAAGTAATCCAGAGACAGAAGTCAGATTAGTGGTTGCCAGCAGGTGGGGCAGAAAGAAAGAGTGAGGACTAACTGCTAATAGGTATGGAGTTTCCTTCTGGAGTATTGAAAATGTTCTGGAATTATACAGCAGTGATGGCTGCACGACCTTGTAAATATACTAAAAACCACTGAACCGTACAGTTTAAAAGAGTGAATATTATGGAATGTGAATTACGGCTCAATAAATAAAGAGATAAAGAATATCAAATGCAGTGTCCTGAGAGAGCACGGGCCTTGGAGTTAGAGATAAGCCTAAGTTTTGGCTTTCCCACTTATCAGCTATGTGACTGGACTCCACTGCCTGTTTTCTCCGAAGTATAGACAATTGTTGTCCCTTGCTGTGAGGGACAAAAAAGGTAAGATATCTAAAATGTATCATTCGTTACCTTCCACTAGGAAACAATACAGAGTTGGCGGAAATTATTACTATTATTATGATTAAGTAAAACTAGATAAGACAGAGAAATGGGTCTTCATTGTTTTGTGAGCATCCATCTGTTCAACAACCACCTTTAAGAGCATTAAGTAATGCCTTCTTGTAACAAATGCTTACTGAACACCTTCTAGGAGCCAAGTATCATTCTAACCACTTAGGATTGAAATTAACTAACCAGGGGTGCCTGGGTGCCTCACTCGGTTGAGCGTCTGACTCTTGATTTCGGCTCAGGTCATGATCACAGGGTCGTGGGGTTGAGCCCTCATCAAGCCCCACATGGAGCTCTCTGCTCAGCGTGAGTCTGCTTGTCCCTCTCCCTCTGCTCCTTCCCCCCTGTGTGTGTATGCTATCTTTCTCTCTCTAAAATAAATAAAATAAGGGGCACCTGGGTGGCCCAGTGGGTTAAGTCTCCACCTTCGGCTCAGGTCATGATCTCAGGGTCCTGGGATGGAGCCCCACATTGGGCTCTCTGCTCAGTGGGGAGCCTGCCTCCCCTCTCTCTTTGCTTGCCTCTCTGCCTACTTGTGATCTCTCTCTGTCAAATAAATAAATAAAACCTTAAAAAAATAAATTAAATATTTTTTAAAATAATAAATTAATCAACTAACCAGACAAAAATCCCTGCCTCCAGAGAGCTTATATTCTAACAGGAGGCGAAGATGATAAACATCATCATAGCAGTTATATAGCTGGTCAACCAGAAGTACTTGTGAGAGAGAGTGGCAGTGACAGAAAGGACAAGGAGAGTGGGGATATAACACATCATTTAAAATAGGGGGATTAAGGCAGGCCTCGCTGAAAAGGCACCACTAGAAGAGTGTCTTAAAAAACGAAGCACAGGGATGCCTGGGTGGCTCAGTGGGTTAAAGCCTCTGCCTTTAGCTCAGGTCATGATCTCAGGGTCCTGGGATCGAGCCCCGCATCGCATCGGGCTCTCTGCTCAGCAGGGAGCCTGCTTCCCCCTCTCTTTCTGCCTGCCTCTCTGCCTACTTGTGATCTCTCTCTCTGTCAAATAAATAAATAAAATCTTAAAAAAACAAAACAAAAAAGGAAGCACAGGAACAATCTGGCTATCTTAAGAAATCATTTCAAGCAGAGGGAACACCAACTCAAAGGACCTAGGACAGATGCACACTAAAATGATCCTGGAGAGCCAAGGAAGCCACTGCAGCTGGCAAGGAGGGAATGAGGAGGAGCAACTTTATGGGAAGTGCCAAAGGCAGATTTCAAGGGTAAAAGAACAAGACAGCTTTCAAGAATCTGGTCTGCAACCAGGAGAAGTCGAAGACCTATTAAAGAAAATTTTTCCCAGGTGTATGTATGTATGTACGTAGTGTGTATGTGTGTAGATGGGTAGCAGTATAATGGGAAAGAATAAGATCACAAAATTAGAAGTCACCCAGATAGAAACTGTAGCTTCACCACTAAACAGGTCTCACTTTCCACAACTATAAAACAGAGATAATACAGGTAATCCTCACTTTGCACAGTAGCAGAGAGCCATAAAAATAACCATTCAAGCTGTAACACTGCAAAGTAATCTTAATCAATGGGAAAATTATGATTATCCTATGACCTTTAACATTTTTTGACAAAATGTTAAAAGCTCCTTTACTACTAATTATAAATATTCAGGTAAATGAAAACAAATAGTACAATTAATATTTAATACATTTTAACACAAAACATTATGAACAATGAGAATTAGTGCTTTTTTCTTTGTAAGAGAACCACTCAAAAGTAGTTTTAAAAAAAAAAAAAGTATTTATTTGAGAGAGGGAGAAGCAGAGATCACTGAGTAGGGAGTCGGACACGGGGCTCAATCCCAGGACCCTGAGATCATGACTTAAGCCAAATGTGAAGCCCAACCAAATGAGCCACCCAGGCACCCCCAAAAGGCATTTTTGAACAACACTTGCCTTCTTCGACATTTAACTGGAGACACAAACAATGCATGTCTTCTACCACTAGGCAAATTGTCCTACTGCCTTCTAAATTTGGATCACTTTCCAACATTTTATCCTTTGCACTTTCAATGTCATGAAATATCTCCAAGAGTTCCTTCAGTGTAAATAAAGGTTTTGAAGACACCACTTCCTCTTGGACATCATCATCCTTTTTGTCACAACCGCTTTCCTCCTACGTGTTAGTAACTCTGCTTTCACTAAGTTCCTCTGACTGTATATCTAGAGTCTCTTTTTTTTTTTTTTTTTTTTTAAGATTTTTTATTTGGGGAAAGGAGAGCAGGGAGAGGGGCAGAAGGAGTGGGAGAGAGTCTTTTCTTTTCTTTTTTTTTTTTTAAGATTTGTATTTATTTATTTGAGAGAGAGCCAGCTAGAGAGTCAGCAAGAAAGAGAGAACAAGAGCAGGGGGAGGAGCAGAGGGAGAAGGAGAAGCAGGCCTGCAGGGCTGGATCCCAGGACCTTGAGATCATGACCTGAGCCAAAGGCAGCCACTTAACTGACTGAGCCACCCAGGCATTCCCCCCTTCCCCCTCTTTCTTTAGATTTTTCTATTTATTTACATGAAAGAGAGAGGGCACATGCGACTGTGCAAGTGGGGGGTGGGGGGGAGGAGAGAAAGAATCTCAAGCAGACTTTGTGCTGAGCCCCACATGGGGCTCAATCTCACGACCCAGAGATCAGAGCTTGAGCTGAAACCAAGAGTCGTCTGCTTAAGGGACTGTACCACTTAGGTGCCTGCCCCTAGAGTCTCTTTCAACAGCAGTGGTGTCAACACATCCAGTCAGCTATTTCTTCTTTAACTTAATTTACATTCTATTCAAATTTAAATTCCAAGTTTATCACTTTCTGTTTCTTTGCTGCACTTCCATCTTTGTTAGCAAATTTGTTCTTTCAAAGATCCCTATTTGTAAAAGGGTTCATGTTGGGTTTATCACTGGGAGATAAGGAGGCAACACACACACACACACAGAGAATGAACTAAAATGTTGCACAGTGACCAATTACCAAGAGACCTTGAAAGAAGGGACATGACTGCTCAGGGGGCATAATGCACATTATTATTTATGTAGTAGTCTGTATCCTTAAGAGTTAGCAACCAAGTCCGTATTTCATGCATTCACTCACAGTTAATGCATTCACTCACAGTTTAGTTACCATGGTAACTAAAATTGGAACAATGGTGATGGGGGACTGGTTTTTTTTTTTAAGATTTTATTTTAGAGAAAGAGAGTACGAGCAGGGGGAAGGGCAGAGGGAGAGGGAGAGAGAATTCCAAGTAGACTCCATGCTAAGTGCGGAGCCCCACAAGGGGCTCCATCTCACCACCCTCTCACAGATCATTACCTGAGCCAGTATCAAGAGTCGGATGCTCAAGTGAATGAGCCACCAAAGCATTCCAGAGGACTGGTATTATTTAATTAAACTGTGTAAGTTTAATTTGTACATATTGGAACCATGCAAAAGTGAGGATTGTCTGTATCTACTTCCTAGGGTTGCTGTAGAGATAAGGACAAATGTTTAGTAGTGCTTCTGACAGTGCCTGCACTCCCATACTATCTATTATCACTATTGGAATTACAGATAGATGAAGGGGGAGAGGAAACCAACAAGACACTGAAGACACGTAAGTGAAAAATGAAGATTCTGGATCATAGACAGAACACACATAGCCATGAAAGGGGGAAAAGAAGGTTCCTGGACCCTCAGATGAGAAGTGAAAGCAGAGGTAGCAAGAGGCTGGCTTTCAGGCAGTATGAAGCTCAGCACTGCTGGATAATCTCATTTGTTCAGAAGCAGTGAGTGAAGCTATCCTAAAAATCGAGCAAAGTGGAAAAGGAAGTGAGGGTTGGAGGACAGTGGAATAAACTTGGAATCAGCTGTTACTGAAAATGAAAAAGAGAGTTAACCTGGGGTGAAGAAAACTGTAGGTGGAAGACAAGGTCCAGATTAGGCCAAACAAGTGAACTTAAAATATATTATTAAAATTATAGGCTGCCTAAAATGAATCAAAATTCTTTAATAATTAGCTTATATTCAAATGGACAAATCTTGTAGATAATTTTAAATTTAATTTTAATCACATAACCTCACTGTATTGATCCCCCAAGTTTTCACCAATTCTAATCCCTCTTTCACCAATATCTCTTCCTTCTAAATTCTCACTCCCACACAGGTTTCTCTTCAACAGCCTATGCTTTCCACAGCTAGCATATCATTCCAAACTAAAATCAGGCCAAATGACAACAAATAAGTGGAAGGAAGAGAGCAAATTAAGTACATATACATCTACACCAATCTGTTTTAGCTCAAAGCCATAATCACAAATCTTTAACTTCACAGCTAACAGTATTGGTAATTTTAAAAAGTCAGAAATATACTGTATGGTGGATTAAAACCTTCGCATTTTCTCTACTCATGAAACTATGAACAAATATGTAAGTAAGCAATTAGCTAAAAACAAGGTCCTCAGGCTTCTGCTGAGTGATCATCTCTCTAAAAGGAACATGACACTAAGATGGATTTGAGATACTTATTAAGTTTTAAAAAATAAATAAGAAGGGAGGCCTGGTGGCTCAGTGGGTTAAAGCCTCTGCCTTCAGCTCAGGTCATTATCTCAGGGTCCTGGGATCAAGCCCCACATCTGGCTCTCTGCTCAGCATGGAGCCTGCTTCCCCCTCTCTCTGCCTGCCTCTGCCTACTTGTGATCTCTCTCTCTCTGTCAAATAAATAAATAAAAATCTTTAAAAAATTAAAAATTAAAATTAAATAAATAAATAAGAAGAATCAAGAATTCTTTAAGGAGGGCGCATGAATGGCTCAGTCGTAACTGTGTCTCTTGTCAAATAAATAAAATAATTTTAAAAAATTATTTAATGTCAATTAGCTTACAGAGCATACATTTTTTTTTTTTAAGATTTTATTTATTTATTTATTTATTTGAGAGAAAGAGAATAAAAGAGAGAGACACCATGAGAGGGAGAAGGTCAGAGGCAAAAGCAGACTCCCTGCTGAGCAGGAAGCTCGGTGTGGGACTCAATCCCGGGACCGCAGGGATCATGACCTGAGTAGAAGGCAGTCGCTTAACCGGCTGAGCCACCCAGGCGCCCAGAGCATACTTTTTTTAAAGATTTTATTTATTTATTTGACAGAGAGAGAGAGAACACAAGCACAGGGGGAGCGGCAGGCAGAGGGAGAAACAGACTCCCCAGTGAGCAGGAAGCCCTATGTGGGGCTTGATCCCAGCAGCCTGGAATCATGAGCAGAGCTGAAGGCAGACGCTTAACTGACTGAGCCACCCAGGGACCCCAACAGAGCACACTTTTAAGAGTTAACAAAAGCCCTCCTTCCACACACAACAAGGCAAACAGGGAAAACTGCAGCAGACAGGCAATCTGTACTAAGTGAGTTAGTCAGCAATAAAGGCTGAAAATGTAACTGGGACCCCTGGCCTTTTCCCAATTGCCTCTAGCCAACTCCACACTGCATGATGTGTTCACTACAATATGACAGAGAAGAAATTTAAGAGAACCCCTAGTACTATTCTATCTGCCATGAAATCAGAACTGTCAACATGCCCATCCCCTCGTGTTTTCCCCCAACTAAACTGGGGATAGAAGTTAAAGTTACTCTGGAGTTCAAAACAAGGATAAAGGGCAATTGTAAAGGAAATAAACCCAAAACCCCACAGTTCTACTTTAGGACAGGACAAGATCAAGGCCTTTCTGAAGCATAAAATATCTTCAGTAAACTCCCTTCAATGCAATCCAACTTTTTATAAAGTTATAGGGAAAGAATATGCCTGTAAACAGTGTGGGGGAGCAGGGTATTTGAGAGAGAAAGACAAAAAATACAAAGAAAGAAGGACTGATTTTTCTTCTCTGGAGCCTAGGAAATGAGATACTCTATTATGTTGATCTCCTTTAAAATACAGAAGGTTGGGACGCCTGGGTGGCTCAGTCGGTTAGGCGACTGCCTTCAGCTCGGGTCATGATCCCAGGACCCTGGGATCAAGTCCTGCATCGGGCTCCTTGTTTGGCAAGGAGCTTGTTTCTCCCTCTGCCTGCTCTGCCTGCTGCTCCCGCTCCTTGTGCTCTCTCTCTCTCTGACAAATACATAAAATCTTTAAAAAAATAAAATACAGAAAGTTACAAAGTGATAATAATGAATACACCCAATTCTCCCAGAATACCATACGGTATAGATAAAACAAGTTGCTAGAACTGGGCCTGAATCCCAACCTGCTACTCAGCACCTATGTGAATTTGGGTTGCTTCATGTCTACCTGTTTAGTCTTCTGTAAAATGAGAATACCGTTATCTCAGCGCACGGGGGTGTTTTGAAAACTGAGGTAACCAATGCAGAGCTCAACAAATTCTTCTGTGTCCCTTCCACTTTCCCATCTACTTTCTTCAATTAATAAACCTATCCAGAGCATGACCACTGCTCACATACCAACTGTTTCTTACGTTTTTAGAAATAAAGTCAGGCTAGTAAGTTCCTACAGGATGAAAGAAAATTAACTTTTGATTTATAATATGAAGCAGCATTGGGGGGGGGTGCTCCCTCACTTCAATCTCCATTGTGCAGACAGTAGAAAAAACTGGTACTTTTGTGGTAATGGCTACAAAATGTGATTTTGTTCCCCTTATTGGGCCTTAGTTTTTCCATTTGTTAAAAAAAAAAAAAAGGAATTAA
The DNA here is from genome assembly GCA_028534135.1 of Potos flavus. Classification (NCBI taxonomy): domain Eukaryota; kingdom Metazoa; phylum Chordata; class Mammalia; order Carnivora; family Procyonidae; genus Potos; species Potos flavus. The sequence continues at coordinate 27,031,552 of CM052895.1, forward strand.
GCCAATTTGAGGTTCCTTCCAGTTTTTAGGAACTGGTTATCTCCCTCACCCATCCCATTTACAACTTCACATCCCAGAAAGCTCATGCCATACTGCAAAAACAGCTCCCAGCCACAGTGCCATAGCAAAGTGTCTCAAGTCCTCAGAAATCCAGGTATATAAACATCCCAACAGCCTTCAAAAGTCCTCCAAGAGACCCAACAGATAAGAAGCAAAGTTGTATCGTCCCTAAACTAACACTAAGGTTAAGTCTAATATACTCCTCAGCCACAACCTTTTCTACTTTGAAGTCCAGAAAAAGACAAGAACTTTGCCAGCCCAGCATGGCTTACCTCCTATAAATTACATAAACTGCTGACTTCAGGTCCCTTTATTAATGGAAATATTTTTATATTTCTACCTTAAATAGCTGATATATTAACAATCTGTACTGCACAAGGAAAATGGAAATTACAGGGGCTCCTGGCTGGCTCAGTCAGAAGAGCATATGACTCTAGATCTCTGGGTCGCAAGTTTGAGCCCCGTGTTGGGTGTTGAGGTTATTTTAAAAATAAATAAATAAACTTTAAGAAAATAATTTAAAAGAAAGAAAATGGAAATCACAGTGTGCTTATAACATGAGGATGGGATGGGATAAGACTACATCAACATACACAAAAATATTAACAGAGGTGGTACATCACAAGGTGGTACATCACGATTGTAGATTATCTTCTACTGTTTCTGTGTGTGTGTGTGTGTGTGTGTGTGTGTGTTTTAAACATTCTATAATGAACATACATACTTTTTTAAGCTTATTCTTTTAGTAATCTCTACACCCAATGTGGGACTTGAACTCATGATCCCAAGTGTCAAGAGTCACATGCTCTTCCAACCGAGCCAGCCAGATGTCCCTAAACATACAGAGTTTTAGAGAAAAGAAGTTTTTGAAATGACCAAAAAATGCAAACTATCTTTAATTCATGTCTATGACACATAAAACTTAAGGTTCCAAGAAAGGAATAACCTAAAGCACTCAAAAGTCCATATACAACATTTCTTTTCGTAAGGTATAAAAAAAAACCCCATGGCTACTAAGTGCCACTGCAAAAAGAAAAAAGTAAAATTAGCATACAGTAGAAAATATAAAAGCTCTGTGATATCAGCTGTCTGAAGAAGCTTATCTAAAATATGGGTAAGCCAAGTGGTAAAATAAGGGGCCATCTGTAGCCCCAATCTCATTATTTTTGTTTAGTTGCTGCAGGAGTTCAACATAATATTATACAGACCTTAAGTAGGTATTTCTTAAATAGAGTATTTTATAAGACCACACTGTTATCAACCACCAAATACAAAGAAAGATTTTAAGATATCCACCTCAATAGGCTTTAGAGGACCACAAACACAGCCCTGTGTCAAAATGAGAGAAGTTTCCAGAAGAGGTGAAAACCATTTACCATCTCAAATATGTTCAAATTCCTTATTCATTTCAGGATCAATTTCAAGGCCATATGTGGAACTCGGACTCTCCCTCTTCCACTGATTTCCCAAATGGCCTTGCTCAACTCATTTTGATCTCAACCTCAAAATGATTTTAAATACCTCGATTTTTTTTCTTTTCAATCAACTATCTCATACTATACTTGTCAACAATGGCAGCCTTCAGTCTTCAAAATAAAAAACTGTCCTATTTACCATATCCCTTTTAAACTTTTGAAAAGAGAATAAAACTTTGGCCATAAAAATATTAAAGAGAAGTCTCCAGGTTTCTGATTCAAAATAACCCCCTTAAATCATATTACTCTATAGGGGATAACACAGTCATTAAATATTATGTTGTACAAGAATACTTAATGATACTGAACGATGTTCAGGATCCATTAAGCAAAAAAAGTAAATGACTCAAGCACAACATATTTCTACCCACGTAAGTATATTCACAGAAAACAAACTTTAAGAGTCTACAACCAAAATTTTAACTACTGACCTGGTAATTTCAACTCTGGGTAGCAAAATTATGCTGATTTTTATTTTCTTCCTTTTTCTCTTACTATCAAAAACATGCACTGAAGAAAATTAGTTTTTTTTAATTAGCTTTTTTTTAAGAAAAAAGTTTTTAATTCTACCTAAGGAGTAATCAAGAGGAAAAGAAGAAAAAAAAAAGAGCAAGCAACAACAACAAAAAAAAAAAAAAAAAGAGAAAGCAACCGATATCACAAAAGAAATCTGTTATAAATCACCCTGTAATTGATAGCTTGGCCATCTTTACAGAGAAAAGTAAAAAACACCCAATCCTGAATTTGAATAGTTTAAAGTTCCCTATCATGGGATTCTTAATTCTTGAAAGCTACTTTTTCAATACTCTAGGTCCAATGATAGGCCTACTCTTTCTCTTAAATATATCTGATTAATGGATCTCACCAAAAAGTGATATACCGGTTATTTCTCTGTTATTCTGCCAATTTCATTTTTACAAAATAATAAACTGACAAGACCAAGGCTTCATAAAATTATCTGCTAGCTTCAAGATAATCAAGAACTAACACCCATTTCTCAACCTGCCCCACTCCCCCCAACCCCGATTTTTAAATTCATTTTCCATGACCTGGTAATAAAATATTTTCCTCACTTGCAAATGAAGATAAACTGGCAATACCGTTGCAAAGAATAACAGATGTCATTATATACCCTTTATGGGAAGGAACCAAATGGTAGTATGTATCAGACATAACCCACATGCCCTGACATGGAGATGAACACTTAGTTCTCTTTCACCTTTCCATTCAACACTGGGTGGTATTTGACAAAAATCACAGACCTCTAAATAATGCTTCCATCATCTGAGAAAAACTGACAATGATTCAAAGAACTCCTAACAGATGCTTTAACAGAACTTTCCTGGGGGGCCATTTTTAATCCATAAAACTGTTCATCTTTTGAAGATCAACCCAAGAAATAAACATTCAATATCATGTTATATAACTACTATAAGCCCCTCTGAATCAGCTCAGAGAGTGCCTAGAAAAATTCTCAACCTACTCGCCTTTTCTCATTCCCTGGGGATAACGAAAAGAGCTTTGAAATTTATAGTTTTTCCAGGAGACAAAATGGATTTTTAAAAAAAATTAAAATAGAGTACCACACATATTCATGTTCTCATTTTCCTTACTAATTCAAGTGTGCCCTGCTGCTATTCAGAAACACTTCAAAGAGAGGCACTTACTTCCTGATTACACATTCAAATAAATGCATAACATGCATTTCAACTTGGAATCACTTTCTTAAGAAATTAACTAGTAGGAACCACGTTACTGCAACATCATGGTTGAAGTCATGCCAAAGTCAAAATTTTAATACCTAAGATAACTTCTTCAGCTACACTGCATAAATATATTAAGGCAATACTATTACCCACTGTAACTTAAAACTATTATTGTGTTGGTTAGTGTTATTCATTAAATGTTTAACGAGATAGAATAAAAAAAGAGAAACAATTTCAAAATGAAAGGAAACATTAGAATTTAATAACTTCTTTCTCCTTTCCTCACTTTCAAGCTGGCTATACCAGAAACCAAGTCTCTGCGAAGCAGCATATGTTCACAGAAGGGTAGTGATCCAGAAGCAGACAGCATGCTTGACACATCCCAAGTCAAAGAAAATATAGCCTCCACCCTAGAGACTTACAGTTTAAGTCAGAAAGACAACTTTAAGAAATAAAACACCCAGATGACAACCAGTTAATGATTTTTTTGGAATTTATATTTTGCCTTTCCTGCTCAAATGAAGAGCAAGAGCAAATGAATTAAATGGTGGGAGTGGAAGAATGGGGGTCAATAATGAACACGTTTTAAATTAATCACAGTCCTCTGGAACACGGGAAGGGAAGGAACTGGAATGGGAGCACTTCCCAAAACAGACCCAGCCATCAGGGGTCACAGGAAAAGAGACATCCAGGGGCGCCTGGGTGGCTCAGTGGGTTAAAGCCTCTGCCTTCGGCTCGGGTCATGGTCTCGGGGTCCTAGGATCGAGCCCCGCATCGGGCTCTCTGCTCAGCGGGGAGCCTGCTTCCCCTTCTCTCTCTGCCTGCCTCTCTGCCTGCTTGTGATCTCTCTCTGTCAAATAAATAAAATCTTTAAAAAAAAAAAAAAAGAGACATCTACAATAATAAGAGGAGGACACAGGATGAAAAATATACCAAGATGGCAAGGGAAAAAGTCAGGATAACAGTAAGAAGCCAGAACTCAAAGAAAGAGTATGAGAAAAATCAGCTGATTTCTTGGTAGCTTTAATGAAGAAAATGATCACACTAATCTGAAAATCTAATTAACTTAACTTTTATCTTTTTCAAAATGTTAAATATTTCTCTATTGCTCTTCCAGAGCATCATTATTAACACTTTTTGAAACCCATACTCAACATTCCAGGGTAGGAATACTTGTTTGTCAATTTTCTCCTGTGAAAAATCAAAGAGCTCGTATATAGATCAAGCTCATGATTCCAACCTGATTAAAATCACACTAACAAGACCAAATTAAAATGCAATCTCTCACATACCCACGCAAAGCTATGTTTCAAGCCTTCACATCATGAACTTCTGAAACCCAGAATCCACGGTCTCCTGTCTACCTCTCAAACTCTAGCCAAAAAGTCACTGACAGTTGCTTTGTCCTGATCACAACTGCCTTTTAACATTTATCTTCCAGCCTGCCTATATTAGATGTGGGTATATCAGTCTGAGCCTGTCAACATCTGCACTGGACAGGAGACCAATTTTCACCTCCTTCAATCTGACTCTAGGCAGTTGCCAGGGAGAAAATTATGCCTCAAGAACCTGACGGCTTGTGCTCAATATCCTTTTGTCAAGGATAAAATACATCATCATTTTCCTTAAAATTGCCTTGCCATGTTCCACAATGTTAAATACATGTGTGTGTATACACATAATATAAAATACATATATACACATATACTTGTACACAAATACCTCTCCATATATGTGTATATTTATTTTTCTCCCTATATATAAATGATTCAAGCTGTACCAAGGAAAATGGCACCTATGTCCTCAATTTTACTACATAATTACCAAGATAAATAAAAGAATGTCTCTTAAAGGGGCGCCTGGGTGGCTCAGTGGGTTAAAGCCTCTGCCTTCAGCTCAGGTCATGATCTCAGGGTCCTGGGATGGAGCCCCGCATCTGGCCCTCTGCTCAGCAGGGAGCCTGCTTCCCCCTCTCCCTCTGCCTGCCTCTCTGCCTACTTGTGATCTCTCTCTCTGTCAAATAAATAAATAAAATCTTAAAAAAAAAAAGTCTCTTTAAAAAATTAAAATAAAATAAAAAATAAAGTAAGAGAATGTCTCTTAACTAATATCAATTAAAAACCCTCATTGCCTATCCCTTCTTTGTGACAATGCCCTAAGAGACCATCAGTTTTATCTGACTGGGTAATTCTGCACTTTCAACATTGCAAAAAGATATCTGTGCAACAAGACCATTAAAGAGTATGCTTACCAATCAACTACAGCTACTAAGATCACGCAGGTGCTAGCAAACTCAATAGTCTGAACTCTTTGTTTTAGTAGACCAATAAATAATGTTTTGCTCTAAAACTGACAAATCATTTTCTACAGAAAAGATGGTTCTTGTAACAATTGAGACTTAGCATTGAACAACATTGATTGCTCTCAGCAAGTTGAAGTCCTACTTCCACTCAAGGACAATGCACTTGCACTATAATCAAAGCTTACCTGAAATGGAATACCAAACCAAAAGCCAGAACTTGAAAAGAAAACCTCCAAAGAAATCTTAAGACAAATATTGCCTAAACATAAACAAACATGAAAAAGGGGAAACTACAAGCCAAACATTAAAGAATTTATTTACCCTCTTTTCACCTTCCAGCCATTTGAGAAGGGCTATCTGGATTCACTATTAAATGTTTCCTCATGGGGCGCCTGGGTGGTGCAGTCAGTTAAGCACCTGACTCTCGGTTTTCTGCCCAGGTCATGATCTCACTGATCTCCGGGTTGTCAGGGTCCGTGATCAGCTCAGAGTCTCCTTTAAGACTCTCTCTCCCTGGGGCGCCTGGGTGGCTCAGTGGGTTAAAGCCTCTGCCTTCGGCTCGGGTCATGATCTCAGGGTCCTGGGATCGAGCCCTGCGTCAGGCTCTCTGCTCAGCGGGGAGCCTGCTTCCCCCTCTCTCTCTGGCTGCCTGTCTGCCTACTTGTAATCTCTCTCCTCTCTGTCAAATAAATAAAATCTTTAAAAAAAAAAAAGAAAAGACTCTGTCCCTTTCCCACTGCCCTTCCCCCTGCGCACTTGCCCAATAAAACATATCTCAATCGTTGAGAATGTGGTAAAATTCCAATCGATAAGAAAAATAACCAGGATTCAACCAATCAACAAAGGAGGATGAAGGTTTACAGATACCTACCACTGCCCTAGGGTCTCTCACAAGCACCATGAACAATGGTCAACATCAATTCCCACCAAATAAAGCATATTTTTAATTTATTTTTTAATTTAAAGGTTTTATATTTATTTATTTATTTATTTATTTATTTATTTATTTATTTGACAGAAAGAGAGAGCTCAAAATGGGCAGAGAGGCAGGCAGAGTGAGGGGGGAAAGCAGGCTTCCCAACAAGCAGAGAGCCCACAGCGGGGCTCGATCCCAGAACCCTGAGATCATGACCTGAGCCAAAAGCAGAGGCTTTAACCCACTGAGCCACCCAGGCGCCCCCAAAGCACATTTTTTTAAAAGGAAGTAGCATTTTAAATCTATAAAGATGGCAAACAATGTTAATAGACTATCCCATTACTTGTCAAAAAGGATAATTTGCTTCTACTCAACACCACTTTACTATTCCCTTATTCCTTTAGAGAACTCTCCCCCATTCCTCATGTCCTAGGACGAGCATGCGATCCAGGCTGGCTAGAAACTGGTTCAGTGCTAAGCATGACCCAAGCAAAGCTAACCAGTCCCCTCCATGACTAAAATATAGAGGCAGAGGAAGAAAAGTTTTTTTTTCTGCTAAGATAACACCTCAAACTATAGGTGGATATCTTGTCCAACATGTACATATGCAAATAGAGGTAAACTCAATGGAATATTATGTAGCCATAAAAAAGGGATGAGATCATGCCACCTGCAACAACATGGATGGACCCAGAGGGTATTAAGCTAAGTGAAGTCAGTCAGACTGAGAAAGACAAATGCCATATTTCACTCTTATGTGAAATCTTAAAAAAAAAGAATAAACAAAAAGCAGAGTCAGACCTATAGAGAACAAACTGATGGATGCCAGAGGGGAAAGGGATGGGGGCAACAGGCAAAATAAGTGAAGGAGAGTGAGAGATACAGGCTACCAGTTATGAAATTTAAAAAGCCACAGGAATGGGGCGCCTGGGTGGCTCAGTGGGTTAAGCCTCTGTCTTTGGCTCAGGTCATGATCTCAGGGTCCTGGGATCGAGCCCCGCATCGGGCTCTCTGCTCAGCGGGAAGCCCGCTTCCTCCTCTCTCTCTGCCTGCCTCTCTGCCTACTTGTGATCTCTCTCTCTCTCTCTCTCTCTCTATCAAATAAACAAATAAAATAAGTAAATAAATAAAAAGCCACAGGAATAAAAGGCATAGCATAAGGAATACAGTCAATAATTTTTTTAACAGCAATGCACGGTGACAGGTGGTAGCTATACCTGTGATGAATACAGCATAATGTATAAACTTGTCTTATCACTATGTTGTATATTGGAAACTAATGTAACATTGTGAGTCAACTACACTCAAGGAAGGAAAGAAGGGAGGGAGGGAGGGAGGGAAAGTGAAATAAATGGAGTCAAGTGATGAAGAAAGCCTTACATCCTTTGAGTAAATCACAGCTAACTATCCCTGAACTCAAAATCTACTCCTGGAATTCCCAATTATGAAGGCCCATAAACTCCCTTTCTACTTTAACAACTCTGAACTGAATGTATTTCTGTCACTTGTAATTAGTGAGGTTATAGAAACATTAGCAAACTAAGATATAATCCTACTGGAGAACAATTTCGGAATACATTTTAAAAGCCCTACAACCTGTGTTATGTCCCAGAGGAAACGGTAGTTACATGGTATACACATATGTAAAACATCAAAAAACTATACTGATTTGTGTACTTGGTTGTATGTAATTATACTTTAATTTGTAAAAAAATATCTGTGCCCCTGTATTTCTACTCCTAGAGATGTATCTTAATGATATAATTTTTAAAAGGGGGTGGAGGGGGCTGTGTGACACTGTACATGTTCACATACTTGAGCATTATTTATATCAAAAACATAAAAACAACTTTTAAGTCCAACAGGGATATCATGCAATAAAAATAGTTTTAAACATTATAAATTCCAAGGTTATACTAAATTTAAAAATGCCTATAATTAGTGTAAAATTTTTTACAAGACAATAAAATGCTATCGAAGCTAGAATTAAAACTAGGGTAAAATGCATATGCATTTAGCCAAGGACTTGAAAGGAAACACAAAGCTACATAAATATAAAATACTATTTATAATCATTCAAAAAATGAAATAGTGTAAATCTAAAATAACAAGTAGAGGACTTATATGTAAACACTGATGAAAGAAATCAAAAAAAGATCTAACTAGAAACATTTTTGTCATGGATTGGATGATTCACATACTAAAAATATAAATACTCCCCAAATTAATTACAAGTTTAATATAATTCTATCAAAATTGAAGATTTTTTTGTAGATACAAATAAGCTTATCTAAAATTTATATGGAAAAACAAAAGACAGAATAACAATTCAGAAAAATATTAAGTGAGAAGAATCATTCTATCCAATTCTGATACTCCACAGCTACACCAATAAAGACCACGCGGGTACTGGCAAAGCAAAGACACAGTGATTAATGGAACAAAATAAAGAACCCAGAAATAATCTCACACAAGCACAGGTGACTGATTTTTAATATGGGTGCAAAAGTAATTCAGTGGAGGAAATAAGAGTCTTTCCAACTAATGGTACTGAGGCAACTAGGTGTCCATGGGGTTGGCAAAAGAACCCATCCCAAACTTCACATATTATAGAGAAATTAACCCAAAATGAGTCATAGATTTAAATATAAAACATAAAACTAAACAACTTTTAAAAGAAAACAGGAGAAAATCCTCATGAGCTAAACCCTGGTGAAGAATTCTTAGCAAAAGCACAATTCATGAAGGGGGTCAATAAATTGGACTTCCTCAAATTAAAGACTTTTACTATGCAAAACACCTGTTAACATGACGAAAAGACAAGCTATATCCACACAATGGAGTATTCACAGAATACTACCTAACAACAAAAAGTTACAAACTTTCGTCGTCAGCATCATGCTGACGAAAAAAGACAATCTCAAAAGGTCATATACTGATTCCATTCATACAATTTTCTTGAAATGACAGAATTAGACATGGAGACAGAGGAGTTGCCAAGGGTGTTGGGGACTGTAGGCTAAATGAGTGTGACTACATGGGGGTAAGCATGAAGGAGAACTTTATTATGGTGATGGTGACAGAATAGTTCTGTATCTTGATTCCAGTGGTGGCTGTACCGATGTACGCAAGTGATAAAACCAGAGTTATACACAGGTATTGTGCCAATGTCAATTTCCTGGTGTTGATACTGTACAATACCTCCATAAGATAAAACCAATGGGTGATGCCTGGGTGGCTCGGATGGTTGAGCATCTGCCTTCGGCTCAGGTCATGATCCCAGGGGCCTGGGATCGAGAGCCGCATTGGGCTCAGGGAGCCTGCTTCTCCCTCTCCCTCTGCCAGACCCCTCCCTCTCTGGCTCGCTCTCTCTCTGTCAAATAAATAAACAAAAAATCTTCGAAAAAAAAAAAAAAAGATATAACCATTGAGGGAAACTCAATAACGGATACACTGAACCACTCTGTGCTATCTTATAAAATTCCTGTGATTCGAAATTAAAAGTTAAGAAAAATAAAATTCACCTGTTAAGTAATTTTTTCTAGTGTAAACAAACACTAAAGCAAAGTGTTCTGACTTGACTGAAAACTGGTACAGCAGAATCTTAATGGATCTAAACTGAAGAGAATATACTAATACTAGGTAAGTTCCCTGGAGTTTTTAGGAGCACACACTGCCTGAAAACATACCCCAAATGATTCAACCTGCAGGAAAATAAATTATTACAATTTTCCATACACTAGGCCCCTCGTTTTTATTTATAAAAAACATCAGTCATCTGCTTAGGCCAAGCTGGCAGTTGACCTGCATAATAACTGGCCCATTCTCCCTTTCCCACTATCATAGCAGTCCCTTCCTCAATAGCTCCATCTTACCCCTCACCACTGTGATGGTCTCCTTACTCTTAGTCCTGCCTCCAGGCTCTCTCCTAACACATTTAACTCTTCCTGCACAGAGCTGAGAGACTCATCTCCCCAAAACACCACTCTTCCTATTTCATGTCACCCAGATGGCAGAACTTCTTAAAACAGGAAGAAAGTTAACGAGACATATTTTAGTTTAATTTAAGAAGAAAAAGAGCTTTAAAAATAAACATAAAGCAATGCTGGGAAAAGCTGCTTCCAGAGGTTAGCAAGTCCTGTATCATTCGATAAATTCAAGTATTGGGGAACCTGAACCTCAAGATCTATTCCAACTCTGGAGTTCTGATTGATTCCCTATCATTTCCCTGAGATTTCTCCCTCCGTCAACTGGCATTCCAAACTATCCTCTAAAATCTAGCTCCAACCTCTTTCCTTCTAACCTTTCCTGCCAGCACTCCTCTCCAAGGTAGGCCCTAACTATTCCCCCACACACATCATGCATAGTCTGTTTTTCTAACTAGATGATTTTCTTAACTGGATGACTTTTTCCTCTCTCTCCTTTCACCTTTCATGATCCAGTGCACCTTCAGGAAACTTTTCCAATCCCATGCTTTCTCTCCCATTAGTACTATTCATTTACTTTTCATGTCCAAGTGTCCTCATTATAAGCTCTGGGACAAACAGGAAAAAAAGGCTCCTATCTGCTAGCAGACAGTCTCTCTTTGCCAGAGACCACACAGTCACCCAGCCCTTTCCCCACTGTGGTTTCTCTGACACAAGATTTTTCCCAGGAAACACACATGTCCAATACACCAACCATCTACCTACTTGGCCCCTTTGCTGAGCACATTATCATTAGAAGCAGTGCAGGAGTACACACAGGTGTACCTCAGCTTCTTTGGGCCTTCTCCTTCAACCACCCAAAAATGTCCACGATGCAACAGCAAGTCTCTGAGACCCAACAGTGAAATATAAAAGGATTTTTTAAAACTCTGTTCTAGTAGAAACTATTCTTCGCCTACTCTACTTCCAACTTACCATCACTGGTCCTCCTTTTTTTAATGACTGCCCTTTTACAAACAAGTTTTATTTACGCCTTTCCATCTCTGTCCCTTGGATGTCTCCTATCCAGCTAAGAGCCCTCTTTTTCTCATCCGAGTGCTATTCAAAGATTCATAAAATACACTGATACTCTTTTTTAGGTAATGTAAAAATATGTATATATACACATATATATTATGTATATATGAAGAGTGACTGCTAATACAAGATTTCCTTTTGGGGAGATGAAAATGTTCTGGAATGATAATGGTGACAGCTGCACAACTCCATGAATATACTAAAACCACCGACGTATATACTTTAAAGGGGTGAATTTTGTTATATGAATCCTATCTCAATTTTTTTTTTAAGGTAAGACTCTCCAACCCTACTCCTGTATTTACATTTGGCAGTGGGAAGGAAAACTCATTGTAATTTTTGAGACAAGATCCTTTTCCCACATACTTCTTAGAGAACACAGTCAATTATCCTCTTTAAAGAATTAAGTGCCTATCACGGATCAGGCACCATGTCAGGAGCTGGAGAGAATGGTCACCAGACCAGCATGGAACCTGTTCTACTAGAGCCTGGAGAGGAGAAGACAACCAATTATCTAATTACCACTGTGATAAGAGCTAGGAAGAAAAAGTTCAAGGTAAGAATGACCTAATGGGGGGGGGGGGGTTGGAAAGGGTCCCCCCAAAAAAGAGCACACCTAAGAGGCATACATATGCCTCAGCCCACATAAGTTAGTTAGTTACTCAACAACTAGTTAAGAGGTGATTGGCAGTAAAATGAAACTCCTAGATCACAAGAGTTTGGATGGCATGCAAATGGGTAATTGACTCCCATCTCCCACAGGAGGCTCACATGTCCACTGCATTGGCCTTGAGGTAAAGTGGCCCTGTATAAGCATATGAATGTATTACCTACTGACAGTGTTAGTATGATAAGGTTTTAATGTACTCACAAATATTTGTGTTTATTATTCATGTAATCAGGGGCAAATACAAAAAGAAAATTAAGTTATGCTGAAGAACTGTATACATTTAAGTTTCTGCTTATTAATGATTGCACAGAAAGCACAACACTTGTACAAACTGAAAAATATAAAAAGTTTAACTTTCAGCTCAAAGTGTTATAAATAAATACGAAAACTATTTATTGAAAAGAGTAAGCTCTTATCTTTTAACTCTGTGAAAACCTTAATCTGAGGTCAGCTAACCAGAGCCTATGGGTCAAATCTGGCCCACCATCTGTTTTATAAATAAGTTCTATTGGAACACAGCCATGCCCATTTGTTTATATATTACCTATAGCTGCTTTCCCAACACAACTGTAGAACTGAATAGTATTAATAAAGACCTTATAACCAGTAAAGTCTAAAATATTTACTACTTGGCCCTTTACCAAAAAAAAAAAAAAAATTTGCAAATGTGTACTAAATAGAAGTACTTCAAGTTGATTCAGAACAAAGAAATCTTATACATCCTCTAACAATGAAGCGTCCCGGTGGATAAACCACAAACTCAAAACGCAAAGAATTCTAACAATATTAGTGAATCCGCCACAGAGCTCTAGGTAAATCGTAATTAGTCTGTGTTTTATATACCAGTAAAATTCAGAGCACTTAGGTTGGAGTTTCGTTTAAGTGCTCAGGACTACTGAAGCCAGGGCTGGGAAAGGTACCTGTTTTATTCATCTTTTGCTGCCTAACAAATTCCCCCCAAATTCGGTAGCTTAAAATAAGTATTTAGTATCTCCTGAGTCTTCTGTGGGTCAGGACTTTGGAGTTGGTTAGGACTGCCATCTTTTAAAATCCAACAGGAGCTGGAGGATCTGCTTCTAAGGTGGCTTACTCAGAAGCGTGGCAAACTGGTACTGACAGCTTCCCCTGAAGTGAATAATCCATGACAAAGAGCCAGGCAGATACTATACTCTCTTTATGACTTTGCTTTGCTTTGAAAGTAGATAATATCACTTCTACCATATCCTATTCTTTATAGAAGTGAGAGTCTTTAAGTCCAACATACGTTCAAGAGGATCAAAGTCAGGCTCCACTTTTTTGAGGGGTGTCAAAGCATCTGCAAACATATTAATGCTACTACAGGGTTTCAAATGATAGAACAACATTGCTTGTTATGTTCAACAACATAACCAACAAGGCCTGGCTGATTAAAGAATATGCACTTAACCATTTTCATAACATGCACTTTGTTCTATTTATGAGCGGAGAGAGGTTTCATCACCACTTAAGATTCTCAAAAAAAAAAAAAAAAGTAAGCCAACAGAAAAAAGTAAGGCACTTCAGCTTTTCATATCTGATGCAGTAATGATGATGGGAGGCAGTTATATTTTTGTTTTAGCTTTTTTTTTTCCCAAGGAGAAAAAGCAAGGAGAGAAGGCAAATTATGGTGAATAGATCATGATCATAAATAATTGCAAAGTTGGACTAGGACAGACAAGTACTTATGATTCAGAGCCACATAAAAGATCTTCTCGGATATAAATAAAAACAAGAAAACAGAAATTCATATGCATTCAAAACTGTAGGGGTTGTTGAGGGGAGGGAGGTGCATGTATTATTATACCATGCTTGCCACAAATTTGCATCAGAGAAACTTCTGAAACAAGGAACGTAGACAGAGTGAAATTAAAAGTTACCTGTAACAATTAAATATATTTTCAAAATAAATGTCTTAGTTACTAGACTCAAGGAATATTTGGTGAAATTCATCACGTGCTATTATTTTGAGGCAAAAGGCCTGGGAGCAAACTTCCTCAGAGGACAATGAATTAAGAGCCATTCTGATTTCCTTAACAAGAAGCTCAAAAATTGTCCTGAACTAGACAATTTGACTGCTTTAAAATAAATTCATTCAGGGGCGCCTGGGTGGCTCAGTGGGTTCAAGCCTCTGCCTTCGGCTCAGGTCATGATCTCGGGGTCCTGGGATCAAGCCCCGCATCTGGCCCTCTACTCAGCAGGGAGCCTGTTTCCCTCTCTCTTTCTGCCTGCCTCTCTGCTTACTTGTGATCTCTCTCTCTGTCAAATAAATAAATAAAATCTTTTTTAAAAATAAATAAATAAATTCATTCAAAGCCCACTCTGATGGGCTGAATAATGTCCCCCCAAAACTCATACCCACCCAGAACATACGAATGTAGCCTTATTTGTAAATAGGATCTTTGCAGACATAATCAAGTAAAGATGAGGTCATACTGGATTTAGGAAGAACCTAATTCAAAGCGTGATATCCTTATAAGAGGAAACTCTGTACACAAAGAAACAGGGAGAATGCCCTAGACATTGAATGCCCCAAGACAACGAAGGAAGAGACTGGAGTGACAGGTCGACAAACCAAGGAATGCCAAGTATTGCTGGCAAACACAAAAAGCTAGGAAAGAACATGCAACAGATTCTTCCACTGAGCCTCCAAGAAAGAATTAACCCTGTTAACACCCTGATTTCAGGTATCTGGCCTCCGGAACTGTGAGAGAATAAATTTCTGTTGTTCTAAGCCACCAAGTTTATAGTAATTTATGTTATTACAGCCCCAGATAACAATTACATCCACCCATATTACAGTTAGTAATACGGAATTTAAATGTCATCATTTACAATATTAGAAACATTTATCTTCTGCCTGAAAATTAAGAGAAATATTTACCAATCAAGGTTCTTAGTTCACAAGTTCAGAACAACTGGAGACAGCATATCCTTTTAATGCATACCTTTCTTGGGTACTGCACAGGGATGAATGAGACATAACACTCCAATGTTATGGAGTAACACACTACTATCACCCATCAGAAATCCAGTGAGGCTCTCTCAAAAGTTAGTAAAGGAACCGTACAGAGTAGGAGCTCAGTTCACCTTAGTTGATATACAACAAATTCATGAAAAAGTATCTTTAAGTCCTCCTGCTGAACCAGAAGTTTAACACAAAACTACGTTTCACGAACTTAATGCTCCACATGTAAAGTCTTCTTATCACACTTGGAGCGTCGTAATAACGAGTTTTTCTAATAGGCACTACACCAAGCTGTAGGTTACAATTCCACCTTTTATTAATTCTGAGTTTCCCAAAAATAGGATTCCTTTAAGCCCAGATTTGTTTTTATATCAAACTCAAACCACCTTCAAGCACACACGGCTAATTTAACATACCAGCCTGACAGAATAAGGCAACTTATGGGGTATTTTCAGAATGGCTGGACGTTTTTCCATTTTATCACCCCTATATCTTTAGCATTAACTAAAAAGAGGTATTACATAGGATGAAAGGTAAACTTCTGCCCCTTTTATTTCCTATTCAACTGCTGTTGGAACATTTCTAAGACTCAACTCTTTATTTTTTTTTTAAGATTTTATTTATTTATTTGACAGAGAGACAGCGAGAGCGGGAACACAAGTGGGGGTGGGGGGGGAGCAGGTTTCCCGCTGAGGAGGGAGCCCGATGTGGGGCTTGATCCCAGGACCCTGAGATCAAGACCTGAGCCGAAGGCAGACGCTTAATGACTGAGCCACCCAGGAGCCCCTAAGATTCAACTCTTATTTAGGATACCCAAGAAAAGTGGATTCAGATTTTCCAAATACAGTGTTTCTTTGTTAGTGTCTCTCCTGATTAAAAGTGAAGCCAGTACAACTTAATCCATCTCCAATAAATGAATATTTTAAGTTACTGAGCAACTGGCAAGTGTAAGAATGAGAATACTGGCCATAAAAAGTCACCTTCAAGGATTAAATTTCTAGAAAAGCCCGCCTCTCTCTATATAAAAAACAGTATTGACCTACCTTGTTTTCGAACATCTTCTACTGCAGCCACAAGCTCTTCCTTGAGAAATTGACTCTCCTTTGCAATTTTATCCCCCTTCTCCAAAAAATTCTCAGTTGCTTGTTCAACAGAAGCAGCCAAAACATGGGCCTTCTTAGAACGGCCTCTCTTCTTATTCGAGGGCCCCTTACTATTGGTGTTTACCAGAGTTGTGACCTAAAAGTTTCATTTTTACAAATTAAACTGCAGTCAATTAAAATGAAAACAACAGAAAGATGACCATCTTTAAAAATAGGAATAGTAAATTATTCATAACTAAATGAAATAGCACATTTATAAATTCCACAAGCATTAACGAATAACATACACTCTCCATATTTAAGATATATAGCAACAATACTCAATTTAGGTCCCAAAATAATTTTGCTACCTCAGTGTGCAAGACAAAAAATATTTTAATTTTCAAACATGTGATAACTAAGTTTTAGTTCCATTTTACAAATCAAAAACTGATTAGAATCATGTTAGACATCTCTACATGTCATCAAGAAGTCCCAGAAAGAGGTTGACAATGAACTTGTTAGCTTTATGTGGAAGTCAAGTTATCCACTGTTTTCAACCTGTGTGAAATATTTTAAGGTAACTTGCTTCTGATTTTGTTTCACAGTTTATTCAAACAAATCTCAGCAATTAATTAGTAAAGGTCCTTAACAAAGAAAGGAAGGACTGCCCAAAGTACCCTACTGTGATGGTGCTTTAAGTCCCAGAACGTTAACCATCATTAATATATATATATTAACAGATGATCTGTAGGTTGAAGATGACTATAGATTTTTTATTAGCATAGCTTGCCACACCAAAGACCTGCTTAGAAGTATACTGGATGGGCTTCAAGAAAGTAAATATTCGTGAGTCTTACCACATACTTTTGTTATATTAAAATATATAAACATATATGCATGCATGTACACATTTGTGTATATGTATTTGTAATACTCGTTGCTAACAATTAATGAGATGGCATCACACTGTGATATTTGCAACAGAACATACCAAACCTATACCCTCAAATTACCTGCTAACTGATCCTAGGCAAGGAAAAGTCTGTTAAGCATGGTAAAGAGACAACAGTCAAAGCTTCATAGCCCATCTTTCTTGAATATAACCTATACCTTCCAAGAAAAAGTGATGCCAAGAAACCATCTACAAAATAAATACTTGGTAAGCTGCATTATATACCACTTATCCCCTATTATTGCCAAAAAGACTCAAGAAAATGGCAGTAACTATGTTCCTATAGGGTTAAATGAATGCATCCATCAATATTCAAATAATTAGTGGCACCACATCATCTAAATACTATCAACCTAAACTCAACTACTCAAATTAAAGCTGTGAGCTAAATTTGCTGTTTGTTGACCACGCCTACTACTATGGAACCATATTACATTTGTTTGCAGATTCTTACCTGTGTAACAAGAGGCTCCAACAGTCTTTCAACTGCCAGAGTCCTGATCTCTAGACTTTTTGGGTCCCATTTAAAGTTTATGTTGCCTGCGTGGACAGAAGTCATTTCTGAAAAAGAAACAAAAGGTCAAAGTGAGGCAACATCAAACACGAACATGAAATAAATAACAAATCTTCTCCTACTTTTAAAAAAGGACTTTCTATATCAGAAAACTTAATTCCAGATGGGAAAAAAAATTCTTACTAGCCTGTACAAGAGGGGCTGGTAACTCTTAACCTCTTACACTTTCAAATGTCAAGCTTGTAAACAGTAGAGGTACTACAAGAGGCACTCCCAACCAAACACACAGAGCTCTTTCCCTTTGGGCTTCTCTGGCACCAAGACATTTCTACTTTGTTTTTCCACACCAACTTAGAAGCAGGATGAAAAGCTAACGTGAATGAAGGCCTGATTCTGATTTTTCTTACTCCACAATATTTATAGCACAGTGTTACCTAAAAGGCATAACTCCTTCATTTTTTGATGGATTCTTAGAGAATATCTTGTCTTACTCTATTAAAACATAATGCTTAAGTCTGCTGCCCTCTGCACCTACAGCTATTATCACTCATAGCCAGAAGAAATTTCAAGTCGCACTTAGTCAAGTATCAGTGTATCAGTGTCAAGGTAAACTTCCATTAGACAGAGGCCTTAAGACTAGGGAGAAAGGCTTCAACAAAAACACCACGCGGTTAGCGTCTGCTTCTAAAAGTTGTGCCTAAAAGATAAAAGAAAAAAAAAAAAGACAGGAGGTACATAACTGAAGTAAACGCTAAACTTTCTAGACAACTAACTTGATATTTAAAACCTTAAAAGAATATGTTCTTATGACCCAGAAATTCTACTTCTAGAATTTTATTCTAAGGGGAAAAATCAAGGTGCATGTAAAAACTTGGATACAACGATGTTCACAACAGCACTGCATATAATCATTAAATATTATAAACTACCTAAATTTCAGTGTCACTGAATATAAATCACATAACCAACCACACAGTACTGTGCTGCTCTTAAAAAACAATGTTTACAAAAATTAGGAAAAACAAAACAACAGTGTTCTCAGTGTCCAGGTCTTTATTTCTATTAAATGCCAATTCCCATTAAAGGGAACCAGGGCTCCTCCAAAAAAAGGAGGGGGAGGTGGTTCTTTTAGGTCTAAGCTATCCTATTCTGCAGAAAGCAAAGAAGGGTACAAAGACTAACCTATCAAAACAGAGAGGAACCAAAGGCTCCACTGGCCAATTTAAAAAACTGAGTATCAAAAAGCATGACTACAAGTGCCTGACTGACAGATAGGTAAGTACATAGAAAGATACCCTATGACCAGAGAGACTCTCAAAAGAAAAAGGGAATTTCTTTACCATGGATATAGAATATAATTAGAAAATGACCACTTTGCAAACCCCAGTGTAGTAACTGATTCAGGCAACGATTATCAATGGATGTTAACACCACTAAGTGAAAGGCTACTTGGGAACAGGATACTTGGAAGGTGTCAAGTCACTTGACAAGTTACTTACTAATTACAGGGGCCAAGAAATACCTTTACAAATTTGCAATATAATGGCCACCCTCTTAGACCGATAACTAAGCTTAGCATCACTAGTGACACACCCGATATTATATGCCTCCCAATATGAAGAAATGTTTTACCTACTAAGTACTCTTGACGGAAAAAAAAACTTTAAAAGGTTTTCAAGAGGGATGCCTGGGTGGCTCAGTTAGTTAAGGGTCTGCCTTCAGCTCAGGTCATGATCCCAGGGTATGGGATCGAGCCCCCAATCAGGCTCCCTACTCAGCAGTGAGTCTGCTTCTCTTCCTCTCCCTCTGCTCTGCTCCGCTCCCCACCTTGTGTGTGTGCGTATGCACTCTCTCTCTCTCAAATAAACCTTTAAAAAGTAAAGGTTTCCAAGAGCCTCAGCGTTACCATAAAATGAGTAGTTGTGCAACGGCAAAAATAAATGTTTAACTAGAGTCTAATTGAAGCTTCTATGTAGGGATTCATAACCTCTTTCAATGCCATAGATCTTTTTGGCATTCTAGTAAAGCCTAAAGACCAATGTCTGTCCAACAGAAATACAGTGTAAGCCACCTATGTAATTTTCCATTTTTTAGTAGCAACATTAAAAAGAAATGGATGGGAGCACCTGGGTGGCTAAGTGGGTTAAAGCCTCAGCCTTCAGCTCAGGTCATGATCTCAGGGTCCTGGGATCGAGCCCCGCATCAGGCTCTCTGCTCAGCAGGGAGCCTGCTTCCCCCCCCTCTCTCTCTGCCTACTTGTGATCTCTCTCTCTCTCTCTCTGTCAAATAAATAAATAAAATCTTTAGGAAAAAAAAAAAAAAGAAAGAAATGGATGACTGTATACAATATATCCAAAAAATATTTTGGCATGTAAATATATTTTTTAAATTATTATAGATATTTTAAATAAAGATGCCATATTTCACCTGTTCAAAAGCCACCTGTAGCTAGTAGCTTCTGTACTGAATAGGGCAGCTATAAGACCCTTTCCTACAATGTCTTTTTTTTTTTTTTTAATTCATTTATGACAGAGAGAGATAGCGAGAGAGGAAACACAAGCACAGGGGAGCTGGAGAGGGAGAAGCAGGCTCCCCGCCGAGCAGCGAGCCCTATATGGTGCTGGATCCCAGGATGCCAGGATCATGACCTGAGCCAAAGGCAGATGCTTAAGGACTGAGCCACCCAGGCGCCCCCCCTACAATGTTTTTCAAATGCATAAAACACAATCTAAAGGATTACAAAGGAAACACACATACCGAAATTTCGTTATCAAGATACTTAACAAATAGATGATACAGTAATATTGTGCTTCTTTATTAATATTAAATAAGACTTAGCAAGAAGTCTGACAACTACTTCAAAGTAACAATAAACATGCACATTTTTCAAGGTAACGTTATAATTACTGCAGATGGGAAAAGCACTGAGATTCCCACTGGTGACAAAGTTACAGGTTCAACTGAAAACTAGGTTTTTTTTATCTACACTAATAATAGAAATGCTAAATTCCTGTTAATAGTGACAACAAAGACAAAATTTTTCCAATCCAAATCCACTGCAGCTTAAAAAACCTGGCCTAGATTCAACATCAAGCTTATAAGGGATACGGAAGCATGGTAAGCAACACCATGGGAAAACAAATCCAGAATGTAGGGTACCTTACAAGATAAAAGGGCCTCAATTCTTCAGAAAGTCAGTATTTTGAGGGAGAGGGTAAGAAGACTATTCTAGACTGAAACACTCAAGAGACATAAGAAATCTCATGCAATATACGTACCCTGTTTAGACAACAGCTTGAGACAAGCAGCTATTAAGACATTTGTAAGGAGGGGCGCCTGCATGGCTTAGGTCAAGATAGAAGTCCTGGATAGAGTCCCATGTCAGGCTCCCTGCTCAGCGGGGAGTCACCTTCTCCCTCTGACCCTTCCCCCTCTCATGATCTCTCTCAAGTAAATAAAATCTTTTTTTAAAAAAAGACATTTCTAAGGAAATTGGTCTTTAATACTTATTAAATGTTATTACAGAATTACTGCTCAATTCCATAGGTGTGATAATAAATTGTGGCTATGTAGAAAAAAATGACAATTTCTAGGAGATGCATGCTGAAGTTATTTAGGGGTAAAATGTAAAGATGTCTGCAACTTTCCAACAGTTCAGCAAAAGAAAATATATACATATACAGATCAAGGAATTATGAAAAAATACTCATAACTACTAAATCTAGGTAGAGGACACGTGGATGGATGTCCTCAGATTTATTCTTTTAGCTTCTTTGTATACCTGAAATTTCTCATGTAATAAAATGGGGAGGATGTTATAGAAGTTTATGGGAAAATGTTCAAAATATACTATTGAAGATGACAAAGAGATTCCAAAACAATATAAAGTACAACTGCAGGGAGGAATAAAGATATCTAAATGCATAAACCAAACTACTAACAACAGTGTTATTTCTAAACTGTGGATTATGGATAGTTTTAACATTCTTTTTGCTTAACTGTATTTTCTGATATTATAAAAATCACACAGGCATTTAGAAAAAGTTACTTTTGTAATTAAAAAAGCAGAATCTTCATTTTATAATCTTTACATCTTTATATGAGAAGGAGAGTACAATGAAAAAGGCACATTTGATCATCATTTAACCACTTTGACTTTCCTTACTCCTTTATAAAAGTAAGACAATCATCACCTTCAGAGGGCTTTCCTGAAGATTAAACAGATTATGATCCACTCAAAATGAGAACCCAGAAAAAAAAAAAAAAATTGAGAACCCAGGCTAATTAGAATAAAGGAGAAGTTCTTCCATACAACAGGAAACTAATAAATGCAGAGGAATAATGGGTTTAGAAAAATCACCATTTAAAAACCATCATAATAACGGATTCACTCAAGAATCATCCTGAATGATGATCAGCATTCTGAATGCTAAACCAAGTGGTTGAAAGTTTACAAAGAAACTGATTATTTACATGCTCCCATGGTAATTCCCCACAGATTATTTACTGATTACAAAGGGGGGTATAATAACTTTAACGTTGAAAAACCTGGCAGACACCACCTTAACCAAGTGATCAAAATCAACATCCCCTATAATAGGACAAACTGACATATACCTCCTGATATGAGGCACTGAAAAGGACATAACATCACTTTGGTATTTCCTACCAAAACTACAGAGCCTCAATCTTGTCATGAGGAAACATCAAACTCAAAGTGAGGCATAGTCTACAAAATAATTGGCTATAGTCTTCAAAGATGTCAAGGTCAGAAAAACAAAGACTGAGAAATTCTCCCAGACTAAAGGAGGCTAAAGAGACATGACAACTAAATGCAGTAATCCTAGAATGGAACTGTACTTTAAGGGAAAAAAATAAAACCTGAGACGAATGATAAAATCTAAGAAGGTTCTAAAGTAGACATCAAATTTGCATATTTTCATCGTTATACCATAGTTATGTCCTTGTTGCATATTAATGGACACGAGATGTCTGCAACTTACTCTCATATGGTTCAAAAAATATAATGCATTAAGTATGTTCCATATACAGAGAGGAAAGGAAAGTGGATGGGAGAATGGGAAGAAGAAAGCAAGGGAGGGAAGGAGGAAGAGACACAGGAAGAGAGGGAAATGAAGGCTGATGAGATGAAAAGAGAGTGGGGTAGAAGGAGACTGGAAAAGGGAGCACGAGTAGAGAGGGAAGGGAAAGGGAAGAAGGCAAAAGGAGAAGAGCAGACAGGGAGAGAAGCAGGAAAGGAGAGGAGGGAGACAGGAAAGAAGGAGAAGGATGTCTTGAAATTTGACTAGTGTGGCTGAGGGATTGATTTACTTTTATTTAATTTTAATTAATGTTGAATAGTCACTAGTGACTACTTTATCAGATAGCACAGTTCTAGACTCTACAGAAAGCAACATCAACACCTAAATTCTATACATTAAAATGACAACTAGGACAAGGTAGAACTGCACATGTTTACGACTAGCCCACTCTTGACAACTTTAATATAAAACGTCTGTGTCTTCGCCCATAAATCCATGCTTTAGGCATAAATAGGTAGGCCCTTTAGATATTTTTGAAAACGTTAGTGCAGGCATCATCTAACATTTCACAGATTTATCTAAGCATCAAAACATCCTAGAATCACTGGAGATGGGATGCCAAAAGAAATTTGGATTTGCTTAATCTGGTAACAGAATGCCAGTTTCCAGGAAATTTGTTTCATCTTGCCCATACAAGTGGGCAAATTTGCTCTCTACACTTACATTATGTCAGGCCTACACTTTGGTTTTTAAAGGTTATTTGTCCACGAAACTGATCAGCCCAAGTCAGTAAACCTTAGAGATGGAGTGCTCTAGATTGCTAAAGGGCTGACAACAGCTAAAGCAAATGTCATTAAATGTCACATATAAAACATTTCAGAAAGAATGATTTGCCCCATGGACCCTGCATTCCCGTATCCTAGCATTCCACAGCCAATATAGCAATACGAATAAAGCAGAAAGCCTTTCAAGGGTCGTAGAGGAAGGTGCCATGACAGAAATGGAGCTGGTTCCAAGTAGACATGTGGTCACATTTGTGTGTTAATTATTAAACAAGTGCAACATAGTAACAATTCACTTTTCCAAAGAAATAAACTCTGGGCTGAGCACAGAACCTGACACGGGCTCAATCTCATGACTCTAAGATTGTGACCTAAGCCAAAACCCAAAGTTAGACGCTTAACCAACTGAGCCACCCAAGAGCCCCTTTTCCTAATGCTTTAGAATCTACAACTTGGGCCCATTTTTCCTTCATGAGCAAAAGTGGGGCCCAAGATGAGAGTCCTGAGCAGAGAAACACGAGTCTCAGGCCATTGGGAAGCCACTGAAGACTGTTTTAGAGATACCATGTCGGCGGGGGGGTTTGCTGCGCAAGGTAAACCTGTGAAGATTGGACAGACCAAATCAGAAAAAGAAAAAGGTTTCTCTGAAACTTGTAAGAAAAACTAGCTTTTTGGCTGAAAGAACAAGAGTACCCTGAAGATTTGTACACTTGCTGACAATAAAAACATTCTCCAAAAAAAAAAGCCTACTTGGTCTTTTGTTTTTCTTATTTTGATATTTTGGGGTACAAAATAATTCCACTTTCTTAACTTGAAAAAAAGGCAAAGTGTAAGAACAGTAATGAGTTGCAAATGACACCTGACCTCTCAGGGACACTATTAGGAGAGACCAGGACAGGTAAATGGGGAAAGAAAGCATGTGCCCAGCTGCCCATGAGCTCCAGGCAGGCACTCTATCACGCAGACGTAGTGTTAGCAGATCATACAATTTTTTCGAGACCCAGAGATGCAGACTTTTATGTTAAGCCTCATAACTTTAGTGTTAGCAACTCATCCCAAACTATTTTACCACTACATAGGGCAAACAAAAACATCTGAGTACTATTATATTGCACTGTTGGCCAAGACTTTGCAACCAATGAACAAGTTCTCCCCTAAAGTCCCTTCGGTTCTATATTCTAGAACTCTATATCCTGTTAAGCAGTATCCCTGAGGAAGTCTCCAACTTCCCCATAAAAATTCACCAGATTCCACCTGCTGCTAAAAGCGTTAAGGCAAAGGACTCAATCACTCCCTCACATTGAAAAACTTGAAATATACTGACACTTGAAAATTGAGAACTCATTGAGTGTGTTTTCAAGTCTTTCAATAACCATGATGGAAGTAGACTCTTATGCAGCACCTTTAATCAAAAGCCCTGCCAAGAGCGATGCCAAACATTATTAAACTATACTACAGAACCAATTTATGCTTTTGGTGACCCCAACTCAAAAAGGATTTTAGAAAGCAGAAGTTCTAAGAGCATTTAAAATCTAATGAGAATATGTTCTCTGGAAAGAACATGCCTTCTGGTACCAGCTTTGTCACTAACTTACTCTCTGACCTTGGGCAAGTCACATCACCTTTCTGGATCCTCAGTTTTCTCATCTATAAAATAAAAGGGGTTGAATTCTAGGCTCCAAGTCCTTCCAGGACTGAAATTCTAGTATTTCTTTCATTTATGTTATCTCTCAATAGCTTCTGAATTAATTTATTGAATGCAATTTCTCTCAGGTTTAGCCTGTGGTCTTCCTAGCTATATTTTAAACTTAAGGATAGTAACTATCCTTATGCTTCTTTATATCCCTTAAGTTGCTGGCAAGCTGCTTTATGCAGAGCAGACACAGTATTAGTTGAACTGAATTTATGCAAACTGATTTTAAAATATTTACAAGCCTACCAAGACAAAGCTCTTGCCTTAATCTTAGTCATATCTTCTGTTTCTCTACAATTAATGGTATTGTTTAGAGTAGCTGAACAAATAACTTTTAAACTCTTGGCAGTTTCTAGTTTTCCAATTAACTTACAGAGCACTCCTTCACAAGATCTATTACAAAATGTACTAGAACTAGCCAACCTTAATGAATTACAGCAACCTTAGGTTTTTTCAGGAGGGATCATGCTTAGTGGAACTAAATAGAAAGTTAAACTGTAGTTATTCAGTCTTCATTACCTTATTTATAAATAGCAATCCTGGCTACTGCGCAAAAGTTTGCTATAAATTCAGAAAGGGGCAGAGATGTAGGTGTTTGACTAGCAATCTTTATGATAGAAAGAGAAATGGAGAAGCAACAAGCAGAAAATAAACGCATAGTTCTATCAGAACCAAGGAGGCTGATTGTTGGCAAACTGCCTCATCCGTGCAAAGAGCTCACATACCTTCTCTAAAGACATTAAATGTTCATTTACAACAGAATAGCCACATCATTCTTAAAACCTGTCTGCTCCAAAGTTTTAGAATATCCTTACCTTGCTACTCGGTGCTGTTTTTTCTTAACAGCAAGGTTAAGTTAATGCAATGTTAAGATGGTTCATTTAAATGCAAATCAGGAAATTTTAAAATTAAAAGTACCCACAGTAACGGTTAACTGTCACACTGCACAAGATATAGGATTGTGGATTAGTCCATGCAGTAAGAAGGTTGCCAAGCTTCATCTGCATTAAGCAGAGTTAACATAGCTGTTGGAATCTCAACTCTCAAATCTCCCACTAGCTGTCAAAAAAAACAAAAACCAAGGTAACCATTAAGACTCACTCTGACACATGCCTATTTTACTAAATTCCCTCCCACCAAGCCTGCCACTTTCTTCAAAAATGTAAACAGGCTGGGGACAGAGGTAGTAGAAGGAGGAAGGAGGGGTAAGAAAATAAGATGTATAAAAACACAGATGGCTCATGTAAACAAAAAGAAAACTTTTTTTCCACCAAAATGCAGTCTCTTTCTAAACACAAGTACGATATTATCACCAAAAAAAAGGAGGAGAAAAAAAAAGTGCTCAAACTTGGTCAAAATGGAGAGCCAAAATCAGAGTAAAAGTTTCCATTGTACTGCAAAGTAACTGGATTTCTATGTGATCAATTCATCATACCCAAATACGTTTAATATCAGACACTTATATGGCACACAGTAGTTGTCACCCTCCTTTTAGGTGTATAAATCTATGAGAAAAAGAACACTTGGCTAGATCTTTATTATTTTTTAAAGATCATTATGATGATGATTACCATTTTATAAAAATTTCAATTTTTTTTTTTTAATTTGACAGACAGCAAGCACAGGTAGGGGGAACAGCAGGCAGAGGGAGAGGGAGAAGTAGATTCCCCACCGAGCAGGGAGCCCCTTGCGGGGCTCAATCCCAATGACCTTAATCCCAATGCCTTAAGAGGCAGAATCTTAACAACTGAGCCACCCAGGAGCCCCTACAATTATTTTTAATTATAATAAAACAGTTAATCACTTTTATTTTGTTCCTTTTCTTGTTTTGAGAGCACCAAAGACAATGAGAAAACAC
This sequence comes from Potos flavus, assembly GCA_028534135.1. Taxonomy (NCBI): domain Eukaryota; kingdom Metazoa; phylum Chordata; class Mammalia; order Carnivora; family Procyonidae; genus Potos; species Potos flavus. The sequence continues at coordinate 27,058,593 of CM052895.1, forward strand.
AGACCAGCTGAATGAAAACTGTCACACCGCAAGCAACAGGAGACATAATGATTACCAAAAGCACTAAGCAAAGAACAGAAGAAACAATATTCAGTCAACCATTTAGCCAGTCCATCAGCAAATATTTGAGTGCCTTCTCCATACAGGCATTATTCCAGACAGCATGGAACAAAACTAGAAAAATCTGCCTTCATGAAACAACACTACAGTAATGGCATAAATTAGAAAATGAGACGAGGGTGCCTGGGTGGCTCAGTCCGTTAAGCGTCTGCCTTCGGTTCCAGTCAGGATCTCCAGGTCCTGGAATCGAGCCTCACCAGGCTCTCTGCTCAGTGGAGAAACCGCTTTTCCCTTTGCCCCTCCCCCTGCTCCTGTGCTCTCGCTCTCTCTCTCCTTCTCAAATAAATAAAATCTTTAATTAATTAAAAGAAAGAAAGAAAACGAGACTATACCAGGACTAGGAAGAAAATTAAGCAGGATAATGGTAATCGAATCAGGTAGGGGTTTTCAAAGGCCTTTCTACCTTGTTAACATTTGAACTTCAATCTGAAAGTCAAGGAAAAGGGAGTGAGTATCTGAAAGAAGAACACTGCAGGCTGAGATAACATAGACAAGGCAGCATCTCCCACGACTTAGAGAAAGAGAAGGCCAATGTGGCTGGAGCACAGACCAAGAAGAGGTAAGAGATCAAGGGAAGGAAAAAATAAAAGCTTCAGAGCTGCTTAAGTGACTTTTTACAATATCAACCATCTATCTATATTCCTTTACTTAACTTTCACCCCATATGGCTGAGGCCATTAACAATGGGAAGAGTGTTCCAGAGAAAGCTGCACTAAGCCATCATAACAGACAACTGATTATAGATTCACAGGAAGTCCCTGTTTTCATAAGAAACTGGAAGACTCTGGTCAAAAAAGCAAATATGACTAAACCAGCATCTGGACTGAAGGCACCAGAGAAAACAGAGACAAAGGGAAAAGAGGTTTTTTGTTTTAGAACAATAGGACTAAAAGGCAGAGAAACTTTTCACACAGCTGAGAAGCAGCCCACAGGAAGAGAATTGTATTTTTCTTGGAGAGACAGGAAAAAAGATGCTTGAACTTGGATTGAGATTGGGAAATTACCCAGACTGAGTGACAAAATAAGAATTTCCTCTAAAACTTGTACTGTAGTATATATTTTTGATTAACTATCCCATCATTCACTGACTGACCAATTACCATATCCTGGGATCCTGCTAGGTGAAAGGGACACAAAGACTAATTATAAATCCCTATCAAATCATCATGGCAATTAAGTACTGTGGGGGCCAGGGGCAAGTCTCTCCAAGACAGGCCACTTTGGCATGAACATAATTTTGAGTTAAAAGCAATCAGAACCCAGCAGATTCAGGAAAACCTCTTTACCTTCCCCTCAACTACCTACTGGTATTAGGAAGAGAGCTGTTAACAGATTCCTCTTTACCTGAGAAACTTACCTACTTAATAAGACAACCCTTGTTTCCCAAATATTTCCTTTTACCTTCCTGCTAATGGTCTTTCTCCCCTTTGTATCCTCAGATCCCTCCCCTGGTCCTTAACTCATATTAGCATTATGTTGCCTATCTTTAGAATTTCCATGTCTGTATAGATTCCCTTTAAGCACAAAATAAAATTTGATTTTTCTCCCATTAATTTGTTCATGTCAATTTGATTCTTAGTCCAGCTAGAAGGATCTTGAAGGGTAGAGGAAATTCTTCTACCCCAACAGTACAAAAAGAAACAGGTGACTTACAAGGGAGAAGTGTGACGGATGCTAACTAATCAAGTGTTTAAAATTGGCATCACCACCGGGAGAACAATGTGACAACTGCTGCAATGCCCTCAGAAAGGAACATCATCATATGCATAGTACTGCCAAAAATGGAAACAATCAGACCAATCCAAACTATAGAGCATCTACAAAATTGGCCTAAACTCTTCCCAAGTGTCAGCGTCATGGAGGGAGAGGGAAGAGACAGAAATAAAAACTCTAAAGAAATATGACAACTAAACACAGTACGTAATCTCTTATTGATTCCTGCATTTATTTTTATTAAGATTTTATTTATTTCAGAAGGGGGAAGAGAGAGAGAGAACATGCATACAGCAGGGAGAGGAAGAAGCTGACTCCCCACTGGGCAGGGAGCCCAACGTGGGGCTCAAACCCAGGACTCTGGGATCATGACCTGAGCCGAACGCAGACGCTTAACTGACTGAGCCACCCAGACACCCCTGATTCCTGGATTAAAAAAAAAAAAAAAAAAAATCACTAGGACAATTGATGAAATTTAATATAAATATGCACTACACCATAAGATCACTATGTCTGGGAATCCTGCTAAAAGGCAAATTGACTCAGTTAGGTCTGATGTAGGAAAAGATGGAGTTCGAAGCCAACAGCCAAGAAAGAATTCTTGAGAACTCTTCAATGCAAAAAGGTGGTTTTATTAAACCACGGAGACAGGACCCATGGGCAAAAAGAGCTGCACTGGGATTATGAGGATTGACTCATTACATACTTTCAAATTGGGAGGCGGTTAGGGATAGCATAAGTCTCTAAGGAACTTAGATAGCAAGGTTTACAGGACCTTGAAGGGGCTAGCTACTGTTAGGAAAAGGTCATTTATTACTGTCTAATAAAATCTTCATCATGAGACCCTTCAGATGTATATCAGTGGGTCACATGCTTGGGGGATGAATGCCAACATATACTTGGAGAGTCGAGATAAAGGAAGTTTCCAAAGGAATTTTTATATGTTAAAGTAAACTGACAGGATCCTGGGCGTCAGGGTAAGAGTGCCTTTTGCGCTTAGCAAAGGGTTAACATTGAGGCAACTGGGCTCCTAGAGGAATGTCATTCTGCCTGTTTCAAGGACTTGTTAATGTACAGTGAGTAGTAAGGAAATTTTTCTTTTGCTTTTATTTCCCACATCAGGTCTAGGGTAGGACGTCAGAGTTGACATTTCTCCCAAGTTCCCAGAGAGAACCGACACGGTTCTTAGACCACTCTTTAAAAGGAATTATTTTACTTTATCAACATAAAATGTCTTGTGTGATACTGTAGTTAGGTAAAGGCAATGCCCTTATTCTTAGGACTTGCATGCTGAAGTACCCTGGTATCTGCAGTTTACTTTCAAATGCCTCAAAAAAAGTTTATACAGAGTAACAAAGCAAATACAAAAAACATTAACAATTGGTGAATCCAAGTGAACTGACTAATCAAATGCTTACTCCAGTACTCTTTCAACTTTTCTGTACATTTGAAGATCTTCAAAGAAAAAAAGTTGGGGGGAAAACTTAGTCAAGACAAGAAAATAGTTACAATACAACAGAGAATAGTTACATCAGCTTCCAAGAGCAGCACCCAGGAGGGAGTCCCCAAAAGGTGAGGGAGTCCTCACTGAGGATCTGTTGTACAAGAGGAGGGAAGGCAGCTGTTTCAGGTTACAGGAGGGGGCAATAGCACCAAAGAACTTTCAAGCCTTTCAAAAACAAGCATGAGTGAAAAACACAGAAGATAAATATTTAAATGGCAAGAAGTAAAAAACAAAATAAAATAAATAGCAAAAAGTAAGGTTTAAAGATGGGCAAAGAAATTAGGAGTCATTACAGGTTTGGTCTTTTATCTTTCCTAACTTAAAAATACTTTGGGCCCATTCTATTCTTACTGTTTATAATACTACCTGAGAAATCCTAAAACCCCGCCCACCCATTCACCCACCTAAAAAAAAAAAAGTCGCAAACTCCACCTCTTCATAGCTACCATAGGAAAGGCCACAGGTGGCCAGAGCAGCATTTCCCCAATCCAAAGGCCTTCTCCCCACAAAGAAACTGAAGTGCTGGGGCACCTGGGTGGCTGAGTGGGTTAAAGCCTCTGCCTTCGGCTCAGGTCATGATCTCAGGGTCCAGGGATTGAGCCCCACATCGGGCTCTCTGCTCAGAGGGGAGCCTGCTTCCCCCCTCTCTCTCTGCCTGCCTACTTGTGATCTCTCTCTGTCAAATAAATAAATAAAATAAAAATTAAAAAAAAAAAAGAAACTGAAGAGCTAAGTTCCTCAAACTCCACAGGCCGCAAGGCAAGCATTTTCCTCCCAATCTATTTATTCTTGGGCTTTCGTCATTTCTGCTGACCAAAGTTCCACCCAACCAGCTGCCCTAGAAGGAGACTCTAGGCCCTTCTCTCATCCTCTTCCCTCTCCCTCCTCTACTTCAGTAAATACCTCACTCTACTAATAACTCTTCCTGTCTCAGGGCTCTGGCCTGGGTCCTGATTTAAAATATCTAGGAGTCTTCTCATTTCCAATCATTATCCAGGCAGCCTCGCTTACCATAGAGTCTACTCCTCCCTGAAAAAAATGAGGGACTGCTTCCCCACCATAAACAGGATGAAGCCTGAACTCCTGTAAACAAACCTGACTGGCACTAGCCTGACAGACTCATCACATCCATCCACTCTGTGAAACTTCTCCAATGCACGTGCACGTGTCCAGACCTTTATGTAAACCCTTTCTCTGCCCAGAGCAACTTTCCTGACTTTTCCGTCTTCCTTCAAGACTCACACAAATGTCCTCTAATCCCACAGAAAGAGCTGTTCCCTTTTTTCTGGGTCCCTCCAGCACTTCACAAGCATCTCCATTACAGCACTTACCACACAGCATTAGGTCAGTGCATCTGTCTCCCAGGAAACTAGGAGCTTCCTTTTGAGCACAGGGACCATGGCTTTTTTGAGCACGGTTAATTTTCACCTAACAACATTCTATAAATGATCAACAACTGGCTTGACAGTTTCAGGTTTCATCTAGCAACACTGACACCTGTGGAAGAAGTAAGAAACGTCTCTCTCCAGGTGCTTGGGCAGCTCAGTCGGTTAAGCATCCGACTCTTGATTTGGTCTCGGGGTCCCGGGATCAAGCCCCATGTAGGGCTCCACATTAGGGGGCGGGGGCATCTGCTCAAGATTCTCTCTCCCTCTGCCCCCCCCTCCCCCACCCCTGCTTGTCGGCACAAATGCTCTATAAAATTAATAAATCTTTTAAAAAATGTCCGTTATAAATTAGCAAAAATATAGATTTCTAATTCTTACCTACCAGTGATATTACTAAAGCCAATAATCCCATTAGTTTGTAAACTCTTGAGGTTAGCAATGGTGACTTCTAAATTCTTAACATCTCCTAACACCTGCTTTGAATAAATGTGCACTGCATTTAACTGAACCCTTCCCACTGTCACTGAGATACAGCTAACTAAAGGTTGCCTTTGATCCTGCCTCAATAAAGATAACTAGAAAACATTACATCTTTCACTGGTCTTAATGACCCCAAAGAAGTTTAAATTTCTCTCAGCTACTGCCATCTTCCATTCCCTTGGTTTTTTCCCCCTCCTCTGAAGGGATCAAGCTCACATTTCACTTAGCCACTTCTCTGCAAAATGACAGGTTTCTAAAGATATACTTCAAAGTCAGACCACAGCTTTTCTGAGAACATGATGACCCCAGGTCCAAGGAAGCAAGAAAATGATAATGGATGATTCTAAGAAACCTTTCCCAATTCAGAGATCCCCAGGAAGAGAAAACCCCATGAACACTGACAAGTAACTTACCCTTTCAGCTTCTGCCTTATTCACTACACTATCATTTTTCACAAACCATGATTAAGAGTCTAGATTAACATTGAAATATTTAACATAATGAAATATTCAACACGCCATGGGAGAATAGTAACAATACATCTTTGCTTGGAAAGAAAAGCATGTTTCAGAGCTGCACAGGGTAAATGGGACTATTAGCAAAGGCTCCTATCCTTCATGTCACTTGAAATGGGCCACACTGAATGCATTTCCTGAGTTATGATAGTACTTTCAGTTTCAAGAACAGTCTGCAATCCTACCTGGTTTAATAAACCAGTACAGGATTATGTAACCTGATAATTAGATAGGCTTCTGACTCACATCTTCAATTCATAATGTCAAATATTAAGCAGAAAACCATAGCAATAACACATTTTCAAAATGCAATTGATGGTCTGCTTATTTATGACAATACTTACTAATCAAATCTCAGAGTAAGAAAATGAGGGAAATCTACAGCTCACTACAATGAAATGCAAGAGCCAAAACTAAGCAATCCAGGAAAGAACTCGCCTTTAAATTAGCAATTAAGGAGTATGACCAGTTACTTAACACCAAGATTAAATTGGACTAAATTATTCATTAAAAACTTTTAAAGCAAATGATAGCTTGTTTCTTCTAGTTTTGTCTATAAAACCCTAGAAGTCTTAAAAAAAAAAAAAAAAAAACTTTACAGCATCAAATTATAACAACTTCCACAATGTAATTCCTGCTCTACCTCTACTACAACTGGAAGAGGGGACAGATGACAAGGAATTTTAAAAACCAAATCACACTATTCATATAATACTTGTTCCAAATGATCAATCTTTATTACAAACACTTAAAATAACACTCAAAGTTGCCTTTCAAATCATATTTACATTATGTGCATTACTCTAAACTTGAGCCACTGAAAAAGCAAAAATTAAATCACAATCCAAAAGTAGGGTTGATAGATGACAGTCCATCAACAAGTAAATAGAAATGCATGTTAATTTCAAGCTCCATTAGAAATGGGGTTGGGGGCATGCTTGCATATGGAGAAAAAGTTTGACATTATGGAAAAAAAAAACCTAAAGATGAAAATAATGAACATTTAGAGGCTCTAAGAGAGAAAGGGCAATGTTGAAGTTTTATTCTGAAGCATGGTTATTTCTGCACACTTTGAACTTTCAATAATGCATAAATTTAGTATAGTGCTCTTGCAAGTGAACAAACAGCATGAGACAGGGCAAGTCAAGGCAACCTGTTCACTTCCCCACACTGTTCGGCCCATTCAAGCCAGGCCCAAGTTGTGGGGGTGGGTGGGACTGAGCTAATGAACACACAGCAGGAGCAACACCCTCAAGGTCTGGAAGCTAGCACACTGGCATCTGACCAAATTTTAGGAATTGTTGCTTGGAGAGGCTCTCCCAAATGCCTGATGTGTTTAACTTCTATTGTTTTTTGGGTTTTTTTTTATTCATTTGAGAGAGAGAGAGAGAGAGAGAGAGAGAGAGAGGGAGAGGCAGAGGGGAGGGACAGAGGAAGTGGAAGCAGGCTCCCCACTGAGCATGGGTTGGATCCCAGGACGCTGGGACCACACCCAGTGCCAAGACAAAGGAAACGCCCAACTGACTGAGCCACCCAGTCGCCCCTTTAACTTTTTTTCTTAAAAAAAAAAACAGGAACTAATAAGACTTAAATCCTCCCAACATGTACATTATAACCAAAATTCTTTGAATACTCTTTAAAGGTGTGTCTTCACGTGCTCGCTTCAGCAGCACATATACTAAAGGTGTGTCTTCACAGCCACTCACGAGGAAAAAATGATTTGAGCTGAGAAAAGCAGAAACAATAATTGGCCTTACATTTTCACTACTTGTTTATGTATATGTCAAAAGGTCAAACTTGCAGAAAATATAGTTTGGATAAGTTTATTTTTTACCTATTTATCACTTTTCACATGCAGTAAAGTTGACTCTGGTGTACTACCATTCCATGAGTTTTAACAAACTCAGACAGCTGAGTAATCATCTCCACAATTGAGATGTATAAAAGTTAAATGAATTTATTTTCACAACAGCATGTACATACAACTGAACCACAGAATATAAATGTACAAAATATTACTAGCTTCAAGAGCTAATTTGACATCAGCTTAATACAAAGCTACAGTAATCAAAATACTGTGGTACTGGCATAAAGCCAGACATACAGACCAATAGAACAGAATAGACCATCCAGAAACAAATGCTCGCATTTACAGTCAAATGATTTTCAACAAGGGTGTCATGACCTTTCAATGAGGAAATGACCATCTTTCCAACAAATGCTAAGTAAACTGCATATCCACGTGTAAAAAAATGAAGTTGGATCCTTACCTATTATCATACAGAAAAATGAACTCAAAATGGACCAAAGACCTAAATGTAAGAACTTAAGTAAGAACTAAAAGTAAACTTACTAAAAGTAAGAACTAAAACTGTAAAACTCTTAGAAGAAAACACAGGGAGAACATTTTAGGACACAGAACTGGGAAATGACTTCCTGCCTGCATACGGCACCTAAAGGCACAAGTAAATTGGACTTCATCAAAATAACTTTTGTGTATCAAAGGACATAATTATCCACAGAGTCACAGGGTGAAAAGGTAACCCAGGGTATAGAAGAAAGTATCTGCAAGTCATATATGTGATAAGGGATTAATACTCAGAAAATAGAGAACTCCTAAAACTCAAACACCAGAAAACAACCCAATGATGTACAAAGGATTTAAGCAGACATTTCTCCAGACATACAGGGATGTTCAATAAACACATGAAAAGATATTCAACATCACCAATTAGGGAAATGCAAATCAAAACTACAATGAAATATCACTTCATACTCACTACAATGGCTACCACCAAAAAAAAGAAAATAACAAGTGTTTTGTTTTGTTTTTTTTTAAAGAAAATAACAAGTGTTGTCAAAGATGTGGAGAAATTAGAGCCCTTGTGTACTGCCAGTAGGAACATAATATGGTAAGTATGACAGTTTCTCGAACAAAAAATTAAAAATTAATGTACCATATAAGCCATGTTGATAAAGCATAACTAGACATTTTTATTTTTTTAACATTTTATTTATTTGAGAGAGAGAGAGAGAGTGCACAAGTGGCGGGGGGTTGGGGGGGGATGGGCGGTGTAGAGGGGAAGCCTGCTGAGCAGGGAGCCTGACATGGGGCTTGATCAGCAGGAAGTCTGCTTTTCCCTCTCTCACTCCCCCTGCTTGTATTCCCTCACTCCATGTCTATCTCTGTCAAATAAATGAAATCTTTAAAAAAAAAAAAAAAAAGGGACGCCTGGGTGGCTCGGTTGGTTAAGTGGCTGCCTTCAGAGCTCAGGTCATGATCCCAGGGTCCTGGGATCGAGTCCCAAATCAGGCTCCTTGCTCAGCAGGGAGCCTGCTTCTCCCTCTGCCTCTGCCTGCCACTCTGCCTGCTTGTGCTCTCTCTGACAAATAAATAAATAAAATCTTTAAAAAAAAAAAAAAAAGGAGGGAGCTACATAACGGAATAGTAAGGGATCATTAATATGCTATATTAGTATTGTGCAATTACAGGTCATCAGTCCTAACACATACATATTTCACATTTTTAAGTCTCTAAAATCTGGATATGTCTTACAATTGTGGTCATTGCCTAGTTTATTTGGCAGTTCTTTTTTCTAACTGATACAAAAAACAAAGGTTAATCTTAGCCTACTAATAGGGAAAATGTTCAAATTATAATAAATGGACAGTAGATTACAAAAGAGCACATAAAGTAAAAACTTTTTTTTTTTTTAAAGATTTTATTTATTTATTTGACAGAGAGAGACACAGCGAGAGAGGGTACACAAGTAGGGGTAGGGGGAGTGGGAGAGGGAGAAGCAGGCTTCCCGCCGAGCAGAGCGCCCGATGTGGGGCTCGATCCCAGGACCCTGGGATCATGACCTGAGCCCAAGGCAGACGCTTAACGACTGAGCCACCCAGGCGCCCCTAAAAACTAATTTTTATAAAAGTTGCCAACAATATACATGTCTAGAAAAAAGATTAGAGGATCTACCCCAAAATGTTAGCAGTATTTATCTCTAGGTGCTATGAGTTTTATTACAAAAAAACTTTAATAAACTGGAGGTAAAGTCATGCCTCCACCCACTGGCACAATCCTATATACAACATATGTATACCTACTATAACTAATCCAATATTTACTGAGGAGTATCTGCTATGGGTTTAGAAATAAGTCAGGTATTACAGGAGTCAAAGAATCAGAAGAAAGTAATTGCCCTGAAGGAGCTCGGCATCTAGCAAAAGAATTTATGGTCCAGAAGAGTCTAAAGGAAGGTAAACCAGCAATTTAATGCTATTTAAATACTGAACTAGTTCACTAGTTTTACTTGTAAGACAACCCACTTAATATGGATAATACATTTCTGTTCAGGACTCCATAATTGAAAGAATAAATTAACATTTTATCACATTAGAAGTTAAAATAAATATCCTTTATAAATTCTCTTATTTATTACACAGATGATGGAGTTCAAACTCTAAACTCTCCAGTTGGGACTCTTAAGATTAAAAACTTCTAAAAACACATTATCATCCTAATTCATGAGACGGACAAAATTAATGACAAATCAGCAACAGCATAACATAACTCTTTATTGTTCGTTAAGACCTTTTAAAAATTACATTTAAAAAAACTTTTCCCTACTTTTTCCTTGTTCACCATGACTTCACTGTGCTGGAGGGTAAAGGGCCTAGAATACTAACTTAGTTCCTGCCCTCAAGGTATCCAGTTTAGCTGAGGGGGTAAAAAAAAACAGAAGAGAAAAGCTCCATGGCATTGGATTTGGCAATGACTTCTTATACATGACACCAAAAGCACAGACAACAAAAGAAAAAAAACAGATAAACTGACCTTGATCAAAATTTTAAACTTTTATGCATCAACAGGGTGATACACATTATCAACAGGGTGAAAAGGGAACCCAAAACCTGAGAGAAAATATTTGCAAATCATATACTAAAAAGGGGTAATATCCAAAATGTATGTCTACTACTGGATATTTACCCAAAGAATATGAAAACACTAATTCAAAAAGATACATGCATCTTGATGTTCACTGCAGTATTATTTACAATAGTCAAATTATGGAAGTAGCCCCGGTGTCAATCGACTGATGAATGGATAAAGAAGATATGGTGTATATATATACACAATGCAGTATTACTCAGGGGCACCTGGGTGGCTCAGTGGGTTAGGCATCTGCCTTCGGCTCTGGTCAAGGTCCTAGGGTCGTGGGGTCCAGCCCTGCATCCTCCCTCTCCCTCTGCCTGCTGCTCCCCTTGCTTGTGTTCTCTCTCTGTCAAATGAATAAATAAAATCTTAAAAAAAAAAAAAAATGGGAGTATTACTCAGCCATCGCCAAGAATGAAATCTTAACCATTTGCAACATGGATCAAAGTATAGAAAGTATAATGCTAAGTGAAATAAGTCAGAGAAAGACAAATAATACAATACGATTTCACTCATATGTGCAACTGAAGAAACAAAACAAGCAAAGAAAAAAAGAGACAACCGAAAAACAGACTTTTAAGTATAGCAAACAAACTGATGGTTACCAGAGGGGAGGTGAGTGGGAGAATGAGCGAAATCAGTAAATGGGATTATGGGTACACTTATGATGAGCATTAAGTAATGTATAGAATTATTGAATCACTACACTGTACAGCTGAAACTATAACACTTTATGTTAACTATACTGGAATTTTCTAAAAATCCAGAATAGAGGTGCCTGGGTGGCTCAGATGGTTAAGTGTCTGCTGTCTGCTCAGGGCATGATCTCTGGGTCCTGGGATGGAGCCTCCCAGTCATCGGGCTCCCAGCTCAGTGGGAGTCGGCGTCTCCCTCCCCCTATGCTTCTCCCCCTGCTCATGCTCTCTCTCACTCTTTATCTCTCGGTCCCAAGTGAATTTAAAAAAAAAAAAAGGTTAAAATAATAAAAGGGAAAAAAATAAAAATAAATAAATAAAAACCCAGAACATACAGAGAACATCTACAACTGAACAACAAAAAAGCAAACAACCCAATTAAAATTGCCACAGGACTTGAACAGAGACTTCCTCAAAGAAAATATACAAATAGCCAATAATCACAAGATGCTCAACATCACTATCAGAGAAATGCAAAGCAAAACCACAGAGAAATCTCACCTTACTTTCATTAGGATGGCTATTTTTAAAAAAAGAAAGAAAATAACAAGTGTTGGTGAGGATGGGGAGAAACTGGAACCCTCATACACTGCTAGTAAATATATAAAATGGTATAGCTACTGTGGAAAATAGTATAGCAGTTCCTAAAAACTGTACACATAGAATTACCTTATGACCCACAAATTCCACTTCTGGGTACATACCCAAAAGAATTAAAAGCAGGGACACAAACACATACTGGTACACCCATGTTCATATCAGCATCATTAACAGCCAAAAAGTGGAACCAACCAAAGTGACCATCAACAGATGAACAGATACTAGTATATCATTCTGCCTAAGAAAGAAAGGAAATTCTAACACATGCTACAACTCGGGTGAACCTTGAAGGTATTATGCTAAGTAAAATATACCAGTCACGAAAGAACAAGTAGTGTATTATTCCACCTACATGAGGTGCCTACAGTAGTTAAATTCAAAGAGAAAGTACAATGGTGGTTGCCAGGGGGCTGAAAGGAGGCAAAATGGAGAGCTAATGTTTATTGTATACGGAGTTTCCGCTTTGGAAAATGAAAAAAGTTGTGGATATGGATGGTGGTGATGAGTGAACAAAAATATGAATGTACTCAATGTCACTGAAGTGTATACATAAAAATGTTAAAATGGTAAATTTTGTTACATATATTTTACCACCAAAACGCACACACACAAAACAGGATTGAGTGAGAATGTCATAGTCAGAGGCAAACTTTAGAATTTCCAGTAAAGTAAAGATCACTTTCAGCAATGATGATAAATGTCTCAAAAGAAAAAAATCACGTTAATCAGCCTTCATCAATGGCTAGCATTTTATGTCAAGAGAAGGATGAGGCACTCCAGTATGAACACCTAGCAGGTGCAGAGGACATGTAGCAACAATTTACAGTAGAAAATGAAGTTGAGGTACGCCTGGGTGGCTGAATCAGTTGAGCGCCTCTTGGTTTCGGCTCAGGTCATGATCTCAGGGTTGTGAGATCTGCCCAGCATCAGGCTCTGCGCTAAGTGGGGAGTCCGCTTGAGGATTCTCTCCCTTACCCCCCCCGCTCCTCCCACGCCCCGCTCCTCCCACGCCCCGCTCCTCCCACGCCCCGCTCCTCCCACGCCCCGCTCCTCCCACGCCCCGCTCCTCCCACGCCCCGCCCCTTCAGGTTTTCTCTCTTTCTAAAATAAATAAGTAAATCTTGGGGGGAGGGGGGAAGAACCAAAGAAAGAAAATGAAGTTGAACAAATTAATTCAGAGCAGAATTTAGGTCTTCAATGCAAACCTAACAGTCTGATCAGTTCGGCAAGGAGACTATAGTAAGTTTCTCAAATGAGCATGAGTACTGCTTAGATGTAAAAGACTGAAAGGTGGAGGGGAAGATAGGAAAACACTCAACTAACGGTGACAAACACTAAATGAGCAACCATAATGTTCCCAAATCTCAGATTAAAAACTGAAGGGAGCAGAGGGACAGGTGGTGACCTGGGAATTCCTGCAGTACTGGTTGATAATTTACTGTTTCTTGGTCTAGAAAGTGGATGTGGATGGTCTTCACTCAAATATAGCATTAGGAAGGTATTCTTATGATTTGAGCACTGTTCTACAGGTATATTACTTTAATTTTTTAAAAGTTTTATCAAAAATAGGGGCGCCTGGGTGGCTCAGTGGGTTAAAGCCTCTGCCTTCAGCTCAGGTCATGATCTCAGGGTCCTGGGATCCAGCCCCGCATCAGGCTCTCTGCTCAGCAGGGAGCCTGCTTCCCCCCTCTCTGCTGCCTCTCTGCCTACTTGTGATCTCTCTCTCTCTCTGTCAAATAAATAAATAAAATCTTAAAAAAAAAAAAGTTTTATCAAAAATAAAAGCCCAGACCCCATTTCCAAGAACCCCCAGCTGGGAAGAAGACATACATAAAAATATTTACCAAACAGTATGAGAGATGCAACCACAGACTATGTACAAGCTACCCAAGAAGCACTGAGTTCTAAGAGAAAACCCAGAGTCACTGACATCTAAGGTTGGTTTTAAAGAATAAATGAGTTTGTCAGAGGAATGAAAAAAAGAGAACCGCTCTAGGCAAAGGAAAAAATATGAAAAAGGCACCAAAGAAAACAAAAACAGAACAATTTATCGAGAGAACTAAAAGTAGTTTCAATTGTTCAAAGAAGGAAAGATAATCTAAACTGCAGTGGAAACAGAGAAAACAGAAAAAAGGAATTAATGTAACATGAACACTGGATGGAGAGGCTTTCAACTCTGATTAGATATGAGTAGAAAATGAAGAATGGACTGGAGATGGTTTTCAATTTGAGGCTCTCCATAATCTACTGCCTCATCCTTCACAGTTCCACCCTCAAGCTAGACTCAAGATGGGAAAGACTTTTTCCTCCTTCATTCAACAGTATCTAATTTGCCCTCCAGGCCAGGTACCAGGTCAAAGGCTAAGGCTATCAAGGGGCTCACAGGCCCACTTTGTAGCAGAAAAGGCAAACAGGGATATCAGTAATATAAGGTACAGTATAATGGAGTACACCTCCTGGTAAGGGGTTTGCTACCAGAAAGGAAAACCCTAACTTGAGTCCTGAGATGACTAAGAGCTCCTCATGAAAGGTACAGAATACATGGGGGGGGGGGGGGGGAATTACTGAGGAAACAACTGTTACAGTTAAGAGATAAGCCTAGGCCTCTTACATCCAATCCATATTTAAGTCCTGTCTCATTTCCCCAAAATACAGTTCCCTTCATCCACACCACCTCACTCCCACCATCTTCCTTTAAAATATCAGATCATAAAACTCCCTACAATGGCTTCTTACAGATCTTAGAATAAGATCCAAACATATGACCTGGTGTACCCTGGCAATCTCATGTGAGGCCTTTTCCCCACCCTAAAATTGTTCAAACTATACAGGTCTTAGGTCTCAAAACACATGAAGTTCATTCCTGTCTCAGGACCTTTACACAAGTAGAGGACCCTGTTCCCTTGGTCCAGATCACCACTACTACACACCACCACCCACCAACAACCAGGTCTGTCTGTCATGTCTCAGGCTATTACTTTCTCAAAAAATCCCAGGACCCTACCAGTTACTGCTCATCTCTCCACATATGGTTTAGGTTTCCAGAAAAGAAAAGTATCTCATTTTGGGCATGCTGAGTTTGAGAAGCACCTGGGACACACAGCTCTCTGATTTAAGGTGACCATGTAGGTGAGGTGAGAGACATCCCCTATCAAAATAAAAACTTGGACTTGAGCACCTAAGTTTGAAGACATGGAAACTGTGCAGAGAAGGGATTCTCAACTTAGAGAGAGAGGGCACCCCGATCTCTAAGTCACTGTACAGAACGAGACGCTGATGGCAATGAAGGGGATGCCACCTCAACAGTGTCAAAGGCTGAAATATGTTAGAAAGAATCTTGGGTCTGAGTGAACTGAAAGAAAAAAAAAACTGAGAAGCAAGAGCCAAAAATATAAGGAAAATTAGAAGAGTCATGTCGTAATTCCACCAACTTCTATCCCTTTTTATGCTTCCTCCACTGACAAAACCCTACTCAAGTTTCATCCAGTTCAAACGCCACTGCCTTCCAGAGCCTTCGGGGACTTCTCCAAACAAAACTTATTAGGCCCCTCTCCGTGTTTCCAGAAATTTTTTTCTATCCTTAGTAGTACAGAAGATACGACCCGGGGTGCCTGGGTGGCTCAGTGGGTTAAAGCCTCTGCCTTCAGCTCAGGTCATGATCTCAGGGTCCTGGGATC